>JAIFGZ020000396.1:6350000-7557500 GCA_019925245.2 Oryza australiensis | reverse complement strand
TATTCCTGTGTTCAATGTTCTTGCGGCACTTTGGGCGTTGGGTTTGATCGTAGCAAAGAGGGTCTACCGCGCACAAATGTTTTCTCGGGCAGCAATAATGCACTTGGTCGAGATAGTAACAATTCTGAAGATGCTTCGTAAACTGCTGGTTCTTGGAAGACCTGATGGAGACAGTTTGCAAGGTGTGTACATGCATGATCATTCGTCTTGCACATCATATATACTATATGATTATGAATAACCACACTGAATTGAACCCTGTATGCAATTGCAAGTTGTACTCCGGAGGGTGATTGAACATGCAAGACCATCGGCGCCGTTCTTCTTGCTCGGACTAGCCATCACGGGCTACGGCATGGTTATTGTGTTCTTCGCCGGGGGCCCGGCAAGTGTCTTCTTCCTTGGTGATTTCGGTGTCTACTTCATTATCATCGGCTTGATTGTGATCCTCGCCGGCCACGAGCGTGCACAAGCATCGGTTGACGACGAGGGCCTTAGGGCTGGTGGTTCCGTCCTCGTTTACATTTTGGTGCTCCTGGTGGCCACCGCTATCAGGAATCACCGAATCAGTACTACATCGTGTAAATGTGATTGATTCCAGTCTGTTCTACTACTACATCGTGTAGTACACTGCTGTTCCGTTTTCACACTAAATGTAACGTCCAAATTTACTATCACTCTTAAGTCATATATTCCATCATCTGCTGCGCCAGGTGGCTCTTACCTGAAGATGAAGGCTCCTCTGCTTTCGCTCGTGTAGCAGGCTGTGCCGCTCTCTAGTTTGTCTAAGGTTGTTCTGTGCTGTTACCTGTTATTTGCGCCCTTTTCTTGCATGTAAGATACTATGTTATGGTTTCAAGTAAAGCTTGGTAATAATGAGCCTTTTATTCCAGAAAAATATATCTTCCATCTGAATTTCTGTAGTTAATAATCGAATGTTTGGGGCTTTGTCAAAAAAGTTCAATCCCTGTGCAGATATTTTGAGATTTTTTTCCGTGCATTTCATGGTTTTTATAACATTTAAACAACTAATTAATTCAAATGGTAAGCGAATAACTCAATTAAGTGAACCACCCCATCACTGCCGCGCATGGGTAGTGTATCAGGGGCGGTCCTACAACATGAACAGGGGTGTGTAAATGTGTAATACACCCAATATTTTTTACACAAAAATTGTGATTTGAGGTGTCTAATACCTATTCTATTCGTAATGTTGCTTCTTCACAATTATACTTGTCTGCACTGCACCACCACCAATTTCCTTCTAGCTTCGCCCAAGGTTTTTACAGGAATAAAGGTTAGTAATGATGTCAGAACCTTGACTCTATATTAAATCACACCATTTGCAAATTGGTGTTGCAGATATATATACTCTCCTAGATCGGAATTATGTGTCTATTTTTATATTAACATGATATCCAGTACAAAACTTTTGATCAGTAATATCTGTAAAAATATAATTCTTGGATGGAAATGATTATATATTATAAATGTATCGCTAGATTTCAGTCACATGAAATCCTCAAATTTTCAGTCAAAATTTCTCACCATATGATTCATGCCAAAATTCTTGTTCTAGTTCTCTTCTCGCACTTAAGAGTTATGGTCAAGAAGGAAACGTACTGACAGTGAGAGGTGGACACTCGCGGGTGACAAGATGGGAGTGCTACCTATAGAGCCTCAAGGTTGGAGCCTTAAAAGACAAAGGGTGGTGAACGGGGCCAACGATGAAAGTGGAAGCAATGTGATTTAAGCAGTTAGGAGGCAAGAATGGTGGTGGAAGCTTCGGTGGCCTGAGCTGGAGATAGAGAAGAATGGTGGGATGAGAACACATCGACGTTACTCATCATAAGGATTAAGGAGAACCAGAGAGACGAGAGGAGGGAGGGAAAGGAGAAGAGTGGCAACAAAAGTATGTGAGGCTTGGTATGGAGCATGTCATGGCTAGACCTTTGGGGTAGTGGGAGAGAGAGTTGAGGAGGAAAAGAGATAAGCTAGTGTCTTCAAAAATCGTTGACACGATCTATACCGTTCGAAAGTGACTAAAAGTTTGTAAGTATTTTTAAGATGATTGAAAACAATACAAAACAAATATTCTATAAAAACATATTTAATGATAAATTTACTGAAACTACGGTATTGTAGATGTGTTGAAGCTAACTCATAAACTTAGCCTTAGTCTACACATGATCACCTAGGCATTATGTAAAATTGGTGAGATGGAACTGACCAGTCGAGATTAAAGCCGTCTTAGTCGCTATGGTAATTATCGATGAAGCCCATATCATGATAATAGAACACTGGTGCCGACGTAGAGGTACATGGTGCAGGTAGCACCAACCTTCTGGCTGCCACCTACACTAAACGGCAATGGGAATGGAGAACACCCTTCAGTTTCATTCCATCGATCGAGTAGTAGGATCGGTGTTTAAAGTTTTTGGGAGTGGCTTATCGTACATAGATCGTCACCTAAACACAAGCCTCTCCCTTTCAATATTGTGCTCGGGAGAAAGTCTATTATGAAGAATAGCGAATGTGGATGAAGAGCACACAGTCATGGATGGGTCATGCGTCCATGCCCACATCACGTCTCAATAGCTCGGTGCTTGAAGATCAACCAACAAGATCAAGGACGGATATGGGCCTTGGGCTGCCGGGCTACAGCCCGGGGCGAGGCCCAAATTGTTGTATAAAAATCGCATAAAAGGCTTGAAGCCCAATAACACCCCTCTAGTATACAGCCCATATCCCCTTCTAATAGAAAAGAGCCCACAAAAATTAGGAAGCCCATAACCTCTTCTAATAAAAAAAGCCCACACAAAATAGGAAGGTGAAAAGACCCCTCGCATCGCTTCGTTTTCCCGAGATCCACTCCGCGATCACGCGGCTGCCTGCCCTCGTCGACTCTGCGCGTGGCTGCCTCCTGCCTGCCCTCATGCCGTGCGGCGTGCACTGCGCCTGCGCAGCTTGCTACGGTACCGTACTACTGCCTGCAGTGGCAGACTGGCTTGCGCAGCTTGCTGCACTACTGCCCGTACAGCTTGCTGCACTACTGCACTACTGCTTGCCTGCTTGCCTTGCCGCTGAGACAGCTCAGACAGGACAGGAGACAGGCTGCCCGGCCGTGCGGCCATGGGTCAAGTCAAGCAAAGCACCTGATGCCTGCGCAGGCAGCCGCCTGCTATTTCATTTTTTAGCGTTCTAGACTTCCAGTGTTTTTCATCTTTCTCAGGTGAAAAATAAAATCAAAATCTCTACATCGCTTTTCCTATATTATCTGATGCATTAAATAGTATACCTAATTTTATATAGTGTTTGTTTCTTAATTCATATAAAATGTTTTAGGATGGAAAAATACTATGCTAAGAAAGATGCGTCAAATAGTAATATCGGAAATAAAGAGAGTCAGCCAGAGGAGAAAAGACCTAGGATTGAACTTGATTTGAGAGATATAGTTGATGATCCACGGATTAGGAAGCCAATTGATGAGTTTCATCATGACATTAGGGATGAGGCTAGGAGAGCATATCTACAGAAAAGTTCATATAGACCGGTTGGTCACAAGTTTCCAAAAACAAAATTCAATGGTAAAGGTCAACCTAGAGGATTTGTTGGATCATGGTTTGATCAATTTAATTGGTTAGAGTACAGTGTAACCAAAGATGCAGCCTATTGCTTTTATTGCTATCTCTTTAAGCCACAACAAACTAGGTTTCATAGTAATGATACATTCACTAGAGTTGGGTTCAGAAATTGGAAGAATGCAAAGGATACTTTAAAGGAGCATGCTCAATCAATTGATGGATTTCATAGTAATGCAAGGAAGCGTGCACTTGATTTTCAAAATCAGAGACAAAGTGTTGAACATGTGTGGACTATGACAAGCGCAGCAGAAGAGGAGGCATATAAAGCTCGTTTAACTATTATGTTAGGTATTGATAGATTTCTTCTTTTACAAGCTCTAGCCTTTCATGGACATGATGAGTCTAAAACATCAAGAAATAAAGGAAACTTTCTCGAGATGCTTGAATGGTACAGAAAGAAGGATCCAAAGGCTGCACTTGTGACCGGTGAAAATGCTCCAGGCAATAATCAGATGAGTTGCCCAATAGTTCAAAAAGATTTGGTTAGGGCTTGTGTAGAGGAGACAAGTGAGTTAATAAAAAATGAAATAGGAGATCGTTGCTTTGCGGTGCTTGTTGACGAGGCTCGTGATGCATCTATTAAGGAACAAATGGTTGTGGTTGTGAGGTATATACCATCTCTTAATTTATGTATTTCATTGATTTTGTTTTGTTGTTTCCAAGTGACTAAAATTTTCCTTTTCTTTTGTAGGTTTGTCAATGATAAAGGAAATGTCATTGAGAGGTTCCTTGGCATTGAACATGTTTCGACACCACATCACATTCACTAAAAGAAGCATTGGATACTATGCTTAGGAGGTACGGTCTATCTATTTCCAAGATTAGAGGACAGGGATATGATGGAGCCTCAAACATGAGAGGACAGTTCCATATATTACAAGAACTGGTATTGAATGAAAACCCATTTGCCTTTTACATCCACTGTTTTGCTTATCAATTGCAACTTGTGGTAGTTTCTGTAGCCAAGTGTTGTGCTTCAACATTTGATTTCTTCAATTATGTCACTTCAATTGTCAATACTGTTAGTGCTTCTTGCAAAAGAAAAGATCAACTCCTCCAAAATCACCATGACCATCTTGTTCAGCAATTAGATAGTGGTGCTATTTTTTATGGAAGAGGGAAAAACCAAGAAACTAGTCTTGCTAGGCCTGGTGATACACGGTGGGGAACACATCATAAAACATTGGCACGTCTGATGCTCATGTGGGGTTCTGTACTTGAGGTGTTAGAGAATGTTAGTGAAGATGGAACTGATGGGGAAAAGAAAACTATTGCATCTGGATTAATAACAAGAATGGAGTCATTTGAATTTGTGTTCATATTACATCTCATGATTAGAGTATTGAGGTTGACACAAGAACTATCACAATGTTTGCAAAGGAAAAATCAGAACATTGTTCGTGCAATAGGATTGATTGGTTCTATGATCAGAACATTGTTCGTGCAATAGGGAAAATGGTTGGGGTTATCTTTTTGAAGAGGTAAAATGTTCTTGTGTCCAAAGATGATAGACATTCCTAATATGGAAGATATGATATCAGTTAGAGATAGTTCTAAATTCCATGGTGCCAAATTAGTGACACACTACCATCATTTTCATCTTGGGATTTTCATTGCTGTGATTGATCATATTCTTTCTGAGTTAAACAATCGGTTTTTAGAAAGATCAACTCAACTCTTGAGATGTGTTGCTTGTCTTGGTCCGAATGGTTCTTTTGCCAACTTTGAGATAGAGAAATTAGTTGACCTTGCTAAGATCTATAAAGATGACTTTAGTGATTAGGATTGTGAGAAGTTAAGGGGTGACCTTCTGGTATTTATTGATGAAGTCAGAAATGATTCAGATTTTGGCACTTGTACTGATTTTGGTAACCTTGCTGAGAAGATGGTTCAAAGTGATAGACATACACATTTTTCTTTGGTGTATCGTCTTATTGAACTTGCATTGATTTTGCCGATGTCAACAACAACAGTTCAAAGAGCCTTCTTCGCTATGAATATTGTCAAGACTGAACGGAGAAATAAAATGAATGATGATTGGATGAATAATAGCATGATATGCTATATTGAGTGGGATTTGTTTGCATCCATTGAAGATGATAAAATTTTGAAGCGCTTTCAACGCTTAAAAAACCGTAAGATAAATTTGTCACGCAAGGACCCAAGGTGCGTATTGTTTATTACATTTATTTTATAATTTTATCTTGATATATGAAGAAGTATGACATTTTAAAAATTATGTTGCATTAAATATGGTGGTTTAAGTGGTGTGAATTCATAAAAACCGAAGGCATAAGCATGGATGACATCAAACATGGATTTTTTTTATTAAGTAAGGCTCCTTGTATTTGGTAATTTTCTATCATCTGGTAATTTTATATCATCATTATGATTTTATATATCTTTGAGCTCTTCGAATCGGTATCAATATTTACTATATTGCTATATCTATTAATAGCGTATTGTGTACGCAAAGAACTTTTATCCTTTGTTATTTAGCCCTCCTCTTGGTCCATTTTTGGATCCGCTACCGAACAAGATGTTATCCAATTATTCTATAAGCTTGATAGACTTAAAAAGATCAATAACACAACGTAGCGCTACAAAATTACACCAGAGAACATAAGCCAATATATTTTTAAATAATAGAAATGATTTTTTTAAGATAATAAAAATTGATTTACATCCCTACCTCTGTTAACAGGTCCACAACTAATTAGTTTTGAGTTGAGAAAGAAAAAGAGAAATAATATCGAAATTAAAAGTTAAGATAAGTAATATGATTCTAGCATGAAAATAATTTATAATATTGAGTGATAGAACAAATCTCCAACTCCTCTATAAAGTGTTAGAATTGATCTCCTCCCGTTGGGCCTAACGGCCCAACGGGGATCCTTGACCGCGCCTGATCGGGGCGCCCAGCCTCCTATGGTTGGTGGGCCCCTGTCGCCTGCGCCATATAAAGGGGTGAGGGCCGGGGCGGCACACGACACGAGGATCGCTGCCGCCGCCAAACCTCACCCACAAAACCCTAGCCGATCCACAGCGGGGGCGCAGTAGCGACGGGAAACGCCACCACCGCGCCCCACGACCTCCATGGCCGACGGACAAGCATCGGGTTCTCACTCCACCGGTAACCCTATTTCTCCCTCTCTCTCTCTCATCCGATTGCGCTATATTGATCTACCCGTACAAACCCTAAATGCATCGGTGCCTAGTGATCTACCGGGTTTTAACATTGGTATCAGAGCCTTTCTAGTGCATTGATTCTTTAGGGTTGCAAGATCCGGCACAGAGTAAACCGATCCAATCGGATCGGAAAAGAAAACATTGGAAAAGAAAAGGGAACCGGATCAAAGAAAAAAGATTCTCACCTCGCCGGTCTTCGGCGCCGGGGCAAAGGGCGCCGCGACGGAGCCGGTCGGCAGGCGCGCGCACCCGAGGGTGCACGCGCGTCGCCGGCGGGCCCGCAACGGCGCCATTGTTTTCCCTCCATCGCCCGTTTCCTCCGCCACGGTGCCGTGCGTTTTGCGCCGGAGAAAGAGGGAAACGAGAGAGAGATGGCCGCCGGCCATGGCTCGCCGCATGGCGCCGGCGGAAGGAGAAAGTGGAGAGGTTGAGACCGAGGTGCGGCCGGCCGGGGACGGGAAACCCTAACCCTAATTAGGGTTTCGGCGCGCGCTGTGCTCCTCTTATCCCGGCCGCAGGCGCTCGGCCGTCGGATCCATCCGACGGCCGAGATTGAGCGCGGCGTGCGGCGCGATTGGGCCGAATCGGCGGCCCGGCCGTCGGTTCTTGGGCCCCGAGCCCATCCTCGCGTACGGCCATGTAGGCCGAAAGCCTTCGGGCCGGCAAAAAAAAGGAGGAAAAAAAAGAGAGAAAAGAAAAGGCAGGAAAAAAAGAGAGAAAAGAAAAAGGAAGAAAAAAAAGGGGGAAAAGGAAAAAGTTTATTGTTTTTATTGTTTTTTTATTATAGTTAAATGTTTAATTGTGTTTAAAGTTTCCGCTGCAAAATTGACGTTTCTAAAATTGAATTTCGAACCAACGGGAGAATTTCAAATTTTAGGAATTTCATTTATGGTATATGATGTTGCTATTTTCTGACCAACGTTATTAATTGCAATATCATGCTATGTATTATGCCTAATTTCTGCCCAACGGTGATATAGGCTTAATGCATAGGAAGGTTATGTGATATCTTGTTCTCACTTTTCATGATCAATTTTCAGGAGGTTACTCCTTGATGGGATGCATAAAAGATATCCCGACCCTACAAGGAGATAACTACGGTGAATGGAAAAGGAAGTGGACCTTGCTTTCATCTTGGGAGAGGTGGATGGGTGCTAACCACACCTGTCCTATAGAGCCCGCTTGCATTAGTCGAGGCAACACGAGTCAAACGCCGACTTTGAAAAAGGGGGAAAAAGAAAACGCGACCTTAGACAACTATATATAGTTGAAATGGCAAAGTGGGCCTCACCAACAAGAAATGTATGGTTGTGGTAAAGAACACAATTGAGCGAGCTATTGTAGGCTCAATTCCGAGACCGACAATGTCTCGAGTATCTTGAAAGAATAAAGACCCAGTTCACGGCTCTTCAAAGACACATGCCACGAGAACTCATCAAGGACCTTGTCACGGACGGGTACACTGGAGGTGGCATTAGGGATTTTATCCTACGAAGAGTGCACAAAATGCCGGACTAAAGCAATGGGACTTGGATCTAAAGGAGGACTTTTTAGTTCACTGATCATGTCTCGATTGCCAAAGGAGTTTGATCCTTTCATTCTCAACTACAATGTGCACCCGCAGAACTGGACCTTTGATACTCTTCTTGCACAATGTGTACAAGAGGAGGAGAGGATTAGGCCCAAAAATGGTGGTGTTATCAACTACGTTGGTAGCCCAAAGAAAAGGAACTATAGACCGTCCCAATCAAAGGACAAACGGCCTCAAAAGCCCCAAGGTCGCACCAACCCCAACAAAAACAATTCACGGTGGGGACAAACCGGTGCACATCTTGTAAGAAGGAAGGACATTTCAAGAAAGATTGTCCTGATTTTTTAAAGATGATAATGGCAAAGAAAGGGATTCCATTTGACGAGGACTACGCAAAGAAACGAAAGCAACGTTAAAGTCGCAAATGGAGTTGAAGTGAAAGTTGAAGCCGTTGGAAATCTCAATCTCAAACTTGATAACGACTTTATCCTTCCACTCCGAGATGTTTTTTATGTCCCATCCTTGCATAGAAACTTGATTAGTGTGACATGTTTGGCAGAAGATGACTATTATTGTTATTTTGACAAAGTACAATGTCGCATAATTCATAATAATGAATGTGTGGGTCTCGCCTTCCGACGAGACAAACTTTATATGCTGCCTATGCATGAAAGTGTGAATGTTCTATGCAATGATACAAATGATGTGAATGATGGGTCCTCGTTGACAAAAGAAAATAAGAAAAGAAAGAGAACTCCTAATGTCTCATCGAAATTGTGGCACTGTCGTTTAGGCCACATTTCGAGGGGGAGAATAGAGAGACTAGTTAAGAATGATATTCTACCTCCACTGGAGTTCTCAGATTTAGAACAATGCATAGAATGCATCAAAGGAAAATATACAAAGCACATTAAAAAGGTGCAAATAGAAGCGCAGGAACATTGGAGATCATTCACACGAGATATTTGTGGTCCATTTCTGTTAAAAGTGTGGATGGTTATGACTCTTTCATAACATTCACGATGATTACTCTCGATATGGTTATATTTATCCAATTAAAGAAAGATCGGAAGCATTGGATAAATTCAAAGTATTCAAAGCTGAAGTTGAAAATCAACACGATAAAAGGATTAAAATAGTAAGATCCGATCGTGGGGGGGAGTACTACGGTCGGCATACCCCTTATGGACAAGTCCCAGGACCTTTTGCAAAGTTTCTAATGGAAAATGGCATAGTCGCCCAATATTCTACACCGGGCGAGCCTCAACGAATGGGGTGGCTGAACGGCGTAACCGTACCTTAATGGATATGGTGCGCAGCATGATGAGCTACTCCACCCTACCATTGGGTTTATGGATGGAGGCGTTAAAAACCGCCATTCATATTCTCACAGTACCTAGCAAATCGGTGCCCAAAACACCGTACGAGCTGTGGACCGGAAAAGTACCCTCGCTAGCTCACCTCCGTGTTTGGGGGAGCCCTGCGGAGGCTAAAGTATTTAACCCAAACATTGGGAAATTGGATCCCAAAACAGTCAGTTGTCATTTCATTGGCTATCCTGACAGATCGAAGGGTTATCGTTTCTATTGTCCAAACAGTTATACAAAGTTTGTGGAAACGAGACATGCTGTCTTATTGGAAGACGAAATGGTAAGGGGGAGCACGGTAGCTCGAGTGATTGATCTTGAGGAGAAGCGGGAATCTATACCCACTTCGATGATTCGAGAACCTTTCTTCTCACTACCTGTTGATGTTGCGCCTGCAATCCTTCAGGATCCATCAGAAAACACTACCACACATGAGGAGGAGCATCAACAGCCTCAAATAGAAGATGTGCCAAATCAGGAGACTCCACAAGAGTCTCAAACAGAAAATGTGCCAAATGTTGAGGCCCCTAGAAGGTCTGAAAGAGTAAGAAGAAAAGCTATACCGGATGATTATCAGGTGTATAACACAGAAGAGTCTCATATAGAGGATGATCCCGCCTCATATGAAGAGGCCATGAGAAGCGCCCGCTCATCCAAATGGTGGAAGCCATGGAAGATGAAATGAAATCCATGAAATTAAATGACGTTTGGGATTTAGAGGAAATTCCTAAAGGAGCCAAAACAAAGAGGTGTAAATGGGTCTACAAAACAAAATGTGACTCCGGAGGGAATATAGAAAAGTTTAAGGCGCGACTTGTGGCAAAAGGATTCACACAAAGAGAAGGAATTGATTACAATGAGACATTTTCTCAGTCTCTTGTAAAGATTCTTTGAATAATAATGGCACTAGTGGCACATTACGATTTGGAATTACATCAAATGGATGTAAAAACGGCATTTCTAAATGGAAATTTAGAAGAAAGAGTCTATATGGCACAACCAAAATGTTTTGTCATGAAAGGAAAAGAGAATATGGGATGTCGATTAAAGAGATCAATTTATGGATTAAAGCAAGCTTCGAGACAGTGGTACTTGAAGTTTGATGGAACGATAAAGAAATTTGGTTTCCAAGAAAATGTTGAGGACAACTGTATTTATACAAAGTTCAAGAATGGAAAATTCATATTCTTGATTCTGTATGTGGATGACATTCTACGGCAAGTAGTGATGTTAGTCTTCTACGGGAACAAAAGAGTTCTTGTCCTCGAACTTTGATATGAAAGACCTTGGTGAAGCATCATATGTTTTGGGCATAGAAATTCACCGAGATAGAAGAAAGTATGCACTGGGATTGTCTCAAAAGGGATATATAGAAAAGGTATCGAAGAAATTCAACATGTCGAAATGCGATGCTACGCCCGCTCCTATAGTGAAGGGCGAAAGATATGGGGAATGGCAATGCCCCGAAATAAATTCGAGCTCGATGAAATGAAGTCAAAGCCATATACTTCGGCGTAGGAAGCCTACGGTATGCACAAGTGTGCACACGCCCGACTTATCTTTTGTCACCGGGTTACTTGGCGATTTCAAAACAATCCGGCCCGAGAGCACTGGAAATTGGTAAAGAAAGTCTGCGATATGCGCAAGGAATGAAAGGCCTTATGTTGACATACGAAGATCGACTCACTCCAAATAGTGGGTTATTCGGACTCGATTTTGCCACGAGATAAAACAAAGTCAACATCCAGGATACGTGTTCACTCTTGCAAGGGAGCTATTTCATGGAAAAGCTCTAAAGCAGACCATCACCTGCGGGGTCTACAATGTATGCCGAATTTATAGCATGTTATGAGGCCACGGGCGGTGTGAACGGCTAAAGAAGTTCATAGCCGGTTTGAGAGTGGTTGACGTATTGAGAAACCACTAAAGTTATACTGCGACAATGAACTCCGTGATCGTGTATTCTCACAACAATCGGTCAAGTGATCTTTGCCAACACATTGACATAAAGTACTATGTTGTGAAGGATAAAGTCCGGGATCAAACAATAAGTCTCGAGCATATAAAGACGAAAAGATGCTCGCGGATCCGCTAACGAAAGGCCTACCACCCAATTTGTTCAAGGAACATGTAGCCGGCATGGGTTTAAGGGAAGCCTTATGATTCGGACTCGGGGCCCAAAAGTTAAAGTATAAAGTATCCGTTTCGAACAGAGATGTGTATAGTGGCTATTGAATCTATCGGCGATTGACCGTGATGATGAGATATGCTCTATGCGTTAATTTGTGATGAAACGAAAAAGGTTAAAAGTAATAGTAAAGAGATCAAGGGGAGAATGTTAGAATTGATCTCCTCCCGTTGGCCCAACGGCCCAACGGGGATCCTTGATCGCGCTGATCGAGGCGCCCGGCCTCCTATGGTTGGTGGGCCCCGTCGCTGCGCCATATAAAGGGGTGAGGGCCGGGCGGCACACGACACGAGGATCGCTGCCGCCGCCAAACCTCACCCACAAAACCCTAGCCGATCCACAGCGGGGGCGCAGTAGCGACGGGAAACGCCACCACCGCGCCCCACGACCTCCATGGCCGACGGACAAGCATCGGGTTCTCACTCCACCGGTAACCCTATTTCTCCCTCTCTCTCTCATCCGATTGCGCTATATTGATCTACCCGTACAAACCCTAAATGCATCGGTGCCTAGTGATCTACCGGGTTTTAACATAAAGATGACCGTCTGAATTACAAGAAAAGACAAATCATATACATTTGGACAAATTATATAAATCTTAGCAAGTAATTTTTAGGTACCACAAGAGCAGAAAATATCCTTAGCTACATGTGATGGGATTAAAAAGATAGGATTAAAAACCAAGCATATAGCCAGTTGGTAAACGTGAAAATAAGCCGACATGCTGTACAATATGCGTGCCACCAGACAACATAAAAAAAACGATGATACGAAAGCGCATCTGCACAAGCAACATCAAATTGAGAAAAGAAACATCTACAATAATTGTAACATAAGAGATTAAATTAAGAGTACGCCCTTATTACGAAAAACTCTGTTGAACACTCGGGTAAAGTTTACCCGAGAAAACGTCCATCCGCATCCATTTTTTCACGTCAATCAAATGATTATAAAAAATTTAAAAAATAACAAAATAAATTAATATATAATATATTATTTTTAACTTCGATAAATTATAAAAAATAATAAATTAATAGTTAGATTTTAATTTGTTATTTTTATAACTTATAAAAGTCAAACAGTATGTTAATTTTGTTGAAATTTTTTATATCTATTAGTTGACATGTTTGACATGTAGACATGTAAAAAGACAAACATGTAGACAGGTAAAAAACTCCAGTTGAGAGATTAAAATCCATCTCCCCTTATTTCATCGCATAGGAGTAGGCGAGGTATATATATAACAGAGTCTCGAGTCTCAGATGCAGCAGGAGTAACATTTTCTCATGCTACTACTGCACGTCGACATTCCGCGGATCAGCTGATGACTAGCTTCCCCAAGGCGCACTGCTCCTGCTCCCCGCAGCGTCTCCTTCGCCGCGGCGCCGCGCCAGCATCTCCGCGAGCGCGCGCGAGTGCGGCCACTCGGGGTTACCCCGTGACGCGGCCTCGCGGAACATTGCCTCGGCACGCGCCAGCGAATCGTCCGCCGTGTCCTCCACCACCTTCCCTGGGACTTCCGAGAACCTGTCCGCGGCGCCGCCGCCGTCCGTGGCACGCGTGATCGGCTTCCTCGTGTCCGCGAACTCCACCTCCGCGAGAGGCGACGGCTTGTGCGTCCGGTAGTACTCCCTGTCCTCCTCCCTCACCTTCCGTGCCGCTGCCTCGTCGCCTCCGGGCGTCGCCTCCTCGCGCGAGCCAGCTGCCCGGGACGACCGCCGCCGCTTCTGCGTGAACGACGAGCCTCCCGCCGGGTCGGCGAGTTCTTGGGACCCAAGCTTGCCCGACGGAGCGAACGGCGGGACGCGCTCCTTGGTGGATTCCGACGGTGGCGGCGCCGTCGACGGGTTCTTGCCGTGGGCGTCTCCGGTGGCCTCCTCGGCGCCGGAGAACTTCGGAGGACGGTCGGGGTAATCATCACTTGGCGGGCCGCCGGAATGCACTGATGGATCGCCTGCGCCACCCGCTTCCGTCGAGGTGGACATGAGGCGGCGTCGCCCTGGTACGAGGCTGTGGAGATTGGTAGATGGTCTTGAGGCAATGAGGCGTATTGCTCGCGCGGTGGCCATGCTGGTGGCTGGTCGTGTTAGCTGCTGAGGATTTCGCCGGCTCGGTGGTGTCGGGCTCACTCTCGGTGGAGGGTGATCTTATATATGGAAATAATGGAACGACGTGCGCGGAGACGAGGTGAGACGGGGAGTGGTGGACGCGTGGAGGGGTCTAGAGCATCGAGAATGAGGTGGAAGACACGAGTCGAGCACGGAGGTTGGCAATGGCATCGCGAGCCCCTTTTTCTATCTCGAAAGTGCTGGAAGAAGAGTGAGACTTTAGGCGGCGGTTGGGCCGGTACCAGCCTGGTGAAATCGATTTGGAATAAGTCTATTTTACCCTTCTTTTGATCCAATCGTATCCTTTAACCATAAAATCGGATATAATACCCTCTTAAAAACCAGCAAAAATCGAGTGATTTCTGCATACAGGCCCATAAGTTAGTGAGATATGACAAAACGTAGTAAGTCTCATATATCAATTCCTTGTCTACTTCCCACCCCTTCCTCTCTCTCCTCGTGTTTTTCTTTGCTACGAAAGATGTGCTGGTGCCGATGCTCATGAAGACGATGCGTGGCCGGCAAGTGCGGCGTGCCGCACGCGAGTAAGGCCATGCCGGACCCCTTTAGCCTTGACGGAGGCTTCTCGTTCCTCGCGAAGTCCTCTAAATCCTGCGGTACCAACGTAAACGTCATTTCTCTCTGGCGTTGCTCCCCCTGCTTCTGACGCTATCGACAAGCACGTTCTGTGACAATGACCACAGCTTTTCTTCGGTGTCCTCGCTGCCCTGCAGGGACGGATCTGGACTCCGGACTACCTGCGTTGTAGCCCAGGACGAGGCCTAGCCCAATAGCCCCCCTTCCCTTAAAAAAACCTAATAGCCCCCCTTCCCTAAAAAAACCTAATAGCTCCATAAAAAATATAGCCCATTAGCCGAAACCCCTAGCCTCATCCAGTCACCCCATGCGCCTCCTCTCCTCTGTCTTCCTAGCGTCGCCGTACCCACAAGCCCTGCGCCGCCGTCGCCCTGCTCCCCCATCGCACACCCACAAGCCGAGCCCGTGCCGCGCCAAACTTGGTCGTCCCCGCGCCACGCACCGCCGAGGGAGGAGCCGCGCATCGAACTCGCACCGCAGGCCCACGCCCTAGCGCCCCAGCGGCTGCCCTGCTCCCCGTCGCACGCGGCGACTGCGTCCGCGCCCCCGCGCCGCACACCGCCGAGAGCTCCGCTCAGTGTCGTGCAGCCCACGCCCGCGGCGGCACACCGCCTGCCCCTCGCCGCTCGACCCCCGCGCCGCCCGCAGCTCGGCTCGGCCTGTGCGCGCCACGGGCAACTCACTCCCATTGATAAGCACACGTAAGTAAAACTCCAACTCTCTCTCTCTCGCAATTCGTTGTTTTTTGAAAAATTATAACTTTCCGTCTCTATATCAAATAAAGAATACATACATTTTATATATTTATGTCTATAATTTTATATTTGCACTCATTTTAGTAGATTATGCTAAATTGTGCTATATTTTTACTCATGAATAGAGAGATATTTTAGCTCAGAATGAATTATTTTAGTCTTGTATTAGTTAGCTCGGGGCGAAGACCTTTTCTAGATCCGCCACTGCGCCGACACCGTACTCCCCGCCTGCCCGCCCACCAGCCCGATGTGGCTGGTGACCAACCTCCTCCAGCGGCAGCAGTTCGTCTTCGTCGAGGACTACTGCAAAGAGGAGGATGAGAGGAAGATAGCTATGGCCAGGGTGTGCGGGCTCGAGGAGTGTGTGCACTCGCGCGCTATGCACCGCCTTCCTAAGTGTCGACGTCAGCGCGTCCTCTACGGCAGAGAAGAACGCGAGAGAGGGGAAGAGATGGAAAAGGAGAAAAGAAATTGATATGTGATACCCGTCACATATATTTATATGTGGGCCTTGCCTAAAATCACTTTTCAAACAACCTAAAAATAGATTTGCATCATTTTTAAAGATGGGGAGATGGTATCTGGTTTCGTAGTCAGAAAGGTACGATTCGATCACGATCAAGAGAGATAAGGGAGCTCTAATAGACTTATTCTAATCGATTTCGGCCTTCCGGATGTCCGGTCATGTCCCAGATGATTTGGCCCGCTTCAGAGGCTACATGGGAGTATATTACATTTGGGCCTTAGGATAGGGAAATTGATTTGCCAGATCTGGGCCGTATGGCTATCACGGCCGTTCATCCCCATTCTACAGCTCATAAAATTTATTTGTCACAATACTCTTTCCTTCCGTTATAATAACATATTATAAGTCGTTTGAATTTTTTAATTAATTTTTTTAATTTAATTAAATTTTTTAGAAAATATAGCAACATATACAATATCAACTTAGTATCTATAAATTTAACATTAAATATATTTTTATAGTAGGTTTGCTTTGTATTACTCCTAGATGTTTGTGATATTTTTATATAACCTTGATCAAATTTAGAAAAATAATTAAGAGAAAAAATTAAAGCTTTTTTTAATATGAAACGGAGGGAGTTAGTAGCATTGCTGTTGCATCCTTGCAACTCATGCATTAATCATAGCTCAAATGCTATCAGTTCCCTAAAAAAAAGCTCAAATGCTCGTCGCCATGCTAAGCTATGGGGGCACGTACGCACCGTGCTAACACGAGCGGCTGATTGATCAGCGGCGTGCAAAAAAGTTTGGAGCCAACGACGACGCACCACGGCTCGTTGGGCTACGACAGTATGATGCAATCAAGCGTCGCCTGCCGATCTCTGACCGTGACACGCAGCACATGCACGCACGTTGCCGTGGTTCGCCACTGCGCGCCGGCCGTCACGTCTCCACCGAGATTGTGATACAGCCGCGTGAGATCCATCCATGCGGCAAAGCTATAGCCTACCAGCTCATGTCCGAAGCGTCGTTGCTTTTAGCCTTTCGTCCTCAGCTATTGCAAGTACATTTTCTATGCCGTTGGGAACACGACTGAGCAACAAGGGTACCACATCGGACAGAGTCAGCTAGGAGTAAAAACGATAGCAACTGACCAGTTTTCTGTTTCTTTTTGTATCGGTTAGTGACCGAGAATTGGATGCGTCGGTGTGTGTGCAGCTGCCTGTGGGGCCAAATTGAAAACGGCGAGGAAAGCAGCAGGCGACTGAGAGCCTGGGACGGACAATGGCACTTGCCACGCATAGGAATGCTGGAATGGGGGGCCAAATGGGCCATGCGGCTGTGCCGTCCGCAGAATCGCAGATACATTAGCATGTGAGCACTCGTCGCCCGTTGTTGTGTTTGTGTTGGGAGCCAGGACGAACGCCACTGCTGTCGCCTCGCCTTTCTCTCCATGCTTCTCTTTGCTGTCTTGCTCTGTTTCTTCCCACTGTTTCTTCCGTTTGGTGTATGGCAGTAATAGTACTAGTGCCCTACTATCAAATGTATGGGCACTACATTTGATACGAGTAGTGCTGGAGTTTTTTTTTTACTAGTAGATAATTTAGCAGTATCACGCGTCTACTTAGGGAAACATGAAGAAGAAAGTCTTACTAGTACTAGTCCTATCTCTACATAGAGATAATCTTGCAATCTTTCTGCGGATGTTTGCATGTTCATTTCGTCTCTTCTCGTGGACGATATACGCATGTGTTTGTCCCGGCATGCTGCCTCGTTCAAAGCAGATCTTTTCAGTACTTCAGTGGGGTGAATGTGACTAACTACTCCAATCTGAACAATTCTCTGCTAGCCTATATTAGCTTACATATGACAACGCTAAGAACATGCCCGGTCCAAAAAGAATTGTTTGCCACAGACTCACAGGTCGGTGTAATCTTGGCATACTCATCACAACAAACCGGGATTGAAGAGATTGTATATATGCACACAGGCTTCACATCACATGGTTGATTTGACCTTTGTGCCAAGAACATCTGTACGTACCCCCCAAGTCAAAGACGAATCCAACATCAACACGAGTATGCAAGTAAAATAAACGAAAGATACAACCCAAGGCGCGTCGTCTCAGGCATGTTCTTGGCACGTAAATGCACTCGTGAAGCACGGGAGGTCCGGCTCCGGCAGCACCATCAGTTGTTGTACTTGTGAAACAGTGCCTGCATCTTGTAGTATATTCATACTATTACACCAACCGTTGCTGAACATTTGCATCCTGCAGCATGTTCCTGTCCATTAATGATCCTGGGTGGTCCGTAGCCGTTGCAACTTGCAACTCCTACAAGCTGTAGTAAGTTCATCCTTTGTGCTGGAGAAGAGTAGTTCTCATCTGTAGCAGCTTTAATGATCTTATTGTTTACCCTACGGTTTATAAGCCATTGTTAAATTTTAAATTTGAAAAGTTGATCGGTTTCATATGATTCAATAGTATTCAATCATTTGTGTCAAATGACTATATAGGAAAAAATCATATTGAATTGGAATCCGACAAAATTTGTTCTTGGTTCGAATCAAAGGGGTCCTTATTTTTCAGCACTACCTTCTAAATCACTAATAACACATATATAAAAATTTTACTCTAAAAATTATTTTTTACTAAGTTGTATGGCTTATAATCAGTATTAGGTCCAACCAATGACAACATTAAGCATAACTGGTTCTGAAAAAATAATTCACTTAGTTCTCTCTGGAAAGAGCATAATAGTATGTTGGTTGTACTTTTGCCCATAAAAACATAAAAAAATTAAGAAAGCACAAAACTTAAATTGAGAACACTAGACCGCAAATGAATGACAAAGTAAGAATTAACAATGCCAGTTGCTCCTAATTCACATTTCGTACGTGTAAGTACACTAACGCTAGTGCGTCTTGACAATAAGATGTACCTTTTGATCATTTTTCTTTGAGGAAGTTAGTTAGCCAGCTAGATTAGTTAGCTTGATTGGGTGCGCGGTCTGCTTCTGTAGAGGATTATCCAGCTGATTGGACCAGAGCCAGATGAGGAGCAGACAATTTAGATGGCCATGGTACCTATTGCAGCTAGCCATAACAAGTTGTTCATAAGTCATAGTAACCAATGAAGTTTCGGTACTATTTCCTCCCTCGTTAACTAACGGAGAGAAAAGTGTTCATCTAGCACAAGCAGAAAGCATAACTAACTAAGCTTAATAACGAAATGTCTGGATCATGATTGGCGAGTCAATGTACAGGACATGAAAAACCATACTAGATTCCTAGCAGACAGCAGTAGCATCAGCAACCAAACGCTGCTTACTATAAAAAGTCAGGCTCAGCTCGCAGGCTCACACACACTAGCATACTGTCAGTCCTTGTCACGTTTGCTACGGCCATCCCGTCGAATCCACCGTGATCCCACCACAGAAACGCCAATGCCACCTCCAAGAACCAAGCACCGGCCGCTTCTCCTCGCTACCACCTTCCTCTCCCTGCTGCTGCTGCTCAGCTTGCTCTCCGCCGCCGTCGCTGACGACGACCGCGGCGACGGCCACCGCGCGCGCGTGCTTCTTGCAGACGTCGGCGAGAGGAATGCTGATGCCGAGCACGCGGCCGCCGTGGACCGGCATTGCGCCGGCACGCTGCACCGGGACGTCTGCGTGTCGACGCTGGCCACCATCCCGAACCTCGCGCAGAAGCCGCTCCGGGACGTGATCTCCGACGTGGTGGGGCGCGCCGCGTCAGCGGTGCGCGCGTCGTCGTCCAACTGCACGTCCTACCTCCGGCGGCCGCGGAAGCTGCGCTTGCGCGACCGCCTCGCGCTGTCCGACTGCCTCGAGCTGTTCGGGCACACGCTGGACCTGCTGGGCACGGCGGCCGCGGAGCTCTCCGCCGGGAACAGCACGGCGGAGGAGTCCGTCGCCGGCGTGCAGACCGTGCTGTCGGCGGCAATGACGAACCAGTACACCTGCCTGGACGGCTTCGCCGGGCCATCCGCCTCGGAGGACGGGCGCGTCCGGCCGTACATCCAGGGCCGCATCTACCACGTCGCCCACCTGGTCTCCAACTCGCTCGCCATGGTGCGGCGCCTCCCGCAGCGGCGGCGCGGGCGGAGCCTCGGCGCGGAGGAGCCATTAGAAGGTTACGGCCGCGTGCGACGCGGGTTCCCGTCGTGGGTGTCAGCATCGGACCGGAGGCGGCTGCAGCAGCAGGGCGGCGCGCCGGCGGCGGACGTGGTGGTGGCGAAGGACGGGAGCGGGAAGTTCACGACGGTGAGCGAGGCGGTGGCGGCGGCGCCGAACAACAGCGAGACGCGGTATGTGATATACATAAAGGCCGGCGGGTACTTCGAGAACGTGGAGGTCGGGAGCGAGAAGACAAACATTATGTTCGTCGGCGACGGCATGTGGAAGACCGTCATCAAGGCCAGCCGCAACGTCGTCGACAACTCCACCACCTTCCGCTCCGCCACGCTCGGTAACTTTCTTGTGAACCAATTTTTCAAGCTTTTTTGCATGCACCAGGGAAGCGAGCTCCGTGGCGCGCTCTAGATCATCGTACGTGTTCCTGCCTGTACCGTGCCAACGTGTAGGAGGAGATCGAGTTAAGATGGCAAAGCTAAATTACTGCGTGCCATGGATGAGACGCGCTGTCGTTTCTGTGGGTGACGCCGCCCAAATCGCAGTATCCCACGCACGTCTCTGGTCCGTTTTTTCCAGCAGCCGCGCGCGCGGTTGTTTCTGGATGTCGAGTTGCCGACAAACCAATCAGTTGTTGTACCTAGTTTGTATATATGATCCAGCTCGTGAGCGAGTACACGTACGTAGACTACATCGGTCACGTGTATCACCGTCTAAGTACTAGTACGCTTTGCTTGTTGTAAGCACGAAGCAACAAGTAGCTGGAATGCAGAATTAAGGTTAACTTAGGCAAGCGTTTTGGTGAATAATATCAAGTTTGAATCAAGTCCCACTGTAGATAGAGGTTGGTCAGTACAAAACCAATTTATCGCCTGTCACCTGGTACCGAACACACCGGGTCAGGAGGTAGTTTTCAATGCAAAAATGCATTATACTATCACCCTACAGTACAGTGCTAGGAGTACGTACAGGCACAGTTTCTTATTGCTCTTGGGCTCTTTGGCATTTGGAGTTATGCAGCACGGGAATGGTTTGGTGAGGGGGGAATTAGCCATTAAACTCGTGGCTGGCGATCGAGCACCGCAAATTGCAAAATCGAGATGCATATGCGTGCTCTGCCTAAAGGTTGCAACCAAGAACCAACACTGGCTTGTTGGCCTCAGCCAACTCTGATCTGAGCGCATCCAACCACTTGTACAAAAGGCCAGCCAATTATAACATCATGGAATACTAAAACTAAACTTTCTCGGATCTCTTCTTTTCGTTTTTTACACCATTTTTTCCCTTTTTCGTTGGTTGGATGTGAACTGGTGTCGATCAGCATTAGCTGGTCCCCTGTGGGGATGCTGGATATGCCCCATTCTCCGAGCTGCTTCTCTAGAAGAAATTAAGAGCGATGGCATATATGCACAGACAGATCACACATTCATACCAACAATCAGTTATACATCCATTGTCACAATCCAGTGGCAATGGAGTAGAAATTGACCAGCCATGATAGTGTTCGATTCGTTGGAGGTGAATCTGATCCTTGAGGTTTATTGGGTATGACCAAGATGCCCACCTTAGCTAAGGACCAACAGCAAAGGGACACTAGACACCGTACCAATTCGCATGGCCTTGCCTGTTGGTTGCTCGACATGCACACGCTCACGGTACAACCATGGGAGGTTAACAATATTTTTTGACAGTCGACACCGATATGGCTCGTAACTGCATTACTGCTGTAGTGGCTTTGCCATTGGAGGAGCGGCTGAGGCAACGCTCCCCGCAGCGGAGAGCGTCGTCGCCTTAAATCCGGCGCAGCGAGACGAGACGAGACGAGATGTGGTTGACACGCCACTGTCGTCGTCTTCGTGTGTCGGTGGAGGTAAATGCGTTTCGTCGGTGCCATGGCCCGCATGCGTTTGGATGTGCAATGTTTGCACGTAGTAGTAGTACTCATCATGGCCGGATCACCCACGTACGTACGGCTGCACTATGAATGCAGTTGTGTGTCGTCTCGCTGCTGCTGTTGCTAGGCCATAGGACATCGCTAAATCAAAGTTGCATCATGCCTGCTCACGTGACCGATCACTGCTGGGGAGCGTGTAAACTGATAGTGTAAAAATTGTGGTGGTTGCAGCCGTGGTGGGCACGGGGTTTTTGGCGCGGGACATAACGGTGGAGAACGCGGCGGGGCCGAGCAAGCACCAGGCGGTGGCGCTGCGGGTGAACGCCGACCTGTCGGCGTTCTACCGGTGCAGCTTCGCCGGGTACCAGGACACGCTGTACGCGCACTCGCTTCGTCAGTTCTACCGCGACTGCGACATCTACGGCACGGTGGACTTCATCTTCGGCGACGCCGCCGTCGTGCTCCAGAACTGCAACCTCTACGCGCGCCGCCCGGACCCCAACCAGAAGAACGTCTTCACGGCGCAGGGCCGCGAGGACCCCAACCAGAACACCGGCATCGCCATCCAGGGCTGCAAGGTCGCCGCCGCCGCCGACCTCGTCCCCGTTCAGGCCAACTTCTCCTCCTACCTCGGCCGCCCGTGGAAGACCTACTCGCGCACGGTGTTCATGCAGTCCAAGATCGACAGCCTGATACACCCCAGGGGGTGGCTCGAGTGGAACGGCAGCTTCGCGCTCGACACGCTCTACTACGCCGAGTACATGAACCGCGGCGACGGCGCCAACACGTCGGCGAGGGTGTCGTGGCCGGGGTACCACGTGCTCACCGACGCCACCGACGCGGCCAACTTCACCGTGCTCAACTTCGTGCAGGGTGACCTCTGGCTCAACTCCAGCTCGTTCCCTTACATCTTGGGGTTGAGCTGAAGTGGCTTCGGACAGTCTCTGGGGATGGGGATTTTTGGGTCAATAGTTCATACTGGTTTTGGTCCTTTTGGAATAAGAGTAGTTTCATCACAGGTTTAAGATAATTTGTAGTAAACCTGGGCTACCACCAGTCCATCACACCACCAACTGTTTTGTTACGAGGGTCGAAGCCTACAATGGCCGAAGGCTAATCATTGGAAGGGGATAGGTTCACTGCTTCTGATCTACTGAGCTCTTATTCATTTCTGCTGTACAACAAAGTACGGTTGTTGGTGCCGAATTATGGACAGGTGACAGTGCAATAGCAAACAGTTTTAGTACCTGCAGCACAACATCCACCAATTTCACGCTACATACTAACCATTCTATACAACAACGTACTGTCATCTCCAATTTCGTTCAATAAAAAAGGGGACACGTTACACAACGATTTCCCTCTCCCCTTCTATTTATATTACTCATGAAATCTGGGCGGCATCCTGATGACGAGATTACATCCTTGCTCTTTGCAGCTCCAGCTTAGCGATTGTCCCAAGATGAACTTCATCAGGGCCGTCGGCGATCCGCAGTGTCCTAGCAGTTGCCCATAGATGTGATAGAACTGTGTCTGATGAGAGACCAGCACCACCATGAACTTGCATTGCCATGTCAAGCACTTTCAGGGCCATATTTGGAGCTGCCACCTACATGAGGCCATATTTCACTGAACTTTTGTTGTTGCTAGAAGGATTAGAAAGAAGGTGCTGATCCTTGACTTACCTTGGCCATTGCAAGGATACCACGGGCTTTCTTGTTCCCATGTCGGTCAAGTTGATCAGCTGCTTCAAGCACCAGAAGTCTAGCCTGCTCCAGTTCTATCCGGCACTGGATTCCACGTACATGTCAAGGAATGCAAATAACAGAACACAACAGGAAAATGCAATAATTTTTTTAAGACATTCCTGAACTGAGTAATAGAAAAGATGATGATTCCTAACTCATGCTGAATAGACTGATTCAATTATCAATGTAGAGCTTCATAAATGACCATGGTTAAGCAGACAAGCTGGTAATACCTTCGCCAGATCTGCTAAAAAGGAACCATGTTGCGCAATCTTTTTTCCAAAAGCGGTCCTACTTAAGGCCCTCTCGACCATCAAATTCATACCACGTTCTGCTGCCCCTATTAGTCTCATGCAATGATGTAATCTACCAGGACCGAGTCTTCCCTGCAAAGCATCTTAAATATGATGTGGAGAACACAAATTACAGTAGAATTGTTGGTACAAGAAGCATAATACAGCTTACCTGAGCAATCTCAAAACCCCGGCCTTCCCCAAGGAGAATATTTGTGGCTGGAACACGCACATTCTCAAAAGTAATCTCTGCATGCCCATGAGGTGCATCATCGAAACCAAATACTAACAACGGTCTCTTTATCTGCACCCCAGGTGTTTTGACATCAACTAAAATCATCGATTGCTGTTTATGTTTAGGTGCAGAAAAATCCGTCTTCCCCTGTATACATAGAAACAAACAGCTTTGATATTAGAAGAAAAAAATATGGACCATTGACAGCATGCTTTCATTGATAAAAATTACAATTACCATTAATATCAGAATTTGGCACCTTGGGTCCATAGCCCCACTGGTCCACCATTTCGTTCCATTTATCACATAGAAATCTCCTTGCCTGTCAAGAGCAAATACCTTGCGAATAAGCACAATGTAAAGGGCTTAAACTACGCAACATGATGAAATTTGTAAAAACGGCCAAATAGTGGTAAGAACTACAGTACCATTAGTTTCCCGAATAAACACTGAATTAGGGCTGTTAGCCCTTGAATAGATAATAAGTTGTAATTAAAGAACAACAGCCTCAAGGACAGACAACAAAATGCATGCAAATATTTCCCTTTTTCTTACCTTGATATTGAACACTCAATATTTGTTGCATCTGAAGATGCAACTTGTGGTTCTGTCATTGCAAATCCTGAACGAATTTTCCCTTCCAACAAAGGAACAAGCCATCGCTTTTGTTGCTCCTTAGTCCCATATCTCAAAAGGACCTATAACAAGGTGGAAGTATGGAGTGTTGCTCCTCAACATATGCTCTATTAATGGTACAAGATACTACGGATGTCTTTTAAAATCTTTCTTATAAAAGAACATGATAGTTTGCATCTTACCTCCATGTTGCCTGTATCAGGTGCACCACAGTTAAATATTTGTGGAGCCCAAATTGAACGGCCCATAATCTCACATAGATATCCATATTCAAGATTTGTGAGACCTGCACCTAGCAAAAGCTCTTCAGAAGAACTTCCAGGAGAACCCTGAGGTCGATCCTCAAACAGAAGCTCTCTTGCTCTAGCAGCACTGTCTAGCTGCAGATAAAACATTTTGATTAGAAGAATAAAGTCCAAAATAAATGCACTCTACTGTACTAACACGACAAATATGTGTGATGGAATAACTGTATCAGGAAAAAAAAGAAGGGCTTTAAGGTTTTAATATAAAAAAGGAAAGTTACCGGAATAAACAAGTTCCAAAGTCCCTCTCTCTTTGCTAAGGCTTTTAGTTTTTCTTCTTCTGGATGAATTGTCCACCGTGAGGTCGATTGTGCATGTTTATAGAACTCACCCTCCATCGGGTAAATGTAATCTTCCATAAACTTCATCAATTTCATTCGAAGCTGCATAACCTTTTCACTAGGAACAAATTTTCCTTGATCTTTTGTCGAAACTGATCCTTCACGCTCTCTTTGGAATTCTTGCAATGGGCCTTTTGAGACATGCATACCTAATAATAAAGGTAAAGAGAACGATCGGTTAATAAATTCCTTGTATCAGACTTGGAAAGAATAAAGGAATATAACCACATTTTTCATGTCTTTGCCAACACTATTATTAAGAAACAACCATAGAATTTTAAGAAAAGGTAAGCAGCATTTCCACTTGCCACACCCATATGACATGAGGTTGTGGAGAGGTTACAAAATATAATTACCCCTAGCAGGCTGTTCTCTCAGGACATTTTCTCTATTTATGAAATCCCAGGCACGGTCAACCATGGCATTAGCAAGCTTGCCAGAAAATCTAGCACGCTCACCACCTGAGGCATTACCCTGCGTTGGGCTCAAATAAATTAGAACAAACAAGCAGAATTAGAATTCAAGAGTTAAAGATAAGTACCATAGTCCATCTGTGATATACTCCTGCATATATAGATGCCCCTCGAAAAAGTGAAAAGGCAACATAAAACTTCCAATTTGCAGCAGGCCAGGGTCTTGCCTGAAACAATTTAAAAAATAGTGAGGAACAAAGAAGCAGTAAGTTTGGTGTATATATTCAGCCAGTATCAAGAACTAGGAAATGCAATTCTTACAGAGATAGAGCAGTATGCAGTAAGGTACTCTTCCAGTGGGGGAATGCCATCTGGAATGCCAGTATATTCAAATCCACCATAAGAATAACTTTTACTAGATGTTGCATCAATAATATACGGCTGCACAGACAAATCATAATAATCAAGGTCAAAGTGACTAATAATACCATCCAAGACACAGTAAAACATATTAAACTATGCGATTCTAAATGCTACCAAACACGATTGATTAGTTATTGGAGCAAGGTGTGGTTAGAAAGTAGGGACAATGATAGTGGACTAGCAAATATAGTATGAAAGCATGCTGAGATAATAGCAAGTCCAAAACTCCAACTATATGTATTCAGTGCTAGCAGATATGGGTGCTTTGTAAACATATTGACATGCTGCTAGCTGATTCCATCATGCAAGAAATATTATAATAAATCAATTGAAAAACTAGTATGTATGCCAGCTTTGTTTCTAATAGGGATATGTATGCACATATTTCTCTGGTTGTTACCAATTATGGCCAGAAAAAAATGTTAAGATCGCTGGAATTAAATACAAATGTTGTCAAAATATTACAGAGTGATTAAAAGAAACTAATATGTATACTCATTTAGATCTAGTATAAAACTAACTCAAGTTAAGACATATCATTCCTTAATGTTCATTTAAAGAGCTAGACTGTCTAATAACAGCATAAAAACATGACGTGAAAAGGATGCATAACAATATTGTAAAATATAAAGTGCCTCATACCAAAGAGCTGTATGCAACATCACACATTTGATTACCCAAAGTAGATAGTTCCCAATCAAGTACACCAATAACTCGATCCTGCATGGAAATAGTGGTATATTGAAGAATTTAAACAATGTACATTCATTAGAAGATTGCATAAATACTTATGATGCCAAAAAAATGCGAACCTCTGTTGGATGAAAAACAAGATTATCAATACGGTAATCACCATGAACAAGACCTGTTCCAAATCCTGCCGATGAATCTTCTTTTGGTATATGTTCTTTCAACCAATGAGCTAGATCAAGCATCTTCTGGTAACGTGCAGGCTTGCTTTCACCAGTTGAAGAAAGATATTGCCTCTCCCATCTTTCTACCTAAACCAGAACACGTTAACTATCTTCAGATGCAAATGGTTTATCACAGCAATCATCATTCACAAGTCACAACATGACAACTAAAATACTCCTCTTGAACTTAAAGTGATCAAATCATATGTTGTAACAGCTGGGAACAGGCAATCCATTGCTGCACTCACATAAGCAAGTGATATTCAAAACTCACAAGAAACTACATGTATATGTCACTTATAGATTAAGGGCCCGTTTGGTACGGTTCCGGATTCTCGGAGAAATGGGAGAAACGGGCAAAAACGTTTCTAGTGATTCACAGGTGTTTCTCGATTTCTTCCAGAAACCGTGATTCACAGGTGTTTTTCGGAGAAATGTTTCTTCCAAAAACCGGCGAAACTACCTAAAGGGGGTTTCTCATTTCTAGTTAAAAAACGAGAAATGTTTCTACTGATTCTCCAAGAAACGTTTCTCGTTTTTAACCGTTTGGTACAAATTCTCAAAGAAACACACTGAATCGGAACTGATTCTCGCAGCCAAACGAGCCCTAAGAGTAATATCCGGTTCCTTTCCTTGGCCTAGGAGCTATTATCTAAACCCCAGTTAAAACAGATAAGAAAAAGGAGAGAAGATTCTAGAGTTTCATTTAGTACAGCTGCTAACTGTAGCGGTGCCAGAAAAACTATAATTTATCTAATAGAGATAGGGGGGCAAATAGTGAGCCGTTTTTATGCAACTCAATGAGAACAGAAATGAATGGATTCTAGTGTTGTTTTTACAAAGCAATCAGAATCAGAGAGATTGAGATAAGTGTAATCAAATATAAGGTAAATACCATGAAAGAATGGTGGCACCTACTTGTCTTTTGCAATAGTTATCTCTTCTCCCATGCTTTTGCAATCCAATTGCAGTCACGTCAACTTTGTGTATAGCAGCCAAAGTTTCAGCAGCTGCAAGATATATAATCCTTCTTTTAGTTGGAGTTACTCCCTGCATAAACAAAGGGCACAGAAATTCTTCTTACTAAATCATCACGAAGACAGTCATTACCAGTTCAATGAATACATTTCAAGTAGCATATATAAGCCGCCATTGGATGATGAGATTTCTTATATCAGCTGCTAGATTCAACTGTAATGGTGGAAGGAGTAAGGATTTGAAAAATTGCTGTGCTATTGCCTTGTAAAGTTTTAGTGTTTAATCATGGTCACATAGATGTTGTCCAACGGGTAAGGTAGCTACTTCTTAATCAACTCTAATACTAGGTTTCGTTTGATATGTTCCTTACGCACATAGAAGAATAAATGCCCGGTATTTGCTACATGGAACCTCATAACCTAGAAATGTGCCTACCTGATAGGTAAAACTGTACAGATTTCATACTAAATCATCACCCAGTCAGTAAAGCATATACCAACAGTCTGAAGAATATGCAAGAATAAGAATGCTCACAAGAAGCGTACCGTCAATTTGTTGTCAGGGTATATTAGTCCTTCTAGATGCTCCATTATATAGAAAGGAGTTCCAATTACACTTGCATCAGTGCAAAGACAGAACACCTTAGGGACAGGAACATCAGTGTAAGTACCTAAAGCTTTGAGGACCTGCTTCAATTCAAACACAACTCGAGGAATTAGCTCATTCGCTCATCAGTACTTCGTAGGAAGCCAAACACAGATAAGAAGCAACTAACATCACATCATTAGTAGGCCTGATAAGTACACTGCATTACATGAAAACAAACATATGGAAGTTTCGTATTTCTCTAAATAAACAGGAAAAGAAAACCTCTCTAGCTAGTAGCACATTCACCTTACATGCACTTTTCACTAATCAGCTGGATTTACATAGTTCAATCAGTGAAATAAGTTCGACATGATAATTCCAGAGTAATTTGCATCACTGTCATCAAACGGAACTCAGAAAACTGGACGCATGAATCCTGCCTTTTTGAGCCTTTTCACCAGGAAATGCTGATTCCACTATGTTAGTGCTTTCGCACTTTGACTCGAGCAAACAAGCCCTTACCTACCAATCATATCAGATCGGCACCCATCATACCATCGGAGAAACTGGAGCTTAATCGATCATAGGGCAAACAAAAAAAAGGACGCTGCAAATCGAAGCGAGAAGAGGGGATAGAAACCCCGACCTGGAACTCGCGCTCGACGGCGTGGGCGGATGGGAGGATGGCGCCGGGCGGCTTCTTCCGCAGCACGTAGCGCCTGGTGACCCCGCCGGCGGTGAAGGCCTCGATGCAGTAGGTGGGGTTCGACTGGCCGTGGCCGAACTGCGTCAGGGCCAGCCCCTGCGCCGGGGACGGGAACCCGGCGACGTGCTCCGCCGCGTAGCGCAGCAGCGCCGCCTCGTCGATCGCGTGGGCCGCGTCCACCGGTCGCAGCAACCCCGAGGTCAGCATCGCCATCTCGCTCGCTCCTCGGCGTCGGCGACGACGACGACGACTAGGAGAGAGAAGGAAGGGGAGGAGGCGAGCCCACTGCTGCTCGTCGCGGATATGGGCTTCTTTCTAGCGCAACGCAAGTAGATTGTTGAAATCTACTGCTCAGTTCATCACGTCCGACAGCGACCGTATCTGTAGAGTGCGATTGTGAAACAAGTTTGGATCAGGCGCTGCCGTGCCGGATATGCTTTTGTTTTGTTTGGCAAATAAAATTGGCAGGGATACGACTCCAGAAAATACAGCTCCACACTCTCAGAATCCAAAGTTGTTTAGATTAGTTTAAGACTGACATATATAACTTCATCGTTGTTTAAACCGAAGATTATTACTCTCTCCGGTTAAGAATATAAAAAGTTTTAAGTTAAACACAATTATTAAAAAATAAGTAAAATAAAATAAGAAAAATGATTGATTGATAAATGAAAATAGGTGAAAAAATAAATAATAAAGGGTTACGATTGGCTTAAAAGATAATATTAATGAGAAAGTAGTTATATTTTGGAACCAATTCTAATTCTAAACGCTAAAATTTGTTATATTTTAGAAGAAAAAATTATTGATTTTTGTACTTAATCTATCATAAGATCCTGATTACTCAAGCTAGTTTAGAGATTTTGTCTGCAAAATTCCGGATCGATCTGAACCGTAGTAGTAGGCTCGTATCGATCCAAACAAGAGACTTGTTTGAAAAATTCTAGATCACCGCTTGTCGTCAGATCTATGAGGAAGAATCTTAGCCGTTGATCAAGATTGCTGGTCGTACTAACCGAAGTCGTCAAAGGCCGGCAATGCTTGTACCGTACCACGTTTGCACATTATTTTTTCTAGAACTACTTTTGCACATTCTAGATCTGGATTTCGGCGATCACAATGGAGTTTCCAGTGTCAATGAGCGCCCTTTGTTAATTCACTTTCAGAGTTAGTACAACATTCTGAGATAGAGCTGCTAGTGGAACATTGTAACGTACAAGGTAAATTAAGAATTTCAGATACGTCTGAACTCTGGAGGTAGCAATCACTGAATCACTATACCAGAAGCTCTATTCTGTGTCGTGACTGAAACATGTCTAACAAATTCAGACATCTGTTCTGCTTTTAACATATGGTTTACTCCCTCGGTCCTAATAAAAATTAAATCCTAGCATCCAAAGAGTATTTAAGATGGGAGACAGAAGATCAAAATAGCCATAATTAAAAGGTTCTGTTCTATATTTGTTCCATATTTCATATTGATCATATAATTATTTTCATCGAAACCAAAAAAAATCTTAACTTCTTCTATATTTCATTTAATGTGAATATATGGTGGGAAAGAAATCAAGAAACATGCACATTTTAACTCTTTCCCATGAAAAAAACGAGAACTTTACTACCTCAAATATATCCATGTATGCATACAAACTTAATTTACATGCATAAATACAATAATACTACACTACGTTAAACGAATGGGGTAAGGTTATATTATGATCAATTTGGAATTTTTTATTTTTGATTATATGATTAATCAATATGGAATGGATTGAGTAAAAAAGTTGTATTGATGAATTGGTAGCTGAGGGGTACTGAATTAATAAATTTTTTTGATGTACAAATCAATGATAGGTAAGAAGGTAAAAATTAATTTATTTTGGGATAAAATTTAAATTTAAAATCTAAAAAAATGAGTTATTTTGAGATGAAAAGAGTACTTCGATATATACTTGGCCAAACGGGCCATGCCAAGCCAGGCTGGCCTAAGCACGACAACACCGTGGCTTGACACGGCACGTCGGCCAGTGGCTCATGCCGACACGCCCTGTTTGGCTATGTCATGTCTGGGCCGACGCCTCTATCTGTGCGTCGGCACGACACGACCTGTTACTGTAGTGTGACGGCACGACACGGCATGAGAGCATGAGCGGCCGAGCGGCGCACACACAAGCGTGATGTGTGGCACAGAGGCAGGCGCGCGACGTTGACGTGTGGCGCGGGCGCGCGCACGACGGGCTTCTGAGCCAACCATGCCAACGGGCCAACCTTGGTCCATGGACCATTCACGAACCCATACCGACACGACACGACACAACCTCTTCTTGGGTCATGCTTGAGCTGAGAGAACAGCACATGGGTCGACACGGCACGGCCCGCTACAGGAGCCATGTCTAACATGTCGTGCCCCTAGCAAACCGTGTCGTCGGCTCGTCGACGTGCCTGTATGTCGAGCCGTCTACTTGGCCAGGTATAACTTCGTATCAATAAACCGGACTCTGACAAATCCAAAGGACAGTTTAATTACCTGTCCAGATACACAACGGCAACATTAAAAGTTTAATACTATAATTATACTTTTAAATTTAACTTCTGTTGGTTGATTGCAGAACACAAGCAGGAGATGAATTTGTGATCTTGCTATCAGCACGGGTCTATGTAGTGCTGACCAATGACACTGCATTCAGTTGGAGAAAAACATCGAATACATGTTATTGGTCAAAAATTCGTATCTGCTTAATACGATCGCTTGTTTAAGGGCTGCGTTTATAGTAGCGGTTGAAAGCCGACTAATTAACAACACGTAAAACGAAAAACATAATTAAGATATAATTAATTAAATATTAATATATAAAAATTGATAAATAAATTTATTAGATTTTTAAAACAACTTTTATATAAAATTTTTATATAAAACATATCAATAAATTTATTAAGTTTTTAAACAATTTTTATATAAAAAAATTTTACATAAAACATATCATTTAATAGTTTAGAAATTAGAAAATATGTTAATGAAAAATAAAAATAAGAAACGGATGATAGTCCGGTTTGTAGCTAAGGATGCCATGTGAAAGAAAATCTGTGTACTTATGTAGAACAAGTAATAAAAGGGGAGTTCGGTGCTCAGTAGTAGGTTGCAGGCCCAATTCCCGAGTATAGTCCGGTGGTTCAAGGCCCAAGCAGCATTACGGACTCCCTACACCCAAATGTTGGAGTGCGTGGATTTTTTATCCGGTTAAAGCTGAATATATTGATTGGCAGTATTGGCGGTACTCTTTCTTTGTTTTGTCGGATCTTTTAAGAAAGTCATAATTTTTTATTATAAAAAAAGTCATAATTTTTTTATGGAACGTAGAAAACTCTATGTTTTACCACGCGTAGCAGCATTGGAAAAAAAATGCTGGAACCAGATAATCTGGCTAACTAGGATGCCAAAATGATTGTTTTTTAAATGAAACGTATAAGATTCGTATAGCAGAAAAAAAATTAAAAGATCAAAGGTAGGAAAAAAGACTATAGCTTTGAAAAATCATAGATAAAAAGGAAAAATAAAAAGATTATAAAATAGTCAGAATGTGAGATAGTATTATGCAGAATGTGAAACAAAAGAAAGCTTCAATGCTGGCAAGCTTTGATGACAGGCCTAGCGTTGTTAGAGATGAGCTCCAATTTCACTGCCTAACTTTTGGGACTTGGCCTGAATACATGAATACATGGTAGACACCCAAAAGGATGTTGCATCGAGAGTCTACGCAATCTCTGTGAAAGAAAATAGAACTTTGAAGTAAGCCATTGAACATGACACGTAGATACAAGATCTCAACCTCTCTCACCTAACGGGGGCATGACCATCGAGCTCCTGAACTAACTGGTTATGTTATAGATGACAAATAGGATGAAATCACCTGGAAGCTTACCAACCTCGTAGAGTACATGGTAGGATCCACTTACAAAGCATAGCTCTTTGGCTCTGTCAACACGAGTTATGAGATGGTCATATGGAAGCCAGGGGCGTCAAAGAAATGCAACATCTTCGCTTGGCTTAATCATCCAAAATGGTAGCAACCCACGGCTGGCCAAACAATATATTTCTCGTTATGCCGATAAACCCCAGAGATGTCTTTTCACATCCTGACGGAATACAGATACACGAAAAGAATATGTGACATGCTATCAACATGAACCTCACGAGAAGATCAAATCATCAATGTGAAGCATAGCTACAACAATACATAAGTGGTGGACGATGTTGGCCACCAATAAGGGGCTATCTTTCGTACCCTAATCCTACTAACGGCATGAAAAATTTGGACAAAATTAGAGAGTGTTTCAGCATAAAGAACTTTCGATGATAACTCTAGTGGCAAAAATTGAGTAGTCCAAAACCTAAACGGAGCAAAACAATTATCGGACTTTATCTCTTAGCTTTACTTCACTTTATTTTCTTTACACGGTTCTTCACACTTGTACGATCATTTTTACTCCTGTTATATTTAATAAAATTGGCAATCTCTAATTGTCGGTTCGTTTTTTTTTAAAAAAAAAGGAGGCGAGCTCCTGTTGCAGTGAGCATTTTTCTAGGTGGCAACGGTGGCGACTGGCGAGTAAAATGGCTATTGCACATATGCACACGTTTTTGTGCATATTGCAATGGTTTCGGGTAATCAACTACAAGTCTGACCTGCAGTGGCGCTTACCCAGCCTGCATTTCTGAAATTTTATGGTCTACAGATACTGCATTTGGTGGAATGTTGGTTGGTACCAGTTTGTTGAACACAAATACTATATGTATAGCTGGAAGCAATATATTGACTGTAGGTGAATTTTGGCCATCAGATTCAAATCTGCCTGCGAAATTGACCAAGCTGGTGTGCTTCCGTACTATTCCCTATGAAATCTATTTCTCTGTTTTTTAAGCCCCAGATTTTCACATGTTATATTGCTGCTATGGGCTACCTTCTGCAGGGGCGGATCCAAACCCCGGGTCAGGAGGATGTAGCCCGGAGCACAGCCCAAATTTTCTACAGATCTTCTGCAGCTCATAAAATCTTATATTTAGTTCAACATAACTCCTCTTATAGTCAACCAAGTAACTTTTTACTAATTAGTTTTTTCAAATGGTGTTTCTAAATTTCCTTACCTTTTGTTAGAGTCCTTTTATTGTCAAATAGTCATATTTGTGTTTTTATCAGCATTTTCCAACATACCATACTGCCGTCGTTTTCAATTATTCATTTCTTTGGGCTGAATCCGGTAGGAACTGAGCGTGTGTCAACCACAAGGATAGCGGTTTTTTATCATCTTGGAGATATAATTGGAGTTGCTGATCTTTGGAGGTTTGCTGTAATTCACTTACGTTGGTCTGAAAGGTGACACTTTCACAAGGAAGCAGAGAAAGGGGTTCAACATAGTATTGATTCTTTCCTTGCGTCTGATATCTTCCCTCCCTTTTGGCTCATGCTGGTATTGGCAATAGTTAATTAAGAAAACACTGTTCTTTTTCTATGGGAGTCCGCCGTTCGTTTGACGAAGTATTTTACTTCAAGGCCATCTCAACTTCTTAAGCTTATACTAAGGAATAGTGTTTGTTTACTGAAAAAAGGGCATATTGCTCGAAAGATATTTGTTGGAACTAGCATTTTAACTAAGCCATGACAGCCTTATCGTCAAACGAAGTCAAAAGTCGCACAGAGTCCACAGGATTTGCAAATCACACGGCAATCTAATACTCCTACGAAGTACTCGCAATGAATATACTTGTTGGGGTGCCTTGCAAGTGGAGAGTTTCATGCAATCAGCGAGGACTCCTGGACGTGGCATTGTGATTTGCTTACAAGGAAATCAAACGTAATTAGATTCTGAATGAATTTTGTAGTAGATGCTGATACAGGATGGTGGGAATATGGGTGTTTAAGTAGTGGTTTTATTCGAGCTAAATTTTGCCTGTGGGGAAAAATCTGAATTTTGCATTATCTACGAGAATAAATGTCAGAGGATGTGATGAAGACAGTGCTGACAGCGGGTTGAAGAAATAATGGAGAGTGCTCGTTATAACGAAGTACACCTGAGACAGCTTTACATCTTGTAGTCGAGTGCAGATACTCTCGCAGGATCTGGAACCTAGTGATCAACTGGGTGGGATTCAAACAACTGTAACCGACTGAGTAAAGGGATGCCCAATCAGTTCATCAGTGGTGGGAACAACTAGCAAGCATACAGGAGATGTCAAAGAAAGAGTTGCGATAACTCATTATGCTTATCGAAGGGGAGATTTGGAAAGAGAGAAATCGACGAATCTTCGATCATAAAGAGATAATAACAAGTCATCTTCTTACGATAATCAAAGAAGAAGCTGCGTTCTTGAGCCTCGCAGGCGCAAAACGACTGAGAGCAATCATGTCTTTTGCTATGTAAACTCTTATGTAATTTGCTGGCAGTTTTTTCATGTTATTTCTATTTTAAGGTGTATTTTATTCCTTCTTTATGCAATGAAAATGTACTATCGTGCCAATTTCTTAAAAAAGAAAAAAGATGTGACCAAATTATTATATCTCTAACCTGATACTAAATACATTTTGCAGGGCCCATACCGATCACCTAACATATACCATGCAGTAGAGGGTAGACACTTGCATGAAACCCACGGCCGAATGGGACCATCCAATGGGCTAAAGAAAAAGTTCAATGAGTTGAGCGTTGCATTTCGGTGGGCGTTCATGCTACGTTGCTTTCGTGAGCTGACCACTTTGGTTTTGGCAGTGATATCAGATATACTCCTGGTATTCTTTCCGTATTTTTGGATTATTCTGTTTCATTAAATCCCGTGAACCGTACGTGGTTGTGCATTCTTGCTCTCACATCCTAGCTATAGCACGTACTGAATTTAGCTCGTATTTATGTTACGGCGACCGATGTGCTATATATAACTACTCCATTTGTTGTCAATCTGTAGCTTGTCACTTCTCAACGTCATGTTTGTTCATGAGTAAATTAACATAGTGTTTCTGTCAAATTGGGAAGAAGTTAGGTTGTTATAGTACTCCACTAAGTTCCGATAATTGCTAACGTTAGGGCAAAAAGTGGATGGGGATCGATGAGAAGGACCCGGGATATACCCAGCCAAACAGTCTAGAAGACCACGGTTTACTCCTATCCACTTCAATGAAGCTGCCTCAAACTGCTGCAAGTTGTCTAGACTCAGGCATTTTTAAAGCCTTCAAGGTGAATGTAGCCTTATCTTTCGTTTCAGCAAGCCTCCTTTTCAGCTACTAACCTAGTACTTACCTACCTTAATTTATTTTGGCTCTATCTCTCACGTGTAAGATTGTACTGAGGTGGGAGTGGTAAATATAATTTCGACGGGCTGCCCGACATAAAAATATACAGAGATAGTGACTAGAGAGAGAGCAGTAGAGGTGCAATAGGAAATACTGCAGAGTAGTGGCTCACCAAGCGTGTGGTCATGGAGAGAATACTGCTGCCCCTTTACTGTGAAAGTGAGACCGAGCGAACAAAAAAAACATCGTGCTAATCTTCATTCACAAACATATCTCATGCAGCCACTCCCAGATGTACTGTAGCATCGGAGCACATACTACTACTGTACCACAGTAGTACTAACATGGGCAGATGTTCTGATCCCTATCATGGAGCTCCGCAAGTTGCTTCCAGAAAACAGAGGCAGCCGGCAGCCGCCCCGTGTCCAAAACCATGGTCCGCGCGCAACCTCTGTCTTTTATCTCATTTTCACCACGTAAACAACATAAAGGTTACACCTTTACGGCTTTACCCACGCTGATCGTACGTCTAAGCATGTCAATTTGGAGTAAGTAAATGTAATTCGAATTCTATCCAGCACTGCTGCAACTGGCTGGTCAGGTGGTCCGTTCGTGCAAGAACACAACACGCAGGGCAATGGTATACAGGAGCAGCCGCCGTCACCAACTTCCGTAGCCGTAAATCGGGCACGTACGTATGGGTCAGCAGCAGCCAGAAAGAAAGCAGCGGCGGCACCGAGCGAGACTGCGAGAGTCAGTCATTGCTTGAGCGAATACCGAGACGATAGCGACCGCTCCGGATTTCGTCGACCACGGAACGGAACGAAAACCCACCGATTCTGCCGTCGGAGGAAGCTACCGCGTCACGCTCCATACACTCGCACGATCTCTCCTTTTAACAGCTACACCCGTCCGCGCGCGCCACGCGCTTGTATCTATATAAACCAGCCGCGGCACACGGCTCCGCTCCCCCCTCCTCACCAAGCCACGCGCGCGCCCACTTCGCTCGCTCGCTCGCTTTGCAAGCAAACGCACCAACTCAAAGCCCAAGCCCTTCGACCGACTCGTGAGCTGAGAAGCAAGCAAGATGTGCGGCGGCGCGATCATTTCCGACTTCATCCCGCAGCGGGAAGCCCACCGCGCGGCCAGCGGCAGCAAGCGTGCCCTCTGCGCCTCCGACTTCTGGCCGTCGTCGCAGGAACCCGCCGACTTCGACCACCACACCTGCCCCGATCTAACAGCCCCTTGCACCTTCACCCCCGACCAAGGTAACCATCGCATGCATGCATGCTTTGCTGCGTGCAACAACTCGTTGAGACTGATGAGTAGCTGATCACTCGACGTGTGTGTACGTGTTTCTGTAGCTGCAGAGGAGCCGACCAAGAAGCGGGAGCGCAAGACGCTGTACCGTGGCATCAGGCGGCGGCCGTGGGGGAAGTGGGCGGCGGAGATCCGCGACCCGGCGAAGGGCGCGCGCGTATGGCTCGGCACCTTCGCCACCGCCGAGGCGGCGGCCCGTGCCTACGACCGCGCCGCCCGCCGCATCCGCGGGGCCAAGGCCAAGGTCAACTTCCCCAACGAGGACCCGCCCCTCGACGACTCGGCCGATCAGCACGCCGGCGCCATGCCGTGCAGGGAGTTCATGGACTACGACGCCGTCATGGCGGGCTTCTTCCACCAGCCCTACGTCGCTGACGGCGTGCCGGCCGTGGCCGAGGAGGCGCCCACGGTGGCGTACGTGCAACACCACCTGCCGCAGCCGCAGGAGGCGGGGCTGGAGCTCTGGAGCTTTGATAACATCCACACGGCCGTGCCAATGTGATCGATGATGATCATCAAATCGATGCTAGCTCATGTGTTTTAGTTTCTTCACAACAACAAAAAAAAGTTCAATTCAGTTTATTGTTATACGTTTTAAAATGTTTCATTAGGTTTCATGTTATAGGAGTGATTTATCGGATTGAACTCTCAAGCGACTGACTTTTGAGTTCTTTGTGTAAAGATGAATACTCCAAGGAATAAAATGCAATTTGTATTGACACTACTTGCAGTATCACTACGAAACCAATACATGTGCTATACTGCCGACACATTGCTCACATTATGCTGGATGTAATTAACATAGAATTAGGCTAAATCAGCATTCTTAATTTCGAAGCTCTAAACAGTGGTTCTGGGTTACATGACAGTGCTAGTTCAAGTTAGACAAATAATCGGTAGTCTCACCAGCACCGTGTTTCTAGTTCCACATCCGCATGCCGATGAAGAAAAAGTGCATTTTCACACTGATGCTGGAATATTAAGTCAGAAGGCTTTCGCATCAAGCTGGTCCCAGGTCTCACATTTGAAATTTCTACCTGACCCATGGAGAATAAATTGACGTACATAAAATTATTAAAAACTCAACAAACTGAGTTTTCTTACAAAATATTCTATTTAATAGTTTGAAAACATGTTAACAAAAATTAAGATAAAGTATGTATCTTAATCAGAAAAGAAACATAAAAGGAAAAAAACTGGCTAAAAAATACAGGTTTTGCAAGTTTCTAAGGCATGTTTTTACAACATGGTTTTGCATGAGCAAGTTTCTAAAGGCATGTTTTTACAACAGTTTGAAGTCATGTTTTGACGGTGTTTTTAATGACTCAGAAAAATCTGGATTTTTCAGCAACTTCAAATAGACAAACTAACTGTTTTCTTTCAGCAACTTACAAACTACTCCCTTCGTCACAAAATATAAGATCAAAAGGGATATATCATAGTAATAAAATGTATATAATAGGATAGGTTAATAGGATATGTACAATGTGACAGTTCCTTATATTTTGGGATTTTGGGACGGATGAAACGGATGGAGTATTAATAACGAGGCAACATATTATGTACGCCATCACAGTTTGAGCATCATCGATCGATAAAAGCAGCCATGGTCAGTGCAAGGGCTAATTTTCTGTAACTCAAGTTGATCTTCAGAACGCAGTTGCGCAGCCTTGTAAATATAGGAGTATATTCATAATGCGATGCCAAACAAATATCTTCAAGTGCAAAGGAGGTAAACATAATATAATTTTTCCTGTGAAGGCAGTAAAACAATATTTTGACATCTAAAACAATGTAAGTCTGGCATCCAAAACAGTGATGTCTAACTGATACGAGCAGTTTGGTGCAATGGTGCCAAAGCTGCCACAACTTAAACCTTGAAGCCCTTGCTGTTCCTTCTTCCTCTTGCCTTCTCAAATTTCCTTCCCTTTGAGCGAACATATGGCTTAGTGTTGCTGTGGGGAACTCCTGGAGCAGGGCCAAAGTGCTTAACAGCTTCCCTAGCGTTCTTGGGACCCCTCAGGAGAACCTATCAAGAAATATCGTAAATTACACAGAACAGTTATATAACATCCAGACTTAATGCAAGAACTTTCAGCAATGGAAATACAAACTATTTATCATGGTAGGTGACAATTCTGGTAGTAATGACCCAACGATGTCAGGGTTCTTAATGTTGTGGCTTCACAACTAGATCCATTTGGTAAGTAAACAGTACCAAACAGAGCTAGGCCCACAAGTGACATGAGTTACAACCCAGTCTATACAAAAATAATGATAGATCAGCGTAATAAAATAAATGATACCCTAAATTGGACCAAAATATCCCAAAATGGCAACCGAGAGTCCCTGACTTATATAGCAACTAGATGAAACCCCACACGTTGCTGTGGGAGTTTTGTATGATAATAGTAGACTTTATATAATTTTCATCTTTGACCGACTATTGAAGAAAAAGCTACAAACATTTAACAATTAAGATGATATGGTTTATAAAAATTTAAATTATATATAAATTAATTATTTAAAAACAAAACTAAGGTGATGTGTGGCTCAACAAGAGAAGAAAAAGAAGGAAGATAATGTAGATTAATCATCCAAAGGCAAAACTAAAGTGATATGACTTTATAAGAGAAGAAAAGGAAATAATTTGGACCAAAGATCAATCATCTAAGGGCTACAAAGAATTGAGGTGATGTGGCTTAATGAGAGAAGAGAGAAATAGCATTAAACATTTAATGGGGATGAACTTTATAGATATATAGGGTATGGTAGAGACAGCTAACACACTATGCACTATTGCATGATATATTGATGTGCATTACACCTTTTTTCCGGTGTGTAGGAAATCTTACCAAATCTAGAAGTGAGTCATAACAAGAGAAAATGAATCGTTCAAGTTTTCAAAACCAACTACTATGTGTTAAATAAGTATATGTACTCTATAATACCAATAGAATGGTTAAGTAGTCCCCAAGCAAGCTAATTTTAGTTGGACCATTTGACACCAGGGCAACCTTAACCGAATGCAGTGGGCTGGTAAGCCAACCATTTTAGATCTATGCACCTGTTTTATCTCCTTGGCCTTTATAAGGATACTAAGAAGAGGGTAACTGGTGCATCTGTTGTCCTCAATAATTGCAAAATCCATTAATCAATAAATTGTTCTCGGATTAGCCTACCATATTGGCACATGTCTTGATCGAAATACAGAACTAGGCATGAAAGGTTAACTTGGTCATTGGCAACTATAAGATGCATGGATCAGATAGAATTATATGTCTCAATCTTAAGTTTTTCCCACACAAAAGCGACTGTATTAATTCATACAAGTAATGAAATACCGGAAACTGTATCATCCGCAAAGCAGCAGCTGAATTAAGGCTGGTGAATTATACCGTGTTCTGGCCAAGCGGGGCGCGGAGGGCGAGCTGGTCGAACGTGAGGCACTCGCCACCCGCATTGATGATCCGTGCCCTCGCCGTCTCAGTGAACCTGAGAGCGGCCACCTTCATCGCCGGCACCTCATAGATCCTCTTGTCGTCGGTGACGGTGCCCACGATCACGGCGATCTGGTCCCCCTACACTCGACACGCCACACGAAGAGAATCAAATGAGCCACAAATCCAACTCTCCACGAACTATTCGCACCAAAATGGCATGGCGGTCAGGTACCTTCCCCTCCATGAATCTGACGAGACGGCGCATCGAGAGCGGCGGGCGGTTGGTCTTGCTCATGAAGAGCCGCTTCAGAATCACGGCGTTGAAGTGGCTCTTGGTCCTCCGCACCAGGAAGCGGTAGAGCTGGGAGAAAGAACCAAAACGCACCGGATCAGGATCCCTGAGCATCATTCACCGCAAAGGATCTCACAGCACCGAGAGATCGAGGAGGAACTGACCTTGACGATGAGCTTGAGGTAGACATCCTCGGACCTGGGCGCCGTGCGCTTGGTCTTCTTGTTCCGGCCGCCGGCGACGAGGTCGATACCCTGCGAGCGACAGACCGGTACGTAGTCAGTCGGGTCGAAGCTGCCAAGACAACGGGGACGAGAACGACGACAAGATTTACCATGGTTTTCCGGCAGCGGGGGCAACAGGGGCGGCGGCGGCGGCGGCGGCGGCGGCGGCGGCGTTAGGGTTTTGGAGGCGAACTGGCGCGTGTGGGTTAAGTATGGGGTAGGCAGGCCGGCTGGGTTTGTGGTAGCCACGGCCCAAATCAATAGGTTTTGGTCCGGAACGAGATTGCAATGTGCGTGAGGCCCGTAGTAGTTGGGCTTGATTTGTGCAAAATATATGGGCTGATACAAACAGGCCATGCGCCAAGATAGACCATACCAGAAATTTTGGCATTTATAATTTTAATTTTTTAAAGATTTACAAAAATAATTTTCGGATTCAAAATTTGCAAAACTAGTCCCTTCCCGCCCTCCGGGAGGGCAGGATTCAAAACACCCTCCCGGAGGGCGTTTTATCGACGTGGACCGCAGTTGGGTGCGTCTGCGCGCGCGTGTAATTTTACATTTTACCCCTTCCCGCTCTTACGAAGGCGTTTTCACTGTTCATTTTACTTGTTCACCACGTTCACGTCTTGTTTATCACTTGTTCACTTATTCATTGTTCATTACATTCACTTGCACGTAAAAAAAGGCTCTTTGTAAGGGCGGGAAGGGACCAAAATACAAAATTACGCGCGCGCGCGACACCCAACGGCGTCTGTCACCGCCGATAAAACGCCCTGGAGGACGTTTTGGCGGGAAGGGACTAGTTTTGCAAATTTTTGAATCCGAAAATTATTTTTGTAAATCTTTAAAAAATTAAAATTATAAATACTAAAAATTCGACCATACCATATGTCGATGAGCTTGAGATGTGGACGGTGTGAACGTGTGATTAAGGCTCTCTTATATACTAGCGGTGATGCGGAACGTACCACCCCTTGTCGTCCGTCGTCGCGTTGCCCGCCACCGCGATGGCGTCCCCCGCGCACTACAGCTGCACCACCGTGTCTGCCACACACGCACGCCATGCACTTGGGAACCCGAGAGCAGAGCTCGATTTCATGGAGGTGCCATTGTTGCACGGCACGTAGCCCATCCACGACGACGTCCGCTTGGATCCGACGTTCTTAGTTAATGGATGGTACATAAACAGATAACATGCTTATTTAATTTATCACAAAGCGCATGCACGGATTATTTCATTACTAGCTGGCCATTACACTAGGCAGTGTGGTACGTGTTATTACTGGATCTCACATCATCAATTGTTAGGAGAGTAGGAGAAGGGCCCGACGCCAAAAGCAACATAAGCATCAAGGGTGCCCCCGCCGTAGGATACTCCAGTTGGGAGGATATCGGCTAGCTCACGAAGAACCTCCATTGTGGCGTTATTGTTGGAATTATTGGACTAGATCAACTTATTTTCATTTAATTCTTAAAGCAAGTCTCAAAAGCCCATGAATATTCATGTATAATGTGACATGGTGAAAAATTTTAATATCACTTTGCTACTTTTAGAGTGATGTTGTCCAACTTATTATATAGTGTGACTTTTCTCTTTCTCCCAAAGCCGCCTAGATGAGGGAAATAAAGTAAAAATCATACGTGCTCGCTCGCCTCGCCGGCCGTGACTGTGATTCACGTGCTTTATTTTTTGACAAATTGACAACTGTTCACAGGCGATTTTGTTTGACAATTGTTCACAGGCGATTTTTTTTGAACAAATTAATAATTATTCAATGACGAATTTTTAGAGAGTCCTAATCAGATACATGAATCATGACCGGATACGCAAGAGAACCCTAACTAAATCCGTTGTGGGTGTTGTCTTCACGCGCAAGTAATCCAGGGTTATATATATTCACCTACGTGCGGTTGTCTACAATCAATCTAATCCGGGACAAATTGACAATTGTTCACATGCGAATTTTTTGAGAGTCCAAATCGAATACGTGTCGGATTCAATTGAAGACTCCTACCCAAAAACACAACAGAATCCTAATTGAATCTGCTGTGGGCGTTGCCTTCACGCGCAAGTAATCCGGGGCTATATATATTCGCCTGCGCGTATAGTTGTCTGCAATCAATCTAATACAGGTTTTGCCACATTACTTTCGGCTGCCCCGTCGCTGTCGTCTGCTCTATTCCGCCGTCGGCATGCACCGGCGACTGGGAGAACATGTCTGCAAAGCCGTCGTCCTTGCAATCCTGCACTGGGAGAGGGCGAATAAGGTTTTTGGAAAGCGCTCTGCGTGACTGTTCAACTCAATCTGGCGCGTCTTCCTGCTCCATCGACTCGACATGAACGTCTTTGTCCGCGGCGAGTTCCTGTAATCCCTACGCCAGCAAAAGTTTGGTACGAATCTTTGATTGCTGTGATCATGACCGTTAGTTTGGTATCTGCTAGTATGTTAGACATGTACACGCTAGTTTATGTGATAATAGTTTTGATATATTTAATTCAGAATTTAATTAAACAATTGACTAATTTCTCAACAACCAAAAACCTTATTATAGGCAATATGTTCAATTTTCTATGGTTGGTTTTGCTGATGTACTATGGCCAAAAAAGTTCTCTGGTGTGCACTTCAAAAGATGGCAAACAAAGGTCCGTCTCTGGCTTATTGCTATAAATGTGTGGGAAGCGAGACTTGACAAACCTGAAGGAGATCTTTCTGCTGATGATCAGAAGAAGTTCTTGGATGCCAATAATCTCTTTGTGGGATGCATTCTTGGTGTGCTCACTGATCGTCTGTGCGATGTATACATACACATGACAAATGCCAAAGAGTTGTGGGATACACTGGTTGCTAAGTACGATGCATCAGATGCAGGCAGTGAACTGTACACCATGGAGAGTTTCCATGACTACAGGATGGTGAACAACCGATCTGTGGTAAAACAGGTGCATGAGGTACAGTGCATTGTCTAGGAACTCGAACTTCCGAAGTGTCATATGCCTGACAAGTTTGTGACTGGTTGCATAATTGCAAAACTTCCTCCATCTTGAAGAGGTTTCGTCACTACTCTGAAACACAAGAGACATGAGATATCAGTTGAGGATCTGATAGCGTCTCTAGATGTAGAAGAGAAGGCTCGTGCTAAGGATACTTGTGAGAAAGGAGGCGAGGGCCAGTCCAATGCCAATGTGATCAAGAAGTTCCCACAAGGCAAGAACAAAGGGAATAATCAAAAAATTCATAGGAGTGTGAAGAGTACCGCTTTCAAGAAAAACTACCATGCACCGCACCATTCACGGCTGATGCCATTGCTCGTCTACCCAAAAAACAACCCAATCGGCTTTTGCCTGTGACTTGCAAGTCGGCGGTGGCGGTGTTCATCGGGATAGACCAAAACAGAGCGAGGAAGATGCATATATTTCATTTTTGTGATTCAGTCTACAAAATGCAAAGTGGTTCAGGAGTTCTCTACCTTTCTTCTATCTCGGTCTCCGTTAGAGCATTTATACTGTTAATGTATTATGCAACCTCTGCTATAGAGTAGTCCAACGTGGTTGTGTAATCTAGAAACAAAATGGAGGCATAAAGTTTAGGAGTGAGTCTTCTTTTATTCCAATCCTTTCATCAAGTGTACGTATGAGCAGGCTCTCTTTTTTTTTATATAAGGTTCGATGATGAGCCTAATAAATAAATTTAGATCAGGTTTTCATGGACCAAATCCACAGTTTCTTAACGACCTTGGCTTTATGTCATTCGTCCCGTGTGTTGAAACATTAATTCTATTTTCTGTCTATTAAAAATTACATATCAATTACATCACACAAGTTTTGATTTGATCTGTACCACAGATATTGAAATAACATATATGCATATAGATATGTTTGTTTGCAGATTGCACATCAGACCGACTGACCGAGGTCCTTGATTACTGCTATATATATTGAAAAAAAAACGTGTTAGCCACGCTTGGGACATGGGAGTCTGACTCCAGAGTTCAAGTAGTATTGTTTTCTTGTCTAATATTTTTAAGAAAATCTGAATAGGATTTTGTTTACTATTTCCATTTATACATGTTTGATAAATCTGTATCATTATAATCTATACACACCATATACACACCATGATCTAACGGTATTAATTTTTTCTTCAATTATTGCGAGAATTTTTAGCCTTCCTAGCAGCCATGAACATAATGCCTTGTTTCAAGATTGTTTTAATAATATAATATAATAAATAATATATATATATATATATAATAGTTAGATTTGAAAGTTTTTTACTAAAAAACTGAAAACTGTCAATGTTATATAGCTAATCCATTTTATTTTTACTTCCTTAATATATAGTATATACCTAAATTCCTCCCCACTCATTTCACATCTTGCTGGCGCCCCTGATTGAGCACCTGCCACCCCTGATTGAGCACGTGATCCAGAGAGAACAGATCAAGCAAGCGCGACGTAGGAGAAGCCACGGGGGAAGAAGACCATGCTGACGAGAAGCCGGAGGCCGGACTGGAGCGTCCCCGTCGCCGGGAGCGCCGCGTCGCAGGCGGCCAGCGGCGTGGTCACTACCAGCGAGCAGCCGCTGGCCACGGTCGACAGCGCCGTGGTCGTGTTCATCGCCATGCGGAACCACCCCTTGCCGTCCGTCGTCGCGTTCCCCGCCACCGCCGCCACGGCGTCCCCCGCGCACTGCAGCTGCACCACCGCGTCTGCCACACACGCACGGTGCATGCAGAGCATTAGTTAGATTGAAATATTGAGAGCGGGGCGCGGAGCAGCAGCTTAATTACTTGGGAACCCGGGAGCAGAGCTCGCTTTCATGGAGGTGCCGTTGTTGCAGGGCACGTAGCCCATCACGACGACGTCCGCTTGGATGCGCGGTGGCTGCGCCGGCGCCGCCGCCGATGCAACCACGCTGACCACCGCGACGCCGATCACCACCAGGAGGATCTTTGACGCCATACGTCAGAATTTATCTGATAATACTGATATGTTTGATCGGCCCGAGTTCTCGGTTCTGGCGTGTGTTGTGCGTGACTGAGTGTTTTATATGAAACCATGCCAAGGTATGGTTTGATTCATAGTTAAGTATGGTTATTCTTAATTTCTTATGGCCTTAATTAGGTCGATTATCCGCTAGGAATTAAAGTTCGTTGATATATAGTTCTTTTTCCTGTGCTTCTGACGGCGAATGAACCAAGTGCATGTTGAGTAGTAAGCCACTATGAAATTGAAATCATGTGTATGTTGCGCATCCTTGTCTTTGATATTTATTTCCTTTTTCTTGTACGAGATTTAATCTCTGTTCACCCTAACGACTAAATTCTGGAGGCCGTCGCTGGAGATTTTTAGCAAACAATAGTGTGCGGCGAAATGATGAAAAGCAGTTCTCCACTAAGGTATGGCACACTGAACACTTGACGGTGAGATTTCACTTTGTTGGCCCTTTTTTTTTTGTCACCACTTTGGCCTCAAAAGAAGAACCACTGAGGTATCCATACACCGCATGCGAAAAGAATTCTAAAGAATCAGGCAAAAAGGGCCTCAAAAGGAATGTTAATTTCAAGGTTTCTTAGAGAAGGCTCGCTGCTTGCTCCAATTATTGCCACGTCTGCTAAAGTCATTGTAAAAAAGCTAACACGTATAAGTAGTCTGTCCATTTTTTCGATAGTTGTAATTGTTGGAATATATGGACTTTGGTCCATCTATTTATACAAATACCATATCCAAATTTTGATACCTATACATATTTTCTCAAGGATAAAATTTCTCTTGACATTAATTTAGGTCCATAACAAGGCAACAACAATTTTCGACCCATACAGTACTCATCTGACCAGAAAACATTCGCAACTCCTGCTCTAAGCAAGCCAATGAGCTTCAGCGTATAGGCGATACAGATGAGATCAGTACTAGTATTCTACTAGTAGAAATTACGGTACATCCGGTTTGCATACACCCAGTGGTTAGACAAGATAGAACCAGATTTGCATTCATATTAGTGGGCGTTGAAGGAGAAGCCGGCGGGAAAGAGGCGGAAGATGCCGCCGAGCAGCCTGGTGAGCGGGCCCTGCAGGTAGGAGACGAGGCTCCCCACCGCCGGCAGGTTGGCGTCGCACTTGATCAGCGGCGTGTCCACCACCAGCTTGCACCCGCCGATGAGCATCGCCAGCCCGCTCGTCAGGTCCGCCTCCATCGCGAACGATCCGTTGCTGTTCGTCGTCGCCCCCGCCACCAGCTTCCCCGCGCACCTCAGCTCCACGTCCGCGTCTGCACACACAAACCAAACATCAATTCCATCAGATTCAGATCACATCTTCTCTCACAAAGCTCGTGTGCTAGGCTGCTAAGCTAAGCTGCATGATTTTCTGTGTCACGCCGGCGTACTTGGGAACGCGGGGGAGGTGGCGATGTCGATGAGGCTGCCGGTGTTGCACGGCACGACGCCGGTGACGACGAGCCTGCCGAGCTTCGCTTCTGCGGCGCCGAGCATGCACGCCGCCGCGACCACCGCGGCCGCGAGGAGGACGACCCGTGACGCCATTTGTCGGAGCACGGCCGGGAAGCTAAGCTTGAGATCTGTGCGCCTGAGCTTTGCACGCCAGTTGGCTTTCTGCTTCTTTAATCGCGACGTATTTATAGGCTCAGAAACTGGTTAACTGCTGTCTCCGTTTTTACTGGCAGTTTTTTACCCAAGCTAACTTGAGTTCACCCTTGATTGGCCTGTGCTAATTGAGATAGCTTTCTGATTCTGAACGTGGTTAGTTACTACATCTAGAACAAGTTTAACTGACGCAAATAATGACGCGGTGTGGCACGTCGGCAGTTGTTTATAACCCACCAAGTCACCAACTAGCAGTGCCAGTGCGACTACCTATTTAGCTAATCTAAGATAAGTGGCATGCTTTTGCAGCTTAGTGCTTGATAAGAAAACGAGCTGATTGAACTTTTTAAATAAATGGACATTTCAGCAGTTTGTTCCAAGTCAATGGCGGTCAAAGATGAGAGACCCAAACTTCCAAAGTGCTCTCTCCACTGCCAGTCTGTCACTTTGCGAGATTGCTACTACTTGCCCGTGACTCGCCTGTCCAGCAGGCTGGCTGTCCCTGTACATAATGTATAGTTAACTGTACATAATTATATAGTCATATGGTCATCACCACAGGCACCATATATTAGTACTGTGACAATTTGAGATAGGTAATTCATGAGTCAATTCATAAATTACTCACTAATTTTATTTATAAATGGGTTCGTGAATCGGCTCATTTGCATTCTCATCCCTAATCTGAAATACTGATTATCCAATCAGCCTTAGATTCCTGAATACGCCGAGCTTTGTTTGCACTTTGAATTGTTGCCAGCAGCTATTATTTTTGCTCTCTAGAGTCCAAAGTTCAGGACGGACCAGTCTGTGCACTTCTCCAGAGTGATAGTATGATCCACTTGGCATCCAGCGGCTTAGAGGAGTCCAAAGCAATTGGATATATCCAAATCTATTACACTATTGCATACAGCATACCGTGACCGATCGAGCTGCTCTACTGCGGAGATGAGCTGGGTTCAGTTTGTTGTCATGCGTTAAATCTTGCTCTGCTCCCCTGGTGGAAATGCCATCTTTAGGGTGTGGAGAGTTCCGGTGGATGAAACAGCACCTTTTACTTGGCCTGTTTGCGTGTTAATTAATAGTATCAATAGTCGATATTGTAGTAATAGATAAGGAGATAAAACAACCGGACAGCTAATCTGTTGCAACAAGAAAACAAACTGATCTTATCTGATGCTTGCGCATGCGGCAACCAAGCTACAGCTATTCTACCGCGCACACATACACGCATACAGCTAGCTATCGGCTGCTCTAATACATGATTTCCAATACTCCTCCTTAATCACAACTTCCCAAGTTGAGATTGTATTTAAAATCTTCTAGTTGTCGCACCGGTAGAGGCTTCGTGAATCCGTCTGCGATTTGATCTCCAATAGGAACAAAACCTACTTCCAACAGCTTCTGCTGAACTCTTTCACGAACAAAATGGTAGTCCACTTCAATATGTTTCGTTCTTGCATGAAAAACTGGGTTCGAAGAGAGATACTTTGCACTGAGATTATCACACCATAGCTTGGCTACGGGTGAGTTTGAGATTTGTATTTCTTTGAGTAAAGTCTGTATCCGCATGATTTCTGCTGTGGCATTTGCCATTGCTTTGTATTCTGATTCAGTGCTTGATCTAGACACTGTAGGTTGCTTTCGTGCACTCCATGAGACAAGACTGTCTCCAAGAAAGACAGCAAAGCCGCTGGTTGAACGACGATCATCTCCACTACCTACCCAATCTGCATCTGAATAGGCACTCACATCTAGAGAGGCTGACCTTTCAATTTTAACTCCAATCTTGGTGCAATATTTTAAATACCTAAGTATCCTTTTAACTGCCACCCAATGATCTGTTGTAGGAGAATGCAGAAATTGACAAACCTTGTTAACAGCAAATGCTATATCAGGTCGAGTTAAAGTAAGATACTGTAAAGCACCTACTATACTTCTATAATTTGATGAATCATCTGGACCTAGAGGATCTCCTTTGTGTAAACTAAGCTTTTCACAAGTTGACAATGGTGTAGTAACTAGCTTGCAATTTATCATACCTGACCTTCTCAGTAGATCATTTGCATACTTAGCTTGTGTAAGAACAATACCATTGAAAAACTTGTTTACCTCGATCCCTAGGAAGTAATGCACATTTCCTAAATCCTTTAATGCAAAATCTTGTTGCGTATTTTGCAGAAGTATAGGAATTGCATCAGATCTAGAGCTCACTACTATGATGTCATCTACATAAATGAGTAAAAACATGGTTAGTCCTTCCTGATTGTAAAAGAATAGAGATGTATCAGCTTTAGATTCCTGAAACCCAAGTTGACATAGCTTGTGGCTCAATCTGTCAAACCAGGCTCTTGGTGCTTGTTTTAAGCCATATAATGTCTTGTCAAGCTTGCAGACATAATTAGGATGTTGTTTATCTTCATATCCAGGAGGCTGATACATGTACACTTCCTCTTCAAGAATACCATGCAAGAAGGCATTTTTGACATCAAGTTGCCTCAAGAACCAACCCTTTGAGACAGCAATTGCTAATATGATTCTAATTGTTGTCATTTTAACAACTGGACTGAAAGTATCTTTATAATCTATGCCATACCTTTGCTTGAAACCTTTGACGACCAATCTTGCTTTATATCTGTCAAGAGTACCATCTTGTTTCCTCTTGACCTTATACACCCACTTACAACCAATAATGTTTTTCGATTTGGTGGTACAAGATGCCATGTACCATTAGTCACCGAGCTTTGTATTCTTCGTCCATGGCTTGCCTCCAATTTTTATTAGTGAGAGTTTCATCCAAGCTTTGAGGTTCACTACTTTCACTTTCAGCAAGAAGAGAATACCTTATCGTGCCATCAATATTTATCTTCTTTTTTTGGATGTCACGTTGAGCTTGAGTGACAGGTCCTGTTGTTCTTGTGTCTCCCCCTGCGGCAGAAGAGGAAGCCGTGTGGTGATCAGGAACCTGCACTGGAGACACCTCAGTACTTGCGGCAGGAGAACTACCAGATGGCGCCGTAGGAGATGCTGCTGCATAGGAGTCAACAGAATCAGTAGTGAGCTGTTCCGAAAATAAATCAGATGAGTCAGGGCCAGCCGCTGAAGGAGACAGCGGCGTCTGTGCTTCTGTCACATCATGTGCTACTGTGTCAACTTCCTATGTTGCATTTGTATTAATTCCAGAAGAAACCTGCTCACTTGAATCATTAGTAGGAAAATTAATCACATTGTCATTAGTGTTAATACTCCTTGTGGCTAACAAGTGTGATGGAAGGAGATTAATTTCAGAACAGATTCTTGCGCCGGCATTAGGATGAAGCTGAGAGAAAGGGAAAATGTTTTCATCAAACACCACATCTCTAGAAATATAAACTCGTACAGTGGAGATGTCTAAGCATTTAAATCCTTTGTGATTTGCACTATAGCCAATGAATACACAACGATTGGATATATATTGCATTTTGCGGGTATTGTATGGACGAAGATTGGGCCAGCAGGCGCAACCATAGGTTTTAAGATTTGTATAGTCAGGAGTTTGATTATAGAGCTGCTCCAAAGGACTTCGATATTTAAGAACTTTTGCAGGAATTTGATTTATGAGACAGCTGAAGAAAAGGCTTCATCCCAAAATTTTAGAGGAATGGAGGCATGAGCTAGCAAGGAGAGACCAACCTCTACAATGTGTCTATGTTTTCGCTCAGCAGTCCCATTTTGTTGATGTGTGTGGGGGCAAGAAATGTGATGGAGAATTCCAATCTTATTGAAGAAGGAGTGCAATTTTTGATACTCGCCTCCCCAGTCTGTTTGGATGGTTTTGATCTTTCGATCAAAGAAACGTTCAACATGGTTTTGGAACTCATGAAATTTTTCAAACACCTCAGACTTGAATTTTAATAAATAAATCCAAGTGAAACGACTATAAGCATCTATAAAGCTCACATAATATTTCTTGCCCCCTACAGATATTGGGGCTGAGCCCCAGACATCGAAATAAACAAGTTCAAAAGGAGAATGGACTTCACTAGTTGATACTCCAAAAGGCAATTGGTGACTTTTTGCCTTCGACAAGCATCACAAACTGAAATGTTATTTGACTCAACATCTAAACAAGATAACTTATGACTCTGAATGACTTTCTTAACAATGGGAAAGGCTGGGTGACCAAGGCGACTATGCCATCTCTCAAGAGAAGGAGCAGTGACAGCAAGTGCCTGTTTCTTCTAATTCAGTGGAGGCCGAGCAGATGAGAGAGGATAAAGCCGACCTTTGCTTCTTCCTTCAAGGAGAATCTTCTTTGTGGCCTGATCCTTAAGATAAAAACGTTTAGCATGAAGTCAAGATAGGCTGAATTATCGAAACTAAACGCGAGCGTAAACTAGATTTTTCTTTGCATTAGGGACAAGTAGGACATCATTTAGATAGAGATCTCGAGAAGGAGTATTAACAACTGAGTGACCAATGTTGGTAATTTTCATACCTGTCCCATTTGCGGCATGTATCTGATCTCGCCCTTTGTATTTTCCCTTTGTGGACAACTTTTCAATCTCACTTGTTACATGGTCAGTCGCTCCAGTGTCGATGTGTCGATGTACCAGTTGGTGTCAACTCCATAAGATGAGACTGCTGCACCTGCATATTTTTCATCTGGCACAAAATTTTCATCAAAGCGATTCCAACATTCCATTACCGTGTGACCACGCTTGAAGCAGAGCTGGCATTTGATTCTGCCGCCCTCTGGTCCTGCGCCACATGCCACTGCACTGGTGAGAATCCCGCGCCAGCAGCACGACCCCTGCGCCCGTCGCGGCCTCTGTGCTGAAGACCACGGTCGCGCCATTGCTGGCTCGATCTCCCATGGCCCCTGTTCGCCATATTGATGGAGCCATGGCTATGTAGATCGCCATGTGACGATTGTCGAAGCGCCATACGCTGTTCAATGTGGAGGAGTTGAGAGTATACCTCCCCCATCGTAACCGGTTCAAATCGTGAGACCAAGGATGACACGATGGGCTCAAACTCTTCGTCAAGGCCAGTGATAATATATGACACTAGCTCTTCTTCATCAATCTTCTTGCCAGATGCCATTAGCTCATCTCCGAGAGCTCGAACTTTCCCAACATATTCAGTGATGTTGAGATCTCCTTTCTTCACCGTGGCAAGAGCTATTCGGTGGCAAGAGCTATTCGGGTGTTGATTGATCTAGCCCTTGTCACAGATGAGAACATGGTTTCAATTGTGTTCCAGGCGGAGGAAGCTGTGTTGCATATGGTAACTTGCGCAAGTGCTTCCCTTCCGACCATGGACAAAAGAAAACCAAGCACCTGTTGATCAATCACCATCCAGTCTTCGAATTCAGGATTTGCGACGACAACCTCTTTGCCGTCCTTTTCTACTGCCATGGTTTCTTCTGGCGCCACCTTTGCTCCGGTGAGGTACCCTTCCAATCTAGCACCTCGAATCACTGGTAAGACTTGTGCCTTCCAGATTGCATGATTGCTTTTGCTGAGCTTCTCAGAGATCACCACTTCGCTAAAGGGATTGGAGGTGTGCGCCGAGTTCTTGGAAGAACCAGCCATTGCGACGGCAGGGAAATTTTCTGGTTTACAGATGCAATTTCCACATGGAAAGGAGTCGCGGCTCTGATACCATGTGGAGAGTTCTGGTGGATGAAACAGCGCCTTTTACTCGGCCTGCTTGCGTGTTAATTAATAGTATCAATAGCCGATACTGTGGCAATACAGATAAGGAACTAAACCAACCGGATAGCTAATCTGTTGCAACAAGAAAACAAATTGATATTATCTGATACTTGCGCATGCGGCAACCAAGCTACAGCTATTCTACCGCGCACACATACACACATACAGCTAGCTATCGGCTGCTCTAATACATGATTTCCAACATAGGGCATTTCGGTGCTTCAAAAAAAACATATGAAGAAAAATCACCATGACGGCAGAAAATGAAGATTGCAACTTATATAATCCACTTATTTCGTTCTAAAATAAGTATAATTCAAATTTAAATTATACAGGTGCACTTATTTTAAAATGAAGGAAGTAACGCATCAGACACATCCATATCTATAATCTATAATCTATATCTATATCTATAAAGTAAATGGTGTTTCTACCTAAAATTTTTATCCGTCTGGCTATTTTACAGAAACCTCTTTGAGTGTTTATAAAATTAACCCGTAGTACCAATGCTAAAAAGAAATGGAAGACTTGGATATAAACAAAGACCTCTTGCGCCCTCTCTTCCTGCGCCCCTCCCTCCGGTCTCGATCTGCGCCGCGTCTGCGCCCTCCCTCCCATCGCTGCTCGGAGCTCCCATGTCACGCACCGCGCCTGCGTCCCTACCTCCCGTCCCCATCCACGTCGTGCCTGACTTCACTCGTTGTAACGCACCGATATGGTTACTAGTATCCATATATATATAAAGAAGCAGGTAATTTAGAAAACACAGGAACGTATTCATAAATTGTGAAGAAAGCAAAGGAAACAAGGGAATAAGCTAGAACAAATCTTTCTCATCCTGCATCTGTTGTGACTGTTATGCGGAACTACCAACAGATTTGGTTTTACTTCTTAATTTTCTGACTACCAGAACAAGTTTTTTCCTCAACTTCTGCATGCAGGCTACCTTCTCGTTATTGTGCTTGGAAATAACGAGAGACGTTGATTCTGTTCGATCTAACGATTTAAAACACAAAGGTACCTATTAGAAGGTACTTGATATGTGGCCCAGGTATTAATTTAAAGATTTGATGGAAAGTTAAGTAGGTAATTTGTATCATTACCCCGTCAAAGTGTGAAAGGCGAAACGGTAAAAATATATTAATGGGAATTTAAAGATCGAGATACTCAGGAGCTAGCAACGCTGATTACAGTTTGTCAAGATCGATCACATATTGCTGCAGATCATGTACCAAAACTAAACTAAGTAACTGATTAGGAATTACCAAATTAGTAGTAAGACTAAGTAGTTGATTGGCATGATAGGTCATGTAACTATTAACAATTAATAAAACTAAGTAATTAATCATATGTAACTAAATATTAGACCAATTAATTAATTAACTGATCAATAGTCGTTCAAGATGCAATAAATCTATGGTGATTAGCTGAGCTGGAAGATGAGAATCAGGGATAAGTGGTTCATCGCCGTGGGAGAACAAATACAACGGAATTAGAGAAAAACACGGCTAAAGACAAATTACAACACATACCATGTTTACGTAATTTTTTGTTCTTTAATTACCCTCTCAAAATCAACTGTGGATTATTTTTTTAGTTTGGGAGGTACCTGAGATACCTCCCATCCCAAGCACTGTAAAAAGTCTCTATCATTCATCTTGATAGCATGCTTCCTGTGGACGTATAGATCAGTTTGAAAAGCATGTGCCGGTGAAACTGTCGGAAAAATGTTGGAAAAAACAGAACAAGCAGGTTGTTCGCGAGTCACGGCCGCCGTGTTGCCGCCGCCGCTCTCCACCGGCGCCGGCACGCTTGCCTAATACCTAGCCATCATCGCCACGGCTGTCACCCAATTGCAGCGCCTTGCGCCGATGCTGGGCATGGGAACGGCTATAGCGGCGGCCGGCGATGAGTGACATGACGTTGGTGGCAACATAGAGTTTTAGAGTTTTTTTTCCGAAGGGTCAGTTAGATTGGACTGAAGTTATATTGATAGAAGAGGATTTAAATACAAACAGCCAAAAGGCCGAAAGAAAAAGAAAAAAAACTGTACATGCCCTGAGTGCAAACAAACTTGCATGTCAACTCTCCTTTAACTCTTCATGGCAACACTCTTCCAATGTATTTTACGCCGATCAAAACCCACCAACCCAACTGCCTTAGATGCGAATGATTATTTGATGTCAGTATTATTTTGTTGATGAGAAAATTTAACACGCCGGCTTGAGAGATCTGTTTGGCTCCAATGCAGGTTCTAGAATCGATGAAGCACAGACGTACTAGTCAGTTTGATCCTACCACTGAAAAATTATGCAAACCAACATAACATAAATTAAAACTAACTGATCGGCTGATAAGCCGATGGTGCAATTCCAGCCGATGCCGATGCCAACCGATGGTGTTAGGATTTAAATTCATTGGCTGTGCGCTGAGCAAATATTTATATAAAGGCGATCGGCCGATGACAACATAATGATAAAATAAATACTAATTTAAAGATTAAAACACACATCGGCTGGAAAGTCCGATGTCATTAAATCCAAATGATTAAATATTCAATAAAGCCTCCGCTGCAATCAGCTATATATATTCCTTACAAGCCGATGCAATACCCAGATAACTCACCGGCTGAAACCCCGATGAAATCCTTAGTGGCAGTCAACAGGTAGGCTAGAGATTACAGTTCTAATCACGACTTAGTAGATCAAACTGATACAACACTAAGTATGAAAAAAAACAATATCTAGACAATCAAGCCCTTGGCTGATTTTCAGGGTGGTAGATGCCTAAATCAATCTAATCTAGTAATTTAGCCGATAACGACAAAGACCCTAAAACGAGAGAACCGATAGGGCTAAACTGAAATACAAAGATTAGATTAATAGAGACATATGATAAATAGTCAGGCAAAGATATCAACCGAATCGAAGCAATCCAAGAGGTCGAATGTACTGATGCAGCCTTGGACGATGCCAACGTAGCCAATACAATTGCCTGAGCTGGCAGGACTTTGACTTATCCCTTCGCCGGAGATCGAAGCCGATGCAGCCCCGCGTCAGGTACCAAGGTCCACCGAATGATAAAATAGAACATATAAAAGAAAGGTGGCGATGCGTCGATGTTCTTCTGGATAAAATCTTCTCAAACCGAATCTAACAAGAATCCGACTGCTGGATAACATAAAACCCCTATCGGCTGATGCAGAACTTAAAGCCGATACTGACTCTGAGCCGATCCTAACCCTTAGCCGATAAGGACTTCGGGGCTTACCAAATTTTGACGTTATCATATCCTAAACATAATTAAACCATCTAAACGAAATTAAATGGTAAATAGAGGTTATCTGCCTTGTTTTACATCTAATCGGTGTCCTAGACGGTTGACCCGTCTAATCGGTCCTAGACGACAAAAAACGGTATACAAAACCAAAACGGTATACAAAACCTAAAGCAAACAGTTTTTAAGCGATTTGAACTGGTTTAGTGTACCGTTTAGGAGACAGTGGACACTGGACATCGTAGGAAAAGGGAAAATTGGAAGCGACGGGCAGAAAATCGGGCACGCTCGTGCCTTTCGCCGCCACTACCAGGGACTAGAGAGCTAGAGCAACAGTCGCAAGTCGCAAAACCTCACGAAGTCAGAACACACGTCGCCCCCCACTCGCACCCTCTAGCTCCAGGCTATCACAGACGCAAACGCCGCTGCCTGTGACCTCCGCCACCGTAGCTCGGGCCCTCCCGGCTCCCGCAGCACACACACGTCGCCACCCGTGACCTCTGCAACGCCCACGCTCCTGCAAGTCTATCGCTATAGGATTTTTTGTTGTTTGAAGTTTGAACACATAAAGAATTGTTTAAATTGGTATGATATGAGCTGCCATCAATGATCAGAAGTTCAATTTTCTTATTTATACATGTAAAATCATGTTACAGTAGCAAAAGTTTAGCCCGTCTAAACACCGTCTAGATTTATGTAGATCGTTTAAACGCTAAACTCTAGGTCACCGACTGTTTAGCAAAACCTGTTTATAAAAATACTACATGATATACTATTACTTTTTCTCAAAAGATTTTTGTGTTTTTTCTTTTCTATATTTCTTAAACAATGGAAAAAAGAGACTGATTTAAGCTATTTGTGTTTTAATTCTTTTGGATCTCTTCGCTTGTTTCTTGTGTTCACCAATTTAATAGGATTTTAGTGTTGTTCTATCTCGAAATGATGTGTCTTTGAGGTGACAATGTGAGTACGTTAAATCTCAGATTTACTTAGAGATCGCCACCAGCTGAGAAGTAACCAACAGGGGAGGTCGGGGTCGGGGATCAAAATTCCGAACCCCTTTTGGGCCGCGAGGCAAATAGTGATCGCTTGCGTTTCATCTTCTTTTCTATTTGTTTGGGCCTTCCTGCCTTCGAAAAGGAGCCGACGGGCCAACTGCCAAACCAGCTTATCGGGCCTCAAGCACGGCACAATCTGTTGTGGACTTCTGTGGGCCGAAGGGAGTATTTGGTCGGCTCAAACACAAATCATTTTTTAGTTTTTTTAAATTTTAAATTTATTTTTTAAAATATTTAAAAATAATTTTTTGTTTCGAAGTTTTACAAATCTACATAGGATGTTATTTAAAAGGCACACTTTCAAAAGATGTTTTTATAATATTAACACATGCTAACAGTCATATGAGAGCGATCAGCCAAATAACCAAAGTTGGCTATTTACAGGCAGCCTCGCTAAGTCTTCTTGTCGCTAAGCCTGCAAAATAACCAGCCAGCCTTTCTTCACTTCATGTGAATATTACAACACATCAACGGGCATATACCACGTCATAAAAAATACTTTTTAGGAGAGCATTTTTTTAAAAAACGCCATTCTAGAAAACAAGGTCTAGATTTGTAAAACTTTAAAATCAAAAAATATTTTTAAAATATTTTAATAAATAAAATAAAAAATTATAAAAATTATATAAAAAAGATTTTTTTATCTCATACGGCGTTCAGACTTTCAGGTCGGTAAACACAACCAGTCCCGAACTCCCGAAACTGATTCACGCAAACCATTTTTTTAAAAAAACACACATGCAGAGACGTGTACAATTGTTTTCCTAAAAATGAGGCAAGGTTTTTTGTCTTCTTAAAAAATGTTTTCCTAAAAATACATTTAAGGTCCTGTTCAAATGGAGACCATATTAACGGCACCGGCACGTTCAACGAGGCCACTCATTAAGATATGATTAATTAAATATAATTATTATAAATTTTAAAAATATATTTTTTATAGTATATATGATTAACTAAGACATCTTGTCAACCCGATCCAGGCGAAAACCTGTTTGCACATCATCAGGTTCCAAAAAGACTAAGACATCACGTCGGTATCAATATCAAAGCACCGTAATTTGTCCACAAAACACAATAAATTGATTTGACGGCGGTTGGTTGGTTACACCCCGGCCTCGGAGAATTGGCCATAAATTTCCAGGTGATCAAATCAGATCAGATCAGATCAAATCAAAAATTGGCGGTCCTTGCACTCCAACGCACGCAGGCCATCTCTACGAATCTGTCTAAGCGGTCTAGGCCTCACCCGCTGTCCGTGTGCGTGTCCGTGTCCGTGTCCGCGTCGCAATCCACCCATCCATCGGTGCGCGCCCAGCCGCGGAGTATGTGTTTGCCTGCGTTGCGGTTGCCTCTCCTGGGCCGCGCGGGCGCGGGCGCTCTCGCGTCGTCGTCGTCTCCCACTCTCGTTGTCCGTCCAATCCACCGGTCAATCCACACGTCGTCCGGCCATGCGAGCCATCGATCTCTCCGTCGCGGTGGGAATGGATCGGATCATCGGAGGCCGAGAGATCGAGAGCTTTTGCGTACAGGGATACGCAAACCCATTCGATCCAAGTCCCATCTTTGCGTGTGTATCTCGTGAAATCTACGAGGATTTCAGCGCGCGCGGCCTGGCTAATCACACGACGGCCATTGAAGTCATGCATGATTTTTTGTACTGGGCTACTGGCATTCCAATTTGAAGGTTACTCCAGTTCTAATTTCTGAGTTACTGAGATACTCCTATGTCATCATGTTCTGGAAAAAGATTCATTAGGTAGAAAAATTCTCGAAATGGGTTTTGAAATTTCGTAGCAGCATAGAACTGCTCAGTGCTCACCAACTGGATATATGTAGGGGTCGTTTGAAGCTTTTAGTTAGGAGATTAAATATTAGTCTTTAGACTAAAAATTTAATGTCCATACTGTTTGGTTTGAACTTTAAAACCATATTACCCATATTCATTTCCTCCACTTGATCTGGCCACCGACCACTCCCTATCCGTCTTGGATCCTGACTCCGAGGTCGCCTTACCTGTGCCACTACAAGAGCAGCCGCGTCTTCCGCTCCGGCGACGACGCCACCATCCCTCGGCACCGACCCGGTCACCGACGTCGTCTCCCGCGACATCCACGCCGGCGACCCCAGGGTTCGCGTCTACCTCCCGCCCGATGCCGCCATGTCGACCGAAGCTCCCTGTTGTGGTGTACTTCCATGACGACGGCTTCGTCACTGGCTCGCCCGCCCGGCCAAGCACCCACGCCTACCTCAACGACCTGGTGGCTCGGTCCGGCGTGATAGAAGTGTCCGTGTACTACCACCTTGTGCTGGAGAACCCACTCCTCGCGAGACCGACGGCGCGGGAGGGCATGGGCGGCACGGGACCAACGGCGGCGCAACACGTGGGACCAACGACGGCACGGGGCACAGGACCGGCGACACAGATGGTGATTTGGGAGGATAGAGACTATGTGGCGTTACCGGAGAGAGAAGCGAGGCAAGGGCATCCACTAAAAATAGAGTTTTAATCCTAATTAATATCTCTATTAGAGATTGATATACTAATGGTATTTTAGTTTTTTTTCCTTCTGTTTAGGATTCTAGGGACTAAAATAAAATAGAAAGACTAATGTTTTTATTCTCTCAACTAAACAGTGCCGTAGTCCCACAGATGTTCAAAGCATAGGTCGTTCCCATAGGACCATATTCAATGTGCAAATTGCCTGCAGTTTGCTTACGTCCCACAGAACGCATCAACGAAACAGTGGAAGAAGAATCGATGCAGTTGTCGTACTTGTTGTACCATTCATGATATATATGTGCCATGTGTTAGGCACCTTAGTAGTTGACTGTCCCTAATGAACGGACATATAACAGAGTAACTAAAGCAACTACTTGTACTGGAGTACTAGTATAAGGTAGAAGTGTGCCAAATGCAGATGCACGCATGATGCATGCAGGCAAAGGCAACATTGCCGGGCAATCTAACGGTGACCCCTCTGTGGACAGCAGGCTAGGTACTCCCGAACTGTACCAAAACAACGAAAGTTAATTATTCATCATGCTTAACTTCATTTGGCCATTAATTGTATATATATATATATATATGACAATAATATACAGTTCGTAGCAAAGCAAGAATGATACAGTGGCTTGCGTACAGTACTTTGCCACAACCCACAAGACTAGGTTTGCAAATTAAATGATCCACATCGAATTTGCTGGTGGCGACGTGCAAGCCGACGATGCAACAGACAACGGGCGTCAACTGTGACACATTGATTACTGTATTACGGGGCCATTTCCACTGGCAATTTGGCATGGCAACTGACCCCGGCAACAGAGCGACCTAGCTAACTCTGTGAATGACACGCTGTCTACGTATGCAACTAGGCAAGACGGGCTAGCCAAAATATATTGTGTAACCTCATTGTTTTAAAATAAACTAATTTGATATAAAATATAATACATTTAAATATTATGAATTAGTTAAATTTATAGTAATATTACGTGTTACTTCTTATATTATATTAATTTATTTTAAGACGAAGATAAGATAACTAAGTATGCGATGTCATGCGCATGCGCGCGGCAGCAAGAGATTTGAGAGAAGTAGCCACTCGCTTAAGCATTAGTGGCCCGACAAGGATGCAGCAGCCGAGATAAATAAGCTTGACACTCGCCGGCCCCAGCTGCTTCTATTTCCTTTCTTCTACTACTAATATGATTCATTCCCAACGAGGACGACGACCCTCGATCTCCTATCTCCAGCACCTCTCCTCCCCTTCCATGTCTCGATCCCTAGCAGCCTATACTCCTATAGCTAGCTAGCTACCGCTAGCTACGAGTTAATCATCCACTCCTACACTCCACTGCACCATCTCTGTCTCTATCTTCCTATGGGGGTAGTGGGGGTATAAAAGGGGAGGATTCCTCTTCACCTAGCTCCTTGCCGTGGAAACTCGATATCAGAAGAGAAGATGGAAGCATTTGTGACTGTCGTCGTCATGCAGAAGCTAGCAGTGAGAAGGACCGCGTTGGAGAAGCAGGGCACGTGCATATGCTTGTTCATCTTCTTCTTCCTCCTCCTCCTCCTCTAGCTCCAGCCTCGTGTGGGTTGGAAGTTTAAAACTCGCACTGCACGTGGTCTCCTTCTCCATCCCGGTCTTTTTCTCACTTTGCCATATATCGAGCAGTCAGACATCAACCCAGTTCACCTGATATATCCACAAGGTAATTAGAGCACGCAGTTATGCACAAGTATAGTCTGGCATGTACCTTGATCAGTAGCATCAGGAGAAATGCATTGCATTCTTCGTGTTTTCGCGAGATATTGCTGGTGATTGTTTTTCCTGCATGCCTAGCCTGCACGCGGAATTTTTGCTATTTGCTTCTTCTCCACCTTCCGTCAGTTCATAGAAAAGATTGATTTTTCTCCTGAAAGCTTAATTTTTTAAGCAATAATGTCTGCGTATTTTAGAAGTGTCCCTTTCGTTCTTGCCGTTTCCCTCTGTTTACGTTGCTGTCTGTAGATGATGTCAAGCAAGAGACAGAAGAACGGCCTAGCCGGGAATTGAAACTGCTGCCCTGGCCCGTGAGTATGTCAAACTCGTGTATTTATTCCTGCAGTTAGCTAGTCTACTCCAAATGTGATAGATTTTCAGAGCATGACATTGCTATGTGACACACACAAGAACTCGCGTCGCGTAATTAACAAAAGCAATTATCCATCGACTGGCCATGCAAGGCCAAGCCGGCTGCCATTAGTTGGTTACTGGTCGAGTTTCAGTGTGGTGCACTTCACACCATAGATTATTATTGTTACAGCAGGTTGAGGTGAGAATTTTAGATAGCCAATTGATTCCAAATGGCTACGTCAGGCACAAATACTCAGTGACGGTCATTATCCGGCAGATTCGTGTGTGGCCTAGTGGGATTTGTTGTTGTAATTACTTTACATTCGCAATTATGCATTTGGCCTGACTTTTGTTTTGCGTACCACGCATACCGATCCTCTGCGATATTAATGGTCACACGACTCACACCTTTTTCTCACGTAGTTTTTTTCTTATTTCAACGATTGCATTGATGCGCTTTTGCTGGTGGAAAGAGATGCGGATCCAACAATGCATGGAGGCGCGCTCATGGAGCACCAGACATTGCAAATGTACCATAGGTCCATAGCCAAGAAGTGACCTTATATTATTTGCAATCATCCAATTACATATCACGTGTAATTCAGCATATGTCAATTTGTTGTTTTAAACGTATATTGTCTGAAGTGGCGTGAGGAAGACAAAATTTTCAAGAACACGCAAAAGGTTTTTCATCCAGTGGCGGACGCGGGATTTCAAGAGTGGGTATTCACTCAATAATTACAGATATCCCTTTGATGTTTAGTGAGTTAAAGTTTGGAGATTTAAGACACTTGGCTATTAAGATAGAAGTATAGCATGAGCTAAGACATACTAGTAGAAGGAATGGATTTGTTGAGAAAATGAAAGTCGATAACAAAGTACTATGTCCAAATAAGTATAGATACATTAAGTTATCTATCTATATTGAATTTTCTTGGAATTTTTTGGTATTTCCGGGAATGCCCAGGATACCTATTGCGTCCGCCGCTGTTTGCATCATTTCATTGATAGAAGAAAATACTTGAAATGGCACCGAGTACCTAATCCACATCGAGTGAGCCGTAGAGAGAAATTTTATCATCTTTTAGGAAGTATTGGGATACCACATTTTATAGTATAAAATTTGTTACTTTCAGGTACTAAACATTTTATATATCTTGAGATACTTTCTTAACAACCTTTGTTTTAAGCACATGTACCTTGCACCACAGGAAAGCATCGGTGATGTGATGGTTTACTCACCAGGGTTTAAATCTTGGTGCATATAAATATTATGCAACATACAAGTGTGTAAACCATTTTAAGTTACCATTAGCTCTTATAATTTTATCCTCAATGAATTTTGTTAAGTCACTCTAAATTACTAAACGAGTTTATTGTGCAAAAGGCATAACTTTTTACTTGTTTTTATATCTCTAGGTGGAGATGGTTTACACGTCTTTAGTACATGTTACTAGAGCAACACTAGCCTCTTAACCCCATCAACAAGACACCCACCCACCCTCTCTAACTTACTCCTCTCCCACAGCCAAGGCGACATCAACAATGCATCCATTGTTGCAAACTCGAGAATATCTCACCCCCTCTCCCCGACAAGCACCACAATGCCAATCTGGCATATATTGGCACCATGTACCATTGCGCTAAAACTTGAGTTGATAACCGGATGATAAACAAAGGGTCATTGTATCATTTTGATCAAAAATCACGAGAAAACAGGAGATATAGCAATATCTCGCTATCTCCGGCAGAACCTTGTTGAGAGAAATTCAAATCTTGAACATAATTTAGTAAATTTACAGAAATGTGTCATGGTTTCCATCTTCTTGAACTAGGCTCATTCACGGGGGTGAGTGGTGAGTGTGATGTTGTGTTTGCGTGGTTGTCTGTGGTTGTATACCATGTAATCGCAAATTTAGTTTTTTGGGCTGGTTTCACAAATTTGAAATCTACACAAAAGATGCCAAAAGGATTGTACAACGAATAGATGGCTGAAAATTTCTTAATACTTAAGTGACCAATTCCTAGCAATGCGAGTAAAAAGACACTTCTACTTAAGTGACAGATGTCTACTTGGATTTTTATAACAATAAAAAAAGGAATTGCTTATAACAATCAAAAGCAATTTTATGGTAAGACATAATATATACTTTTATTTTTAGCCAAAAAAACAGAATTGCTAAGTTTCTGTCGCAAGAAAACTAGATGAAAAACTTACGAATTTTGGACCCTCGAATATGCTTTAACATTCATGCTAAAATCAGGGGTTCGAACCCTCGATTTGCTGCTCATCGCTCAAAACACACAACTACCGCTGGCCTAGTTAGTTTTTGCAAAGAACATGCTAAGTTATATATAATAAGTTATACTCAAGTTGTATTGTAGGTACAAGCAATTACACTACAATTATAATATTGCTATATTTAAAAGTCTTTCACCTGAAAAACTGCCAAACGTTATGTATTTATTTTTTTAAAAAAACAATGCCCAGTAAGAAAAGCAACTAAAAAAACCTCTTGAGTAACTCTAAAATTTAAAACTAGCAATGGCTTATATATACGCTGCGAACTAAAAGAAAAAACTACACCATCCTATGCGTGCACTGCAGTGTGTTCTTGCAATTCATACAATATCAAAATGTTTATCAATATGATGTTTTGATACAACACAAACCTAAAATATCCTTAAGCTAGCTACAAGCTGTGGCTGTAGTTTCTTTCAAGCAAATGTCAGGATTCTAGCTACAAGCTAAGCTACTGCATGCAAACTATGCGAGCAGGGGAGTAGCGTTTTGCTCTGGCAAAGCATCGAGGAAGAGGCCGTCCATGCATGCAATGCAAGGGTACCTTTTTCCCCCCATCGAGAGTACAAACATATAGGAGGAGGAGTATGTCGTCGTTCCCGATCAACGAAACGAAATGAAGTGAAGGCATGGAGCAGAAGGAAAGCAAGAGCAAGGTCACACGCAAAGGCACGATCGAATCGATCGCCGATCTCCATGCGTGTCTCCCGGGGGGGTCGGAGCGAGCGCGAGGGATTCGCGGGCGCGCGATCTGACACAATTTACAGTCGCCGTTGCCCTGCTCCCCACCAATTTTACCTGCAGATACTAGCTGTCGTCCAGCTCCTCGTTGTGATCTCCTACGCGATGTCACATGTACATGCATTGCTTCTTCAGATCAGAGATCCGCGCCATGCTCGGAATTCAGTAACGTACTCGTTCTCACTTCCATCTGTGATCGAATACTGGCTACCAGCTGGGTGCATGCAGGTACAAGCAGTCGTGCAGGTTTCAGTTTTGTGAGCTTCGAGTGGGGGCCATGGAAGCACGGCCGTGATTGGGTGAAGCGACTGTGGGGGTGCATGGTTGGGTGGGGCCCGTACGTACTTGCATGCGTGAGTGGAATTGAAGTGCATGCGTCAACCAAAAACCTGACATGAAGGTAACCCTGACACCCTGACTGCTGGACGTCTGCGTCGAGTCTGTCGGTCTAGTACTACCACTAGTACTATGCAGCTATAGCTAGGTAGCGCCATTGCATCGGATTTTGCAAAAGCGATCGATGTTTCATAGTTTAGCGAGGGGACTAAAATTTAAATTTTAGTTATTGCAGAGACTAAAAACTCATTAATCATACTCATTAATCATGTTATATTAAAAGCATATTATCTCTGTTCATATAAAGACCATATTTCCTATGTTTCTGGAAGAGTGTTGAAAAAAATATTTATTGAAAAAGTAACACTTTAGTTCCAACCAATTTTTTTAATAAAGACTAATGTATTAATGATATGTTAATATTTATTCTATTTGAAAGTTTAAAGATTAAAATAAAAAATTAATGTTGTTAGTCCTCAATCAAACAAGACCCAGATTGTGGTTGTGGGACTTGAGGCGTGAGAGACGCGAGCTCATGAGATCGGCCGGCCGGGCCGTCCGTCCCGTGATCGTGTGTGCGTGACTCGTTGCTTGCTTGAGGCTAGGAGGTCGTACTGGTTGGTGGTGGACGTGCGGACGGACGCAACGCAAGCCCGCTGTCAGTAGACGTCACCCGGTCGCATGCAGCGGAAGCTCCCGCTGGACCCGCCGTTTCCGTGGTACAGCTGCCTGTGCAACCGAAGGAACCTGTCGGCTTGGGCCAACTCGCGCGGCTGCGTCTTGTGAAACGTAGCCACCCAACTTTGTCCCCGATGGGGCTGACGAGTAATGGGCTCTCCTTTCCCGTGCACGGCCTATTTGTCCACCACTACTGTGTCATAACAGGGCCGCCTCCCATGATAGATCACCGCCCACGTTTACCAGGCCGCGCGAGCCTCGTGGGAAGCGTCGCCAGCTAGAGGGTTTTTAACGTTGAAATAAATCCACTTATACTTTCTCAAATAAGTCTATTTTGACCATTTAACTATTAAAATTTTGATAAGTGTAATTTAACTTTTTAATGATTTAAAAAGTGTTTTCTACTAACATGACATGGCTTATTGACTTGATCCACCTTATCCTGACGTGATAACCTCAGTAACAAAATAAAAATGACCCTCAATCCCTATGTACGTGACTTTGGGAAAACATATTAATTAAAAAACTATGGACGCACTTGTCATCCTTACCGTCCCTCTATTTTTCCTCACTACTAGCTCTCTCCCCCAATCTCTCTCCTTCCTCTTTGCCCCGTTGGCAGTGGCGAGGGAGCAAGCGCCGACCAGGGGCTCGTCGACCGTCGCCGCCTTCTTTCTCGCCGATGATGTCGTCGCCACATCCGGTTCTTCTTTTGCCCGGCGCTGCCACGAGGAGGAGTCAGCGGCGACGCCACCCAAGCATTACCTGCTCTCGTCCAATCATGTCCCCACCACGAGGAGTCAGAGGCGATGACGCCCAAGCCTCGCCTACTCCTGGCCTCCTCGACCTCGGCGCGACGGCGACCCTGCGCTCCAGCTCTCGCTCCACCAGCTCCTCGGCTCTCCGATGTCCCCCGGCCTCCCCTCGCTAGTGCCACGGCAGCGGCTGCTCAACGTTCCAGCACAGTCGCTCAGGCGCCGCCGTTGGTCCGCCGGGCATCGCCTCACCAAGCAACTCGTTAGTCCCACCGGGCGCCATGACGCCGCCCGAACCACCGTGAGGGTGAATCATGAGAGAGGGGAGAGGATGAGATAGATGAGGGAGAGAGGAGAGAGAGGGGTCCTCGTGGTGGTGCTCGCGCTGGTGCCCCATGAGGCCGCGCCTGCTGTCGTCCTTGACTTTTGGCTCGCAGCCATCGCTGCATTTGCCCTTCGCCTCGCCCTCACCTGAAGGTTGGCCGCCGTCGCATCTTCGAGCATAAGCATGACCGTCGCCACCCGCCAACGCGACCCCCCACAGCATGACTGCCACCGAACATGTTGCCTCCGCATCTTTGAACACAAGCACGATCGTCGCCACTCGCCGACGCCGACCTCCCAACACAGCGGCCACTGAACACGTTGTCTCTACATTTGGCAATCGGCATGGGAATTAGGGAGAACAAAGAGAGAGCGGGTAGGAGTAAGATAGTCATTTATTGGTGAGTCCCACGCCTAGTTCTTTTTAACTTGCTGACTGTGCTGCCATGTCAACCATCATTTCTAAACCGTTAAGAAAGTCAAATTATGTTGATTTTAATAATTAAGATCAAGAGAGTGAGTATTGAAGTCTAAGTGAACTCAAGCTGCTTTTATTGCAAGGTTTAGGGAGAGATTTTTTAAGCACGCAGAACTAAAATTTTTTTATTAACATAAGATTAATTAAGTAATAACTATTATAAATTTAAAATTTAAATTTATTTGATTTTTAAATAACTTATATATATATATATATTAAAAGCATGCTAAAAAATTAAAGTTTAAAGTTGAATTTGAAAAACGAGATTTATTCGAGCATGTCCAACCGGTTTAAAAATCAATTCTCAAAAGCATATATAGAGAATTTTTAAAAGCAATTAGAGAAATCAAAGAATGATACGATAGATTCTAAAAATATTTTTTTATTTTTTTAACTGACGGGAGTCCATCAACAACCACTAGAATATAATCTCAAGAAGTTTTCATCGTCGCGCGACAGCAGATTTGTCGGGAGGAGGTGTGGTGCGGCAGCAGCAATAGCAGAGCACGGCAAGCAGCGTGGACGGCAACAGTAGGAGCAGGGCGGCTACAGCAGAGTGCGGGCAAGCAGCAAGCGCAACGGCAAGCAGTAAGTTTAACAGTTTTCATCCACTCAGTTTTCATCATATATGAAACAAAATTTGTTTCTGACCAAAACAACATTGCAATTCTGCAGCTAGCTTCTTTCGCACTATTGCAATTTTACAATATTGAACTGGGAAAAGGGACTACCTCTTTCTTTAATTTTCTCGCTGAAGCATGGTACTTAAAAATGTTGCAAACAATAATGAAAATAAAAATGAAGTATAGGAAGAAATGAGTGACATGAGTAAATAAATTACAGGAAAAATTGAGTATCAGCCGTTCAAATAGTATTTTTCTTTCACAGCAAACCAACTGGTTTTTCTTATCATGGCTTGACACTGGATATGGGATAGTTGAGAGCATTTATTGCCATCAGCTTTTTTATTGTCTAACAATACTGTAGCCATCGCATACTAGCCGATCTGAAAACACTGACACTGTTGGAGTGCTGACACTGTTGTTAGCTCCTGTTGAAATGAATATTCATGGCAAGCATGCTTCAAGTACTCATGGCGCAGGGCGGCAAGCGGCTGGTGCAGGGCGCAGACTGGTGCGCGGCAGCAGGCGGCAAGCAGCGTTCGCGACAGACTGGCGAGCGGCAGCAGTCGCTCCGATGCCCAGATCGATTTTTTTTCGTGCGTCTCGCGCTAAAAAAAATCCTTGCTCTGGTGAAAGTTATTTTAGAAAAGCAGATTTTTATTATTAGTTTTGAGTAGTTTTAAGTACGAGAGGTTTGTTTCAGAGAATCTTCTGTTGGAACTGTTTTTTTAAAAAAAATTAAAAATTTATTTAGAGGCTCCGTTGAACATACTCGTCCAACGAAATCCGATCAAACATCACGAATTTTCGAGATTTGGATATGGGACGAAATAAGATTTCAAGTGAAATTTTAGATGTCTTTAAAAATTTAGATTTGAATCAGTAGTTTGATTAAATTTTGGAAAACAAAATTTATTATGCCGTGGGGTCGGGATCTAGCGTTGAACCAGAATGGTGAACCCTCAATACTCATCGAGGTTCCCTTCAGTCAGGTTGCAGGTTGCGTGGCACGCGGGTTGGGACTAGGGACCGGGTCGGCGACGGCGATGGCCACCGCGGCTTCTCCCACGACGGCGGCAGTAGCACAGAGTGAGCAGCCGGACCTGGGCCGCCTGGTGGACGAGCTCTGCGCCTCGGGCCGCTCCGCCGAGGCGCACCACCGCGTCTTCCTCCTCTTCCTCTCCTCCTCCTCCTCCACCGCGCCGTCCCGCCACCTCGACGGGCGCGCCGCCTACGCCGCCGATGGCCTGCTCCGCCGCCTCCTCCGCGCCCGCACGCCGCTGCTCACGCTCCGCCTTCTCCAGGCCGCGCCGCCCGCCGCGCTCGTCCCCTCCCTCCCCAACTACAACCGCCTCCTCGCCCTCCTCTGCGGTTCCTCGGCCCCGGTCCTCCTTGTCCTCCTCGCGCACCGCCTCCTCCTCCGCATGCGCGCCGCCCCGGACGCGGCCTCCTACGCCGCGCTCCTCGACGGCTACGCCGGCCTCCCCGACCCGCGCTCCGTCCGGAATCTGCTCGACGAAATGCCACACCGCGGGCTAGCTCCCAGCTGCCTCGCGCGCACTTACCTCGTCAAGGCCTTGCTCCGCAGCCGTGATGTTGACGGGGCCATGGTCCTCGTCGACAACCATCTCTGGTCTAGCATGGAGCGCAGCAATGGAGAAAACCAGGAACTGAAGAATGCCGCGTTCGCAAACCTCCTGCAATGCCTGTGCAGCGAGGGGTTCTTCCACATTGTCTTCCGAATTGCTGAGGAGATGCCACAGCAACGTTGCGGCGTTGCTGACGAGTTTGCCTACTCCCAGATGATTGACTCGCTTTGCCGGTCTGGGCAGCACCATGGCGCATCCAGGATAGTGTACATCATGGGGAAGAGGGGCATGTATCCAAGCACTGTCTCCTACAATTGCATTGTCCATGGGTTGTGCACCAGCCAGAAGCCTGGGGGGCGCTTGAGGGCGTACCAGCTAGTGATGGAAGGCGTGCGCTTCGGGTATCGCCCGAGAGAGGTGACATACAAAGCACTAGTTGATGAGCTCTGCCGGGAGAATGAGCTCACAAAGGCCAAGGATGTCATGGAATTGATGCTGCAACCAAAGTGTGGCCATGACAAGGTTGCTGATCCTGATGATGAGACCAGGACTAGGATATACAATATGTTCCTTGCGGCACTCCGTGTTGTGGACAACCCAAGTGAGCAGCTTGATATCCTTGTGTCCATGCTGCAGGAGGGATGCAAGCCGGATGTGATCACCATGAATATTGTCATCCATGGTTTCTGCAAAGTTGGAAGGCCCCATGAAGCCAGGAAGATCGTAGACGACATGCTCAATGGGAAATTCTGTGCTCCAGATGTTGTCACCTTCACCACCCTCATATCCGGATACCTGGGTGTAAGTGAGTTTGAAGAAGCCCTTGATGTCCTGCGAGCCTTGATGCCTAAGCGCCAATGCTTGCCTAATGTTGTCACTTACAATTGTGTCCTCAAGGGACTGCTCAGCCTTGGGCTAGTTGACAGAGCAATGCAGGTCTTCGAGGAAATGAAGTCCAGTAATGTCTGTCCTGACTCTGTGACTCACACGGTAATGATCAAAGGGTTGAGTGATGCAGGAGAACTAGAGAAGGCAAAGTCATTTTGGGACAATGTTATCTGGCCATCTGGAATGCATGATGATTATGTGTACAGTACGATCTTCAGAGGCCTCTGTAAATTAGGGAAACTCGAACAGGCATGTGATTTCTTATATGAATTGGTAGACTCCGGGGTTGCACCCAGTGTCGTGTGCTACAACATACTCGTCGATGCTGCCTGCAAGCAGGGATTGAAGAAGTTGGCGTATCAGTTAGTGAAGGAGATGAGAAGGAATGACATATCATTGGATGCTGTTACTTGGAGGATTATTGACAGATTGCATCTCTGTAGCAATGAAAAGCAGGACGGGGAGCTGCAGACGTCCGGTACTGATGGGGATCCAAGTTCTGCAGATGACACAGTAGATACCCTTATTTCAAATAGAAATGAGAAGCATATGCCATCATCGCCATCTAAAACATTCAAAATTGGGACGGTGGTGCATGACAAAAGCAGCAAAGGTGAGGAAGAAGAGGTTGACTACTCACCATGTGCTAGCGAGGATCCACCAAATATTATTGAACCTGCCAAAGAAGAAGCATGTCGAATGAATAATTCAGGCGCTGGTACCACAATGGGCAACAGGGGTATGACTAGGGAAGAAGGCCTGATGAAGCCAGATAAGCAACCTTTGAAAAGAGAACCGCTGTCTAGAGTGGCCAGGAAGGTGTTTGGACTGTTATAACAATTGCTATTGATTTGCTTATTTTTGGTTCGCTAGATTAGTTAGCAAACAGCATCATATGAGAACTGAAACGCTTCGTAGTTAGATTGTGAATTGGTACTTGTTCTGTAAATTATTTATTTCTTATAGCAAATATAGCTACTGAAATATATGTGTGTGTATATATATAGAGAGAGATGTGCTACTGTGTGGTGCGCCGCACAGCCTCATCCCGGGTTAATTTCGGAAAAACTCAAAGGAGTTTTCTGCAAAATAGCCAGACAAAACAAAATTTGGATGGAAACACTACTTGCTTTATAAATAGTTATAAATTATATAGATATAGATATATATCTATAACTATCTATAAAGCAAGTAGTGTTTCTACCCAAAATTTTTGTCCGTCTGGCTATTTTGCAGAAAACCCCTTGAGTGTTTATAAAATTAACCCGTAGTCCCAATGCTGAAAAGAAAGAAAGGGTTTGGATGGCTATTTTGCAGAAAACCCCTTGAGTGTTTATAAAATTAACCCGCAGTCCCAATGCTGAAAAGAAAGGAAGAGTATGAATGAAAAAAAATCTGTTGCGCCCCTCCTTCCCGTCCCCATCCACGCCGCGCCTACGCCCTTCTCTCCCGTCCCATTCGCGGCGCGCCCCAACTTTACCCGTTGCAACGTACGAACATAATTGCTAATATATATAGAGAGTGAGAGAGAAAGAGATGGGCTACTGTGTAGCGCGCTGCACAGCCTCATCCCGTGTGGCATGGCCGAATCTCTAATTTGAAAACTCAAATTGAAAATCTGAACCGTTCAAATTATTTTACATATTAATATCGTCTTGTATACCAAATTTTATATTTTTTGAATTTTTTTACTATTTTATCACATAGATCAAAGATGCATTGATCCAACCATTTCTGGAGTATCTATTTTATTACATCTTTGACATATCCGATAAAATAGTAAAAATTCAAAAAATTGTAAAATTTGGTATACAAGACGATATTAATATATAGAACAATTTGAATGGTTCGGATTTTCAGGATTTTCAATTTGAGTTTTCAAATTAGAGATTTGGCCATGCCACATGGGATGGGGCTGTGCGGCGTGCCACACAGTAGCCCATCTCTCACTATATATATATATATATATATATATATATATATATATATATATATAACTATCTATAAAGCAAGTAGTGTTTCCACCCAAATTTTGTTTTGCCTGGCTATTTTGCCGAAAACCCCTTGAGTTTTTTTAAAATTAACCCGTAGTCCGTCTGGCTATTTTTAAAATACCCAATTAAAGAAGGTTATTTTGTAGAAAACCCCTTGATTGTTTATAAAATTAACATGTCTCAATGTTGAAAAGAAAGAGAGGGTTTGGATAAAAAAAGACCTCCTACGTCTCTCTCATGTGCCCCCATCCGTGCCGCGCCTGCGCCCCTCGCTCCCGTCGCAGCTCGGAGCTCCCGCGCCGCCACCTGGACCTTCGTTCTCTTCCTGCTTTCCTCCCCATACCATCGTTCCGTTATGACGTACGGACATTTTGCTAGTGTATATATATATATATATATATAAAGCAAGTAGTGTTTCCACTCAAATTTTGTTTTGCATGGCTATTTTAAAGAAAACCCCTTGAGTTTTTCTGAAATTAACCCACAAACTGTCTAGCTATTTAAAAAATCAGTTAAAGAAGAAAAATAGGTTATTTTACAGAAAACCCCCTGAGTTTTTATAAAATTAACCCACAGTACCAACGCTAAAAAGAAAAGAAGGGCTTGGATAAAAAAGACCTACGCGTCCTTCTCTTCCGTCCCCATCCGCGTCGCGCCCGCGCCCTCTCTCCGTCGCCGCTCGGAGCTCCCGCACCGTCGCTGGACCTTCGCTCTCCGCCTGCTTCCCTCCCTGTCGTCGTCCCGTTGCAACGCATGGGTATTTTGTTATCTATATATATATAACTATCTATAAAGCAAGTAATGTTTCCACCTAAAATTTTGTTTCGCCCGACTATTTTACGAAAAACCCCTTGAGTTTTTTTAAAATTAATCCGCATCCCAATGCTAAAAGAAAGGGAGGGCTTGGATGAAAAAAGATCTTCTGCGCCCCTCCCTCCCAACGCCCTCCTCCCACCCCCATCCGCGCCCGCGTGTGTCCGCGCTCGCCCTCCCTCCCGTCCCCATCCGCGCCGCGCCTCGACTCACTGCGCACGGGCACAATTGCTAGTATATATATATAAGATTTTGCTGTCGAAGCCTATGAAACTCAATGATATGAATAACTTTTTAGCCATTTCAGAGAATTCTGGAAAATGTCAAAGCCTTCTCTCACTTCTCTACTGACTCTGGTCTAACTTCAACTTTTGCAAATAGCAGCAATAGCAGCGACTCACCAAACTGGGAACGAGGGAACTGCCAACCAGCCTATGACAAAACCCTGAAGTAATTTTGGAGTGTTGCAACTGTAAGTAAAGGGCGGAAGCTTGCAAGCAGAACCTTGACGAAGCGCTTGTGCCTTTGCCCAGCAAGAACACTTTAAAATATTTGACAAACCAAAATATTTGATCGTCAGGCTTTCAGAACGAAGCTGATTCAAGTAGACTTGCAGAATCAATTTTTCACCTTTCTCGTTAAACCTACAACTGTGCCAATTTTGATTTCATCGAAACACGTTATCGAAGGACTTCAAACTACCAGGCACCAGCATCAACTCCGCAACAGAATCCTCACTACCATTCGTCTAATCGGCAGGCAGCTGGAGATTATAAAAGTTCCACACAGTTGCGAAGCAGCAATAATAAACAAACCAATTCATGTAAAACACGATAACAAGTCACCATACTGCTTTTCTAGGTTCACAAGTCATCATATGCAGTAGGCACTCTTGAAGTTGAGGCGACCAAATATAAGGATTCTTCAAATTAACCATCCAAGTTGACCACAGCATAACATAACATGGATTGAATAACTAGAGGTACTAAGATCAAGTATCAAAATTCAACAACTCCAAAACTAAGATATATGTGGAATACACTCTAGTCTTCCTCCTCGCCCTCATTCTCAGCAATGTTGAAGTATCTGAGCTCATAGACATTGCGGTCCTTGTTAGCTGCAATAACACGTAGCCAGTCCCGCACATTGTGCTTCTTCAAGTACTTCTTGGTCAAGTACTTAAGGTACCTGAAAAAAATAAACTGATGATATTAAACTGAAACATAATAAAGGTCACAGACAAGATGTTCATTTTGGATGATCAATCAGAATCTAGATATAATTGGATGTCCAATCAAATGTTCACGAGAATTCAGATATCAAATTTGACAAAATGGTACATGCAATTTATGTTCAAATTGTAACAGGCCCAAATTTCTAAATACTGATCATAACATATGGAAACCATGCTAGACTGTAAATTCCACTGTCACACTTGAAAATTTTCAACCACCTAGCAATAATTTCACACAACTACTCACTTGGGAACTGAAACGATTCAAATAACTGCAGTTGATCCGTCCAACAGTAAACGAGGTAAAATTATGACACAGCACAGTTAGCAATATTTTGCTATGAAGGGCAAATTTTTTTGTACAGGATGACTTGTTTATAGTTGTAATTTGTAAACAAGATATCATTATAATTCTCTACCTACCTAGCTAACTACTTCTGCTGATTGTTGACGAACTTGCAGGAAGTAGTAACGCTGTAATAGATTAACTAAACGCATCTAAAATTGTAAATGCTCCATATCTTGAAAACGTAAAACCTACAACAGTCAAATGGAGCGAAAGCCCATAGCATCTAAAGAGATAGATGTAAGATACCAAAAAGAAATATCCTTACACTAGCATAATACAAAGAAAGTGAAATGATTAGATCTACAAACAGAACATCACAAGGCCGTAGGGCTGGGGGAACTTGAAGCGTGTGTATACCTCTTGGAGAAGGCCCCGTCGGAGGTGACGGTGACCTTGGTCTTGTCGCGCGTGACGGTGACGGAGTCCCCGAGGTTCCCGGCCTTGCCGCCGGCGACCTTGATGCGCTCCTGCAGGAACTTCTCCAGCGACGCGATCTCCATGATCTTGTCCTCCACGGGCTTGGAGCAGTCGATCACGAAGGAGACCGATCCTTTCTTCTTGCCGCCCGCGCCGCCCTTCGCCGTCACCGCCACGCCGCGCGCCATCTCGCCCTCTCTCCCTCCTTCCGCTTGCGCTGGTTGGTGTGTGTGGCGGCGCACAGGCGGCTAGGGTTTACCGGGGCGATGGTAGTGGTGCCCGCTCGCTATATATAGGCCTAGTGGGCTGCCATTCTCGTGCCTCAAGTCGGGCTTAAATGTTGGGCCAGATCAATCAGCTTGGGCTTTGTTCATAAAGGCAAATTGGGCTTATATTGGCCCAACTATAGTATCTTTCCGTAGTCTGGCCCAACTGATTTGTGTTGGGTTTTTAGCCCATTCGCGGTTAAAACGACGGACGATTTGTTTATAGTAGCTCTTTTTTTCCGGTAAATAAAAGATAGCTTTATTGATCAAGTAACAGCAATCTTGCTACAAATATTGCATAACACAAGTAACAGCATTATCTTGCTGCAAGCTCATTTTAATTTTTTTATAATGTTATAGCTCGTTATAATTGCTGGGTACAACTCAGCCTACATACTGCTACTGGCTCGATGCAAAAATTGCAAAGTTTATTGCAACCAAAGGTACAACAATCGCCGAGTATGTTCCTTGAGCATAGCTGTCATACTATCATTTACTCTCTTCGTTTAAAAAAAACTTAAATTCATAAATTCATAGGTCCTATGAATGATTCGTAGACATAAAATTTGAGTTTTTTATTTATTTCTAGAATACAAGTATTTTTGACAAAAAAGAGTATAAAAAAATAAAAGGAGTAATGTTTACAGGGTATAGCTAGATCTGGCTATGACATAGATTGGTGGTGATCAGATCGAGCTGCAACCGTCTGTCCATGAGAATGGCGGGGATGTTGGGCCATCGGTTTCAGAGCAAGAGCGACATGCAGGTCGCATCTCCCCGATATCGATTTTGAAACTTGGTGATATTTGAGCACGACAACAAATCGAGGTCCATATCACTTAATTCTCCTCCGCCTAAAAAAATCTATTATTTTATTACTAAATGAAATGTATCATATTACTAAGAATCTATATAATTTAAATCATTTGTAATATTATAGAATATGTAATATTCAGTATTAGATTTTTATATTTTGAAACGAAAAAATATACTTCACATGTATCAATGTATTAGTGCTGAGTTAATCAACATAGCAAACACAGAACGAAGTAACACATGCATTCACCTTGATTGACAGTTCCACGTAACGAAAGCACGTAAACAACAGAAAGAATAAATTACAGCTATCATCCCCAAAAAGAGAGTAAAACATCGGACATGTAAAAACGCAAAACTAAGAAAGAACAGGGCGATCTCGTGCTGGATCCCAGCTACCACTCCAGCGACGACCTACATATATCTTGTATCATGCTTGCTTAATTCCGCAGCATAGCTGAAAATCAACGCCTACAAACGGTTCGATTCTGCGCGATCCCATCCCCAATCTTGCAGCCATTCATGGATCAGTCACCAGTGCTGCTCCTCCTGCTTCTTCTACGCTTGTACTGTATATCTTGATCAACTTCTACAGAAAATGCCGGTGATAAGATCGATCGAGTTCAGATTCAGTTGTCGCCGGCGACGGAGTGGGGCTTGCGGTCGCCGAAGATGCGGTCGCGGAAGTCCTGGACCATGAGGGGGAGGCCCTTGTGGAGGGGGATCTTGGGCTCCCAGCCGAGGAGCTCCTTGGCGCGGCTGATGTCGGGCTTCCGCTTGTGCGGGTCGTCGGCGGTGTTTGGCCGGAACTCGATCCGGGCGTTGGGGTCGATGGTGTCCTGCACCACCTTGGCCAGCTCCAGCATCGTGAACTCCCCCGGGTTCCCCAGGTTGAACGGCCCCACGTGCTCTCCTTCCATCAGCTTCATCAACCCCTCCACCTGCACACACACACACACACACACACAGAGATTGTTCGTCGTTTAATCACTTCGTCAATTCGATCTCGCAGGAATCCAAATGATTCATCTGTAGGAATCACTAGCTACGAGAAGAAAGTCGTGCCGGGCGGTTGCGTGCCGTTGGGAGCACGGTCGACGGCAATGTATGTACTTCTGCTGCTTGCACGCGACAGGATGTACATCTTGCAGTTGCAGGCTGCTTACCAACATAGATGATGCATGATTGCATCGATAGCTAGTACCTCTTTTACTGTCGCGATTAATTAGCAATTGATTGTGTTGAAACCTAGGACGAATTATTCAGCTAACCATTCGTGCAAACATGTGGTTCATTGACAGTTTGAAGAAATGATGTAATTGACTTGTGGTGCGTCTAAACTGAAAGGGACTGCTTACCAGATCGGAGACGTACTGGAAGCTCCTCGTCTGCTTACCGTCGCCGTACACCGTTAAGGGCTCCTTCCTCAGTGCCTGCAACCATTACCAATTCGGCGTCACCAGATATAAACTTTACACTTCACATCCATCCTGTAATTGTTCAGTTAATGATGGCCAATTCGTGTCGATCTCTAATCGATTACCCATGCATACATGCGTGTCAAGGTTGCAGCTGTACATACTTTTGCAATTGCAGCGAGTGCGTGCGTGAGGGAGTATGTTCGTGTCAGGCTCTCAAGTTAAAGAAGAGTTGGAGCGTGATCTCCACTTGCTAATTTCGTTCTAGTTTCTACGAATGGCACCACCCCGTTCGGGCAGGTGGTGCAGCCACTCAAATCTGCGTGCAAGTCCCGAGGTATTCGCTGACTTGGGATGAATTAACAGGCCACCACTTGGGCCACTCTTGATCCTCTCTGTCCCCTACCAAACCACAGAACTGACCATGTTTCCAAGGTACTTGGGAGTATCAGCTATAGCAAAAACCAATATCTCATCTCACAAGAATCATGGGGCTGTTTAGATCCTTTAAAATGGCAAAACTTTTGCCATTTGAATCACTTTTTGGCAAAATGGAAACAATAGGGTGGAAAAATGGTAACTTTTATTTGACAGTCTGAACTAGTAAATTTCGTCAAAAAGTGCGTAAGGACACGAACCATTCTCTAAACAATAGGAAGAATGGCAAAACTTTTGTATGTCTCTCAACACCAACTTGCAAAAATGCAATGCCAAAGCTTTTACCACCAAAACTTTTGCCATTTACCATTCCAAATGCCTCTAAACAGCCCCTCAGTTTTAGTACTCGTCCGATTCGGCACAAATTAATTGTATGTCTCCTATGGATCTAGATCTAGAAACGCTTGAATAAGGGAGTATTATACTGTTGAGTACTGACAACATGGCGAGTGTAAAGCGGGTAGAGAGGAATTGAAACGTGTTGAACAGTGCGTGCGTGTGAGAAGTTCCCTTATATTATACCTGGGCGACAAAGTTGCTGACGACCCGGCCATCGTCGATGCACATACGGGGGCCGTAGGTGTTGAAGATCCGAGCAATCCTCACCTGCATGCATGCATGCATGCCAAAGAATTAACATAACGCAATTAATTAATCCGTAGTCAGTAACTGATTGCTTGCTCTAATTGGATTAGTTTAAGTTGAGTAGCGTTGTGCTCATGACTACTAGAGACTTAGCTGGATATTATAATACTGGTACTAGTAAATTAAGTGTCTTTCACTTTGTTTTCCAGTAAAGTTGAGGTGGATGACTGATGAAGAAATGATTAAAGGAGCTAGATGAACACCAACCTCGAGGTTGGCGCCACGGTGGTAGTCCATGGTCAATGTCTCCGCCGTCCTCTTCCCCTCGTCGTAGCAGCTTCTCACCCCTGCAGATAGATCATTCAGAAAGAGTTCAATCGAAGCAACAAACCAAACCAAATGTACGGTCATGGCCATCAATGGCGAGAAGACGATCGGCGGCGTGGTACGTACCGATGGGGTTGACGTTGCCCCAGTAGGTCTCGACCTGCGGGTGCTGGAGCGGGTCGCCGTAGACCTCGCTGGTGCTGGTGAGGAGGAAGCGTGCGCCGACGCGCTTGGCGAGGCCGAGCATGTTGAGGGTGCCGACGACGTTGGTCTTGATGGTCTTGACGGGGTTGTGCTTGTAGTGCACGGGCGACGCGGGGCATGCCAGGTGGTAGATCTGGTCCACCTCCAGCAGGATCGGCTCCACGACGTCGTGCCGGATCATCTCGAAGTTTGGGTTGCCGGCGTGGTGCAGCACGTTCTCCTTCCTCCCCGTGAACAGGTTGTCCACCACGATCACGCTGTCGCCGCGCGCCAGCAGGCGGTCCACCAGGTGGCTCCCGACGAACCCGGCGCCCCCCGTCACCACCACGCGGAGACCCTTCCGCTTCAGCCCCAGCGGCACGCGCGCCCCCGCCACCGGCAGCCGGCGACCGGCCTGCTCCTCGTATGCCATCCGCGCCACGCCTGAGTACTGCCGCGCCGCCAGCCCCGCCGCGGCCAGGCGCGCCACGCCCGCCGCGCCGTCCATCGCCTCGTACCCTCCCTGCCACGACGACGGAGCCGCCAGGAGGAACACGAGCGATGCGATGGCCATGCCGACGAGCGCGAACACCAGCCGCTGCTCGGCCAGCACGTACCGCAGCGGGCCGAGCGGCCTGTGCGGCGGCTTGGACGCCGAGTACCCCGCCATCACGCCGCCGCGGTCACACCCAGACGCCGTCGCCGGCTGCGCGTCGTGGCCGCCGCGGTAGATCAGCTCGGAGGAGGAGCCCGCCATGGATCGAGAACGAGCCTCTCCTCCCTTCTCTCGTCGTCGCCGCGGTGGTGGATGCGGGGGGGAGAAGAGAGCGCGTTCGTGTGCGTATTTGAGGGGGTCGCGGGAGGGGGGGGTGGTGTTGATCAGTGGAGGCTTGGGCGACGGCGCGTGGGCCGTGCGATCGGATCGGCGCGCTGCGGAGGAGCCGCCACGTGGCGCCGTGATTGGCGCCATTTCGAGGGACAGCTCGCCCCTCGATGTGGGCAAATTTGCCTCACATTGCCATCCTCCTTGCGTTTTGGACTCTGACTGCCACTGCAGATTAGCTAGCTGTGTATGCCTCTGTGTGGAATTGCAGGTAGTGACCGAGTCGTGGTGCCCAACAACGCATCACTAATTTTTACAGAACTTATTAGCATTTTCCTATGGTTTGTTCTCTTTGCAAGTGAAATTATTGATGTTCATTTGAAGTTTCAGACTGATATTCTTCAGTTTTCCATCTTTCGTAGAACTTGCTTAATTTTCACCATCTGCGGATGCTACCTTGCACCATTCAAGTCAACGCGTTTGGAACCGCACAGTTGCCAGCTGCCAATTCATCTGCTGTCAATATCCAAGAAGAGAATAATTCCATATGAGCAACGCCTTAATTGGTATATTAGTCATTAGTCTGCTGATTACACGGTCATTGAAGGGAAGAAAATCCATACTGTCAGTTTGTAGCTTTAATTTCCATGGAATTGTAATCCAGTCGCTTAGGGGTGACAATCCTACCCGTGGATATGAATATCCGTGGGTTTCGTACCCGACGGACATGTGTATGGATAGTAAAATTCACTCATAGAGTATACCCGAACCCGAAGTTCATGGGTGTGGGTACGGATTCTGTTTTTTACCCATAGATTTACCCAAACCTGTGGACATACCCTCCAGTAGAGTACTAGGTAAAACTACAATTAATAAAAAAGAACAAGCCTTGTCAGTATTAAAAAATCTTCTCTGCATAATATGTGTTTTGATGCTAGTACACACGTGAACTTTTGATGTTAGTACTAATTAAAGTGATAAGTTGTTGCGCATTTGGATATCTTGTGTGATTGCACATAGCCTACTTATATTAAACCTTCTAACGTGTCCGATTAATGTGACAATGTTTCTAAGTGGATGTAAAATGTAAGGTGCATATATTTTACTATGTTATTTTACTATGTTATTGTAGCGCGTTGTGATGATAACAAGTTGAAAACTCTGTTCACTTGTATTTATTTAACCAAAGGCAGCGATAATGGATAGTTAAACACATCTTGAGAGAGATAAATTGACAGAAAGCCACCACAAAACATATGAGTGCAATAGTCTTTAGTATAGACTATAGAGGAATACATTTGTGCTCCAAACAATTGCACAGCGTGCGGCTGCCAGGCTACTGCTGCATGAAAGAAATGGGATTATATGGTTGCTAATGATTCTACGAAAATATATATTGTTGCTGCTACATGTTAATTAATTACATGTGTTAATTAATTACATGTCATATTGAGAGGTTTTTTAGGAAATTAGGCTAAGATACATGTGGATACTCAAAACTCGATGGATACTCATGGGTTTGAGTTTGGTTTTAAATTTATGTTTGTGGGTTTTTTGTGAGTGGGTTTTGTTTGTGTTGATGAGTTTAGTCGTGGAAAGGTTTTCTTTCACCCGCACCCAAACCCGATGGATGTCATCCCTACGGTCGCTACTGGGTAAATGGAGACACTGAGATGTTGAGATGTGGGGAATAGCTAATTAGCTAGGATGGGCCTTCGTGGCAGCGACTGGACTGATTACAACAGAGAGGAAGGGAACCTCTTTGTCTGTTTCAGAGCTCAGTGTATCTGTATACGATCCGCGAGTTTTTGGCAATACTGAACTGTTGCACCTGTACTCCTCGTGAGGTCCACTAATTGGCTCCTCACAAAGAAGCTACCCTGCATCTAACTGTATTTTATCTTTTCTTTTAGAGAGAACTAACTGTATTTTATGTTAACAGCTATGGACAGAGTCGCAGCACCCGAAAATTAATTAAGTAGTACTACTAGGGCGAGGTGTTGATTTTATCGGTGCAGTAAGTCGGTGCAGTGCAGGGCTGAGATCTCTGAATAATCGTCCAACGTGTGCAGATGCTTACGGTTCCCGTGGAATACGGGGAAGGTTGCATCCAGGAGGGGGTACGCGTCACGGTCCAAACTGGTGAAGGGCTCAAGGCTTTGATTAGCTTCGATCTCAACAATATCATCTCGAAGCTATAGCTACGATTAGCTAGTACAAGTGTACAACTACAAAGTGGCCATGCACGCGTGCTTTTCTTTCTCGTGTTATGTAGGTCTCTTTCGGCTGGCTATCTAAGTAGCTAGACGTAGCCGGTGGATTGGACTGATGCAGCAGATGGCGCGGCGCGGTGACACATTGACCATGACGAACACGGCAGAGCATGCAATGCAGCGTCCCCGCCCGGTTGTTGCAGCAGCTAGCTAGCCGAGATGGGAATCGGTTGGATAGATCATGGTAGATCGGTGCTCCCCGGCCGCACGCGCCGTTGTGGCGGAAGCGAAGCAACCGGCCGATCTGTCCGTGCGCCGCCGCGTACGTTGAGTAATTCGTTCGCGGCCGTTGACGAGCACCGGCCGCCCAACGACACGCGCGCGCGTACGTACGGAATTACCGATTTGTGCACGCGAAAGTGCAAAATTTTCGATAGATTCGTAGCTCCGAATCATGCAGAATTTTCAACCAATGATATGTATAATGTTTTAAATAAAATAACAAAAAACATGTAAAAAATCGTAAATCTAGACAAAAATATTTAAAATCTAATTTTAGTGCACTATAATTACATTAAATGCAATGCAAGCATTCTATAACTAATAAGTGCATTTTTTTTCGGTTCAGCAGGTTGGGGCGGTACCAAATCGTAGCCATTGATTGGATCAAATCCAACGATTGTCATCCACTGGCATCGTCACTCCGACGACCGATGCTGCAGGAGACGAAGCTGCCCCGCTCCCGCCTCCTTGCTGCCGAGTCGGAGGCCGTGGTGGGTGGCGGTCGTCGTCGCGTCAGATTCCCTCACCGTCGTCCTGAGTCGCAGCACCAGATCCCCGCCTCATCAAGATCTCCTGCCTCCCCCTCCTCCGTTTTCCTCGGCTCTAGTACAGTGGAGGCGGCAGCATATCTTCGGTTCGTTTTTTATCGTGCCCTAATTCAACAGTTGGATTTCATTTGGTACATGGTGGTACCAGTACATGAAAGTACTATCTGCTGGACCTTAACAAACCTATAATTGAGTATAACTATAAATGGAATATACAATAGCACAAATTTTAATGTAAGATCCTATGAACAAAAAAAAGTGAATAGCAAACCAAATGTTCAGTTACGAGCGATGCAAAGCGGATGCTGTTGCAGGTTAAATACTACTCTAAGTAGATTAATTGTTGTGGAGGAAAGTACACAGTTGAAAGGCGAGAGGGACGCTACAACAGAGTCAGGTACTGAATTAATCTGACTGAAAGTTTCATGCATGACAGGTACTAACTGCATCCACACTTTTCTTCGCTCTTCTTTTTTATTCACGGCCACATCATCTTGATCACACAATCAGCACCTTTGTTGACACAAGATGATGTGATCAGGGATCATGTTGCCTTTCCTATAGGAGATTGAGATGGCCACGCAGGAAAAAGGTTGAACTAACAGCGAGAATTCACCTTTTGGGAAGTCAAGAGCTTGTGAAACTCGCACGTATTGATGATGTTGAGCTCTCCAAACATTTACTACTGCACGCATGTTGCTTACATGGAGAAAATTTCAGTACAATGCGTAACAAAATCAAAGATGAGCTTAGAAGAAAACTAGTCCTAATTAATTTGTTGGGTCCCTTTCGGGCCCTTTCTTCCAAATGTCAATGTCCACTCCTTTTTGTCATGGCAAATTAGGCACCAGAAATTAGGTTGAGACGATGGAGACTCCGTCGATTAGTACGCCAAACTTGTGGGCCGGGGTGGAAAAGAGCAATTAATCGATCCCCAGTCAGAGCTTGCCAGAAGAACTTGTTAAGAAATCAAACAAAGGAGACCCATCGCCTGAAAACGAGGGTGACAATGTTGGTACATCATTACAGAAAGAGACTTAGTTTTCCTACAAGATTCCTGCTTATGCCTGAACTAATTACCGTGCAACCACATTAACGTTCATTTTCAGAACTGAAGTACATAGATACAGAATAAACACTACAGAATAGCTACTGGCAGAGACTGTTCAGTCGCAAAGTGTGTTCAGATTTTCACAAGGATTGAGGTTGGTGTTTGGTGTCACCAACATGCACAGTTCGGTTTTGAAGTCCAGCACTCCAGCCAGTGTGTAGACTTTTTTTTTTTGATATACCCAGGGTGTAAAGGGATAGGTAGGGTGTTTTTGTGTAGAACTACTCCAGATCTGGACTCGAGAGGTTCAGATGCCTTCTTTCAGGAAGTTCAGATATCAATAAAGTAGTATAAATTGCATATGCTCTTATGCCTTTGTGTGTTCTCAACTCCTCATGTCTTTTGGATCCTTTATAACATGTCTTTCCTTATGCTCTTAGTTTGCAATGTTCAGTAGCTGGCCGTCGGGTCTCTTGGACCATATTCATCATAAGTTGCTTGCAGTTCTTAAGTGAGCTCACGAAATAAACATGGGCTGCTAACATCTCAGTCGGTAGTAATGAGGAAAGGGATGAAATGGCATCACTGGCATGGAATCTTATTACACACATGACACACAGCACTTCCAGCTTTTCTTCAACAAATTTGTCAATGAAAATGGACCAGCACCCCCTGTTCTTACTGCAGATGATTATCTCCCCGATGATTTCGGAACCAACAGTCGATTGTGATAGTAATTCTGTATCCACAAATGTTATACCGACGCATATATGATTCCACCTGCGTTTACTCACTCACAAGTGATACTTCCATACATGCAAAAGGTACTTTTCTTTCTGTTACTAAGCAGAAAGAGTGAAAAAGACATGGTCGTTTTCTGCACATGAAACTGCACATTATTTCTTCTTCTTCTGATGTTTAGTAGCATATTATGTGGCCTTCTGCTCCATGATTCATACATCGTCAAGAAAGGCAAACCGCAAGTTGAGAAAGAGACAAGGGTGTTAGGTCGTTAGGAGTTGGTGGTAACAGTGATGGCGACTTGATCTAGGCCATGTCCCTCAATTATTTTCCTTCCTCACGATTCATCAGCAAATCACTAGGTTTCATATTACGATGACTCACGAGTCACACCAGCATCACGACCTGCCCTGTATTTTCTTGTGCTCTTGCTAGACCAAATTTTGAGCACACCATATTAAACTGGTAATAATAGTCTCGGACTAGTGCTATCTCCGTCTTATATTATAAATTACTTGGACTTTCAAATTTATTTATGTTTTACAAAGTGTATAGAAAAATTAGCAACATCTATAACACTAAATTAGTTTAATTAAACATATTTTGATAATATGTTTATTTCTTGTTAAAAATATTACTATATGTTTATATAAACTTATTAATTTTAAAAAAATGACTAAAAAATCAAAGCGATTTTATCATATGAAACTAAGGAGGAATACTTCTTTTGATCCTTTGAATGCTGAGAACACCACTCGAGGAGATTCGATTACTCTGAGATCTCCAAGATCCTTTGATGGAGAGGTCAAACGTCCAACAATGGTTCAGTAAAGAAATCTTCTTCTGGTAACCAAGGAAAACAAATGCATATCTCTGTCTGAATTACAGTTTCACCTTCCATAGGTCTTTTGATCCTTGAGCCATGCATCAGCCCAACCAGTCATGCTCATTTCCAAAGAATTCGTTCGCAACTCAAACTTCTGTTTTTGATATTGTGGTATGTTTCTTTGACATTATTTTGCATTCACTTGTGCGTTTTCTTATCATGGACCGGTTTATGAATGCTCCCTCGGTTAGGTGCAGATTGTCTAGCAGCATATTGCAATCCATCCAATTCAAGCATTTTATCAGCAACATAACTCGGAACTGATTGGCCATTTCCTTTTTCCTTCTAGCATACTCAAGATCCATGAGACCAGATATCTGAATCACATAACCACACTGCACCGACAGGCCATGTAACTAGAAAAGTTCATCCGATTAGATAATCCTAATCAGGACACTACAAATAAAATAAAGAAATCACCCAATTGCGAACATTTCCTTTCCCTTTTTCCCCTCTGCAGGAATGAATCATGAATGGTTAGAAACCACACTAACCAAATCCATCAGATCCACCAACGAGGAGTAGATGATCCCATTCACCAGCAGTTGAGCACCTGGTGTTGGAAGCAACACTGATGTTTCACCCATCACCTCCATGGCTTAGCGTATTATTAACCGCATGTGCTTTGAGTTAATGCATCCTACGTGCTTGCACTATACTTTGCAGTATTATATTGCAAACAAGGAAAGGATTATATTGCAAACAAGGAACCTAATGGCACGAGTGAGCTGACTGCATGTATGGGGAGGTGTTCGTGAAAGTCACCTCCTCACCGGCTCACCATCACCTGGCAAATCAAATTATCAATTCCATGAAATGTTTATTGGTTTCAGAAGAAGCTTCTTTGTGTAACGGAGGCTAGGAAGAAGCTAGGGCAAGCAGAGTTGTTGGCTTGTTGCCACTTTTGATGCCAAACTCTATCCTGATTATATTCCCCATGAATCTGACACTGGCTGAACCATTTCTGTTCAGATCCCAGAAAAAGGGACACTTGAGATAAAAGAAATGAGCATGGTAGAACAAAGTGTCCCCGTCTTGCATTCCTTCACTGATCGTTGGTGATCTTGGTAGAAGAAGTTCTCCCTCAATCTTAATACAAACATCCACGCCTCCGTATTTGAAAAAAAAATCTTGATGAACACTACTCCTAGTTAATCATTTTTTTGAAACCTCATCGAGATGTACTTGTATTAAATACAAGGGAATACTGTACAATAACCTTTAAGGCTAGGAGTTACACGTAAGAAAAACAAAAAAGGAAGAGAAAAGCAAGGGGGATGGAAACAACGTGGAATGGGAATGTCCAGCATGCCCGAGTTAGTCACTTGGCTGCCATGTGCAATGGCAACAAAAAAGATGTACGAGGTCAGCGTGTGATCAGAACTAGCAATCAGCCCCTGATGGGACCATTCATCGCATCAAAAAAGCAGTAATAATTCAACATGTGATGATCAAATTCGAACCAAGAACACCAACGACTGAGACCAGTGGCATCGCGCGATGTTTTGGCAGTTACGCTTTCATGGATCATACATAGAGTTTTCTTGATTTAGGCAGACGTATACTAACTACACTGGCGATGTGTCCCTACCAGAGTTACCTGTGAAGTCACGCTATCGTTGAACCTTTCCCGTCGACGAGGATGACGCCGTTGCGAGAAGTTGATCCTGTCGCTGCTTCTCGGCAGGTAGGCGTTGTTCCCAACGTTGACCTCCAAATCACCGCACACTGAGATCGCCGGAACATTCACCCAGAGGCGGATTAGGGTCCGGGTTGTAGTCCAAGATAAGCCTACCTAAACGTGTTTAATCTAACAACTATTATCTTTAATATCTTAGTTAGAAAAAGTTTAAAAAACAAGATCAAATTGTTTTGAATATGAATGAACAACCGTAAATCCGCCCTTGCTTCACCCCCTCCACCGCCGGCGCCCGTCGCCGCGGCTAGAGCCGTGGCTACGAGAGGCAACCGGAGACAAATATAAAGCGTCGAGATTAGATCTAACGGCTATGCTGTAAACATTGCCATGGAAGGCCTCTTCGTGGGCTTAACTGGGCTGTCCAAATATCGAAATCCATATATTTATGGGCCTATTTGGATCGCCCTAATTTTGTTGTCCCTCTTGGACCAAATCTCTAATGCGCCACCAAGCGAGACTGATACAAACGTTAGTAGGCCCGCAACGTTATATCACAAAGAAAAATGTCCATTTTACTCTACGAATGATTTCACCGAATCACTTAACCTTCCTTTTTTTTCTTATTTTACATCAAAATTATAAAACTCAAACAAACAGTCATGAAAAAACTAAAAATATTTTTAACTTATATATTATTACCATCTATCACTCAAGTTTCAGCCTAGAATAGCACTTTAGAATAGTACTTCTATAAAGCGTAACATAAAATCGAAATACTATTAAAGATCGAAATATTATTAAAGAGTAAGGTGAACCGAAATATTATAATATTATTAAAGAGTAAAAGTGAACTTGGATCACAGCCGTTGATAGCGGCCCACCGATTCTCGCAAACATCAGTGCCGGAAAAAGGGACAAAACACTGCAACAAATGCCTCAATAGTGACACGCATATAGAAAATCAGAACATTTCATTCGTCTTGACAAGAGACAACAAATGCCATACATTACACAGCTGATGCCAGTCCATTACCATTCATCATCTATTGTCTTAGCGTCTGAAATTCTGAATGTTAGTTCAGCAGCTTAGCTTATACAGAAAGCAGGCAGAGAAGGGAAAACAGACAGTAGAAGATTCAGACGCCAAAGATTTTAATGCTTTAGAAAATCACACATTGATACATCTTGTACGAGCTGTGTAGTTTTTGTAGCTTTTCAGCCCTACATTAAAGTACAGATCCTATTCTTTTTGTGGGTTGCTCTCAGGTGTGATGAACTGCTTTGCGTACTGATGAACTCTTGATCCTGATCCTGACCGATGGTCGTAGTACTCCACTAGAGCAGATCCAGCCAATGCAGCCAGCGTGAGGGCCTGAGCATGCAACCTGTCGAGGCAAAAGGAACAAACGAATTAAGATACCAATCCACCAATTGGATAGAAATGACAGGGTTTCACGGCAAGCGCAATCTTAGGTAATAAATCGACAGAGAAATCACATGCGAATTAGAGCAGCTAGCCTCATGATTGGATTAGAGACAGGGAGACGAACCTGGCGTGGATGATCTTGACACTGGTCTTCATGCCGGGCCTCGACCAGTTGTAGGCGATCGAGCTGGCGACCCCCGTCAGCCACAGCGTCCCTGGGAGCACAACCGAAGAAAGAATCAGATTTCACATCAATTTCAACAAACATGGATAAGAAGCGAGGAGGCAAGCTCAAGTGGAAGCAGAGATTCGGCGACGCACCAACGGCCCGGAGCTTGTGATCGACGACCCACTCCCTCATCGACTGCATCGTGCTCTTCTCCTCCGCCATTTCCTCAGGCCAACCCAAGCTTTTTTTCCTCCCTTCCCTCTCCTGTGGAGAACCGTTTGTGTCTTTGGTGGACGATGAAGAAGCAGCAATTGATGAAGAAGGAGAAAGGCGTTTGGGCACTTGTCTTATAGCGGGGGGCTCGGTTGGCTGGCTAAACTAGCGGTGAGGTGAGAGGTGGAGGCGTACGGAAACGGCCGACGTCGCGTGGTGGCGCCAGTCGCCACTGCTCAGGTGGCAGCCGCTGCACGACGCACGACGACGCGGCAGGAATCCGGCGGCGCGAGCTGCGAACGTGCGTGCCGACCCGTGCCTGTCGCGGTGGCGGAGATGGTTTCGAGCGCACACGCGGCTCGTGGTTTTGGGCGTTTTTGTGGCGTCCTCGTGAGCGCGGAGCTGGGTACGTTCAGGTGCCGTGTGGAGAAGGTGGCCTGTGGCTTCTCCCGTGGCCGCGATTTCCGACAACGCCTCGTATACTGCCTCTCTACTTTCGAAAATGCAAAATACTGAAACAATCAAACGATGCAAGGTTGTAGTTTAATCGTGTGGTTAGTTGGTTACTGTTCAAACAAAACGGTTTAGTAACACGTGCCGGACTTTCGTTGTTATGCTAGCCACGAAATAGAGAAGACGGCAAGGAGTTGACGCAATGGCTACAGTTTCGATGTGCACAGGAGATCTTTGAGTGATGGTAGCCATGACATAAGTATGTTACCCAAACAGCACTTCTTTTCCGACCGGATACCGTCCTAGCACTGTTTGGCTTAGAGCAACGTGATTAAATCATTAAAGTAGAGGAAAGCAGGACTGGTTAATGGGCCAGGTACGTTGCAGGATGGAATCCCCGGTCAAAACTGCGGCTGCGAAGCGATGAACTTACATGGCGGTTTCCGTGGCTCACGTCGCCGAGGGCTGAACCAGTCGGTCAAGTGTCGCGATGCAGGCGTAAGGCATTCAACGCCGACACGTTCCTTCAGGTCTCCCTCTGCAGTTTCCATTTTTCCCCTGTTGTTTTTCTCTTTTCTGTTCGATATATTTTCAGATTCAGTTGTTTTTTTCCTAGAACAACTAAACTATCCTGTTTTCACATGATAACTTAATAGTTCCTCCTTCTCAAAATATAAACATTTCTAGCTATAAATCGATAAATATTTATCCAAATTCACATCTAAAAATTGTTATATTTTAGGATAAAATTACTACAAGATTTGACTATGCTAACGTATTATTTATCATTTTCTATGTCCCAAAACCCAACGACTTGCAGCATTAAAACTTGTCCTTAAATATAGCAAATTCTCTATAGGAAATATAGCAAATCGCCACGATAACAGCGAGGGAAAAAGAGCGACGAGGCCTTGGGTGCATGGCATCGCCTTCCACTTACCTCGCCTCGTCATCTCGGGCCTCGTCTTCCTTCTTATCCGCCTTGATACCCTCGTTGTCGGGGTCAGTAGGGCAGTGAGGGCCATCATTGATAGCTGTTGCCATTGCTCCTCAAGATTGATGAGAAAGAATGGGGTTAGCACGGGGCGCCATTCTCCTGGAGCTCACGAATCTTGGTGAGGACGGTGCGGCAAATCTAGTTAGCTTGAGCTCAACAAAGCTTCTCCGGAGACGGCTTCACAGCTTCCGCACGCCTTCCCGACCTCCCAATGCTCTCCCTCTTCATCGGCTTTGTAGGAGGCACCACACTGCCATTGTCCTATGGTCTTCGCAGCCATGTTGCTGACATCCTTCCTCTGTCAAGCTAGCGTCTCGCCCCCAATCGTTGTCCTTCCCAACGCCCGCACTGCATCATCGTCGACGTCCTTCTTTCGTCGAGCTAGCTTCTCATGTCGACCGCCGTCCTCCTCACCGCCCGCCACCAGCCTTTTGCTCCACGACGCCTTGTCTCCCGCGACACTGATGGGGCCAACATCGAGCACGGCCGCTCCCGTGGACTCGTTGCATCAATGGTGGGTGGAGCGGGAGAGAATGGAGAAGAAAGGGGTAGTGTTTTTTATGAAATATGGGTTTCATGCTAACTCAGCTTGGTTGATCGAAGTCAACTCGTCACATCAACAAAAACTAGGAGCAATATTGTCTTGGGATCCAATGTGACTCCATTTTGCAAGATTAGGGATACGCTATATCTCGTATTTTGGGTCATGGACGATTTTGAAACCGAAGACAAGACAAGGGAAATCAAGTGAACTTTTTCCAAGATTGATTTGTAAGGTATCCAAACGGGCGGACTCCCCAAATTTTTAGCATTTATAATTTTAATTTTTTAAAGATTTACAAAAATAATTTCGGATTCAAAAATTTGCAAAACTAGTCCTTTCCCGCCCTCGAGAGGGCGGATTCAAAACGCCCTTCCGGAGGGCGTTTTATCGACGTGTGACGGCCGTTGGGTGTCGCTCGCCGCGCGGTGTAATTTTGCATTTTGGCCCTCCCGCCCTTACAAAGGGCGTTTTTCACGTGCGGTGAACGGTAATGAACAGTGAATAGTGAACAGTATAGTGAACAGTGATGAACAGTGCAGTGAACAGTAAAATGAACAGTGAAAAAACGCCCTTCGTAAGGGCGGGAAGGGGGTAAAATGTAAAATTACACGCGTGCGACAGACGACACCCAACGGCCGTCTGCCACGTCAGATAAAACGCCCTTTGGGAGGGCGTTTTTTGAATCCCGCCCTTCCGGAGGGCGGGAAGGGACTAGTTTTGCAAATTTTTGAATCCGAAAATTATTTTTGTAAATCTTTAAAAAAATAAAATTATAAATGCCAAAATTTCCGGACTCCCCCATCTCATTGCGGTTTCACATAGCAGCCCATAGCTAGTAGCCCATCTCGGCATTGTTCACGTACGTTCCGGCCCGATAAGAAACAAAAATTGGAGTGCTTGTCATTTGTCAGCTGTCACCTGTGTCAGGAGCCCAGAGTGTTTTTGGTTCACTTCATCCTTGTGTTGTTGGGCTGCTGGGTGCTGGCTCCCTCGCGCAAGCATCACGTGCTATAGCAAATTTGCACATTTCCCTTAAACTCGCGTTCAAAAGGAGATAAATAACGATGGACAAATGGACAATGCATGCAGCATTATAAGCATGTGTTCCAGCTGGCACTCTAAAATCTGAACACGGTTTTGTTGTGCCACACTGTGCCACAACGCCCAGAATTAGAGTCTTCGGAAAAGAAGAGCAGCCTTGCATAACACCAGCTCGATTGATCAATGTCGCCCAGTTTTAGGGTCTCGATCTGGGTCCAAGTGTCCAAATCCTCCCCTTTATAAGCCTGGGTCACCTTGCTGTGCGATGTACTACACCTGCCTTCAACGAACAACCATTGCTTGTTTGTCTCAAGAGCCATACGTCCATACTACCTGCGAAGAATGCCGGCGGCGAGCAGAGTGGTTTTCGAGCTACTCCGAACAGCCTCCCGTGAAGCCTTCCAGGTGGCCATCTCCTTCGCCACTAGGCCGCCGGTCTCCAACATGGTGAAGCCGGCGATCGCCAGGTCCTTCCATGATCAGAACAAGCGAGGTAGAGATGATCAGTGTCGACCACCCAGCAACCAAACGGTTTCCATGACGAGCACATGGGACGGCGAAGTGCCACCGTGCTATTAATTGAGTTGGCAAACAACTCGATCGCCAATCTCGCATTGTCAAAATATTCTCCAATGTATACCCACTCCAATGTAGAGTAAAATGTAGTAGCAATACATACGAACACATTGTCCCCTTCTTCGTTTAAAATTCGAGGGAGGAGGAGGTTTGCCTTGTCAGCAACTGTAGTTTATTGCAATGGAGCTTTCGAATTCAGGTAAAGGGGAAAGAAAAACGCGACGTCCCAACGGGCGAAGCGGCAGCCGTCTCCGTCGCGATGTCACGTCGAAAAAGTCCAAACCCGCGGACGCGCGCGCAGTTAGCAGCCTCCTCATATCAATCGTCGCATGATGCCTCGCGTGTCCTAGTTGACCGTCACACTTCAACAAGGTCTCAGCTAGCCGGCGATGGTGCCGGGGGCGGAGGATTACGGGCCTTATTACTACGGCGGCGGCCGGGGTGGCGACGGCGGCGGGCCGCCGCACGGGCTGCTGCTGCTGGGGGTGGTGCTAGCGCTGGCGGTCGCGGGGCCGCGGGTGCTCGGCGAGGGCGCCGGGGAGGCGATCACCGCGGCCTTGACCGAGATGCTCAGCCCCGTGGGGCTCCTGCTGCTACCCGTCAGCCTCATCTTCGTCATCCGCCTCCTCTCCGACGATCGTAGCACCGCCGTGCTCGCCAACGTCCTCGCCCTCGGCGCCGGCGCGCCCGACGCTGTCCACCGCGTCCGGGGATCGCCTGTGGGGGTCGTGGTCGTGCTGTTCCTCGTCCTGATGATGGTTTACTACCGGTCGTCGTCGTTGTTCCGTGGCGGCGGCGCCGGCGGCGAGGGCGACGGCGAGTAGCAGGATCTAGTCCGTAGCAGTGAGAAGTGTTGCATCGGCCGCCTCGGCGACCTGAAGCTTCGACTTGGTCTTCCTGAAATCAGTTTAAAAAGAAAATGTAAATAAATTTCGTTCTGTTCTGAGTATGCTGTATCAAAATCAAAGAATATGTTTATAGAATTATATAGTGCACCTGCTGCTTCAGTTGACTATTTCTCGACCAAAATTGAGCTAGACTTTCGGGCCTATACAACTTTTGGACTATCCCTTCTCTTACAGAAAAAAAAAGCTTACTGTTCTTGCGCATGAAAAAGAAAATATATAGCATAAAGATAAATACAAGAGTATGCATTTAATTGTCTTTTCATAGAAGAGAATGCATGAATGAATTTCATAGTTTGTTTATGGGTACATATCCCATTGTTTTAGGGGTACATCAATGCATAGAAACTCTGCACAGAATGAGACAACTATAGCTGCTGTTTCTCTTGGGCCAAATTGGTTTTAAAAATTTGCACTACTGGCCCAAGCTAGCAAGGCAATGCCGTGGACACAGCAAGCTCAGCACATACAGGTGGGCTACATGGTTATTTTACAACTACAGTTGACCGGCAATGCAGAATAAATAGTGTTTCAGGCAAAACATTTGCTTCATCAAAGATCTTCAATGTCTCAGAGAACTCCAAATGCATGATTTTTCCCGGGCAGAACTCCAAATGCGTGATTCCAGCATCCAGGAGACAAGGAATTGAGACACAATCTCCAGCCAGATTTATCATTGCTCTGCTCCCTGCAAGTAACAGTTGACACCTTAATTATTTCATATAAAAAAACAAGGTAGTAAACCACTTAGGCTTTATTGTAAAACAGTTGCAACAGTACACATTATCATTCTTAAACAAAAAGATCATGTCTTTGTGAGATATGGTAAGTTAATGTGAATAACAATTTCTTTATTTAGGTAAATTTGAAATTTCCTTAAGTTTTACACAAGGGAACATATCTATGAGGAAATCAGTGGTCCTACAAACATGATATCTTTATCATTGCTAAGCAGTGATAATCAGTGCCAACATATGACCAATGAGGCAAGATGATATAGCCTGAATAGCATTCCTTTTCCGTCGCTTATGAAGTATGATTGCTCAACATTGTGATTGACAACAGTCAACAATAACACAGAATGGGCTTATCAGCAAGGCCACTTCCAATTGAAACAGAGAAGCCCCATGAAATGAACCGAACCGAACTCTATTCATACCTATGTAATACCATCAACCTATTCAAATAAAGTGGCATCATTCTAAACTCTGCATAAGACATCAAAGTGCGTAAACTATGATTACCGCTAGTGAAGCATTCTCAACAGGAGGTGCTACCATAAGACTGAGCTTTTCCACCCTCAAATCAGGAGAACTGCAGATCATAGTTTATGCCAAATGATTACTAGAAATTGATAGTTCTTCAATCTATCAAGCCAGAACAAAGCAAGCTAGATTGTTAAAGAGTTAATAAAAATGCACCTGGAGCAAATAAAACTCACGTTTTACCATTATAAAAACATGCATGCCATTTGATTTACGACTGGAGCAACCATCGTCACAGCTCCAATGCGATGCAATGCGTGATCGCTGACCCCTTTGGCATGTCCTTGAATACAATGGTGTCCCTCGACACCACCTTCCCCCTTAGCCGGCCCTCTTCGGCTTTCGACACCTCAATGGCAGCCCAATCAATTACCACCATGCTCCTTGCTTCGCCCTTTCCTTTCGTTTTCTCTTTCCACTTCCCTTCCCAAACCAAGTAGAGCAGTTCACCAACATTGGCAAGAGTGGCACCGCACAAGAACTTGGGCAGCTCCTGCTCCAATCCTTCCACCTTGCTCCAGCAATCGGTGTCCGGATCATAGCCCTTGACCTGCCCCAAGTAATCGTAGGAGTAGAGGATTCCACCGACCACGCCGGCTCGGCCCTTCCAGCCCATGTCAAGGATGGGAGAAACCGGCGCCCACGCCTCACCAGGCGGTGCAGCCGGGTCGTAGGCCAAGCCGCCGCGATCGGCCACCGCAAGGACCTTCCCGGCGAGCGAGGCGGAGCCGTGCATCCACTTCTCCCGGAAGTGGGGTGGGCTGGGGACCGGAGACCACTTTGCATCCGGGGAGGAGAGGTTAAGAGACTCAGCCCAGAAGGGGGAGGAAGGAACACAACCGCCGGCGACGAATAGTACGCCGGAGAGGGCAACGGCGGCGGCGAACTCCCGCGGAGAGGAGAGGCGCGGGCCGATTGACCAGGATCTGGTGCGGGGGTCCAAGATCTGCACAGACGGAGACGGCACTCCGGAGACGGATCCCCCGACAAGGAACATCCGATTGCCGTCGACGGCGACCGAGGAGGAGGAGGAGACGGGGACGGGAGGGGGCGGGAGAGGCAGAGGGGGCCACCCAGGATGAGGGAGCAGGAGGAAAAAGAGAGGGGAGGCGGAGGCCGGTGGCCGGATGGAGAGTACGATGTGGGGATCGGAGAGGCGGAGGCGGCGGCGCGCGGCCAGGAGGGGATCCGGGTCGCGGCACAGCAAGGCGTGGAAAGCGCGGGAGACGAGCGCGAGGGAGGGGTGCGAGACGCGCGGCAGGAGGGCGATGCAGTGGATGGTCAAGTCGTCCGGGAGAGCAGGGATGAGGCTCCCGCGGATAACCTCCGGCGGCTCAGGCAAAGAGGTGGGTGTGGCGGCGGACATGGCTCGCAAGTCGTCGGCGGGAGGAGCCGCACCGACGAGGTTGCCCGGTGGGAAGGTATCGGGGACGGTATGTGTGTGCCGTGCGCGAGCTGACTGACGGGTGGGGCCGCCGCGTCGGAAAGGAGAAGAAGGATGGGCTGAGCCGCTCATAACCATGGGCCTGTATGTGCAATAGCTTAAATTAAAACATGTGCCTTTTTACTAGGAGTAATAATTAAAAAATTATGAAGTGTTCTATATACATGTAACATATTTGACATGTATAATACATACTAATGATTGTAGTAATTTACAGTCGTGAACAAGATTATCATCCTATGTCCAGCGAATCAGGTAAGGCCAACTTTGGCTTCGCCCATGGCTTTGACATTTGCTTCTTGTTAATTAGCGTGCAATGCTCAGCAGCATCCATCAAACAGAAATCACCACAAGATACTTCAGTATTACTTGACGGAGATAACCGAGAGGGGACCTCAGAGATCAGGTGAGGCCTGAACCAAAATCTAAACCTCAAACCGCAGCCACCACAGGCCTCCTCTCGAGATAAGCCTTATCCCGCAATGGCGCGACCGCAGCTACCCACGTCGGACGCCGCCGCCGACGTGGCGCGCCGGGCGCGGCCACCCTCCACCACCCATCCTACTTTAACCTTCTCGCCGCCAAGGCCAACCAATCCCCCACACACTTGAACCACGTCTCGCTCCTCGCGCCAAGAAAACACCAGAGGTAGTACGTGAGTTCTACGTCGTCCATGGCCAGCACAGCGTCGCTGTCCGCCGTCGCGGCGCGGCCGCTGTCCGTGGCCGGGCTCAAGAAGCCCCTGGGCGCCTCGTTCCAGCCCCTGCCGAGGGCGAGGCCGGCGGCGGCGGCGAGGATGGCCGTCAGGGCGTCGGCGTCCATGAAGGAGAGGGCGACGGCCGGGCTGACGGCCGCGGCCATGGCGGCGGCGATGGTCCTCCCCGATGTCGCGGAAGCCGCGCAGGGCGGCCTGACGCCGTCGCTCAAGAACTTCCTCCTCAGCATCGTGTCCGGCGGGGTCGTGCTCGTCGCCATCGTCGGCGCCGTCGTCGCCGTCTCCAACTTCGACCCCGTCAAGCGGACCTGATCTTCTTCTTCTTCTTCATAGACACGCCTCGATCACTGCCTTGTATCGAGATCATCATCATCTATTGCAGTGTTGTTTCGGAGATCGTGTAAACTGATTTACGATATGGAGTTGGAGTTGTTGATGGTTAATTTCTTCCATAATTCTATTGCTGTATATTGTTCTTGACACGCACTGCCTGCTCAAAAAACTACTATAGTTTCCAAATTTTGTTTGCTCCAGAAGATACTGTTCGGTGCTATTTAACTGTTGTAAAATGTAAATATGAACTAGTAGATACAAAAAACAACTGAAATCCTGAATCAGGACAGCAGCTCGGAGCAATCATAAACGTAAGGCAACATTCCGTTACATTCCGACAATTTTATCTGCGATCATTGCTGAGATCTTTCGTGGCTGCAGCTGAACTTTCAGCAATCAGCAGTAGCAACATATCCAGTTCTACAGCTAGAGAAAATTATCCGAGCATGTAAATTATTTCAGAAAGACGATTATATACTAACGAACATTATAAGCACGTGGTGAAATCTTTTCAGAAAGCCTGGTCCAGTTCGTGTACAACGTTGTTGGCCCACCACCAGCCCACACGATTACATGAGGCCCAACCAACTTAGGCCACATGTTCACACGAGGAGACGAGACGAGAGACACGACCAAACCCCTCCTCGGCCTCGACTCCCGTCTCGTCTCTCCTCGCGAGTACGCCCCGCCGCCTGCGCCGAGCAGCGCCGATCTCCGTCCCGCGAGCAGCGGCGCCGGCGTCCTGTTGCTTCCGCCGCATACTCGCCGGTGAGCAACCAGTACGCACACCCTCTTTCTCATCCCACACCTTCTCTCTTCGCCTCAACCTTTAGCTTCTCTTCTAGATCTGGAACCTTATCTCTTTGCCCTAACCTTCAGCTTGTGGTTCAGCTGAACCCCCATGACCGCCTGCCTTTCCTGCACTTCAACCTGAAACAGTGTTTAGAAGATTTTTTCTTTTCTGCAATTTATGGCTGAACTTTTTCTGCGGGGAATTTGGTGTTACCTGTTTTGGTTGAATGAGGCAGTTCCATAAAAGTGTGAATTCTCCTTAATAGTAATTGCTCTCTTGGGTGATGTGGATTGCAGCAAGGAAGGATGAGTAGGCGCTGGAGCAGGACAATTTATGTCGGGAACCTCCCGGGCGACATCAGGGAGAGGGAGGTAGAGGATCTGTTCTACAAGGTTGGTAGTTTTGTTAATCCCTTCGATTAAGCTCCTCACTCAGGAAGGAAACAATTTGTGTCGTGGATTGTCAACTAGTTAGTACCTTGTTGACACCACCATAAAACCTAAAGGTTTTATGGACAACATCTAGGTGTTGCCGTGTTGGCATTTGCGGTTGTAACATTCACATTAAATAATTGGACTTCTGTCTTTCACTCGCCTCTGTAGTTTTGGATTTTGCACTAATTTGTGTAAGGATCTGCACTGCAATTTTTTCCTGCAGTATGGACGCATTGTTGATATTGACTTGAAGATTCCCCCAAGGCCTCCTGGTTTTGCTTTTGTTGAGGTAATTTGTGCAACACCATTAGGTTCTTTAAGTTTGAATGTATTTGTTGGAACAATTGGATTTCTTAATGGTCATAGCAAGTAATATGAACTCCTTATGTGAATTGATAATCTGTATGCTTCTAGCCGCTACTTATTTACTTTTGGATTTTCGTGAATATCCTAACCGTCTATATTTGTTGCCTTTTCATGAAGTTCGAAGACCCCCGTGATGCTGAAGATGCAATCCGTGGACGGGATGGCTACAACTTTGATGGGAACCGTTTGAGGGTAGGTGCTATGAGAGGTAATTTGCTCTTCTGTGTTCACATATCTGATGCCCATTATGCACAGGTGGAACTTGCACATGGTGGGAGAGGTAACTCTTCATCCTTTAACAATTCTGGTGGAGGAGGACGTCGTGGTGGTGTATCTAGGCATACAGAGTATCGTGGTATGGTGCTGACTACTGATTTCAGATCCATTTCTAAATGCTCGATTTTCTGTTTATATCTACTAATCTGAAATCATTTGTGTACATCTTGACAGTTCTGGTTACTGGACTACCTTCTTCAGCATCATGGCAGGACCTAAAGGTCAGCTAAAGAAAATTTATTCTATCCGCTTTTCTGCTTTTTTTTTGGTCTTTCATGATTTCCCCCATTCTCTTTGAAGCTAAGCCTCGCCTATGAATGTTGTGTCAGGACCATATGCGAAATGCTGGTGATGTTTGTTACTCTGAAGTGTACCGTGAGGGTGGTGGTAAGTCTGTTTGGTCCCTACAGTAGTTCTTTGCTTACTGTAACAATGGTGTTTGCCATAGCTCTTCAGAAGTTCTCTATGGATTGGATGAACAATTGGATATACCACCCTGTCAAACCAGTTGATTTTTAAGATATAAATGAACTTTTTTATTACGTCAGATTGCAGTTCTTGAAACGAATTGATGTTGTGTGATGAGTTACTCATAAGTTGATGAATGCCTAAGTAATGCCATTTGGTCCTACCATTTCCGTTATCTTAAAAAATGACATTTTGTCCTCTAGCTTGTGTGTCTAATTTTGCAACACTCATTCCATGTTATATCCCAGCAAGTACATGCAGAGTCTTAATCAAAGAGAATACTGATATTTTAGGTATTTAGTCTAGGTAGTAGCTACTCCTATAATCTATTGTATAGGGCTTGGCTATGCTTTCAGCTGGACACCATTATTATCATTTTTCAGCAATTTGATTAAGCAAAGAAATAGTGAATGCTATTATTGCTGTGACTATAGTTGATACACACCATTGTTTGCTACAGGTACCATAGGAATTGTAGACTACACAAACTATGATGACATGAAGTATGCTGTAAGTATTCTCTTTCTTCTCTATTTTTGGTGTGTTATGGTGCCCTGGTAGCCACGTTTCATATTTCACTACACTTGTATAATCTTGTTGGATATATGATTTTGGAACACTGTCTTACAGTTTCAGTACTGTAGTCTGCATATGTTCCTTCCTTTGTTTTTATTTTTTTTATTGCTTATCTCTTGCAGATCAGGAAACTTGATGATTCTGAATTTAAGAATGCCTTCTCAAAGGCCTATATAAGGGTATGCACATGTTTATTTCTACTTTACTTTTTGGGATCAACTTGTCCCAAAAGTAACCAATAATACAACTCACTAATTTATAGGTCAAGGAGTATGATGGAAAGCGCAGCCGTTCATACTCACGAAGCCGAAGTCGAAGTCGAGGTCGCAGTTACAGCAGAAGCAGGAGCCCAAGGTCTGGTGGTGATTACATTCTAATATCCCTCGATAATACAATTGGCTACTGACCAAAGTTTAATATGCCCTGCAGCAAGTCTCCCAAGGGTAAGTCATCACGCCGTTCAGCATCTAGATCTCGATCGAGATCAGCTTCTTCCCGTTCAAGATCAGAGTCAAAGGGGCGCTCTCCATCAAGGTAACATTGATGAATCACTCTTGGACATTGAATTCCTTGGTTTTCATGTTGTGAAGTATATATAGCAAATATGGCCTGCTACACGAAAGATAACATGTATATAGATTTTATGGTGGTATTTTTACCATCAAATATTTTTTGCTAAGTTGGCCTTGATATAAAACTGTGGTCCACCTTGAACTGTCTGAATAATTTGTTAGTTCTGCAATCTTTCTGTGGAAAAGATGGGTCATCCCAATTCCCATCTGCTATCCCATATTCTCAACCAACTGCTACACCCTCTTTGGCTTGTTGGTTTTATGAATCAAATTTAATCAACCTTACTGATTATCCTACTATAACTTTATGTGGGAAACTGTTGGTATGTTTGTTACAAAGTTTATCTGGTGTGACATATTTCGTACCTAACTCAACTGGATAGTATCCAATATTTGAAAGCCTCAATGATTTGTTCATTAGATGAGGATTTGTGCGGAGATCTAGGGATTGCATAATGGGAAATCGAGGTTGGGATTTCTTCTATATGCAACAGTTCTATTGGTTGTCTGAGGTATGGTAATAAACTGGGTGCTGGTCTGGTAGCTAAAAATCATCCATATTTGTTGACCTGATGTACTGTGACTTATTACATCAGAATCAGAGCCTGGACCTAAGAATTGCTTTGGGACACTGGAGCTAGAGCATTAAGGATTGATGCTATGGATTATGGTGGCGCAATGACTGTGTTTGCTTGGATTGAGTAAATGAGGAACGAGTTTCTTGCTTCCTCTCTCGTTGGGCTCACTTTGGAGGAATGTTCTAGCGAATATGTCACGTAACATTTGACACTAAACACTCTGAATGTTTTGAGCTTAAGGAATTTGTTCTCTTCTAATTTCTATGAGCTCTTTTTGCTTGCATCTGGCCATTCCAATGGTTGGGAGGCGTGAAGGCTTTTTGGAAGCAAACTGTTAAAGCTGCATTCTGGAATCTGGATATTGAATCGTGTTATTTCTGGAACTTTTTGCAGATCACCAGCAAGATCCCAGTCCCCAAATACCTCTGTAAGTTTTTGCTAACGTACTGTGTGATTTGTTTTTGTGACTGACTTGACCTATTTCTGGTTAGCCTGCCAATGGTGATGCAGCAAGCCCCAAGAAACGCAGCCCAAGCAGGAGCCCACCCCCCAAGAAACGTAGCCCAAGCAGGAGCCCATCACGATCCCGATCTCCTGATGTATATAGCTCTTTATACCATTACATATGCTTGCTTTCATGGAAATCTGGACTATGAATTAATCCCGTCCACATTTTCAGGCCAAATCCGAATAATGCGGATGTGCTTCTGGGGACGGAGTGTCGCGGAATCATGGTCCTGAAACGCTTTGATATCTGCCGTCCTCGCCTACTTCTGAATCGCTGCCGAAGTACTATTCATACGTTCAGTGCTCTTTCAGATTACTGGATGATACTGTATGCCTATTTAGATTTGAACTTGGGATTTGTCTTTTGTTCATTTTGACATTGTACTTGACTTAGGAGGTATTATTGTGGTACTGGTCAGAAAGTTGAACAGAGTCATTCTGTCGTTTGTTTGCTTAATGCACTTCGTAGCTCAAGTTGCAGGTAATAAATACATGTATATCTACTGGATCATGCCACTCACGTGATAATTTTGTCGTCAGTTCCAAAAGACTCGAGGCTTGTTATTTGATAGTTTTACTTGTTTTTAGCTCAGAAGGAACGGGAGAAATACTGTTCTCTGGCTTCTCTCTCTTGCAGCTCTGCGCTGCGCCTGCGCCCAGTAGGTTGGGAGGTCATGGTGGCGTGAGAACTCTGTCAGCTACCGAAATCATTTAGACGTGTCTTATCAGCGTAAAACACAAACATCTTCCGTTGTAAGATACAACACAAGGCGAAAGATGGAGGATAAAATCATTGTCCAGCTGCAAGCATAGGCTGATGCACAAACATTTCGAAATCAAGTCATGTACAAAACGCAGCGCAAGAAGCTGCTGCTACAGGTTTCACACAAGGAAACCACGCGCACATTGCTCAGCTCACACCGGATTTGGTGTTTTTAAGCGGTCTCAGCGCGAGCGCGCTTGGCCTTGGGTTGCTTGACGATCATGACGGAGCAGTGCGCGTGGTGGGCGCAGTAGTCGCTGACGCTCCCCAGGAAGGCCCTCTTGATTGCGCCGTAGCCATGGCTGCCGACGACGAGCAACCCCGCCTTGTGCTTCTCGACCGCGTTGCACAGCACGTACCTGGGCTCCCCTTCGATCACCTCAATCAACGCGTGCATCTGCAACCAACCAATTGTTGCCAGCACAATGCCAATAATCAGCTGCCGTTTTGGTTTATCCACAGAAAGAAATCTGCAGAATTATTTTCAATTGGTGCAAGAAAGCAGCTGGGAGAGTTGAGTTGATCGGTGGTCGCTTACCGCGTTGGCTATGCAGAGGCGGCGCGCCTTCTCGACGACATCCTCCGCCGTCTTGCGCAGGTCAGCCTCCACGTATCTCACCACCTCTCCGGACCCTGTCGCCAACAACAAGGCAGCTCAGAATTAATTTACAGAGCGTCGTCACAAGTGATCGAGATTAATTAATTGGTGGCTGTAAGCCTGTACTTACCGGGGCCGGCGCCGAAGCCGACGACGGAGGACGGCGAGGGCTTGGCGTGGACGATGACGAGCTCGGCGCCGCCCCCCGCCATGCCGCTCGCCAGGTGCTGCACCGTCCACTCCAGCGCGTAGTTGCTATGCTCGCTGTCGTCCACCCCGACCACCACCACCGTCTTCCCCTGCTCCACCTCCGCCGCTGTGGTGTCCGCCATGACAAAGAGCTCGATGGTTAGCTAGCTAGCGAGGACTATGTGACTGTGTGGTGACGCTTGTTGTCTGGTTTGATGACCAGTGGGCTGCGAGCAGCTGGGTATTTATGGTCGTTGGGAGGAGCACGACTGCACGAGGAGAGGCAGCAAGCTGCAGGCGGCAAGGGGATGGTGGTGGGCGAAACCGCGGGTGGAGTTGCGGCTGGGGTGGCGGGGACAACACAATACTTGAGTACTTGCCGCCGCGCGCGCACTCGTGACAAGACGACACGGCATCTGGTTTTGTTCGAGCGATTTGTTGGTTTCGCTCGCCTTTCCTTGTCAGAATTGTACGCTGCGCGTGGGCGTGGCGCGGTGGATGACAGGATAAGGCCGAGCAGGGGTAGTAGCTGGCTGCGTGTGTGCGAGTGTGGACTAGTGGGCTCGCTCACTCGCTCACCTGGACTCGTGAATCGCTCGCTTGTCACGAGAGAAGTGCTGCGACAGGTACCAGGAGATTTTTTTTTTTTGCGAACAACCGGAGTTTCTTTATTCCTCATGAACATGATTACAATCATTCCTAATGATATCCCATAAACCCCGTGGTGAATCTTGCCACTCCACACACGGCTGCAAACAGGTTGCAAGCTTTGCACATTCATGAGCTAAGGTATTACAAGATCTTCTAACATAAATCAGAGAGAACTCACAGAAACTCCGGCTTAGGTACCAGGAGATGGGCATTTCGTTATTTACTTGCATGGTACCGCTGGTTTTGTGGTTGCAACCTAAGAATTTCCCAGGTATATAACATGATTGTGTTTGATTCCATGGTCTAAGATTTCAAAAAGGGAAAAGAAATGGTGTTCCGAACAAGATCAACATTCTACTCCCGGGAAATTGATTCTTGTTTATGGAATATTACTTACTCCATTCCAAAATATTAGTATTATTAAAAAATAGAATTTAAAATTTATACCATATAATAGGACATTGATTCTTGTTTATGGGAAATACAGACATTTTCAACCAATCAGAAAGTTGGAAACATAATATAATCAATTTAAAGCGTAACAAAAAATGTGAAAAAGAATGTTTTTCTTTCGACCTTTATCTTTCTAAACCTAAAGATTATGTATTTTGGAAAAGGTATGCCCTGTTTTGCTCGCATCGTGCGGCTTTCGAGGCATACCACCAATTCATCAACTAGAACGACGGGAGTATATGACATCCAATTTATATGCCGTTCAAGATTTGTCACTTAATTCAAGCGCCTTTTAGGATTTTTGTCACGGGGATGTGAATTGTTATGTTTCATGCCGTTCTCCCCTATTTTTCTTCTCATTTTCTTTTCTATCCCCAATTGACTGGACGGTTTTGCCCTTGCAGACATGTAGAGACTTGCTGCCCGGCGCCGAGCAGCCTCCGGCGACGCCTTCGTGGGTTGTAAATCCTCCATGGCAGCCTCTGCTTCGGCCATCTTCGTCCGCCTCCGCCGAGTCCACCGCCGTACTGCGTATGGCGACTATCGAGCATCTGTGCCGCGCCAACTTGAGATCACCTTCTCCGCTCCCTGTCTCCCAACTCCCACCGGCGACTCTCCGGCGAGTTGCGATGCCGCTCGGTCACCCGACTGCCTGGCGCCCTTGCGCACCTCGTCCAGGCTCCAGCCGTCCTCGCATCGCCCCATCCTTAGCCCCTCGGGCCGGAGGCCCCCAGTCCCCACGGCCCTGCCGAGCTCCGGCCACCGCCTGCCGCTACGACCGGCTGAGTGACTGACCGGGACTCATTTAGGCATTTAGCCGTTCGCCGACGATTGTGGCCTACAGGTAATTCATTAGCTCACTGAATCTATCCTCGTGACAAGTTGAGAAACAGTAATGTGGCAAATTTTTAATGATTTATAGTCACATTTGTTTTGTTGAGCGAGTATTTTTTCCCCATAGTTAGTGAGTATAGTTAGTGAGTAAGACAGTTCTAAAAACTAAGGCTAAGAGAACACGTAAAATAGGAGCACTGAAATCTTATGCTCTTATGCTCAGGCGGTTTTATATTGTGAGTCGTTTTAATCTTTTTTAATTAAAAAATTTTAAGTTTAACCATATTTATAGAAAAATATAATAATATTTTTAACATAAAACAAACATATTATCAAAATATATTATAATATTATATATTAGTTTTAATGAGATTAATTTAATATTAAAGATGTTGTTAGTCTTTTTTATAGGTTTGATCATATTTAAAGAAATTTGACTAGAAAAAAAATTAAAACAACTTATAATATGAAACGAAATTATTTATGCAAGATTGTTTATATTGGAATGTACTTTTCTCTCGTGAGTTTAGTCGATTAGCAATGCTGTGAGATATTGTTGCTATATTTGCATTGCACATTTAACAAAATCTGTACATATATATGCGGTTTGCGTTGTTACAAAAGTTTGGTGTGTGAAGTAGGCGCACCCAACAAAAAATTCCTGGCTCCACCGCTACTCTCCGGCGACATGGCGGTGTCTCCACTCCCTCCGGCAAATTCTGCCGTTGCCAGTGCGACAGCAGTACCACCTCACTGTATGTTCCTCCGCTTCCCTGTCTCACTCCGCTGGTCTCATACCCTGCTGCGAGGCAGCGTTCACCGCGGCCTCTCTGCAATGGCCAGAGATGGCAGCGAGGATGGCCAGCTCAGGGAGTTCTCTGAGAACATGGAGCGCCTGCGCAACTACGAACGCTCTGGAGTGCCACACAGGGCCGGGACCAACTCTGACGATGGCTTCAACCTTGGCCGCATGAACCGCCTCCTCAGCTGCCTTGGTGATCCCCACACTCACTTCCCGGTGAGACCCCACCCTCTCCTTAACTCCAGAGGCTCACAACTTGCCTTGAAACTGCCTATTAAAATCATAAGGAAGGAAAAATATATGATTTTTCTGGTGCATGGCACATTGACATCTGTTTCTTTCAAGGATTAGGCAGCCATCTTGCATATGAGTCATGATTTTACTTTGAATGGAGATAATGTGATAAATATTTGGACAAAACTGAATGAATGTGATTGTAGGTTGTTCATATTGCTGGGACCAAGGGGAAAGGTTCAACTGCTGCATTCCTGTCCAATATCATGAGGGAGCAAGGCTGTTGTGTAGGATGCTATATTAGGTACTCCACTACATTATTGTGATTTTTAATCATTTTTTCTAGTTGGAAAACGTATCTTGGTAATCGACTGTTTGATATACAAACAAGGATGTGAAGGGACTATAATCTTTTAGTGTGTTATTCTCTTTCATCTTGAGTTATGTTTCAAACATTTAATCATCGTATCTACATTGTATAATTATTGTTAAGTGTGTTCTGTTGAATTTCTCTGAGTAGAATTATAATGCATCAAAATATGCTTGCAGCCCACATCTTCTAACAATTCATGAACGCATCTCCGTTGGAGAAACTGGAGGTCCTGTTTCATCTGCAATGTTGAGGGATCTTTTTGATCATGCTAAAGAAGCCATCGATCAATCAATAGAATAAGAGTGTGGAGCCCTAACACACTTTGAGGTATTCCCTCTCTTTTTCTTCCCAGATAAATATTATTATGCCGTTAGATTCTTTGATGTTGTGCAAAACACAGCAATAATGCATTCACAATGAACTAAACAGATTCTATGTTGTAACTGCTTTCATGAATCTATAGTTTTGCATATTTAGTTCAGATCCTTTCATGAATTTATGGTGTTATAGTAGTCTTTTTTTTCTTCCCATTTTGTACTGAGTAGGTCGTCTAATTTTCATGTACAATGGGAAAACTATTTCGTACCAAAATATATTTGTTAATGTAACATGAACTTGTTGATTTCAATCCATGTCCAGCTGCTAGTATAGGAAAGCATCATGGTGCCTGTAGTAAGAATGAATACAACGACACCACAGTTTGTTGTTAATTGCATTTTACTTTCTGATCCTTACTGCATCAGGATTACTGTTGTTTGTTAACATCTGTACTTCTTTTTGGTTATTGTATTTCTACAAGCGCTGTGCTCTTGCTCAATGCTAGATAACCAAAATATGTTCACTGAGCATATTTTAGTCATGTTAGAAATATTGACAGGCACTAATTTCTCGTACTTCTCTTTTGATGATCATGAGTTCAGAAAATACTGCTAAGGTTTGCAGGTTTTCACAGCTGTCTCACCGACTTTTTTTACTTTTTAATCCTTTTTTGGAAAGATTATCATCAATAGGCCCTTTATAGTTTTAATTCGGAAAATGGACCCCGAGCTCGGCGCCGTTGTTATTGGCGCCGAGCTCGGCGCCGTTGATATTGGCGCCGAGCTCGGCGCTTAGCCTTGATGACGTGAAGAACGTCAAAGAACGCCATGTACTGCGTAAGTTATTTGTTTTAGTATAGGTCGGCGCCAAGATCTATGGCGCCGAGATGTGTAAGCTCGGCACCAATAACAATGGCGTCGAGCTTAGGGTCCATTTTTCAAATTAAAACTATCAAGGAGCTATTTGTGATAATCTTTTTAAAAAAGGCCAAAAAGTAAAAAATTCGGGCTGTCTCATATCTCCTATTCTCACGAACAAATGTTGGCATTGCTATTGTCTAAGTAAGTTAGTTATTTTACTTTTGGTTGGATACCTATGCTACTTTATTTTATGATTCTCATGATTTTTTTCATATATTGCTTTAAATATTAAAAGTGGAGTACAAATCTATTGCTTTGCTTTCACAGAAGTTGCCTAACACCTATGAACTTCTATTGCCAAATGTGGAGATGAAATAACAGGAATGCACCTTTTGTGCTGAACTGCTGGGGAAAAAACATTTGTGGGGGCTGCTCTCAAATTCAAAATATCTTTACAAATAATATAATTGTTTCCCTTTTCATTTCTTTTATATAATTGCTCCTTGCATCAGTTGTGTGCCCATCTCAGAGTCTCTGAGCTTCCAATGTAACCGGCCCAAAAGTTTGGTATTTTTAGCAGAATCTGGATTGACATAAGATAGCCACCAGAAGAACATGTTTCGAAGAAATTAACAATATTCTTAGGCCTTGTTTGGAATGCGGGATATCTGTTTTTCAAAAAAGGCTTGTAACTATTGATTGATTGTCCTCTTCTATTGAGAAACATCACTAATTCTAAGTAGGCCTCTAGTGTTGAGAACTGATTATTGAGTTCAACTTTATAATATTTTCACTTACTATGACAAATTATTGGCTCTTTTTTTCTATCGATTGCCTAGTCAGGCCTTGGTGGAGCTAGAGATGCCACAAATGTCATACAAAGTACTGAATTAGCTGCATCTGTCATAACATCAGTTGGGAAAGAATACTTTGCTGCTTTGGGTGGTTCCTTACAAAGCATAGCAGTGGCAAAGTCTGGAATCATCCAGCAGGAGCAACCAAGCTATGTCGTTCTCTTGTCTTTGGCCCTTTTTCATGTTCATCATGATTTATTTACTCTTGCTTGCTGTTCCAGCTTATATTCCAAACAAGTGTTTAATTTCGTAGTGCTTTTCTCTTAAGATAAATGGCTTGTATTATATTGTGATTACTGTTCCCCCATGTTAATTTTTTACTTGTTATCAAACTATTTTACTAGACACATCCTGTTTTCCTATATATGAAGCTTCACTCCTCCTGTGCATGACCAGCATGGCTAAAATATTCTCAGCTCAAGCAATTCTCACATGTGTCACTTGTAGCAAAAGTTATGTAATTGAATTTGTGAAGTCAGTTCTGCCTTGTGAACTCAGTTCTGATGGGGTTGGCAATCCATTTCGTTTCAGTGCTGCAGCTCTCCAAATGGGTCATCAAGGAGTTTGAGAGAAAGTGCAGAGCGTTCTTATGGAAGGGGCAAGAGCAAGTTAACGAAGGGCATTGCCTTGTTGCTTGGAAGAAAGTATGCGTCCCAAAAGAAAAGGGGGGTTTGGGGATAAAACGGCTTGATTTCTTTGGAATCTCTTTGAGGACAAGGTGGCCAGCCAACCAAATTACTCAGAAGGAACGACCATGGGCAATGGCAAAACCTCAGTTTGACAAGGAGGCGATGAGGATAGCCAGATTTCAACTTCGGTGAAACTTCGTGATGGAAAAACTGCGTTGTTTTGGTCTTCTAATTGGTCAGGGAAGGGTACCATACTTTGGAGGTGGCCATGTTTGGCATCCCACATCCACTGCTCTAACTTCACAGTGGCACAAGCGATATCTAACAACCGATGGGTGCGGGACATTCGTGGAACTCTGTTAGCACAAGCTTTAGGGGAGTATGTCCAGCTTTGGGACGAGGTAAACCGAATTAACCTTCAAGATGGAGCTGATGAAGAAAGTTGGAAGTGGGAAACAAATGGGCAGTTCTCGGCCAACTCAGCTTACTCTTCTTTGCAACAAATGAGGACTGCCCTGTGGCAAATTTCATATGGCACTCAAGGGCTCCCTCCAGAGTCAAGTTTTTTCTTTGGTTGGCGTTATAGGGGAAATGCTCCACGGCAGACAACTTAGCTAAAAAAAGGTTGGCCTCATGAGCCGGCCTGTCAGCTTTGCAAACAATTTCCTAAGACAATGCAACACTTGCTGACAGTATGCACCTAAATGGGAGAAGTATGGAACCTGGTGAGATCTTGGATGGGTGTGCATTTCGAATTACCAAGTGCAGACATTGGCGATTTCCAGACCTGGTGGGAGATAACGCGGCAAGCGTTTCGGACGGGCCACAGGCAATCGGTCGATACTATTGTGGCGCTGGTTTGCTGGCGGCTTTGGAAGGAAAGAAACGCCAGAGTTTTTGAGAAGGTGGAAAGCCCTCCAGAGATAGTTCTCAGCTTGATCAAGCAGGATGCCGCAATTTGGTGGGAAGCCGGGATGTTCCCGGATTGTGAGGAGTAGTCAGCATATGTTAGGAGGGTGGGTGTTTTCGCCTGCCGCTTTCTTTTTCTTCCTTTTGATTCCCTAGCATTGCGCTTTCGTGCATGCTCGGATCGGCAACGTTTTGCCGTTTGTAATCAACTTTTTCCTCCTATGCATCCTTAATGAAATTGGTTACCCAGCCTTTGGGCTAACCCGACAAAAGAATTTGTGAAGTTGAGTTGTTTCAAGTGTTATTATAGTATGATTTCTGACATGGAGTTTGTTACCTGTACACTGAATATTTTCAGTTTATAATGGGTGGTCCATTTTCCTCGGATATAGAGCAAATTCTCCGGGATAGAGCATTCTTCACACAATCTCCCATAATATCCGCATGTGATGCTGGCGTCAGGAGCATCACAAGATGCATTGGTTGGGATTGTGGAAAACCTTATCAAAGCTGTGACATTATCATCGAGATTTCTTTTTTTTAACTATCAGCGCCAGATAGCGCGATGATTCATTGAATAGAGTAGGAAAATATTACAAGGCTAGCACCTTAGAAGGCAGTAGCCAAGAACGAAAAAAACTCACCACCACGCATCGACAGCACCTACACAGAGCCAAAGAGAAGGCTAGCACTGGATCGGCTGTCACCATACCAACAAGGTAGCTACATCTGAGACCACCCAAAACCAAGCCCTAACAGCCAAGCACCACACTCAACTTAGCCACGCCTTTGGGATTAAGGAGGAGAGGGTGAGAGAGAAGAATGGATTTGTTCTCCTCCACAAGGCATGTCAACATGATCAACTTGCATTAGCTAGGGCACCGTTGCTAGAGGACAAAACATCTAGCGAGAGCTCGCATCAGCTGTCTGAGAGAAGTTTTGTCAAGGGAGCCTCTTAGGTGATATCTTTAGGGAGAAGAGCGACGATGAGCGCCGCCGCTGCCGTCCGTTGATGTCTTAGGGAGAACCAAGATAGGGTTTTTACCAGCAACCCTATCAGATGGTAAGAGGTGACTCGACAACGCCTCCAAGAAAGAAAACGACGCCCGAAGCGTCGTCGTTGCTGGCTCGACAAGATCGGGCTAGGTTTACACTTGTCGCCCGCCCTCTGTCGATCCGCTGCTCTTGCTCCAGTGCTCCACCACCGGCCATTCCTCGTCAGCGCATGGATATCGCTGTACCAACACCCCTCATCGGCCAGCATCCGCATGCCTCCACATGAAAATGTGGCACACATGCCGTCACTGGCCTCCCACATCGTCGGCCGGCCCGACCTCCCTGCCGTCACTCGCACCGACCTCCCGTGCTGCCGGCCTTCTTGCCGTTGTGTGCGCCGTCGTCGTCCCACTGCTGTCGGCCATCACCGCGTCATTGTCCTGCCGCCGCCGGCTACTCTGCTCTGCACATCCACAGCCGCGTGTCATGTCGTCTCCACGGCCGCACGCCACCTCCCCATCTCCACGGCCTCGCTCCGCTTCGCTGCACGCGCCACCGCTCGCACCCCTGCTTAACCCCGGTGGAAGCCGCCGTCGGGGCGCCGGATTTGGCCGAGAGGGGCGGCGGCAAGGCAGGGGGAGGAGGGAGGGAGCGGCGGCGGCGGCGGTTGGCATCTCCGTCCGGGTCGTCCCTGGGGTGGGAGCGACATGGACGGGCGTGAGGAGTTTGAGAAAAAAAGTTGTCTCGTTTCCCATTGAGATTTCAAAAGATATTCCATCTGTATAGTCCCATTGCGAACCTTATGTATTTCTACTGAAATAAATAGAAAACTGATGAGTTTTCTCTTTTTCTTATCAAGTCCAAATGATTAGTACAAATTATCGCTGCAGTTTATTGAGTTGCATGATGTAAACTTCCAGCTGTTAGGGGATCATTAGCGCCAGAAAGCTGTAACTGCTTGTTGCACAGCTCTCTGTCACCATGAGCTAGGTAGCAACCATAATAATGCCACCATGCCTATCCAAATTCTTCAGCGATGATCTGTCCAGTTTCATTGAAGTATTATTTACTGCAACCTTTTTTTTCCTTTTGTGGGATGGGTGTTCACTGCTTAGTTTGATTTTAAACTGTGTGGTTGCTTTTCAATGGCTACATTATTGGAAGGTTGAATGCTTGCTAATGTTTCTTTTTTTTTCTTGAAGACTTTTTCTTTGCGATTCTTCATTTGTATCTCCACCTTATTACACATGTTGAATTCTTTTTTTTTTTGACCTGAACGCATGTTGAATTCTTGGCATAATTCTAATCTATTATCATCCTATCAAATGGCTTTGGGAAGTAAGGATGGGATATTTCTGATTCATCAATTCAAAACTGGTTTAGAGAAGACACTACTGCCTGGGAGAAGCCAATTTCTTACAGAAGAGGAAACGTCAGTACTGGGCTTGATGGAGCGTCCAGCATACTTGTCGATGGAGGTATTTTGCGAGGACCTATCCTTAAGATTTTTCTCCTTAACTGTCGTACTGACATAATGCCCGTGGCATAGCAACGGCTTTTTTTTTAAAAAAAACATTTCATTTTTTATTATTTTTAAAGCCTTTAAAAAGTTATTCCTATTATTTAATATATTATATAGCGATGAAAAAATTCATAATAAAAATATTCAATTAACATATTTTTTGTGAGGTCTTGTTTGTGTAGATAGGAAAAATGTAAAGTGTTCTCTCATTTTTTACGGGTCCCATATGATAGTTGGGATGGTGGTGGCACCATCATTACTATTTTATAGATATCCCTTTATTTATTTAATGTTTTAAACTTTTCAGCCCATACCGAGGCATCATCCAAGGCTTTATCAAATTTGATAAAAACTGTCAAACCAAGAGCACTTTAGCTTGTTGTTGGAATGGCTAATGACAAAGAACATTTTGCTTTTGCGAACAACTTCTATCAGGTAAGATTTCTTCCGTTCTAAACATTTCAAACCCACATGCATTGGATCAGTCATCAGTTGGTTGATCATTTGATTTTTAAGCATAAATTGAGAATTTATACCAAGTTGTTATGAGTTTAGGATTCATATAGATAGTCAGGCGACGATGACGGCTATGGGATGAGAGAGGGACTTAGGCTAGGAAAGACTAATTCTGATTCATTTTTTATCCAAATGACGATACAATCCATCCTTATATAGATGGGTAAGATGGGAGGAAAGGACCTAGTCTAATCCTATCCAACCGACTTTATCCAACTGAGCTATAGTAAAATAAGGGAACCGATCTCTAAGGCCTCAAACTCTTAGCCCCCTTGGGTCTTCACTTCTCGGCCTACTCAATGCCATCTCATGAAGGTCTTAGGAATACTATCAGTCCATTAATCCATCTCATTCTTTTCTCATAAAAAATTTTCTTCCTTCATTTGGTGCGAGAATTGCAAAAAAATCACTGTTTGTTTATAGGACATTTTTTGTTGTCACAGGCCCAAAACCAGATATTGCTGGAGGAAGGTCCCGGTCTATGCCAGCTTCATCACTGAAAGAGATATGGATGGCTGCCGCACACAGCCAGGGCATCGGCAACTCGGACATAGGGACGATCACCGGCAGCGAAGCTCCGATCCTCCCCAGCCGTCCCGCGGAAACCGGGTCCTCGAGCAGTGACAAACCCATGCTGATTGGGTGTTCAAGCACGCCATTTTCATGCGACCTGATCAGGACGGCCTCTGGGCTGCTTCAGCGCCAAGCAGACGGCGACACTGGAATGATCTGCGTGACCGGTTCCCTCCACAATTCCACATGGTTTCGTCAGTTCTTGGACAGCTTGGGCAGTAGCTGCCTCTGTTCATGAGCATGACTGATGTAGTGAAGTACTCCATACTCCAGCTAGTAGCTTGCAGCAGGCAGGTAAACAAGTACTCCCTCAGTTTTTAAACACTAATAAATACCTGCCATTTCAGAAATGTCAATACATTTCCCCCTAAACTTCCCCTACTAAGAGCAACTCCAAAAGGCGGCTAAAAATTTTTTCTTCCCCAAAACGAGGTATTGAGGGCTATGCTAAAATTTTTTTCCCAAAAAACATGTCATTCCACAACAGAACACTAAAAATTACTCCCCAATAATTCAAAACAGGCAACGTCATCAAAATTAGGCTCAGCCCGAGCGAAGCATGGCATGGGGTGAGGAAAAAAAATCGTGGGAAGGCACCGTGGGAAGGATGTCGGGAGAGGATGGGGGAAGATTTGGCGTCGCTAATATATGCGCGGTGGGGGATGTTTTTTGACGTTGTTAATCTTTTAGAAGAGTTTTGGGGACTATTGAAGACCATTCTTTTATTTTTCTCTAAATAAGGTATTGGTAGTCTTTAATCATATTCGTCTCACCCCTTTTGCTTACCATGTTTCCAGCGATTGAGATATCGATGATGAGTATTCTGTATCTCTATATGGAAAACCAGCTAACTTAGTATGCATAAATTGGTCAAAACCGTGTCAATCATTGTAAATTACAGGGAGCAGCAAGCACATGGCCAGGTTATGTTTGGTTGAAGTTTTAAGTGACCCTTGAGATTTTTGTTTGGTATAACACTATTTGGTTCTAATGGTCATTTGTGAGTTTCTATTAGTTGTTGTAGTGAAGGTGGCATTCCAAGGATTTTTTTATTTTCAAAAAAGGTTTACAAAACAAATTACTAGAAATATACTCCTCTCACGCTACCATACAACGGGGCATACAAATCGCCCTATGTTAAGGGGAGAAATGTGACGTGGCCGACGATGGGAGAGGCACGCCAAGGAAGTTTTGCAAGCAGCCCCTTCTCGTCCTACTATAGGACGATTTATTGCTAAGAGAGGTCCTCCTGCAAAATGCCCTACTAGTTTACACTAACCAAGAGGGATTTATCATGTCTTTTTCAGGCAACACCCTAGCCACATTTTACAGGCCGAGAGCATGTTGCAAGTGGTCACTTCCGACAATAAATCGTCATACCGAAGGGCGAAAAGAGGTCGCCTACAAAATTGCCCGCCCCTCCCACCGTCTATCACGTCACATTTTCTATCCTACGGTAGGGCGATTTATATATCCCGCCTTACCGTAGGGTGAGAGGATTATATTCATGCAAAATTTCGAAACAGTAATTTATTTTTTTTAAATCTTTTAAAAACAAATATAAAAAAACTCTCATTCCAGATGGTGTGAGAATTGGAAGCGGTCCATAAAGTAACCTAAAGGAGGCCTCCAACAAGGTCCGCGCGTACGCTGTTCCAGAGGCGGCCGCATATCAGAGTTGGGCTTAATTTAGGCCGATATGAATGGACCAAAGCGAACTTCTTCTCTCCTCAACTTCTCATCCATTGAGTTCAGTTCTTTCATGCCGGTGTCATTCATCTTCTCGACGTTCTTCGTTGCAACTGCAATTCGCGCCAAAGTTGGACGCATTCATCATTCATTTCCATTATGGAAGGTTTCCTTCTCATCACCCGTTTTTTCTTATACATTTATCCTTCTCTTTGCTCTAATAGGGGGCACCACGCTCCGCATTGGATTTTGGATTGGATCGGAGTTGGACAGGTAGATAAGAAGTAGGCCACAGCCTCCACTGCAAAAGGGAACAGAATCTGATTCTTCAGTCCAAGAACTAGTATCCATCTGCATGCTACTCTTTGTCCAATGTCCATCAATTCATCCGTGATTGCATCTGATCTAGCACGACAGAAACAGGTAAACATCTATCTGAATATAAAGCTAGCTAAGCAATATTCCAGCTAGCATGTTGTAGTTTTGGACCGTTCGAAATCTCAAAATCTTTACTCGAAAAAATTGTCACCATTAAAGATGGCACGCCACTAAACAGAGGCACCGCTAAGCAACCACTAACTAATGCGGGATCGCTAGCTGGTAGAGGACAAAGTCTTTGTCTTGTCTTAACCTCTTTACTCGTTGACCTCAATCCAATCTGCGTGTTGGGTGCGGCAGAGGATCGAGGTGTACCAGGAATCCAAAACAAGAATCCATTTTGAGGGATAAATAGAAGAGCACACAGGAAAAAAATGTAACCCGTGAATCCATGGGCCATGGCCGGGCGAAAATAGTACAGGTTAAGAAACCGTACGTCTCCAGAAAGTTCTTCTCTTTATGTTCTTCCATTAGAAAACTAGATTATGGCTCTATTGGAGAATCTTGCGATTCCAACAAGAAGCTGGCGAGTAGTCGACCGGTCAGGATTTAGAAAATTTGGGGTTTTCAGTCTTTGGCTTATACTCTATTTTCTAAATTCTACAATTATGAATTCTCAGAATATACATAAAAGGTTGAACTATTTCAGTACGAAAGTTTTTACGGTGTTTTTAGATACTTAAAGATATTGAGAGGTAGAGCTATACATCGTTGATCAAGAAAAAACATATGAAATAAAAATTATTTTAACCGATGACAGTGAAATAATTAACTAGTAAATAGTAAAATATGAATGTTTCGGATGAATCGAATACTTGACTCCGTTGAAAAATGTAAATCTTCTGAGGCATTGGTTTAGGTATTGCTTAGATTTGCATAGGAAAAAAATTGAATCATGTCTTCTTTCTTCTCTCCCGATCGCTTCATTTTTTTTCTAAGATTTGAATTGGTTCACCAGAAAAAAAATAGCTGGAAAAGCGTCGGTATGACTGAGTATTAAAAAGGAGACGAGGCCAGTCAACAGCTAGACGAAACGCATCGGCTAAGATTTTCTTATTTACGTAGTTAACAAATTCCTTCATATAAGAGAGTGGAATGAGTTATCCTCCTCCCTTTTCTTCTTTTATGGATTGAAGAGGTGCACCTGCAAAGTCAAGCTTCTGTGCAATCTACGGCTCTGTAGAAGGCATATACGAAAAATGGCTCTAGATAGTTAGCCTATGGTGCGGACGTTGCCAAAATTGTGACATTCTAAAACGGCATATAATATTATCTAGCATGCATGCATGCACATATCCGTCCAATAAATGGACGTGCAATCAGTAGGTCGTTATACTCGTTACCATCTTGCCCGATGCGACGCATAAAAAAAAACAGGGGTGGTTAATTTATGGGCGGTATTAAATCTAGGTTCAAAACATTATGAAATAAGTTATTTACTTTCTTAAAACATATAACTTTTTAATAGTTAATTCTAGGAAACATGTAAACGACGTAAGGAAGAATCATCGGACGATCATCTTTTTCTTTCGTAAATAAAAAATGTAAATAATGTGACGAGGTACCGATATATATAGAATTAGTATTAAAGATAATTATACCTTCTCTATCCCTACGAAAATTTTCTTTTTACCTTTATATCTAAGTACCTAAGTATCTGTGTCCGTGCTTAAATACCTTTTAAATGATATTTTTCATTATGAAGCGTTAGATATTTATCATTTTTAAAATGTAAACACCGTAAAAACTTTCTTTCGATATTTAGGAGTTGGCTTTTTTTTAAAAAAAAACGACAGCTCTTGAAAGCTTCTCCAAGCAGAATCTATATCAGAAAACAGATTACTACTGCCTACTACTGCTACGTAGGATGCAGAGCATTTGATATTTTCATCTCTGAATCATTTAAAAATGACCAATAGACAAAATACCAGAACAGGACTGCAAGAGTAAGGTTCTTCGCTATGCTAACCTTTTATAATTTCTTTGCATGGCCTTAGCCTGCTTGGATTCACAGATAAAAGAAGGTGGCAGGCAAAATGATCGTGGAGAATATATATGCCACCAGCTTAGCAGCCGCTGCTTTACATCAAGCAAACAGCAGCCGCCAGTTTTGTGGGCAAAGTGACAACAATTTTATTCTTAGATTTGCATTAAGAAACTAACTACTGTTTTGCTTACACTGGAAGAGCATTCTCTAACGACAAACATAGTTGTTTAGACTGATAAATATATGCTACTAGCCTATTAATGTATCGGTGTTAGAAATTGGATGGTGTCATTGTGTGTTCATGTGATCGTGTTAGATATATCAGTTGTGTAGATATGTATGCGTTGCTGTTGGCTACGCGTGAGCATATTTCCTAGATACATGCAGTCATGCAGTTGTTGGTTGTTCTCTGAACTCCCGCATATGGTTAGCCAACGGCGCACATGTGATAATGAGCTGTTAGCATCAATCTCTCCCGGTTCGGCTGGGTTGTTTTTATCTAGATATGTTTCCATCTGTAACGCCACCGTTGGGGGCTATTCCCAACCAATATAAATACATTCGTGCGGCCTCGTGAGAGGTGATAACGCTTCCACATTTTCTATATGGTATCAGAGCCAGTATCACCGGTTTTAGATTGCATCTGAGCAATGGCGTCACCTAGCAGCGCCATCTCTAGCAATCCCCTCTCCGGCCAAGCTACCCCAGAGAAACTCACACGCAGCAACTTTCTCCTATGGAAGGCGCAAGTGCTAGCGGTAGTCCGGGGCGCACGCATGGAAGGCTATCTTACCGGCGCCACCAAGCCCCCTTCTCTGAAAATCACCATTGCGTCGGACAAGGAGGGAGGCCAGGCGACCGAAGCTCTTAATCCAGCCTATGAGGCTTGGCTTGCCGCGGATCAGCAGGTCCTCGGGTATTTGTTTTCTTCTTTATCAAAAGAAATTTTGACGCAGGTTGCCACAAAGGAAACTACGGCGCAAGCATGGGGCGCAATTGTGGAGATGGTCCTCCCGTTCGCGCTCCCAATGTCTGAACACTCGTCTTGCGTTATCCACAACACGCAAAGGCGATCTAAGTGTATCTGACTACATCAACAAGATGAAGCTACTGGCTGATGAACTCACATCTGCCGGCAAACCAGTAGATGACGAGGAGATGATGGGCTATGTGCTCGCCGGCCTTGATGACGACTATGAACCAGTGGTCGCAAATCTGGTGGGAAGAAGCGAGCCGGTTTCAATTTCTGAAGTCTACTCACAGCTCTTAAGTTTTGAATCCAGGGGAAAACTTCGCCAAATGGTGTCTAATCACAGTGGCTACTCCTCTGCTAATGTCACTAAACGTGGCGGCAGGAGTAGCGGCTTCAACCGTGGTGGCGGTGCCTTCACCAGTAACGCCGGTGGCTTCCATCGCTTCGGTGTTCGTGGTGGCTCCAATGGTGGACGTGGTGACCGCGGGGGCTTTGCAGGACGTGGTCGCGGCGCCAACAATCACAATGGAGGGCGCCCAAACTCCAGATCTCGTCCAGTTTGTCAGCTCTGTGGAAAAACAGGGCATGTTGTTACAGTTTCATTGATGATTTCAGCAAATTTACTTGGGTATATTTGCTTAAGAAAAAGTCTGAAGTGTTTCAAAAATTTCTTGATTTCCAACAACTTGTTGAGAGGCTCTTTGATCGCAAAATAATTGCCATGCAAACTGACTGGGGAGGGGAATATGAGAAGTTACATTCTTTCTTTACCAAAGTTGGCATCAGTCATCATGTTTCATGCCCACATGCTCATCAACAAAATGGGTCTGCTGAGCGCAAACACAGACACATCGTTGAAGTTGGTCTAGCCCTTCTTGCTCATGCTTCTATGCCCTTAAAGTTCTGGGATGAAGCCTTTCTTGCTGCCACTTATCTTATTAATCGCACTCCATCTAGAGTTATTCAGTTCACTACGCCTTTAGAGCGATTGCTAAAACAAAAACCTGATTATTCATCTCTAAGAACCTTTGGATGTGCATGTTGGCCTAATCTCCGACCTTTCAATACTCGCAAGCTTCAATTCCGCTCCAAACAATGTGTGTTCCTTGGGTATAGTAATATACACAAAGGATTTAAGTGCCTAGATGTGTCCACTGGGAGAATCTATATTTCTCGGGATGTTGTGTTTGATGAACAAATATTCCCATTCTCTCAATTACACTCCAATGCTGGAGCCCGTCTCCGAGCTGAGATTAACCTTTTACCTCCTATACTTTTAAATCCAGATTCTCTCAGTGGGGGTGTAAATATGAATGGTCCTATGTTTGATTCTCTTGAGCATCCTAATGTCATTGTTGAAACTGCAGCAGATATTTCACAGGAAAATGGTGCACAGGGAGCTGATACAGCAAATCAGAATGCCACAGAAAATCCAGGGGCAAATGGCGCGACTGCTAGTACTGGGAACGGCGCTGGATCCGATGGTGCCACATTTGATGGCGCAGAATCCAGTGGACCTTCGGCAGAGAGCGGCTGTGCAGGTGATGTGTCAGTGCATGGCGCCAGCAATACGTTCGGTAGTGGAGAGAATACCCCTGTGCCGAACAGCACCCATGCAAACTCTCTGTCACCAAACAGCAGCACCAGCGTCACATCAATCGGTGGTGCAACCGATGATCAGCAGCAGCAGCAGCCGTCCCGTCCAGTCACACGAGCACAGAGGGGTATTCGGAAGGAGAAGATCTACACTGATGGCACAATCAGGTATAATTTCCTCACTACTAGTGGAGAACCACAAAATCTAGCCGAAGCCTTGTCTAGTTGTGACTGGAAAAATGCAATGGACCTAGAATACAATGCTTTGATGAAAAATAAAACCTGGCATTTGGTACCACCTAGTAAAGGTCGTAATATTATTGGCTGCAAGTGGGTCTATAAGATAAAACGTAAGTCTGATGGAACCTTGGATCGGTATAAAGCTCGCTTAGTAGAAAAAGGGTTTAAGCAAAGATATGGTATTGACTATGAAGATACTTTTAGTCCTGTTGTCAAACCTACTACTATTAGGACTATTTTGTCTATTGCTGTTTCCAGAGGATGGTCCCTTCGCCAACTAGATGTACAAAATGCTTTTCTTCATGGTCTGCTTGAGGAAGAGGTCTATATGACACAACCCCCGGGCTATGAGGACAAGAATAATCCACATCATGTCTGCAGACTTGATAAAGCCCTGTATGGTCTAAAGCAAGCACCTCGAGCGTGGTACTCTAGACTCAGTAATAAATTGTGTGATCTTGGTTTTCAATCTTCTAAGGCTGATACTTCGTTATTTTTCTATAATCAAAAAGGAATTACTATGTTTGTCTTAATATATGTTGATGATATTATTGTAGCCAGTTCTACACAGGGTGCTACTGATTCTTTGCTAAGTGATTTAAAGAAAGACTTTGCTCTCAAGGATCTGGGAGATTTACACTACTTCCTTGGTATAGAAGTGACTAAGGTATGTGGTGGTGTGTTGTTGGCACAAGAAAAATATGCATCAGACCTGTTAAAAAGGGCTGGAATGGAAAATTGTAAGCCTGCTGCTACTCCATTGTCTACAGTGGAAAAACTTTCAGCCTATAGTGGGTCTGCACTAGGGGAGGATGATGCCACAAGATACAGGAGTATAGTAGGTGCTTTACAGTATTTGACCTTGACCAGACCTGATATATCTTTTGCTGTGAATAAAGTCTGTCAATTTTTGAATAGACCGACAGTTCTACACTGGATGGCAGTCAAGAGAATTCTGAGATATATCAAGTCCTCTATAAAATTTGGGTTGAGAATTAACAAATCTTCCTCTACTCTTCTAAATGTTTTTTCAGATGCAGATTGGGCTGGCTCACTGGATGATAGAAGGTCAACTGGAGGTTTTGCTGTGTTTCTCGGTTCGAACCTAGTATCATGGAGTGCCGGAAACAAGCCACGTATCCGTGTCCAAGCACGTACGTAATATAAAGCAAGTAGCTAATGCAACGGCCGAGGTAATGTGGATTCAAACCTTATTAAAGGAAATTGGGGTTTCTTCATCTCCGACAGCCTGTTTATGGTGTGACAACTTAGGAGCTACATATTTATCAGTGAACCCTGTTTTTCATGCTCGAACCAAACATATAGAGGTGGATTATCACTTTGTCAGAGAACGGGTTGCCAGGAAGCAATTAGCAATCAAGTTTATCTCTTCTGGTGATCAAATAGCAGATGGTTTTACCAAGTCGCTTCCTATTCAGCAGTTTCAAAAGTTTAGATACAATCTTAACTTGGGAAAGTTATGATTGCGGGGGGATGTTAGATATATCAGTTGTGTAGATATGTATGCGTTGCTGTTGGCTACGCGTGAGCATATTTCCTAGATACATGCAGTCATGCAGTTGTTGGTTGTTCTCTGAACTCCCGCATATGGTTAGCCAACGGCGCACATGTGATAATGAGCTGTTAGCATCAATCTCTCCCGGTTCGGCTAGGTTGTTTTTATCCAGATATGTTTCCATCTGTAACGCCACCGTTGGGGGCTATTCCCAACCAATATAAATACATTCGTGCGGCCTCGTGAGAGGTGATAACGCTTCCACATTTTCTATAGATCGAACAGAGAGAAATCGATGCCGGGTAAGAGTACGTTGCCGATAAGGACACGGTATGTATACTACCAGGTCAGGAAGTCGATCCAGCTTCAAACTGCATGTTCATCCACACTTGACCGTGTAGATTATGCCAAATTGAAAACTACTTATGCAATTAGCACAAGGATTCGTTAGCCTGTTCGACAACGAAGTGACTGCGAACGCAATTTCGCGAAAGCCGACACGAAAGTCACGAAATTCGATCGTTTCGCGGAGGTGCGACACGGTATCCTCGCGATTTTTTTTTAAATAATTTCGTGGAAATTTAAAAAATTTGAAAAAATTTATTTTAACACATTATATATATATATTTCATATATATATATATATATATATATTTCGCGATGTTTGCCGCGAAAACCGCGGTATATGGCGTGGTTTTCGCGAAAACCGCGGCACGACGCGGATTTCGATTTGGTTCAAATTTAAATTACGGTTTTCACGATTTTCCACGGTTTTCGCGTGTTTTGTGAGGTTTTTATGGTTTTTGCGTGGTTTTCACAGTTTTTCGCGTGGTTTCGCGGTACGCACGAAATCGTTCAAATTCAAATTTGTTCATGTTCATTGTCATCGGCTTTCGCGAATTTTGGCGAAATTTGCCGTGCCGTCGAGGGGCGGCACGGCATATGTCGCTGACATTGCAACCCCTGACTGTAACTATGCAACCGACCGAATTCATGTTGTTTCAATAACAATATTCATATGGTAGGTACAGTAGTATTATCGTTCCGTGTTTTAATTACAATGTGACATATTTTTCTCGTGGAAAACTCTTTTGGGAATTGAGACGACCCAACTCGAGGATAAAAAGGTGCCACATAACTTTGTCCTTCTTGATTGCATCCGGTACATAGAAAAATCTATGAGATATCTGCTTTGCTTTTGGAACATTTTAGTGGAGAATTGTTTAATTAAGCAGACGACTCAGTAAGCATAGCAGCTACTCTGGGCATGCTTACTTTCACTAATTCATCTTTACCACGAAGGTTCTCGGCCTGTCTTTGCTGTTTGGAAGTCAAAAGAGCAATTATGATCACTAATTAGCAATTAACTTTACAGATTGAGACTCTAATTAGCAACAGGAAATGTCACTGCGCCAAGTTAAGTTACTTATCATAGAACTTGTTCACCCAGTTTAAATCATACATTGATATTCTATACTTATATAGGTTCTCATATCTCCTAGTAATTATATTTTATTAATGAATGATATATACTTCGACAATAAGGCACATGTAGATTTCATTGATCTTAGCATATGTCGATCCAATAAGATACGTGTGCTGATGAACCATATATTGACTTCGTTAATTTAAAGACATGCTAGACAACACGGTATATATATATATATATATAATGGACGTCATTTTATTTTAGTGAAAAACTTAACACGGACACACTATGAATTCCGATTCAAATTCAGCATCGACAGGCGTGGGGACAGGCCGCCCGGCCCCGGGCGTTCGCCTCTGGGTCGATCGAGCGGCGAGCCGATAGCAGGGACGACGCCGCAGGGAGGGAAGCAGACGGAGGGCGAAGGTCCAGGCAGCGGCGCGGGAGCTCCGAGCGGCAACGGGAGAGAAGGGCGCACGCGCGGCGCGGGGCGCGGGAGCTCCGAGCAGCGACAGGAGGGAGGGACGCAGGCGATAGAAGGGAGGGGCACAGGCGCGGTGCGGGGCGCGGCGCGGATGGGGACGGGAGGAGGGGCACAGGGAGGAAAGGGCGCATAAGGTCTTTTTTTCCATCCAAGTCCTCCATTTGTTTGCAGCATTAGGACTGCGGGTTAATTTTATAAACACTCAAGAGATTTTCTAATAAAATAGTCGGGCGAACGAAAATTTTGGATGAAAACACTATTTACTTTATAGATAGTTATATATATATTGATATTAAGATTTTATTAATATTAAGATATATCAATCCAGTCATAAGTCTTATGAAAGTATTTAAATACGATATTATTTATGTTTGTATGATGTATCTTGTCCCAAAATAAATTGATTGTGATGTATGAATCGGACATTACCAAATCTCATATCCTTTGCCCACTTAGACCAAAATAACCCTATCGCAAAATAACTGTATCTTATTTTACCTTTTAGGCGTAGACCGTTAAGCATGGAGTATATCGCCCATTTTAGACGCTAGCTTATCTAACACGCACGGACGCAGAGGATTGAGACCTGGAAGCTAGGCTAAACTAAACAGGTAGCCAGACGCAACCCTTTCCTAGACAGTTATCCGATTACGCGCCATTCTATCAGGCAGCCACAGGATTCAACTAAAATTTAGCTAGCTGCACGCCTCTTTTTCGTTGTCACCATCGTCCTATCCAAATTCGTTCACGTTGATATGGATGCATAACTGCAAGCGAGAATTCTATTTCTTCATGCGTCAATTGGTCCCTCTCGTCTTCTCCCCAAGGCTACGCTATTCTTGACCATACCATTGAAATCACAAAGCGAGTACGACCTTTTTGCAACAAGTTTTATCAATAAGCCCTTTTGATTTTATAGACGACATGAAACGATTCTTTTTAAAATTTTCTATATCACTTGTTTTAGGTAAATTTTCAAAATATTTAATATATTCTCATAATTAAATAGATAACACATGACAATAATATAAATCAAACGAGTCATCAAGGGACAAGTTTTCCGGAAGGAAAAAGTCTGCAAAGCTAGGCACATTCAAAGGTTAGCATGGGAGTGTAGCTGAATTCAGCCGATCAAATTCTGTTTCCACAAATTGTCCGCTGAGGCGGCGTCCGCGCATACGCGCGCGCGCGCCACAAAACCGGGGAAAACGAGAGAAAAACGCAACGAAACGCTCGCCACGCTTCGGCCCTCCGCGACCGCACGGTATACATGGCCAAACGGATAGCATGGCACGGTTTGTCCGGATATGACTAAGACACTATCCGTTAGACATGATTACTCTGACAGGTCGTGTCATGTCGGCTCATGTGTCTAACCTCCAGCCTAAGCATGGTCCATGGATGGCCGGGCCGTGCCGTGTCGACCCGGGCACGCTTAAGATTCACATGCCGAAAACCGGCCCACGGACCAAAACCACCCGATGGCGACTATAAAAAAAACAAAAACCCTAACCCTAATACATCCGGACCCGAGCCTCTCCTATCCCCTCCCCATCCAACATCGCCGCCGCGTCGCCTCCGCCCCATCCTCCGCGCCGTGCCCGCCGCCGACCACCGCGTCGTGCCCACCGCCGACCTCCACGCTGCGCCGCACCGCCGCCAACCTCCGCGCTACCGCCGCCACCGACCTCCGCGCCACCGAGGACCTACGTGTCGCGCCGCACCACCAAGGACCTCCGCGTTGCGCCGCACCGCCACCACCGTCGCCCTAAACGGCTAATAAACCCTAACCCTAACCTTTCCCCCTTCCGTGTCATGCCGGTCCTGTCGGCAGTGCCATACCCGTGCTGGCACGCACAATAGTCGTGTCGTGTCGTGTTGGCCCACGGGCTTGGTCGATAGCCCAAGCACGACACGTCTAGTCGTGTTGTGTCAGCCCGACCCATTTTTCCTTTGTGCTGTGCCATGCCGTGTCGTCTACAGTACACACGTGCTCGTGTCGATCCACTTCGACCCGGCCCATATGGCCATCTGTACCGCACTGAACAGCCATCTCGCGCTTTCACCGCGGGCCCCCACCGTCGCGGCCGGGCCGCTCCACGTCCACGGCGCGAGCGCGCCACATGGACATCCACCATGGCGCGCCGCATGCGGCGTGCGCCACCCTTTCCCCTCTCCTCTCCTCTCCTGTATATATTCGGCGCGATGCCGTCGCAGCTGGCCTTCGTTTCTCCCAGTTCGGGGAAAGAAAAAAAAATCCTAATCGCGTTTTGGGCAAAGCTTTCTTTTTTTGTTCTTCTGTCTCACGTGAGACGCCTGAGCTCAACCGAATTTCTGGCCCCCCTCTTGATCTCCGTGAGCTCGCTGCCTTTTCTTTTCCTTCTCTTGGTGGTTTAATTCATCAGTTTCCCCCCTTTCTTTAGCCATTGTTCCGATTGCCGTCTCTTGTTGCATGTGCATTCCTCTCGTGCTTAATCCAGCGGAGCAGAAATCGTCCACGAGCTATCCAAATTTGGATTCATTTTGTTCGTTTCCACTTTCCAGCTCACCCTGTAAATCTCTTCTCAAGAAATCCACATTGAATCCTACTCACATCGCACAAACATACATACCCCCAGATTTTCTTTTCCCTCATCTGCAATTGTAGAATCCATCGATTTCCAGACGCCATAGGCCTACAAGTTAGCCATTCAAGCGCCCCAAAAATTTGCATCCTTTTGTCCACTTCTTTGAGCGGGTGGTCTTATCGCGGCGGATTTAGCCATGAAGTTTGCCAAGAAGTACGACAAGTACATGAAGGGGATGAATGAGGAGCTCCCGGGCGTGGGGCTGAAGCGGCTCAAGAAAATGCTCAAGAAATGTCGTTCCGACCTCCAATCCCATGAGAACGACGGCTCCTCCGCCGGCCGCTGCCCCGGCCATTGCTCTGGTGAATAAAGCTACAACCTTTCAGTTTCCTCCTCTATGGTCTCTTTGATAGTATTCTTGATTCTCTTACACTGAAAATAATGCTGTTTTTCAAAACGAGGATCAATGGGCTCAGGCCTTAGTTCTTTTTTTTTAAAAAAAGGACAAACCATTGGCAAAATGGTTTACCTATAAAGGATTAGAATTTAGGACTTGTTGCAAGTGGCAATAGTTTTTTTTAGTTTCATCGTGCTGAGATCCACCTGATAATTCTGCGGGAACAGAGCAACCTGTAGGCTGTACACAGCGGTTTTGGTATTCGGCAAGTTGAACTCTTCCTGGGAATGCCAACCTATTTTCTCTTATTTATCCTTTAGATATAGATCTTACCTTGTTCTCGCTGTAGTTCTTTTATTTACAGTGTCAAACAATTACAGCTTCTCATGGAAGAGAAGCTTTACTGCAGAGAAAGCAACAATTTGACATCTTTGCACAATTCTTTCGAAGCATTTGCTCTGTCGCCCCTTAAACGGTTAAGATTAGATTTTAAAATGGCGATACTATGTTGTTTGCTTTCAAACATCACGACCAACAAATTAAGTTGATCTGTCAGGTATTTGAAAAATCTGCATATACTACTGTTGTGTAGACAGCAGATTTCTAGCATCACTTCAAATTGAACACTACTAGATATAGCCCATGGACTGCCCCATTATACATAGTGCAAGTCATAGTCAGGGTGGTAATTGTTTATAAATCACAACCACGTAGTTTTTTCAGGTGGCAAGATACTATAGGCAACCATAGAAAAGGGGGTGTCAACCATCACAAAGTCAACTCTTCTGTATTCGTTGCTTGAAGCAGGGGCTTATTCATCTGTCCTTTTGAAAGACATTCTATTATTTTAATTAATGTGGACTTGTCTACTACAATTTGGGATGTTTTTGAAATAATTATTATAGAGTCCTAAAAGAATCGATTATTCCTGTTTCAATCATGTTGATATTGTAATTATTGCAGATTGCCTAGAAAAGAATATTGGAGTTGCCATGATGGTTATTTTTGTCTATGTTACTTTCATGGTTGGTTAGCTGACAAATTCCTATTAACACGCAGTATGTGATGGGAGTTTTTTCCCATCTCTTCTCAATGAGATGTCAGCCGTTGTTGGCTGCTTCAATGAGAAGGCCAAGAAGCTTCTCGAGTTGCACCTGGCATCAGGTTTCAAGAAATATACAATGTGGTTCACCAGCAAGGGTCACAAAAGCCATGGGACATTGATACAGCAAGGCAAAGACTTAGTTACTTATGCAATTATAAATGCCGTGGCCATGAGGAAAATTTTAAAGAAGTATGACAAGGCATGGCCTTAAACTTAGTCTTTGTGCCTTTGTTTATCTCTTAAGAGCATTAGAAACATTTAAATTCCCAGCACGCTAAGGACAAAGGGGTAAGATAGCTGTATTAGTGTAAAACATTAGAATACCACACTTTTATGCTTTTAGTTACAATCAGTTTTTTAAAAAAAACAACAAGAAGCAGGTGAATTTGGTGAAGCCCAAAATGCTAGTGTATAGAGGTGTCAATGGGTCATATGGTATCTTTGAGAACATGTATAACACAGGATGTTTGAGCCGTGCTTACATATTTCTAGTGACTATTTTTATTAGTTTCTTGTCTTTGGATCTAAGATGATCCTAAATGGTTATATTAATAAATATGTATGATTAACTAAAACCTCTCCTTTCCAGGTACATTACTCGAAGCAAGGGCAGGAATTCAAAGCTCAAGCCCAGAGTCTGCATATTGAAATACTTCAATCCCCATGGCTCTGCGAGCTGATGGCTTTCTACATGAACTTGAGAAGAAGCAAGAAGGACAAGGGTACTATGGAGCTCTTTGGGGATTGCTCCCTCGTATTCGATGATGACAAGCCAACAATTTCATGCAAACTCTTTGACTCTATGCACGTCGACATTAGCTTGACATGTTCGATTTGCTTGGTGAGTTTGCACTTGACGACTGTACCAAGATCTAAATTTACCTTACAAGGACATCATTAATACACGAGTCTTTTTGTTATGAAGTATCAACTCGTACTGAGGTTATATTCTCCTTGTTATAATGTGCTCAATTATTGACTTTATTCCTTTTTTTTGAAAGATCCAGCTTTCGACTTTGTTCCTTGTTAGCGTGAAAGTCATAGCAGCTGCTATTGCATTGTAAATATCTGAAATTAACTTGCTTTTGCAGGATACAGTGTTTGACCCAGTTGCTCTTTCCTGTGGTCACATATACTGCTACTTGTGCAGCTGTTCTGCTGCATCCGTTACGATTGTTGATGGGCTGAAGTCTGCCGAGCGCAAATCAAAGTGCCCCCTGTGCCGACAGGTATGGATATTTCCTTCAATTTGATGGCCAGATGCTTCTGTATGTCCACTCTAACTGATCTGATTTTCTCAATTCAGGCCGGGGTGTTTCCTAACTCTGTACACTTGGATGAGCTGAACATGCTACTAAGCTATAGGTAAGTGTGAAGTGCTCAGGATCGTATCATTAATCATCTGCATTGCTTTTTTTATGTCATGAACATAGATTATCACCATAATTTGTTTATCGCAAAAAGAGAAGGATTGTCACCAGGTTGAATATGGTTCATCTATTGACAGTTGTCCAGAGTACTGGGAGAAGAGAATACAGATGGAGCGGGTTGAACGTGTTCGTCTGGCTAAGGAACACTGGGAGTCACAGTGCAGGGCATTCTTGGGCATGTGATTCTAAAGTTGGGCTTCATGTGATATTTTTTTTCTTTAGAGGGGCATCATATGTGATGTAGCTTCTTGGCAAATGGAATTTGCCATTGTTGTCACTTATATCCTGCTCTGTTGCTCCTCTTTGTGTAATGAAACTGGCTTTGTCATCTTAAATGCAAAACTGCAGGAGATTCACTGCTGCGCGCTTAGATGTAAACAAGGTAGATTTTTAGTCATTGTTCAAGTGTATGACTGTAAATTCATTTGTATTTAATTTATTGATGATTTGATCAGTTCAATCTGGTGGTTTGACTGTGGTTAAAGGTTTGGGTTTCTGTTGTTGCCATCCCAATCAACGTGTGCGTGGCCTTCATCTTGTGTTAAATCTATATCATTTTCTGCAGTCATTAAGAGCTACTTTTTAAACTTTTACTTTCTCGTTATTCCTCGTTATTCATGTGCACTTTTCTCATGCTTTTTATTTTGCTTTTTATAAAAAAATATATATAGGAAAGTTGTTAAAATTTATATAATTTATTTTTAAAATTTTAACTAATATTTAATTAATTATATGTCAACGAGAGAATTGAGTTATGAACCTACATGTTATTTCATTTCCTGTGACGCTGAGCAATGACTTTCAATTAAAACTATATATAAAAATTCTTCTATTGCATTGTTTAGGCCCTGTTTCTTTCAAATTTCGCTTCGTAAAAGCAAGTTTTTGGCTTCTTATTACTATCTCCGTGTTTGGAACTACAAAAGTGAGCATGTTTCTTAACTTTTTCGGATTAGCTTTTGGACCAAATGGAGTTTAAAATGTCCAAAAACTGAGTTCAAAATATCCAGTGAGAGGCATGGGTGCATTACAGTGGCAGATGAATATTTTTTCTTCTCAGAAGCCAGAAAAGCTCACCACACTCTGGTGAGCTTAGTTCAAAAAAGCCAAATGGTTTTTGAAAAGCTAAACATAAAAAGCTAGTTGTTTCTTTCACTTTTTGTCTACTATAGACTAAAAAGGCAAAAGTTGGTATAAAGAAACACGATCTTAAAACACTTGTTATATGTTGGAGGCATGTACCAAACTGCCGAAACATCTGTCAAGGCACGAAGTGCGAAACCCGCGCGAACGCTGAAGGTAAGTGACGAGTGGCGGAGGGCTCATGGATCCACGGGATGACGGACCTTCGACAGTGCATGGCGAAAGACGATCAGGCAATGAATAAGGATAAGTCCTTGCGAGGGCCTTCATCCTTTGGAGCCCAATAAGCGGCCCAGCAAGAGGCCTTTTAGGGCCCATGGGCCTATTAGCGGGGCCAAAAGACAATTACTATCCTTGTAAATGTCTCTATCATAAGAACAACTAAGTTAATTTCAGAGTAAGCAGTAACCTATAGGTTTAGGTTTGTAAACATAGACTGTGAGACTATAAATAGACTCCAAGGGATATATAATAGGGGATCTAATTTTTAAGAAATCAATACATTTTCAATCTACACCTTTTTTAAGTGAATCCTGCCCTTCGACGGACGTGTTTGTCCATCGACAACACATAATATATTTAATTTATCTCTATATAATTAAGTGATAATTCATATCAATAATCCGGAGAATAATCTAACTCAAACGGTCCCTTGAGTCTTTGACCTGACACAACACCAAGAACCTTTGACAAAAGGCTGTGCATCAATCTGAGGGATCTAAAGTAAACTTAGTTTTATTGGTACTACCTCCAAAGCCTTTGACAACATTGGTCCGGCTCATCTAGCTCTTATGGGCTAACACTCAGGAGGCCCAAGAGAGCTTATAAATGCCGAAACGAAACCTCGTTTTTACTCCTTTGAAAGTCCTTTCCTTTTCCTCCACCCAAAACCCGAGCTCCTGCTAGGGTTTCGCCGCCATGGTAAGTTCCCCTCGCCTTCTCCCCGCCGCCTCCAACTTGTCCTTCCCAGCTTCTCTCAGGCTTCACCCCTGATCCAACTCGGGATCCGCGAATGTTACTGTTTCTTCTTCGTTCATGCAATCGCAATTTATTTTGGGGATTTTATCTGATGGTCTTTCCCCTGGACGAGTTGGCTGCAGCCGCAGGGAGATCATATCGAGCTTCACCAGAAGCGCCATGGCCGGCGCCTGGACTACGAGGAGCGCAAGCGCAAGCGGGAGGCGCGCGAGGTGCACAAGCGATCCAGGGATGCACGGCAGGTGAGAGACTGTTTAAAATGCCCCCTCTTTTGTTCAATTTTTATTTTGGGTGCGTTTCTGTTCAAGGTGTTGACGCGTGCGCGTTTTTCTGTGGCAGTTGCTTGGCGCTAAGGGTAAGAGGTTTGCCAAGAAGCGGTATGCCGAGAAGGCACAGATGAAGAAGACGTAAGTATTTGTCGAATGTTTCTGTCAGATTGCTTGTTTAATGTTTCATTTTATATGTTGATTTTTCTGTTGATTTCTTGTTGTATTGATAGGGGATGTGAGCTCAGGATGCTGCCATTATTTATAGTTTATACTAGATTGATACCTTCTGAATAGACGATATGGTTTGATGCTTATTTTCTGCTTTATTTTGTGTAGCTATACTTTGATTATGAGATATGGGCATTGTGTTTTATACTTAAGTGTATAATTTTTTTCTAGTTACGTTTTTGTAAAGTTTATTGACGGCTGTACATTTGCAGCCTGAAAATGCATGATGAATCAACTTCTCGGCAGAAGGTTGAAGATGTTCAAGAGGGTGCTCTTCCTCCATATCTGCTGGACCGTGATCAGACACAACGTGCCAAGGTAACTGCTCAGATTTTTCGGTAGCTAAATGCTATCTTTCTGTACTGTAGATGTGATATACAAGTCAACTTTCACTGTTTTGATCATTGATATGTTTTGAAACATAGGTTCTCAGCAACACAATTAAGCAAAAGAGGGCAGAAAAGGCTGGCAAATGGGATGTCCCTTTGCCAAAGGTGATTTTCAACACAAACTGGTAGTACCTGGCAATCGATGGTTTCGACTAAGCACTGTCACAATTTTCTTCTTTTCAGGTTAGACCTGTGGCTGAAGAAGAAATGTTCAAAGTTCTACGAACTGGCAAAAGAAAAAGTAAGTGAAACTAGATGTCAATAGTGTAAATCTGTAATACTAGTTGAAATTTGGTCTTTGTGCTCCGTGCATTCATGTATTTGTACTTGCTCTTAGCTAGGTGCTGAAGCAGTTTTACATGTCATCATCTGGTAGTGTTTTGAGGAATCACAATGTGTTACTACCTTACTAGGCATCGGATTTCTGCTAATGTAAGAAACATTCCTTTCAATTGAACTGAACACCTTTTTTTCTGGCTTATGCAGCCAAACAGTGGAAGAGAATGGTAACTAAGGCCACCTTTGTTGGACCTGGGTTTACAAGGAAACCACCAAAGTATGAACGATTCATTAGGCCAACTGGCCTTCGTTTCACAAAAGCCCATGTGACTCACCCTGAGCTGAAATGTACTTTCAATCTTGACATAATTTCTGTGAAGAAAAATCCAAATGGTCAAATGTACACTTCTCTTGGTGTTTTGACAAGGGGAACTATCATTGAGGTATGCCAACAATTTTGTCTGAATATGAAAATGAAAGTAGTCTCATTTAAGTTGTGTTAATATTACAGCTGATAGTGAATTATTGATAATGAAAACTTTAGCTTTTTATGAGAGAAATTCCTTCTGTGCCCTTCATTATCTTACTGATGTGGCATAAAGGGTGTATGGTAAACTTATTAGTGACAGCAGATTGCTGCCTTGCTGGAACCACTTTAACATTTTTGGATGCTTGTCATGTTTATTTAGACAACCTGCTTTTACCTATTGGTGCTTACGGACTTTTTTCGTTTCAGGTGAATGTTAGTGAACTTGGTCTGGTAACCCCTGCTGGAAAAGTTGTTTGGGGTAAGACATCTGTTGAATGTTTTGCTTATTTTACTTTTAACTTCTCCGTTGAACTTGTTCCATAAAGCAGCGTTCTTGTCGTGCAGGTAAATATGCACAAGTTACAAACAACCCAGAGAATGATGGCTGTATCAATGCTGTCTTACTCGTGTAAGGACGCAATGGTATATACTTCATTCTTCTATTTGCGACTTCGCACCCCAGATGTACCCGTTCAGTGGGTCATTTTTGACCGATCATTCAGAGTAGCGAGTTTTAAACTGTGGGCACAAGGCTCATCTGTTATATGCTTTTTAGTTTATGCCTTTAACATATTTGGAATCCATTTTACGTTGTATATCGTGGTGCAGCAAAAAGCTTCAGTAGTTACAATTTACAACCTGCTATGAGAGCTAGTCATTTTGTTTCATATTATAAGTCTGACTTTTTAAAGTCAAACTTCTAAAAAATTTTACCAAGTTTATAAGAAAAATATAGCAACAATTATAGTACCAAATTAAATATATTTCGATAGATTCTTTGTTTTATGTTAAAAATATTATTATATTTTTTTATAAATTTGGTCAAAGAAGTTTAACTTAGAAAAAATGTCAAAGTAGCTTATAATATAAAATCTTATAATATGAAACAGAGGGTTTCTTCAGGATCCTAACCCATTTTTCCATTTTCTCGTTTTCTACGCGCATGTTTTTCAAACCGTTAAACAATATTTTTTTAAAAGAATGTATAGAAATAGCATGGGTAAGTTCGTTTCTTCATGATCCTAACCCATTTTCCCATTTTTTTTCTGTGTGCATGTTTTCCAATCTGTTAAACAATTTTTTTAAAAAAAAGTATTGAAAAGTTGCTGTAAAAATCATATTAATTTATTTTTAAGTTGTTTAAGCTACCATTTAATTAATCATAACACATAAGTCGTTTCGTTTTGCGTGTTTGGATAAAAGGTTCTTGCATGGTTGGGGAGAAGGTTACCACGGGTGCCGAAGACACCCTATCTGATCTCATTTGCTTCTAAATTTCTGCATGCATCCACTAACAGTATATCTACTGCTCCCTCCGTTTCAAAAGTCACTTCTATCATCACCTCATTCAATTTTCTTCATATATCACTTTAACTACTCTCCCACTCTAACCGCGCCTCATTTGCAATTTTGAGTGGTATCATGGTTTTTTTATTCAATCTTAAAATTTGCTAAAACCCCTGTTTATATTTTGATGTTTATATTTTGAAACAGAGGTGTATGAATTAAGATGTCGCCGCACTCAGCATAGCTGATGATGTACTAGTTCTGCAATAGCTAGCTAGTTCTGTATCGATGGCTTCCAAGCGATGAGGATGAAAGCTGATGCTGGCTGCGTTTAATACATGGGAATAAGTCGGTTCGCGTCCCTTAGCTCTTAGCTCATGTCCCTGTTTGAATCGTATTCCTTAACCATAAAACTAGGTATAATTCGTTCCATAACTTTCAAAACCGTCGTAAATCAACTTCTGTTTTGGAGACGGTTTCATCCGACGTGACATCTTTGACTTTGTTGACTAGCTAAATCAACTTTGTGAGACTTATATGTCAGTGACAAGGATAAAAATGAAAATGGTGGGACCCATTTATGAGCTCCACCATGGGGGATGGGATACGGGTGGTGTTGCTCCTCCGTTTCTAACTGCCTCCAGCTTCGGTGTCGCTGTCGGGGACAGGCAGAGGCAAAGATGGACGACGGAAGGAGGGTGTGAAGGAGAGCGATGGTCGTCGGGGTGCTTCACTGTCTGACGACGAAGGAGATCAACGAGAGTGTCGGCCGCTGCCATGTGCTTGCACGGCCAGATCTAGCAGCTTGCTCAAGCTGGGAAGAGGGGCAGGGCGGTGTCACCACAGTACCACCACCTCGACGTCCGTCATCGTCGCATGCCTGTAGAACTCCGTCGATCGGGAGCTCCTCCCCATGCGTGGCAGGCTAGCCAGCGACCAACACACGCGGTGACCGGTCGATGAGCTCCTCCTCGCGTGTGGCCAATTGTCAAGCTCCTCCCCCCCACCCCGTCCTTGTGCACGGTCGGCTGGCAAGCTCCTCCCCTCACGCGCTACGGCTAATGAGCTCCTCTTTCCATGCATGGACGGTCGACTTGCAAATGAGCTCCTCTTTCCATGCATGGACGGTCGACTTGCAAGCTCCTCCCCCGTGCATCGTCGTCGTCGCCCTGTCTTTGTGCTGATAGAAGGTGAGAGAAGAGGAAGAGATGAAAGAGAGAGGTGAGGTGAGGGAGAAGATTGAATGAGGTGGAGGCCGTTGACAAGTGAGTCCCACCTGATGACTCAGCGAGTGAACTGCAACGTTGAACGAAACCGCCTCTGAAACCACCCAGAATGTCGATTTGCAATGATTTTGGGAGTTTGGGGACGGGTTATACCAGTTTTGCGGTGTAGGGATGTGATTCAACCTAGGACATGAGTTAAGGGAGACAAGATAGACTTATTGCAATACATGGGCACATGGCCTCCGTGCGCCCATATATTATGGCCTTCACGGCCCATATTAGATTGTCCGGAACGTAATTCCGGCCTGCGTGAATGCTAAGATCTTGACGGTATTGAGGCCTGCGTAAGTTGTTTCATTCTCAAAATAAAGCCTCCTAAAAAAATCAAATAAACACCTAAAATATTACAGAGGACGCAAATGCCGTCAGGAAGCAAATTTGCTAATCAAATCACTGCTTTCAAGACTATATGTATTGAAGAATGATACATCGTGTCTGCTTCCCACAGCGATAAATCACACCGTCGGAAGATAGCCAACTGTGTGTGTAGATTTCAGCAAATGAAAACTCTATTCGCAGGAGCGGAGTTGGCAACATTCAGATAGTTGACATCAACGGCGACCTCTCCGAAATCATCTGCAGAGGTGTTCAGAAGACCAACTAGGTTATCTATCTATCTTCATAATAAAACCACGCAGGTCGATTGATAAATGACAAAATGATCAAACCTTCGTATACTGTCCGTACAACTTGAACATAATCACGTATCATATCCTGATAGATAATCCCATTAGGATGAGCATCCAGGACAACTAAAACACCTGTTTCATGTAAAAGTTACCAGCAGAATGTCAATTCATATGTAGGAAAAGTTTGTTTTTTGTTTGTTTGAGAGAAATAGAAACAGGGTTGAAGTGAGATGAACTGCGTCCGTGCCCCTAATTCAGAACCAAAACAATCTTGGGAGACAACGGAGAAACGTGAACAGTGTTAAGTACTCAGAGACAGCATACCTGGTGCTAACCAAGCTTTTGTTTCATTAGATGGCAATGGTGCTAACCAAAGGATGTTGCGCAGATTCATAGAGTCGTCATACACTACATTAGATCCTGTCAAAGAGAAAAGAAACAATTTAATAGAATCCACACCGGTGAAGAAAAGTCAGATTACGACTTGATCTGACTAAAACCATACCTGCCTGGCAATATCCCAAACTGTAAGGGAACAATTCCTTATCAAATGCTGGATATTCTTTAGCATGGAATCTGTCTCAAGAATAGTTCACACATTAATCATTTACTTTTTACATATTTGAAGATCCTATACAAGTTTCTGGCACATGTATTGAAGATTACTAGATTTAATCATATCGGATATGCTCTCTCATCCAATGGCTGATATAATAGAGATGATGTGGCAGCACCTAATCACAGCTAATGGGGACAATTATTTTTGTGCGGGTTGGCCCGAAGAACTGGGCAACCGATTTTCATTAAGATCATTTGGGAAAAAAAGGTTGATTACAACAACAAGAAGCTGTCGATCCTAGAGACGCACAGCAGTGCGAATCCAGGGAATCAAAAAACAGAAACAAAAGGGATCAGCAGATGAGCAGGGAAAAAAACAGAGCTTGAGCAGCCAAGAAAGGTGCCCTGCTCAAAGTTTCCGCATGTCAATTACTCGCCGCAATCCGGGAATATCCCAGCCTCCTTCCAGCACAGTGCGTCCTCCCTGATCAGTGTCACCAGCACCACCGCCGTCGAGTCAATTTTCTCAAAGATCCTAGCATTTCGCTCTTTCCAAATCCTCCAACAGACCAACATGATGATTGCTTCGAATGATTTTCTGTAGCCGGTCCGGCAAATCAACCTTGTGCTCATCCACCAATCAGCTAAGGGCTGCATAGGATTTATAGATGTGTTGACATGAAAAAGAACCTTTTTCACACTAAATCACAGCTAATGGTGATCGAGTGCTTGTTTGTGCCCAGTTGTGATAGTTTAGATTCAATTCCTAATTTTCGCCAAAGAGGAAATCCAATATCCAACTTAAATTTACATACGATTCATTTGTAGGTTGTATGTTCAGATTGGAGTACCTAGTCAATGTAACAGATAGTGAATAGTGATGTTTGCATACACAATTGTACATTTTCATACAACTTCTCACTCGATACTTAAGAAATTGGAGAGGTCAGTGTTAGAAGGTGTTGGGCACAAATTGTACAGAGTAATTGATGACACTTACAGAATTCCAAGCCTTCCTGTCCCAGAAGCAAGGAAGAGGTGTCCATGGAAGAGATCGTATCGATTAAGTGATACATTTAACCCCACTGATGGTCCTCGTGCCGCAATCAATTCGAACAAAAACGCCAGGTATGAATTGATGTACTGTTGATAACACAAACATGTCACTTGAACAAAGCCCAACCTTTGTAGGTAAAGGATTTAAAGTACCGGCAAACAGCTAGGGCAAAATCCAGACCTTGTTAGCAAAACGCCTCCCATATGGTGTTCTCGTGAGTTGGCATTTGTTCTTCGTCGCCCACTGAACATCAGGCACCTAACGAAATCTCCCAGTAGATTTTGTTAGGGAATTATTTCCGGATAGTATGTAACACATCCAGAACTATGCATAATTAGAATTTTTACAAATTTCTCGAAGATAGATATGGCTACGAAGAGCGAGATAAACAAGAGCTCACCGGCAGCATGGTGGGGTCAAGCGCGCGGTGGATGGCACCGGGGTCGCCGCCGGAGTCGACGGCGAGGCGCGCCAGCTCCATGACCGGCGCCGGCGGCCACATCACCATCCCATCCGCCTCATTCGCGTCGCCGCGCTCCACAAGAACCTTCCTTGCGCCCCTCCATGAAGGCCCCTCAGCGATTGCTGCGTCCGCGGGGAGGGGGTGGGGGAGGGCTGGGGAGAGGAACCGGAGGCAGGAGCGCAGGCGCGCCGACTCGGCCGACGGCACCCGCGCCCCGGCGCTCGGGCCGGCGAGCACGGAGAGGAGGTCGGCGGCTACGGCCCGCGGCGAGGAGGCGCCGCCGAGCGGGCGGAGGAGGAGGCGGCGCAGCAGGAGACGGAGAAAGAGACGGCGAGGGCGACGGCGAAGGCCAGCTTCAGCGAGAGGATGGGAGACACAGAAAATGCCTGCAACATCCTCTGTTGCTTTACAACTTGCAAGTCTTCGTAGCTTTCTTTCAGTTTCAGATAAGCGAACTTGGCCCAATTGTACCCTAGTACACTACTTGCTCTCGGCTCTTATTATAGATTTCAGATTTGTAAAAAAAAAAGCGTGATGAGATGAATATGATCGAGTTTGTTTATCATGTTGCTTCTCTCTCATTAGTATTGGATCAGGATTTAATATTTAATCTGCGTGGATTTGCAATCCGCATGATCCACGAATCACGAGGTTCACCGTCGTCCTCGACCTCATCCTTTTCGTTTGTTTGGTGTGCTTGTGCACCACATGTGTCATTTGTTTATGCGTCTACGACGAAACAGCTGATCTGCTACGAGATCTGCCGGTTGCATAGTATGGTACAAGCTGTTCCACGATCTTTGGTTCCACGTTACCCAAGATTCAGCTTCGGGTTCTGCATGCAACAAACCAAAGCCGTATCAAAATCCGTTTCCCGAACAGAATTTGCGCCGTTCCCAAGAACATATTTTGCATTTGATCTGAACGAAATTGCAAGAAAATTATAAGTCAGATTCCCAATCTGCCCAGCAATACTGTCACTTTAGCCGTTGGTCGTCCGTCGGACGGATCGAGAGGTGAGGTGAATCGTTCGTCAGAAGCCCAACAGCCGGCATAGGGGGCCAGCAGCCCAAACACGCCTAGCTGGCGCTTTTCGCCACAAAAGGAATAGGTTTACTTACCGTCGCTCAACTTTATGTTGAGCTTGTTTGACATTCCTTGTTTCTAATACCAAAAATCTTCACCTTTAAATTTTACAAAACCATATAACTTTAAGTCCCATGACAATATGACATTATCTTTTCATGTTTTCGCTTATCTGGCAGATGTCCGAGCCCACTTCTCAGCAACTCAGAGGTGAGAGCGCGCCAGGACCTACACACGGCGCGACACCGATAGATGGACTAGGCGGAGAGCCGGGTGAGGATGTCGGCAACGAGATCCGAGAGGTCAGCGAGCGATGCCGCTCCTGGTTCTCTGACGACGATGGTGGTGGAGGTAGGTCAGCAAGTAGAGAGCCGCCACCGCTCGTCGTCGACAAAGATGTCTAGGGTGTGCGGCCTCTTACCTCTCTCTCGAGCTTGTCATGTCGTGGTGCTCTCAGTGTCCCCACCGATAGACCATCAAGGTGGACCCCCTTCTATGCATCCTCGCGCTCAACTCACATCTCGACGAGCATCGTCTTGGTGGAGAAGGCCCACACTACCTGACAGCGTAGGGTGACACGATGAGAAAGTGGTGGCGCTAAGGCCGAAGATCAAGGTGGAGACGGTCGAGCGTAGCGAGGTGGGTTGGACCTGCTCTCCCAGCATACGAATGTGGCTTGGAGCTTCCCCACTATTGACACGAACTATGTTGATACACACAATGTCCTGGAAGATCTGCTTAGCTTCAATGCAGGTCCTGAAATATTAATGAGATGCGAGCGTACCAAATCTGTGTTGACACGAACTATGTCGATACACACAATGACCTGAGAGATCTGCTTAGCTCCAGTGCAGGTCCTGAAATATTAACGAGATATTGACATGCCAGTCAGTTTGATCCTGCAACTGACAAGATGTAAGGCTGATCGGCCTGAGATATGTGTCAGCCGATAGCTGATAGCCGATAGCTTGATGTAGAATTGACCAATAGCGTGATAGTTGATGTTCGATGCCAGTCGATAGGGTTTTGAACGTTCAGTTATAGGTCTGGTGTAGATTCTAACACTTGAATTAATAATAATATAAATGCAATCAACTAATAATAATATAGTAAGATAATAAATCAATTGGTTGATATAAGTATAATGAAGCAAATATCCAACAAACCAATCGATCGATAATAATATGATAGAATAAATGATGATCCAATAATTAAAGCATAATCCGCTAAAAATTCGATGTCATTAAATCCATGCGATTAAATGATCAGTGAAACTTTTGCTGCAATTGACTAAATTCAATTTGTATATAATCCTTGCAATCAATATCGGAATATCGGACTAATCAAAATATCGAATCTAACCGAGAAAGTCCTAACTAAATAGATGTGGCTATAAACAATAATGAAACTAAATGTAGAGATGATATACCAGATATACAACACTTGTGTTGGCCCAATTAGTATATTGAACTCAACCGAGGAAGTCCTAGCCACGCCAGCGTAAAGCGAAGATGACGAAACTCACTTTTTACCGGAGGTCGAACTCAATCGATGCCCATGCTCGAAAATAAAAACTCATCAAAGTAAAACCTATAAAAGACTAGGGTGACGATGCGTCAAAAGTAGATGTATTGATCTGTATAGATAATTTACAAAGACCTCATAAATACATATTTATACCGATGGTTAGATACTAGTATTTATTAGACACAACACAAACTTTCCTAAAGATGAAAGAAAAAACATAAAGTTCTCATCGGATACTAAACACATTTTTCTAAAGATAAAAAAACTAACTGACTCGGTCTAATAATAGATAAATTGCCATGCCACATCCTTCTTGAACTCGACATCTTCTGGTTAGACTTTATTTAATTGATTAACAGAATCTACTAAAAATCCGACCATCGGTGACTGATAATTTCCATCAACCAATTCCAAGACTCTGAAGCTGATACTTACTTTAGGCCAATGACGACTTCGAGGCTTACCAAATTTTGACATTAACACCCACCATATGTCTGCCTCGGAGGAGGTGGCATTGCTCAGTATGCACGGCAAGGAGGTATGGTGACACTCTTTGCCGTGGCAACGTATCGCATAGCACCACTTGTGGTCGGGCAGAGAGCTTGGACCATGGCGGTTTCCCCTGACTATTGCAACAGTAGCAGATCCACCAAATCGCACAAGCTCTGTAGCCTCCACAATTATCAATACCTTGTTCGAAAGTTCTTCGTGTTGTTCCCCATTCCCCACACCCCAAAATCCCTTCTCGCTTGCAGTCGATGATGGAGGAGGCTGCGACGGCAGCCAAGAAGCATAGATTCGACCGATCCACGGGCCAGGAGTTGTTGGGTAGTGATGACCTCGACCACATCAGCCGTCTCGTGACGCCATCCTCGGTGAGATCATCTCCCTCCTTCCTATCAAGGATGGCACCCACATGTAGGTTGTCTACCATCGGTGGCGTCCCCTCTAGCGCTCTATGCCCCTCAAGCTTGACGTCGACTCGCTTTTCACCTAGGAACGCAGTCTCCAGGATCATCACCGCCCACCCTGGCCCATCAACGTCGTAGGGGTGTTGCTCCTGCTGTAGCTGGCGGCGTCCATCTGTTAAGGTTGACAAGTGGCTCGGACATCTACCACGTAAACGAAAACAGAGAAAAATAGGGTCTGTAATGTTAATGGGATCTAAGTTGTATGGTTTTGTATAATTTAGGGATGAAGATTTCTGATATTGAGGATAAGGGGTGTTAATTAAACTCTAATGGCAAGTGGACTTGTTCCGTCGTAAAATGCTAGGGGAATGGGTCTCCCTAATTTTCCTTCTCAAACTCTGATGAACTGACGCACTTGGGCCCTGTTTGGATCCCTGGGCTAATTTTTAGCCTCTCCTCTTTTAGCCTCAATTAGCCCTCAAGGATCCAAACAAGGAGGCTAATTTGGGGCTAAAGTGAATTAGCCCACCTCAAAAAATTAGCTCCTCCAAAGGTGACTTATTTAAACTAATTTGCTCCAGGTATCTTCATGATGTCTATGTATTTGCTGCAAGGACATATTTATTCATATATTTAACTTTGTGTATTTATGTCACAAGTCATGTACATTTCTTTAATATAATAGGGTAATAATATCCTTAAATTAAATATAAATTAGCTCTTAAATTAACCCTGGATCCAAACTACTCAATAGGCTAAATTTTATAGAGCTAATTTAAAAGCTAAAAATTAACCCTCAAATTAATATAAAGACTAATTATCCAAACAAGGTATTGGGCTTACATGGTACAATTGCCCCATGATTTGACCCGTCTAACCGAGATGTGAAGGTACAAGCAAGCACGTACTTGTAGTAGCAAGTTTTAGGAAGCAGTTAGACAGAGGCGTGCCACATAGTCATCGTTCGACGCAGCCGGAAAAGAAGCAGCAAAAACGAAAACAAGTTATTCGTGCGTCGTGCACCCGTGCGCCATCTAGACCCACCGGCTTCTAGAAACGACACTCTTTTTTGTTGCGGCTATCAATCTGTCATCACTCTTTCTGAAAGCTTCTATCAAAACCCGAATGATTTCTACCGTGGAAAAGCCATTAAAGCGGATCTTCTACAAGCACATTGAGCAAGAAAACTCAAACGCGTGCTTCTCTCTCTCACTGACTCACTCGCCGGCCGTCACGCCTCCGTACGTGGCCGCGGCCGCAACAAGCCACGTTACGAAGCTCCATGGCGCCCTCCCGTACAAATGTTGCACGCAACCCCGTCGCTGCAACGATCCGTGCACGGCGAACGTGCAAGATTTCCAACGAGGCGTGCACCGCGGCTGCTCTCCCTGGAACGGCGAGCGAACGATCGATCGCTCATGGCGCAGGCGGAGCGCGAGCGCCTTCGCGTGGTCATGTTCCCGTGGCTCGCGCACGGCCACATCAACCCCTACCTCGAGCTGGCCAGCCGCCTCACCTCCTCCTCCTCCCAGTTCGACGTCGTCGTCCACCTCGTCTCCACGCCCGTCAACCTCGCCGCTGTCGCGCACCGCCAGACCGACCGGATTAGGCTCGTAGAGCTCCGCCTCCCGGAGCTCCCTGACCTGCCCCCGGCGCTGCACACCACCAAGCACCTCCCGCCGCGGCTCATGCCCGTCCTTAAACGCGCCTGCGACCTCGCCGCACCGGCGTTCGGCGCCCTCCTCGACGAGCTTTCTCCTGACGTCCTGCTCTACGATTTCATCCAGCCGTGGGCGCCGCTCGAGGCCGCGGCGCGCGGCGTCCCCGCCGTCCACTTCAGCACCTGCAGCGCCGTCGCCACGGCGTTCTTCCTGCACTTCCTCAACGGCAGCGGCCGCGAGCCCAGCGGCGCCTTCCCCTTCGAGGCCATCAGCCTCGGTGGCGCTGATGAGGACGCCAGGTACACCATGCTCACCTGCCAAGACGACGGCACGGCCTTGCTCCCCGAGGGCGAGCGCCTGCCACTGAGCATGGCGCGCTCGTCGGAGTTCGTGGCCGTCAAGACATGCGTGGAGATCGAGCGCAAGTACATGGACTACCTGTCCAAGCTAGTCGGCAAGGAGATCATCCCCTGCGGCCCGCTGCTCGTGGACTCCGGCGACTTCGGCGCGGGCACGCAGGCCGACCGCGTCATGCGGTGGCTCGGCGGGAAGGAGCCGGCCTCCGTGGTGCTCGTCTCCTTCGGCAGCGAGTACTTCATGACGGAGAAGCAGCTGTCCGAGATGGCGCGCGGGCTGGAGCTGAGTGGCGCCGCCTTCGTGTGGGTGGTGCGGTTCCCGCAGAGCCCCGACGAGGAGGACCACGGCATGGTGGCGCGCGCGATGCCGCCCGGGTTCCCGCCGGCGCGCGGGCTGGTGGTCGAAGGGTGGGCGCCGCAGCGGCGCGTTCTGTCGCACCTTTCGTGCGGCGCGTTCCTGACGCACTGCGGGTGGAGCTCGGTGATGGAGTCGCTGTCGGCGGGGGTGCCGATGGTGGCGCTGCCGCTGCACATCGACCAGCCTGTGAGCGCCAACCTCGCGGCGGAGCTGGGCGTCGCGGCGAGCGTGCGGCAGGAGCGGTTCGGCGAGTTCGAGGCTGAGGAGGTGGCGCGCGCGATCCGCGCCGTGATGCGCGGCGGCGAGCAGCGGGAGGCGCTGCGGCGCCGCGCGAGGGAGCTGCGCGAGGTGGTGGCGCGGAGCGACGCGGACGACGCCGAGCAGATCGGCGCGCTGCTCCACAGGATGGCGCGCCTGTGCGGCAAGGCGCAGGCCGTGCGGCCCAACTAGGCCACGTCGCGTTCGGCTGGATTCGCTGCATAATTTTTGTAGCGTTTCGACGTGATGGGCCGCTGGTGGGCTGGATCACGGGATATTTAGGCCTTGGGAGAGAATTTGCTTTGACCGTAGAACTGGTGGCCTCGGACATAATTTCAGCCCGTTACATCCGGCTCGACGACTCATTCTGCTATTTTATTTGCGGATGTAAACTGGATGTCACTTTGTTCTGATTTTGGTATATGATGTTGTTTCAAGTCACTCTGTACTAGCCAATAAATATAGTGTTCGTATAGATAAAAAATATGGAATTCTGATGGCTACTGGTTAATCTAGCAGAGGTCTACAGAAGGAAATGCTAGAATAAATCCAATGCTTTGCTGGCCAAGGATTGAATTCATCGCTCGAGTTAGCGATGGATGAACAAGAGCAGTCAGTGCACATGCCTTTAGTTGATCAGTTCATGAACAGATTAACTCGAGCCGCCTCGTGATATGCTTGAGGCAGGCATCCACGAGCTTGCCACCTAGGAAGTATCTGAGAAAACAACTAAACAGCCACCCCAATTTTGACAAGCCAACTTTACTTAATCCCTCGTTGATTTCTGCTGTCAATAGACAGGTGCTCAGCTGCCAAATAACAGTGTCAGATGCGTTGAATCGTCCCTGCAACATTCACCTTGTTTAAGAACAACCTACTCGACGTCTCGACCGAGAACAGGTCATGCCACTGCATGTTTCGCCGCAATGTTTCCTTAAAAAAAATTAAAATTGATGCACATGGAAATTAATAGGCCATCATCGGTAGCTAACAATATATTTTTTCCGAAACCCAATACTACCACATTGGCTCATATAAACATACACGCTCACTTCGGTAAACACACATACATTACAATATATTTTAAGATTCACCGTAGACGCTTTGTTATTTATAGATTTATTGTCTTTCAAGCTACCACGAAAAAAATAAATAGTCATAAATATAAACATTCGCGTCAAATTTAAAACTTAGATAAGAATAAACAGCTTAAAAAAACCTAAACTTAACTCGCTTCGCAAACATATATTTTTTTCGTCTTAAAATACATGTCATGTTTAGCATAGGGTAAAGTTTTTGAAAAATAAATAATGTATGGTTGAGATGGAGTAGTACCTAAGTGGTAGAATAGAAAGAAATTTAAAAGGGAACTGATGGATGGGATAAGTGGTGCTTAAATTTTCAATTCTAGAAAGACAAGTATTTTGGGACGGGAGTAGTTTGAAATTTTCTTATGCTTATCTAAAACTTCGGAGGAAAGCTCACATCAAGTGATGTGATGGCCTCGGCAGAAAACTCACAGGATTACCATCATGTACGGCTATAAACTACTTCTAAGTACTACATCCATCCATCAGCAGCCATAAGCATGCATTGATCGGCTGAATGGAAAAACTATTCAGTTCTAATTTGGAAGCTTGTGTACACTTTTTCTTTGTTGACGACGGGGGCACGAATGCTGCATCTTGTCTGCTGCAGCTGACGAGGCACCTCGTTACTTAATTCCCTTAATTAATAGTGCAGTTAAGTTGCTGTTACTGTCATCATCTTCAGTTCCAAAACCAAAAAGGGCACCATCTCTATGAACTTATCCTGCATGCTGCTTTGGTCATCTGAAGGGGTGTTAATTGGAATGTGCATATACATTTATGCACGCTTTTCAGGCTCGACGACCTACCTGTCACTGTCCATGCTTTCAGTTCAGGTTATTAACAGATTAAACAAGCCGAGGTGTGAGATGAGCACAGCTAACCTAGGTGGGAATTGATCACAAGCTTGAGCTCAATTATTATTAGTATTCTAGAATGGTTGGCCTGTTGGTTTCAGTGCTTGCTAATGCTATCCATTTTGGACAGATGGATTAAACTTTACCAACTCATGGAACTCTACGTGGACTGCTACAGTTTAGACGAGCTATCAAGAACACTGTTTTGTCTCAACGGAATTGCGGCAAATGAAGTTATTTTTTATGCCGCCGGTCACTCTCATTGGTGCATGGTGCTCTAGCTAGAGGCCGGCGTACAGGTAGAGATCAACTTGATTAATTAAGCTGTTCGTTTCGTGCACATAATTATCGTGCATTGTTAAATTTTTTTTGAACGGGGCAAGACGTCCCACCTAAATTATATTAAATTAGGGTTCTTCCTATTGGGAAAACCAAAGTCTCATAGCGTTTACTGAGATAGAAGAAAACACAAAGGGTAGCAGAGTTTTTTTAAACAAAAATGATATGATAGTGTCTTTTTATTACATGAATGAATAAATATACCTTTAGAAATACAGAGAAAAGAAAATTTTATATAAGGCTGTTATGGACTATACAGATACGTGTGTAAGCTCACACAAATGCTTGGCGTCCGCCAAACCCCAGAGTCTTGCCTCCTCTTTGATGAAATTCAGGACAACACCTGCTGCCACCTCTTTGTGATAAAAAATTCTACGATTTCGCTCTTTCCAAATCTCCCAGACTGTGAGGAGAATTAGCGACCGCAGACCCTTCTTCAGAATGCCCGGTGTACTCGCCAAGTTTTCCCACCATTGCTGCACAGTATGGGTCTCTCTCCACGATTCTGGCCTTAACTGCTGGAAACCTATCCACTTAGCCACCTGTTGCCAAATTCTGATAGAAAATCTACACTCAGCTACAAGGTGCAAAGCGGTCTCAGGCACATTGCGACAAAGGGGACACACTCCATTATTTTGTCTATCCCCTGACAGCCAAGCGATCCGAGGTCCACACCCTGTTCTGGATGATAAGTCACACATGATACTTACATTTTCCAGGTGTTCATGCTTTCCATATCAACTGGTTATAGCTGGCATCAATCGCTCCACAGCATCACACTTTATATGCCGATGACGCCGTGTAACATCTGTGGTTAGTAAATTTCCACGTGATTTGATCTTCCTCTGTTTCTGAGAGTTGAACGCTTCGCACTGCCTCCCACAGGGTTACATGCTGGTCAATAAGGCTCACTGACCATTGAGTGTCGGAATCAATGGCCAGATCGTGGAGCCAAGTATCATTCTCTTTGGCCTAGCGTAAGGACTTTCCTTTATTCTTGGAGAGCTCAAAAACCAACGACATTAAGTCTCTCGGTCTTTGGCCTCCTATCCAAGCCGAGTCCTAGAACCGCACTGTGTTCCCATTGCCTATCGTTATTCTTGTTGAGGCTGCAAAAAGGAGCTTGTCAATTATGTCACAAGGCGTCTCCAAACCTGCCCAAGGCTTGGTTGGATCTTTCCATTCGTGCCATATCCATCGCAAACGCAAAGCTCGTGTGAACTTGTCCAAATTTAGAATTCCTAGTCCACCTTGCGCAGTTGGCAAGCAAGTCCTGTCCCAATTAAAATTACACTTTTCTCCTGTGACATCCCCTAGGCCTGCCCACAGGAATCTCCAACGTTGTTTGTCCAATTGCTCTAAGGATCCCTTTGCAACTCGAAGGGCGGTAAGGAGGTAAATTGGTTGCACCGTGATTACTGATTTCACCATTGTAGCTCTTCCAGCCAGACCCATGTGTTTTCTCCTCCAGCGTGAGAACTTCCCAGAAATCTTATCAAAGACTGGCTGCAGGTCTCTTTTACGAAGTCTACCTAGAACCAAGGGCAGCTCTAGGTATTTTAATGGGAAGGATGCCCTTCTTGCGGGGACCCCATGCAGGATTTCTTCAAGGCAGATATTGTCACAGCGGATGGCCGCTACTTGGGATTTCTGGAGATTGGTAACAAGTCCCGAGGCTGTACCAAAGTGGCCTAAGATGTCCATGAAAGCTGTGACATCCTATCGAGAGGGGTTGATGAAGATTACAGCATCATCCGCGTACATCGAGATTCGCAGGCTCGTCCTTCTTCGGAGCTTTGACAGAGCGCCTAGATCTGTTGCCTTTGACAGTAGGCGTTGGAACGGATCTATTGCAAGGATAAAAAGGAGCAGCGAGAGCGGATCTCCTTGTCTAAGGAGCGGCTAGCTCCCGGGTCCTTCTTAATGGTTGTCCAAGGGTAGCAGAGTTACAAGAGAAAATAGAGATAAAAAGGCAGAAATTACACATGAGAGGAAGCAAACGAAATAGCATTTGAGAAGATAGCCTTCCACTCGTCAAGGGCATGTCGCTCCGCTTCTTTGATCCGATGAGCCCAAAGGGTCGAGTCCTCACGAAACTGATTTGAAATCCGCGCGCATGATGGTTGTTGATTTTTGAAGATTACTCATTTGTGTGATTCCAAATCCTCCAAAAACATAGAAGATAGAAGCTTTGGTAGTGTTTGTTTGTGATTGAGCTTGGGCGTCAGAGTTGTCCCAAATTTTTAACTGAAGAAATATTTGGAAGCACCCCTATTTTGGCCCAGAAAGAAACCATTACCTGGCATTGGAAGAAACAAGTGTTGAGCCATTTCTTCCTGGCAGTTGCAAACTTCGCAAATCTTTGTGCTTGCTATGTTCTTTTTATGCGGGATATCTAATGAATTGTGACTATTATGGATGGCGTTCCTTGAGAAGCCACTATTGTAAATCTCGTTATAATTTTGCCATCCTCGCACACACAAAGCTAATTTTTCACCATTTTTGCGCATGTGGCATGCCAAATCAGTTGTCCAACGTGGATATGCAAGGGGAAAAGACAGCCCTACCCCCACCTTATCCATTAACACCCTACCCGAGTCAACCTGGCTTTGTTAAACTAAAATTATTGTTCTTTTGTATTGTGCAGATTTAGCTATGCGATGTGTAAATTGATCATTTTTTCTATAAATAGCAAAACTATTATTATACTTGCTTGGATGTGTTATCACTGGTTTTCACTTGAATTTGTGTTCATCCTAATCCTGATCACAGGTTCAATAGGTCACAGCCACTCACAGGCTCAATGCTGCTCCCGCGAGCATCAATAAACCCAAATCCTGAGGCTCAGAACCCCAGCACGGACAACAGAACCGCGTGTGCACCTTGCCGCAACCGCCCTAATTAATTTGACATACCTCAACTACGACGCGCTGGACATCTCCCACCACCTCGCACACCAGCACGGTCGCCGGGAGGTCCCCTCTGGCGTGTGGCTCCTCGCGCCGCCACAGCACGGCGAACGAGAGGCTGGGCCCCGCCACCACCCGTGCGGCCTCCGACGCATCGAACTGGAACACCCACTCCTCCAGTATTCGCACCCACAACATCGCATCCTTCCCCGACGCCGCCATCCTCTAGATGCCGCCGCCTTTTTAGAGGGGGCAGGGCTATCTTTTTCCCTTGCATATCCACGCTGCACAGCTGACTTGGCATGCCACATGCGCAAAAATGATGAAAAATTAGCTTCATGTGTGCGAGGATGGCAAAATTATAACGAGATTTACAATAGTGGCTTCTCAAAGAGTGCCATCGATAACAGTGACAATTCATTAGATATCCCCTTAAGCAGAGCTCCATCGATGTAGGATCAAATTCCTCCAGAAGATCAATGTAGTCAATGACCAGTAAGCAATTATTTATGAGGTTATGGTTGAATTTGTTCTTTTTTTTCATTTTTAACTAACAGCCGAACTCTCTTGATGTTGGAGTTTAGGCAACCAACTGCTTCCATAGAACTAGAGTGATCACTCCAATCAGGAGTGACAAAAGGTAGGAAGGCAGGATTGAGGAGGTGAGAGTTCTCAATTGAACCACCACACTTTTAGGGATGGAAGTCTGGATGGTTACTATCAGCGAGACGTGATCGGAGGTGGTTCTCGTTTTGAGAAAGAAGCGAGCGGTTTGGAAGAATTTCATTCTAGTCAAGGTTGAAGTGTTAGAATTGATCTCCTCCCGTTGGGCCCAACGGCCCAACGGGGATCCTTGACCGCGCCTGATCGGAGCGCCCAGCCTCCTATGGCTGGTGGGCCCCTGTCGCCTGCGCCATATAAAAGGGGTGAGGGCCGGGGCGGCACACGACATGAGGATCGCTGCCGCCGCCAAGCCTCACCCACAAACCCTAGCCGATCTAACAGCGGGGGCGCAGTAGCGACGGGAAGCGCCACCACCGCGCCCCACGACATCTACACCAACACACGACGCCGGCGACGACCACCATGGCCGACGGACAGCCCTCGAGCTCTCACTCCACCGGTAACCCTAATTCCTTTTCTCTCTCGAATGCGCTACTATCGATCTACCCGCATAAACCCTATTAGCATCGGTGCCTAGTGATCCTAGAGTGTTAACATTGGTATCAGAGCTTCCTAGTGCATCGATCTAATTAGGGTTGCAAAATCCGGCAAAGAGAAAACCGATCCGATCGGATCGGAAAAGGAAACCATAAATCGGATCAAAGAAAAGAATGTTTACCTCGTCGGTTTTCGGCCGCCGGGGCAAAGGGCACCGCCATGGGGCCGGTCGACGGCGGCGCGCGCACCCGAGGGGCACGCGCACGCCGGCGACGGCCCGCGGCGGCGCCAAAATCCTCCGCACCTCGTGTCGTCGTGGAGTTTTGCACCGGTAACATAGAGGAAGGAGGAGAAAGAAGAGAGGAAAAGGGCCGCCGGCCATGGCTCGACGGCCATGGCGCCGGCGAAAGGGAGAAGGGAGAGAGGTTGCGGCGGCAGTGCGCCGCGGGGATCGGGAGGAAACCCTAACCCTAATTAGGGTTTCGGGCCCGATGCGCCGGCGCCTTATTCCTCCTGAGATAGCCGCTCGGCCGTCGGATCCATCCGACGGCCGAGATGAGGCGCGGTCGCACGGCTGTTTTGGGCGTTGGCGGCCCACCGTGGGCTGCTGGGCCCGAACCCACGCATGCGCACGGCTAAGAAGGCCGAAATCAATTGGGCGGAAAAGGAAAGGAAGAAAAAAAGGAGAGAAAAAAAGAAAAATTATAAGTTTTATTTTTTACGGTTAAATGTTTTTATTTAGTTTAAAGTTTTATTAAAATTGACAAATATTGTTGAAACTGACGTTTCTAAAATTGAATTTCGAACCAACGGGAGAATTCTAATTTTAGAAATTTTATTTATGGTATATGATGTTGCTATTTTCTGACCAACGTTGTTAATTGCAATATCATGCTATGTATTATGCCTAATTTCTGCCCAACGGTGATGTAGGCTTAATGCATAGGAATGTTATGTGATATCTTGTTTCTCACTTTTCATGATCAATTTTCAGGAGGTTACTTCTTGATGGGATGCATAAAAGATATCCCGACCCCACAAGGAGATAACTACAGTGAATGGAAAAGAAAGCTCGACCTTGCATTTATCTTGGGAGAGGTGGACTGGGTGCTAACCACACCCTGTCCTATAGATCCTGCTGCATTAGTCAGAGGCAACACAGAGTCAAACGCTGACTTTGAAAAAAGAGAAAAAGAAAATGCTGACCTTAGACAACTATATATAGTTGAAAAGGCAAAGTGGGCCTCACCCAACAAGAAATGTATGGCTGTGGTAAAGAATACAATTGAGCAGGCTATTGTAAGCTCAATTCCAGAGACTGACAATGTCTCTGAGTATCTAGAAAGGATAAAGACCCAGTTCACTGGTTCTTCAAAGACTCATGCCACAGAACTCATAAAGGACCTTGTCACGGACAGATACACTGGAGGTGGCATTAGGGATTTTATCCTACAGAAGAGTGCACAAAATGTAAGACTAAAGCAATGGGACTTGGATCTAAAGGAGGACTTTTCGGTTCACCTGATCATGTCTCGATTGCCAAAGGAGTTTGATCCTTTCATTCTCAACTACAATGTGCACCCAGAGAACTGGACCTTTGATACTCTTATTGCACAATGTGTACAAGAGGAGAAGAGGATTAGGCCCAAAAATGGTGGTGTTATCAACTACGTTGGTAGCCCAAAGAAAAGGAACTATAGACCGTCTCAATCAAAGGACAAACGCCTCAAAAGCCCCAAGGTCGGCACCAACCTCGGCAAAAGCAATTTACGGTGGGGACAAACCATGCTCAGTATTGCAAGAAGGAAGGACATTTCAAGAAAGACTCCCGATTTCTTAAAGATGATAATGGCAAAGAAAGGTGAGAATTTTATCACTTTTGTAAATGAATCCTTGTATGCTAGTTATTCGAAATCCACATGGTGGATCGATTCGAGCAACTATTCATGCCTCCAACTCCTTACAGGATTCCATTTGACGAGGACTACGCAAAGAAGCGAAAGCAACGTTAAAGTCGCAAATGGAGTTGAAGTAAAAGTTGAAGCCGTCGGAAATCTCAATCTCAAACTTGATAACGGCTTTATCCTTCCACTCCGAGATGTTTTTTATGTCCCATCTTTGCATAGAAACTTGATTAGTGTGCCATGTTTGGCGAAAGATGACTATTATTGTTATTTTGACAAAGTACAATGTCGCATAATTCATAATAATGAATGTGTGGGTCTCGCCTTCCGACGAGACAAACTTTATATGCTTGCCTATGCATGAAAGTGTGAATGTTCTATGCAATGATGCAAATGATGTGAATGATGGGTCCTCGTTGACAAAAGAAAATAAGAAAAGAAAGAGAACTCCTAATGTCTCATCAAAATTGTGGCACTGTCGTTTAGGCCACATTTCGAGGGGGAGAATAGAGACTAGTTAAGAATGAAATTCTTCCTCCACTGGAGTTCTCAGATTTAGAACAATGCATAGAATGCATCAAAGGAAAATATACAAAGCACATTAAAAAAGGTGCAAATAGAAGTGCAGGAACATTAGAGATCATTCACACAGATATTTGTGGTCCATTTCCTGTGAAAAGTATGGATGGTTATGACTCTTTCATAACATTCACAGATGATTACTCCCGATATGGTTATATTTATCCAATTAAAGAAAGATCGGAAGCTTTGGATAAATTCAAAGTATTCAAAGCTGAAGTTGAAAATCAACACGATAAAAGGATTAAAATAGTAAGATCCGATCGTGGGGGGAGTACTACGGTCGGCATACTCCTTATGGACAAGTCCTAGGACCCTTTGCAAAGTTTCTAATGGAAAATGGCATAGTCGCCCAAGATTCTACACCGGGCGAGCCTCAACAGAATGGGGTGGCTGAACGGCGTAACCGTACCTTAATGGATATGGTGCGCAGCATGATGAGCTACTCCACCCTACCATTGGGTTTATGGATGGAGGCGTTAAAAACCGCTGTTCATATTCTCAACAGAGTACCTAGCAAATCGGTGCCCAAAACACCGTATGAGCTGTGGACCGGAAGAGTACCCTCGCTAGCTCACCTCCGTGTGTGGGGGAGTCCTGCGGAGGCTAAAGTATTTAACCCAAACATCGAGAAATTGGATCCCAAAACAATAGGTTGTCATTTCATTGGCTATCCTGACAGATCGAAAGGTTATCGTTTCTACTGTCTGAACAGTTATACAAAGTTTGTGGAAACGAGACATGCTGTCTTCTTGGAAGACGAAATGATAAGGGGGAGCACGTAGCTCGAGTGATTGATCTTGAGGAGAAGCGGGAATCTATACCCACTTCGACGATTCGGGAACCTTTCTTCTCACTACCTGTTGATGTTGCGCCTGCAATGCCTGACGTTGCGGCTCCAACACCTATTGTTAGCTCTCCTGTGGTGGAAACGAATAGAAATGAGGAACATGTCCTTCGGGATCCATCGAAAACACTACCACACATGAGGAGGAGCAACAACGGCCTCAAATAGAAGATGTGCCAAATCGGAGACTTCACAAGAGTCTCAAACAGAAAATGTGCCAAATGTTGAGGCCCCTAGAAGGTCTGAAAGAGTAAGAAGAAAAGCTATACCTGATGATTATCAGGTATATAACACAGAAGAATCTCATATAGAGGATGATCCCACCTCATATGAAGAGGCCATGAGAAGCGCCCGCTCATCCAAATGGCTGAAAGCCATGGAAGATGAAATGAAATCCATGAAATTAAATGACGTTTGGGATTTGGAGGAAATTCCTAAAGGAGCCAAAACAGTAGGCTGTAAATGGGTCTACAAAACAAAATGTGACTCCAGAAGGAATATAGAAAAGTTTAAGGCGTGACTTGTGGCAAAAGGATTCACACAAAGAGAAGGAATTGATTACAATGAGACGTTTTCTCCAGTCTCTTGTAAAGATTCTTTCAGAATAATAGCACTAGTGGCACATTACGACTTGGAATTACATCAAATGGATGTAAAAACGACACTTCTAAATGGAGATTTAGAAGAAAGAGTCTATATGGCACAACCGAAAGGTTTTGTCATGAAAGAAAAAGAGAATATGGGATGTCGATTAAAGAGATCCATTTATGGATTAAAGCAAGCTTCGAGACAGTGGTACTTGAAGTTTGATGGAACCATAAAGAAATTTGGTTTCCAAGAAAACATTGAGGACAACTGCATTTATACAAAGTTCAAGAATGGGAAATTCATATTCTTGATTCTGTATGTGGATGACATCCTACTGGCAAGTAGTGATGTTAATCTTCTACAGGGAACAAAAGATTTCTTATCCTCAAACTTTGACATGAAAGATCTTGGTGAAGCGTCATATGTTTTGGGTATAGAAATTCACCGAGATAGAAGAAAGTATGCACTGGGATTGTCTCAAAAGGGATATATAGAAAAAGTATTGAAGAAATTCAACATGTCGAAATGCTACGCCTGCTCCTATAGTGAAGGGCGAAAGATATGGGGAATGACAATGCCCCAGAAATAAATTCGAGCTCGATGAAATGAAGTCAAAGCCATATACTTCGGCTGTAGGAAGCCTACAGTATGCACAAGTGTGCACACGCCCTGACTTATCTTTTGTCACCGGGTTACTTGGCAGATTTCAAAACAATCCAGGCCCAGAGCACTGGAAATTGGTAAAGAAAGTCCTGCGATATGCGCAAGGAACGAAAGGCCTTATGTTGACATACAGAAGATCTGACTCACTCCAAATAGTGGGTTATTCAGACTCTGATTTTGCCACAGATAAAACAAAGTCAACATCCGGATACGTGTTCACTCTTGCAGGGGGAGCTATTTCATGGAAAAGCTCTAAACAGACCATCACTGCAGAGTCTACAATGTATACCGAATTTATAGCATGTTATGAGGCCACGGGGCAGGTGAACTGGCTAAAGAAGTTTATACCCGGTTTGAGAGTGGTTGACAGTATTGAGAAACCACTAAAGTTATACTGCGACAATGAACCTGCAGTACTGTACTCTCACAACAATCAGTCAAGTGGTGCTGCCAAACACATTGACATAAAGTATTATGTTGTGAAGGATAAAGTCCGGGATCAAACAATAAGTCTCGAGCATATAAAGACTGAAAAAATGCTCGCGGATCCGCTAACGAAAGGCCTACCATCCAACTTGTTCAAGGAACATGTAGCCGACGTGGGTTTAAGGGAAGCCTTATGATTCTGGACTCAGGGCCCAAAAGTTAAAGTATAAAGTATCTGTTTCTGAACAGAGATGTGTATAGTGGCTATTGAATCTAATGGTGATTGACCGTGACGATGAGATATGCTCTATGCGTTAATTTGTGATGAAACAGAAAAAGGTTAAAAGTAATAGTAAAGAGATCAAGGGGGAGAATGTTAGAATTGATCTCCTCCCGTTGGGCCCAACGGCCCAACGGGGATCCTTGACCGCGCCTGATCGGGGCGCCCAGCCTCCTGTGGCTGGTGGGCCCCTGTCGCCTGCGCTATATAAAAGGGGTGAGGGCCGGGGCGGCACACGACACGAGGATCGCCGCCGCCGCCAAGCCTCACCCACAAACCCTAGCCGATCTAACAGCGGGGGCGCAGTAGCGACGGGAAGCGCCACCACCGCGCCCCACGACATCTACACCAACACACGACGCCGGCGACGACCACCATGGCCGACGGACAGCCTTCGAGCTCTCACTCCACCGGTAACCCTAATTCCTTTTCTCTCTCGAATGTGCTACTATCGATCTACCCGCATAAACCCTATTAGCATCGGTGCCTAGTGATCCTAGAGTATTAACATGAAGAACACTTTATCGATTCTGGTTAGAGTAGGGTCTGGCGTTTATATGACTATGTGTACAATATGTTTGCAAGAGGGAGTTCAAGGAGTTCTAGTTACTGGATCGTATTGTTGAACAGATTTGCCATGGAGTGATCAAAGTTTGGATTGTTTTTACCAGCCGGTTGCCCGATGAGATTGAAATCGCCCAAAACAATCTAAGCACCATTGATGTGGGAGGAAAGTTCAACCAGATGCTGAAGGAAAACAGGTTTTTCATCCCTATTGGTAGGGGTAAATTCAATTGACGACTGTATTTAGTACTCTGGCCAATAAAAGATATGATCAGAACATATCACATGACATTTTGGACACGAGCTATTTATTAGTGTGGAATTTATTACTAATTCTCTTTCTTGACCAACTGCAACTGAATCATTGAAATGTTGCAGAACCTAGTGGCGAAAAGTATATGATTCAGAATTTCCATACGGTTAAATGCAAGAAGGAATTAAGTTATGAGTTCTTACATTTTCTTCCTCATTCAAATTAATCATGTATGCACCAAATGAGTGTCTAGTGCCACATTAGGGTTTTCAAGAACGAGAATGTAAGCTAGTGGGGGTTCTGCATTATCTTTATTGATCTCATATCTTTTTCGCCGGGTCGGCGGTGAAGAAGTGCCCTGACCAATTTTATTAGGATTAAGAGAAGGTAAAACATTTTTCAACAAACATATGGTTGTCAAGAGATTGCATTACGTACGTCCTAGGAACGGACAGGAATTTGCCTAGAGCATACAAATTAACCTGAAATGGAAACGACTTTTCCTATGTAAAATTGTAATCTCTCATATGTACTTTCTGCTATTGCGCTTTTGAATGCAATTCAGGTGGGAATCTCTTCCCTCCGGTTAGTTGTTCAAAAAAGAAATGCCTACTCCAGCTTGTGATTAATTAGCATGTCATAAATATGTTTCAAGAATTTAACAGCTGATTGTTTATATCCATAAAAGAACATCATCATGACTTGTCCTCCTCCAAAGAAGTTCAAATAAAACAGTATGTCAGCATCAACGTAAGTCACGCTTGCACTTTCTTCACTTTTTCCCCTGTATATTACTAGTCGCAAACCAAGCCCTAGACGCTAGATCACCAAACTATAACCATCGTCTTCCTCCTCATCGTCGTCCAAACATACAATTCGGCAGAGGTAATTCATGGCAAGGGTCTACTCCTCTTTTCCTCCGCTGCCACCGTCGCCGCCGCCGCCGTCTTCTACAAGCGAGCAGAGGAAGGTGTTCACGCTGTGGATGAAGTCGCTGGTGCTCAACGGCCGCGGCTGCACCGTCTACGACTCCACCGGCAGCATCGTCTACCGTGTCGACAACTACGGCTCCAGCTGCAGCGACAATGTCTACCTTATGGACCTCCGCGGCAAGATCGTCCTGAACATACTCAAGAAGGTATATATGCACATGATCATCATGGCTAGCATACAGTTTTTGATATTTTTTTTCTTCGATCTATATATGCATATGATTTCCGTGTACCTAATTTGTTTAAATGTTATCAAACCTTAAGATTTCGAAATTTTGATCATATATATGCCTTCTTATAAAAATACTCAGACCGTTGGCGATCAAATTTAATTGACACTAGTTTTGATTTAGCTCAAAATTATCAAATTCAGAGCCTTTTCACAAAGACTGCCTGACCAGTCGACCACTTTGTGATTGCTAACTTTGTTTCTAATTATTTCTCGTGTTTTTCTTGCTCGGGCATGTGTCGCTAAACTTTGTGATTGCATGCAGAAGCTTGCATTTGGCAAGTGGGAAGGGTACAAGTGGAGTTGCGGCGAGAGGCAACGGGACGCTGCCGCCGGTGGTGCAGGGGCGTGGTTCACGGTGACGCGGCCGTGCAGCAGCATCCTGTTCCAGCGGAGGCGCCGGCCGTCGTCGACGTGCGAGTTCCGGAGCGACGACGGCGAGCGAGCCATGCGGTACAAGATGGACGACGGCTGCTGCTGCTGCACCGGGAAGCAGCAGGCATGCTGCAGGATCGTCGACGACGCCACCGGCGCCGTGGTCGCGGAGGTGAAGGGGAAGACGACGGCGGGCGGCGTGGCGCTGGGAGACGACGTGCTGACGCTGACGGTGGAGCCCAACGTCGACCACGCGCTCATCATGGGGATGGTGCTCGTCTACGGCCTCATGAACCACACCATGTGAATGTGATGTGATGTGATCTATCGAGCTTGCATCGGTGAAGATCGAAGCAAAATTAGAGCATGGAGAGACGCGCGTGATAGAATTTCTTCCTCTTTTGTTCTGGTGTACATGTATGTAGATCGGTTGAGGAAATTTTGGTGAAATTTCGGTACAAAACAGGATTTTTGTGCTGGTGTTTTCTTTAGGAGATCGTTTGAGGGCTGAGGGAATCGGGAGCCAACCAAACCAAACTGACATAGAACCAATAGAGCTCCGCAATCGGTTTTAACCGCATATTCGGTTTAGTTTTTTTCTTATGCAAAATTCGGTTTGAAACGCATAAAGAACCGATCGGTTTTTGTAAATTCTAGAAACCACATACTTCGGGTTCGGTTTTCGGTTCGGTTTTGGTTTTTACCAAAAACCGAAAGAAGCAGAGTCGCGCCGCCACGCTCGAGAGCCGCCGCGGCCCTCCACGCCCGCGCCGCGGCAGCCCTCCCCGCCCGGCGCTAGCCTCCTCTGCGGCCGCCGGTCCCCATTCACGCCGCGCGCCGCGCGCCGCCGCGCCACCGTCGGCCCCCTCCGCCTCGTCGCCGCCGCCGCCCCATCCTCTCCAGCACCCGAGCGCCGCCACTCCCCCACCCCGACGGCGGCGCTGCGAAGAGAAACTCGAGAGAAGAGCGCTTTTTATGGGTCGTTTTTTGGAGTTCGGTTTTCGACGTATAAAACCAAACCCGAATCGAACTATGCGATTTCTGTAACACCGTGAACCGAACCTGAAATCGAAAACCGAAAAACCGCAAAATCAGTTCGGCTCGGTGCTGTTCGGTTTTTCTCGGTTTTCAGTTTGAAAGTGGCCGCCCCTAAGAACCAAGACAAGTTATTAGCAAGTGAAGACTGATTTCTGAGTAATTCGAAGTCGGAATACAGCTCTTTGATTGATCACATTTTTCTAGGAATATTCGGGAACATTTTTCTACTAATATTCGGGAACAGAAGCTTTTTTAGTAATCTGCCAAGAATTCGGACAATATAATTCGGGCACTATTTTCTCGCTTAAGATTGGCCGGTTACAGCCTGTTTCCAGAAACATGCTTAGGAGGCTAGGAGCCCATGGAACCAGCATTGAAGCATTTTGCACGCTGCCATGAAAACCAACTAGTGTACCACGGATCCAACCCTTACCGGTTACAGTAATGAAGAAAAAGAAACATGGGTAAACGGTATACTAACTAGTAGAACTGCAGAGATACAAGCATCAATCAATTGATTAAATGAATTGCACTGGCTGTCAAGCACAAATCAACCGATCTGATGGTCAGGCTACATACAGGCTTGATTGTTCAAGTTCTGGATAGAAGAGGAGGATGGACCAAACCGGTTTTTCTACACTACACTAGTATTCGGCCTAACGAACTTACAGTTGACATGAATAGAGAGATCAACGACTAATCGACTGGGTATCACCTATACATGAACAACAACAGAAGAGCTATTTCTTGTCTATCTCCCGGTCCCGGACCGCTTTCCGCTAATGCTTATGTTGTATGTACATAGGCTAGCGATAGGCTACATGAAGTAGCTTAGAGAAGTCTTCTTCCTGGACCCGCCTTCTCCATATAGATCGTTCCACTGAATAAGCTCAGTCATATTTCTCGAATCGGATGTTATACTTGCACATACCTATACAGAAGGAAGTTATGTTAGCATCATATTTTTATATAAGTAATTTAAGACTACAAAACTTCTGATGACCATGTAGACATGAACATATTTGAGTTCTTTCTCTTATGAACATATTTGAGTTCTTTCTCTTTTCTCGTGACCAGGGTTTGACTTACCATTTTAGGATAGATTATCCCCCCACCCCCACCACCACACACACACATGCACACGGTACGGCGGTTACTGCGTGGTAACCGCCCAAATTTCGCCAGCAAAATTTGGAACCAAAACCACACGATTTGGCCGTGATTACTGCACGAGTAACCGCGGTTTCAGCGCGGTAATCGTGGTTTGGCTGAATTTTGAAATCGAAACCGCATGATTTGACCACGGTTACTGCACGGTTTTGCGCAGTTTCAGCGATTTCAATGACAGTTTCAAAGTTGGGCCAAGTTAGGCCTCATAAACAATGCCTATTTGGGCCAAGCCAGCTGTAAGCTTTTTTCAATTTTCTGACATATTCTTGGTTTAAATCTAAAAAGTGATTTTATCTCGTTCGTTTTCGAAAAAATTCTTCAGCATCTGGTACTATAATATAATTCAAGAACTACCTCCACGATTTATTTTGAATTTTTTCGATTTTTTCAAAAAAAAAATGAATCCGACGAAATTTGGACAAACCTTACCGCCGGTTACCCTTACCGTACCCCGGCGATAAGGGCGGTTACCGTGGTAACCGCACGGTAAATAAAACCCTGCTCCTGACACACCACTAGTGCTGTAGGCAGCAATTATATGTAATGTTTGAGATGGAAATGAAAAGCATTGATACGTTTCTTAGACATTGTGGATGTGTTTGGATAATGGGATAAGAGGAGTGGGATTGGGATAGGGAAATGGATGAAGGGTTAGGATAAAATGAGAGAGGGATAATGGATGGTTAGGATTTAAAGATACTCTTTAGTGGATGGGAAATTATTTCCTAATCCCATTAGCCAAACAGGCCCTGTGAGTTTTGCGGCATCAGATCTTTTGTAGCCTGAGTCTCTTTTTGTTTTTCCTTTTTCTCCTTTTTTTCCTGAAAAAAAGAAAGAAGTGACAGTAACATTACCTGCTCATGGGCATGTTTGAAATCATTCATTCGTAGGGAACGGACATCACTGCTAGAACGAGGGGGAGGTAATGGTTTGTTTTCTGCTTCCGCGGAGGCTCTCTCCTGCAGGTAGGCACAAAATGGTGAACTGAGTTTTATCGTATAAAGGTAACAATAACAGCCGACAACTAATTGTTCAACATATTAAATTATTATCAATGATGTTCAACACGAACAGTTTTTCGGTGGATAAAAGAGCAGTTCCATAGTATTGACTAATTTTACTGGGATGAAATACACCAGAAACATTCACTCAGTAAATTTCTTTTTCCTTCAATAACTTAGTAGATATTGAGAAGGCACAATTTCAACGAATCAAACTAACCTTCTTCTCCCTTTCAAGGATCTCCCTTATGGGGCAATGTGCAGCAGTAACACACAGATTCTGAAAAATAGTTTCCATCATGAACAAAAGGAAATTAAAGCCATTGTTTTATTTCAACAAAATGAAATAAAATACGAATGAAGAGACTTGTCATAAAGCCAAAATTACCTTCATATCACTGCCTGAATAACCATCGGTCAAGTTAGCCAGAGCTTCCAGATCTACATCATCAGCCAAATCTTCTTTGGCTAGTATTACACTAAGAATCTTTTTTCTATTGGATGCATCTGGCAAATTCACCATCAACCTAAATTGATAGGTGATCAGGCATGCCACCATTAGCATTTCATTGTAAAAAAAAGGAAAACCATAACGATGTAAAAAAAATACCTCCTGGGCAGCCTCCTAACAACAGCCTCATCAAGATCAAATGGTCTATTGGTGGCAGCAAGTACTAATACACGTTCTTTATCTTTTGTTCTCAGACCATCCCAATTTACCATAAACTCATTTTTCATCTTGCGCATGGCTTCATGTTCCCCTGGGTTCTCCCGTCTACCCAGCATGCCATCAACCTACAAAATGAATGGATAGAAAGTAAGAAACTCAACAGGATAAACCAAAATATTGTTATGCTAGCTTATCGAATCATTAGGCAATATAAAAAAGAGCGATTTGAAGCTTTCACTTTGGAGTTTGGACCACCCTTTAACCAATCTTTTCACTTTGGGCTAGGTAATTTTGCCTTTGTTGCAATTTGGCTAGAGAAGAGAGTTAGGGTGGTCAAAAGTGCAACAAATGTAAAATTACCAGTCCAAGTGAAAAGATTGGGTATAGGGTGGTCCAAACTGAAAACATTGGTAATATAAAAGGTGATCCAAACAACAATTCATTCCAAAACAATGACCATAAGAATTTTGTTGACTGACCTCATCCACAAAAATGACACTAGGAGCAATTTTGCTTGCAAGTGAAAACACAGCTTTGACATATTTCTCACCCTCGCCAAACCACTGTCAGAATCAGATATCAGCAAAAGGAGTATACAAGATGTGAACAATATGGAACTCTGCATAGCTCTATAGAGGGAGTACCTTTGAAGCAATACTAGACATTGATATGTTGATAAAATTAGCGCCAGCCTCTGTCGCAACAGCTTTAGCAAGCATGGTCTTCCCCGTACCAGGTGGGCCAAACAGCAATATTCCCTTACATGGCTGGTGGAGAATTGGTGGTCAGAACTATGTTTGTGAAACAAGTGGAAAAAGAAACAAGAGACCAAATAAAAAAAACAGACCATGATAATCAGCATGCTACAGTTAGTTTGCAGGGATTTTTTAAAAAGGGAACACATGACTCAATAATTAGGGATTTTTTTAAAAGGGAACACATGACTCAATAATTGACGCGAGGAGGGGAGCCTACTCGGCGACACGATACAAAATACTCCCAACAGGATAGCTGGACAAAAATTAGTGGTAATGGAAAAATAGTTGAATCTCAAAAGCACAGAACAGTAGAGTTAATGGGCAGATCATAGAATCACAAAGCAACAGTTAAGAGATCTCTACAGCAAATGGTCAAAGTGTAGCTGGACAGAAGGCCACTGCTCTACACACTCAGCAAGTTCGCATGGATATATAAGCGAAGCAGGATATATTTACTTGAAAGGGATAGACAGAAAAATCAGAACACCACATTTCTAGAAGTGATACAGAAGACTTGGAGAAAGATCACACACAGTGCAGTGGAGACTGAAGAGTACTAAATAAAAGTTACGAAGATTGGGCTACCTTCATAAGTTGTCCTTTGGAGAACAACTCGGGCCTTTGCAACGGAAGCATCACTAGTTCCTTCAAAGTTTCCTTGACATTTTCTAGTGCTCCAATATCCTCAAAGGTAACACCTATCTCATCTGGAGGGATCACATCACCAAGAAGCCGTTTTTCGAATTCATTCTCCGTCGCTACATCCTAAAAATAACAGTGGATGTATGTAAGCTGTAAGCACGGTTAATGTGAATAGACCCAAAGCCCAAAAATCATGTCATTACTGTTTGCTTGCAAAACCTAAGACTAGTCAGGATACAAACAAGAAGTTGGGCCAGGCTGCCAGTGGCCAGTCTAGTCGTAACATATATTTGGCGATCTCAACAGTTAAAAGAATAGAAGTTACCTTGAGTGATTTTTTTGTGCTTTTCCTTTTAGGGTCACTTTGCATGCTATCCAACAGCTCAACTCCATGCTTAAGGCTGTAAATAAAGCAATTTTCAGCAAAGCAGTAATGAGATAAACCAGAAATTAATTCTTTCTTGCACAACAATGTAAAATATTACAGGGTTAGAGAACATACCTTTCACCAGAAAGGGCAAGTAACCCATCATTTTCACGAGTTGGAATTGTACTATGTTTAAATTGATGACTCAAAGCATAACCAACTACTTTATCGACACCTGAAAACAAAAAAGAGCAAAAAGAAGAAGAAGAAGAGCAGATCAATTATGCTACAGAACAAAATTATGCAGTATAGGAACAAAGGTAGGACTGTACTCACATTCATTTGTAAGGATTCGATCTTTAACACATGCTGATGTCTCTATGTCAGCACATTCCAGACCATTGCGGGTTAAGAACTACATCCAGTTGCAGAAATACATGACAGAATCAGAAATATTAAGTAAGAAACAGCAAAAGGAGTTGGCAGGTGTGAAAAATTATTTTCACTTTTTCAGTTATCAAGTGAATCTCCTGTCATAGATATGCAACATGCATGATTCTTAAACCAAGGGGGCTCGTAACCAAACAATTATCTGGAAATTGAAGGGTGCATGGCAGCACTCATGAAAATGCTTTACGATCAAATATAATTTCAATATACATACATGTACAAAGCTGTCTACACCATCGATACTTACCGACTGGATCTTTGACGTGTTAGCTTTTGCCTTCAGAATTTCAACATCACGGTCTAATAGCTGTTTCCACTGTAAGAGTTCCGATTCATCCTGTATCATATTCTCAGAGTTAAAACTTGAAAGGGGCAGTGCCTCAAAGTAAATGTTACCCTATAATAACACAAATGACACACCTGCGGTGTTTGTATTGTCACTTTATTTGGGAAGAGTTTAGTCAGATGCTTCGCTATCTTCAGAGCCTCTTTGTTTTTATCATTCACCCGACCAAAGCTATCCTGCATTAATTCATCAGATTGTAACAAGTGGAGTTCCATCACGATAATTCAGATAAGAAATAACATGTACTTCAACAATGAAAAACAAGCTGAGAATGCAGTGTAGTAACAAGTGAGGGATTGTACATGAGTATTGCAATAAAAACATCAAACATCTTCTGCATGCTGTTATAACTATAATATCCTATACCAAAGAAATTCACAAGAATATGAGCACAACTGTAGAAGAACTGGATTTGGCTTAATGTACACAAACATCAATTGCAAGATACTTCAGTAAAACTAGAGAAACACACCTGGAATGTGAGGTCGAGTATTGCTTGGCTGTATGGGAATTTTGAAAGAAAAGGAGAGGCACTGTTTGACTGTATGAAAAAAAATATTATTTTGTTAGCTACATGGAAACAAGTAAAATTTTACAAGTTACAATGATCCTTACAAGCAGCAGTACCTTGTCTTTCCGACTGTCAGCATGGATCTGGGACCCAACAAGAAAAACACCAGCTGGGAAAATTTCAAGCTTATTTTTTAAGCCATGATAGGAGTAACTGTTTCCACACATTTTCTCAACATCCTTCAAAAATAGGATCAGAGGACCATGCTGACTTTCTTCAGAAGCAAACTGTAGAAAGAACCCAGTAAGTAAAAAGAGAAGAATTGGAACACCAACAAACTATATAGCCAAAAAGTACTGCACACACCTCGTATATTACATCAAATGGATGTTTAGCTCTATCTTCCCATCCTGGGCCATCGGGGCAAAGAGAATCAACTGGAGATACAAAGAAACATAAAACAAGCAAATTACAAATTTACAATATATCGAATATAGTAACAAATGCCAAATTGCAGAATCTATGTATGATATAGGTATAAATTATTTAAGGCATAGGAGCACAGAGCAAACAGGCTCACCTGGACAAAAGAAACCATGGTCAACCTCACAATTGCCTCCAAGATCAATGCCACCAGGAATCTTTTTATCAAATCTGACTCCAACTTTCGAGGATTCATTTTCCTCAAAAGGAAGCCTAACTTCACCTTGTGAGCCATAATCTGGAGTTCTGCAGATTGTATCATTTGGCATAAACCACTCAGTGGATGCAAATGATGACACCAAAAGATTGTTTACAGGAAAAAAGGCCCAGAGGTGATTGCAAGTAAAAGATGCAAATGGTAACATCAAGATGGCATTTGTAAACAAAGGGAGATAACAGATAATTCAGAAAAAGCAAAAAAACACAGTTCAACCTTGCACACCATCATTGATCACATGCCGGACTGACAATCCGAAACTCAAACCAATCAGGGTCGTTTGTTTTTTCTTTTAAAAAAAGCCTACACCATATCAGATACCAACTATATAACCTAAGAGTATACAGTAAGTTCATTATAATATCACAAGCAATGTTCACAAGAAAATGGAGCTAGAGATTACTGTCATGATTACTACATGAGATCTGCTTTTCTGGATACGTTTGGGACACAAAATTCCCACAAGAACTGAAATAACAGGGACGTCGCTTGAATATTTCTGAAAGTTTATTTTATGCAAGACAACTTACTGGGAACCATTTAACTCTTTAAAAATGTTTTCCAGATTAGCACTACATAATAACTTGTCTATCTAAACTCCTCCCTCCTGGTACTGTCATACCACAAAATGTACTTTAGGTGAACACAGAAATGGGAACTGCTTCCCACAATGAGGTGCCGTGGATTTAAAATTTCAACAGAGAACATTAGAAAGCCAATGTTAATCTATCTTAATGCATGCCCTCACCTTTGTCCCTCAAGGATAATCGCTGTTGATTGTAGTGAACCAATGTATCTCACCCTATCTCCTGAAAAAAACCATCAGAAGCATTGCCATTGTGGTTTTATTATCATCATAAATATTCTGAAAAAAGGAACTACGATATCCTGCAAACTTTACTACATGGACAAATTTAAGGTCACCATACTCAATTCAATGATTTTCTACTTAAACTAGGCATAAAATTATGACCAAAGCAATCACTACTAAGGCTGTGTTCTTCCCCCTACTTTTGCAACTCACCTCTCGTTTTTCACGCGCACGCTTCCCAAACTACTAAATGGTGTGTGTTTTGCAAAAAAATTATATACGAAAGTTGCTTTAAAAAATCATATTAATTCATATTTTAAAAAAATAGCTAATACTTAATTAATATGAGCTAATGAGTTGCTCCATTTTGTGTGCGCAAGGGATTAGTTCCCAAAGCCAAATATCGAACGCAGCCTAAGTGAGTCTGTGCATAACAAATAGTAAATGCATAGTCTTACCTTTTTTGTACGACTCGGATTCCCTTGACTTTGAAGACTGTCCCTGAAAAGAAAAAGGAAATATATCCAAGAACCAAATTAATTCAAGTAATAATGTATGTCCCTACACACTTAGGCAAACATTTTGTATACCAGCATTTAAGCAGGCACAGAATTATACTAAATCCAATTTACAAATCAACATTTAAAAATTCTCTAAAAAATCAACATTCAAAAAGACAGGCCATCAGGAAGTTCAGTTATTGCGATATTTGCTAAAGCTAGAACTTCTGGATGTATTTGCATACAGTAGCAAGGTTGATAATTTTGCTATAAAGTTGTGGACATTATCTGAAGAATCAAGATTTGAATAAAAATTAACAATTAAGCAGTGTAGCACAAAATACTACAGTAGAATGTAAAAGGAAATACATCAGTGAGACTTGGGTGTGTTTTCTTGTCAGAAAACGGTGATGGCTCATTTGAATAACATCAGTGCACATTACACAGTACACACACTTTCTCCAGAGAAAGAGACCATGGATATGGTTAAGAAGCTTACACTCGCCAGCAACGAAGGATCTATAATGAGCAGCTTAGCACCAAAGTGTTTGGTAAGAGTCTTCACTAACAATTCTTGGTATATCTCAGATCCTTTAAAAATGCCAATTATTTTAGTCAACAATCCATGCATAGCATTTTAAAAAATTAGTAAATGCCAGTAACAATTTTCTTTTAGGGTGAAAAATGGACTCTCTCTCAAAAATCACTAATTGAGCAGTTTATTAAATTCAGCAATATGCATACCTGCTGGACCGGACAATAATACCCGTTGGCAAAGAGAAGATATATGTTTTGTCCATTTGATGGATTCCTTGCAACTTAAGTTTACATACGCTGAAGACAGAAGAGCATTTTTTGTATTCTCACTGCAAAAGGTTAGGTCCCATTAAAAGATAGTTCTTAACCACAAGAGACTAATCACTCAACATTCAATGGTCCTATTAACTGAGAAACAAACAGATTAGTACTTCAGTTATAAGGTCTAGTTAGAACTTAGAACTACTCAATGCTATTGCGTCATGACCAGTTAACCATTCTTCTTGCCATCACCTGTCTACTTACTGGCTCAAAAATGAATCCAGAAAAGAGAGGTGCAACCGGTGTCCATAGCAAAAGAATAAACAGATAATTCAATGGCAAGATAGAGACTGTGTCATCACTGTGAAGTTAAATAAACAACAGAAACATACATGGATAACACTATCCCTGATAGTACTTGATATCATTGAGAGCTATAGTGAAGACATTACCAGATAAGACTAATAGAATGAAGTCAGCCAAATCTGATGGCGTGTTATGAAAACCCACACCTTATGATGTCACACAATTAAACAAACTAGGACAAATCATCCGCATAGAGATCACTCAGAATTTTCAGTGATAAAAGTGGCATATAAGAGAAAAATAAAGGGCAATATAATGCACCATACCAACAATAGTGAACTTAGGAGATTATCCTATATCTTACCGAGGCTTTGCATAATAAAAGCAAAAACATCGGTGGATCAAGAATTAGGGACTAAATGCACCTTGTGTCATCAAAAGAGCAACATTCATTTCTCTTACATTAGCTTCTCTAAATTAAGTTCAAAATTGGCATTCATTTGCATACCAAATTACTGCAACTTTGTAGGCTAAGCAGCTAGTGCATACCTCAGATAATATGGAAAACTATCAAATGAATCTGATATATCGCTTGCATTAATGACCACCTTCTTCAGATCCTCTTTCAACAGTTGATGTTGAGCAAACAGTACATTTTCTTCAGAAGCAAGCTGGCTCTGTTCCTCCATTGTTTTACATAAACTGCTGACTATCTCTGTATCTATTGAAGTTGAAACCAAAATAATATGAGGCATGTAGTTTTTGTCAAAAGTCCAAGGTCATTTCAAAGTACATGTGCATGCAATTCTAATAATCAGGCTATTGCACTTCTTCATCTTCCCTCTATATGCATTTGTTACTAAAATCATGCTGCGAACTAAGAACTTATGTGCAATGCATCAACATAGGAACATTATGTTCCCATCTGCAATTTTCCTGATTTTGTAATCCCCACATCCATGTGCCTGGTCCAAATATGCCTTACAAATAAATGGATGGACTACATGCTATGAGTCCTCAAAAATTTACAGGGTTAAGAGGGGGAACAAAACTGTTATAAAATATGCTCACCATGAGGAACCAACGGAGGGCGGCCATTTCCAAAGTTAAAGGGCACTACTGATAACTTGGCTCCTTTAGATGATAACTGATCCAATGTACTTTTGGTAACTGGATACTGCGCTTGCTGAAAAGCACATGTGGACGAAAACGTTGATGTGCTTGATCTTTCCTCTGGAAGTTGCTGAAATATCTGCAAACATGTTAAGGAGCTTCACATACAACATTAATACTTTTCTGAACAATCAATTACATTAGTGAAACAGATGCCAATACGAGCAACACTTATAAGCACAAGGGTAGTTGGTGATGAAAGGATACATAAGCATGTCTCCCAAGTGAACTAAAAATAACTTCATCGCCTCCAACCAATGTGACCTTTGCAGTCTTATCTAATGCCTTCCCATTTACATGGACAGCTTTAGATACATAAATCTCAAGAGCAGCACCCCTCTGGTACAAGAGGTCAAAATTGAGAGTAAGAAACTCAAAGAAAAAAGGAGGCAAGATGAAAACACGTAAGTCAAAATTAAGAAAAAAGAATGCAACTATACCTTAACATGCTTCAATTTGCAAACAAGTGATCCAGGAAATGACTCTGTCAGCCTCAAATCATAATTTCCACCATGGCCAACCGTAAAATGGGTAGCGTAAATAGGTACTGAAGGATACTGGAGAGCACAAAGATGAACACTATCATGAGCAAAGACAAAAGGACTCCATGGTGCAAATTAATACTATAGAAGTAAATGAGGCTGGTGTTCTCTCAAGAGGCAGGCACCCTTTGCCAATAACCCTCCATCAGCATCCATTCAAACCTTTAAAATAATGAAATGCTGAACATACACAACCTAATCCCAAATGCTCTTGTATATTTTCACCCCAACCTATCTAAACTTGTTTAACTTTTGTTCCGTTGTGATTTCAGATCAGATAAAATACAAGAGAAGGTATATACCACTAAGAACTAAGGTACAGAAGTCAGAATTGAGGGGTTTGTAGTTCTTTTTTCTGCAGAATGTGCGATTTAGTCCTTAGTCCTTAGTCCTTAAAGACCCCAACACAAATTCAATTTCCATAAAAGAAAACCTTTGCAACAAAAAATTACTCTGTTTCCTGAAATTTGCTAGTACTGTAGCACCGCATTGTCTATCAATGGAGTTATCTTACAGAACTCCATAGGAAATTTCAGAACATATTGTTTAAACTGATTGGAAGTTAAACACCGAACCTCGGAAGATTGAGAAATCAGTCTTCCCCAAGCCTCAGCACGCCCGTTCGCCACCGCCTGCCTTGCCTTCCAGAGTGAGAGTTCTTCTGCTGATGGAACATTTATATACTTTGTCCTTTTCTTCTTCACTGAAGAATCGAAACAAACCCAATCAGAAACCTATCTCCCCTGAACTATATCCATCCTTATACACCCGAACCGTGACCCCAAAAGCCAGAAAACCCAACCTCCAGAGTTGGACACCGTTGACGACGCCGGTACGGCGCCCGTGGGCCTCGCCACACCCTGCAGGTTTTCCACAGAGCTGTCGAGAACATCTATCGCCGCCGCCGCCGCGTCTGCTTCCCCCGCCTTCCCGCCGGGAGTCCCCGCCGTTGCCTCCGTCCTCTCCGCCTACCGTATACCAACACAAAATCAGATAAAACCCCCTCAAAATCTACTCCGCGTGAACACATGCAACGGGCCACAAGGCAACCTTCGCCCGCTTCCCCGACCGGCTCCGAGGCGTAGAAGCCGCCGCAGCCGCCGCCGCCCCTGCCGCTGCATCCGTCGTTGGCGACGCCTCCTCCGACGACGCCCGCCGCTTCGCCGCGGCGCTCCGCCGCGTATCCACCATCGCGCCCGCACGCACGCACGCCGGGTCCCCGGATCGGCGACGCGCGCACGCAAAGGGAGGGAGGAGGAGAAGCCGCGGCCGCCGCGAGGGACCGAACCGTAATTTCGCGCGACGAGCCGAGCCGAGAGAGAGAGAGAGAGAGAAAGAGACCACGGGGAAGAGGCTTGGGTTCTCCCCTCTTTTCCGTTTAAGGAACGCGAGGTAGGTGGTGGGGAAGGAGGCGGCCCGCGCTTATATATAGCCCCGACCCGCGCCGACCGGTAAGCGGCCCGGGTGGGACGCAGTATTATTGCGTTTAAAAAACCGGAGATCAAGTCTGGTTCAGTTTAAAACCGCATATCATTTTGCCGACTTGGTGGTGGTGCGGTGCTTGTGCGTTGAGTCGACGAGACGGTGAGCCAGGCGGGCGACGTTGACCTGTTGCGCCGGCGTTGGGTGATGCGTGCGGCTACCGGCTTGATCGGTTGGCCCCGTCCGACCGGTCGGGTGGTGGGGTATAGGTGCGGTGTAGAAAGGGAGGCGCGGCGTTAATTGGGCGAGATTAGGATTCGGATTAGGATAAAACACGCATGGTTTTTGGGTTTGATGTTGCTTTCGGGCCGTTCAATTTGTACTGTCGTTTCTTTTTTCGCCATCTTTTTCGTTGATAGACTGTGTTCGTCTCGTTTGGACAAATGCCCAAGGGGATAGGTGACGGCTAAGATGGATATCCCTAGTCATGGGATTTTCTCACGATTTATCGATCTCGACTTCGACTTACCAAGTATGATGCTGTTAAGGGTAGTTGCCAATTTTTGCCGACAATATCAATTTGGTTTTCAGAAGGTTTATCTTAGATTAAACTTTAAAACATGAAGAAAATGATCCTAACTGTTTTTTCACTCATGTCAAAAATATACAACTTACCTAGACTATTATTTAGCCATGTACATGACTAGAATTATCGTTCTGAAGTGTACTCATAAACTTAACCATAATTCAATCAGCGTGATGTTGTTGCTAAACTCAATACTATAAAGTTAACCACAATTCAACCAGCGTGATGTTGTGGCTAGACTTGATACTGAGTTATTTCTGTTTTTGGTGGCAACAGATGTTGCTATAGATACGGTTTAGTGATATATTTCAAATTAAAAATGGTAGGTAGATAGCTTCTGGACGTATTCACATGTATTCAACCCTTTGCGTCAGTGTATCCCTTAGCTCGTCTGCAATAAGTAACGTATTGTATATATTGATACCACTTTTTTCGGTGGAAAGCAATAAACGTCTACTGGATTTCCTCCTACGAAGGACAACTGCACCTTGAGGATGTATCACGTTGGTAGACCTGCAACATACTTTGGAAGTATTACATGTCATGTATATATCATCTTTGTTCACCAGGTTTAATGTTTCAGTTTACGATGAAACGCTAAGACAAGGCATTTTTTAAGATATCATGGTGTTAATTTGCTTTCTTTTTCGGTGTAAAGGAAGAAACGGCTACGGTTTTTGCTACAACATATAGTTACGCTTTGCATGAATATATATTTGTAATACTTGTAAAATCAAAGTGTGTTTGATTCCTCATTAGATAATGAACAATTGGTCGTTGTGGTTATTGGTTTGTGTGTTTTTGATCTTTGGAGATTATTGACAATTTGGTTTTGGAGATAGTTGAATTTTCGGATAATGAACAATGTTCGGCGGCACGCCACATGCCCGATCGACCGGGTTTGTACTCGCGATCTCGACGGAGATGTCTCGGGCGGTCGACCGAGCAAGCTTGCTCATGGCGCACGGCCGAGCCACCCGACTGGGTTGCCGATTTTGATTCGGTTTTGGTTTCGGTTTGTTTCCTTGTATATACATGAAAGTTTCGTGTTCCTATGCATGTATCTGGTTGTTTATGCTAACAATTAGTCAAGTTTGGATAGCTTGTGCTCGGATATGATATTCTTTGTTTAATTGTGTGTAGGTACTCTTTACGTCTCGGGAAAGTGTTATCGGTGATCGAGTTGGAGTCAACTTGGAGATAAGGTGACATTCAAGATTGGGATCATGCGGGATGCTGAAGGGTAGAGATTGATGCACATAATTGGTGAAGTTTCTATATGACATACAATGGAGATATTGTTTGCGTATGGAAAGCGGAGTTTCGGTTTTTAGGAAGACTGAGTTTGTTACGGTTGTGTTATGTAAAGTTTATTTCTTGTACGGAAAGGTTTCCTAGTGGATAGGGCTTCTTGTATGAGTAGGATTTGTGGCTCTTGGCTGCGGATCTTGGGTATAAATAGTGAGGGGAGGCGTGGCCTTTCAGTATCGCTTTGAGTTCAAGTTTTAGGGTTTCTCGAGTTAGGGTTTCAAGTTTAGCTTGAGATTTTATGAGGAGTGCTTTGTTTGCACTTTGTAAACACAGAGAGTTTCAATAAAGATCAATCTTCTTGATAATTCTTTGTGTCTTCTTTTTTCTCGGTGCGGCGGCGTAAGTGTTGGTTAAACCGGACCTACTGTCCGGTCAGACCGCAAGATCTACTGTGGTCAGACCGTGCCTTCTTCCCGGTTAGACCGCAAGCGCATCAGCGGTCAGACCGGCGGGCATCGTACTTCATCGGCATCGGCTACATCAAGTAATCGACTGAGGCGATCGGCTACGGGCGGTCACACTGAAGGTCATCTGGCGGTCAGACCGGCGAGGTTGCTTGGTCAGACCGGCGCGACACCTACGGTCAGACCGACTTTAGAAAACAGAGGGTAAATCTAATATCCGCTAAGATTTTTTGGGTACTCAACCATTCACCCCATCTCTGGTTGGCTTTTCTTTGGGCATTCGATCCTACAATACTCTGGAATCACATCTAGTTAATATCCCCTTAGTTTAATGTTTCAATTTGTGATGAAACTTTAAAACATGGCATCTATCTATTAACTTATTAAAGAAATATAAAAAGGAGCATCCACGTTTGAAATTGGAAATTAAAAAACAAGAAAATTTAAACTATAGGTTAGATTCCATATAGAAATATAATTTACAAATAACTAAAATTCAAAATTTTAAAAATATATTGAAAAAAGAATCTAGAGTCCATATAGGAATACAATTTAGAAATAACTAAAATTTATAATAAAAAATAAAAAATATTGAAAGATGAGTTTAGAATTCAAATACAACTATAAATAACAAAAATTCAAAATTTAAAAATATATTAAAAGAAAAGTCTAAAGTTCACATAGAAATTTAGAACTAACTGAAAGTCAAAACTAAAAATTAACAAAATTAAAACTAGAGTTTAGAGTTCATAAAAAAATATAATTTAGAAATAACTAAAATTAAAAAATAAAAAATGATGAAGATTTAGAGAAGAGTTTATAGTCCATATAGGAATATAATTTAAAAATAACTGAAATTGAAAATTTAAAAATAAAAAATATTAAAATAATAGCATAGAGTCCATATAGAAATAGAAATTTAGAATTAAAAAAATATTGTAAGAAAAGTCTAGAGTCCATGTAGAAATACAATTTAGAAATAACTGAAATTTGAAATTTAAAAATAAAATATATTGAAAGAATAGCATAAAGTCTATATAAAAATATAATTTACAAATAACAAAAATTTAAAATTAAAAAAGTATTGAAAGAAAAGTCTAGAGTCTATATAGAAATACGGTTTAGAAATAACTGAAATTTAGGATTTAAAAGTAAAAAAATTAAAAAAGAGTTCGGAGTCCAGAACTTCAAAATTTAAAAAAATAAAAAATATTGAAAGAGAAGTCTAGAGTTCATATAAAAATATAATTTAAAAATAACTAAAAATCATAATTAAAAATAATTAATAATTATCAATGCTATACAATATAAAAACTACATATTGGTTATCGGTTAGTTTGAACAGTACATAATTTTAAATTATGTTATTATTTTAATATATTTCAATAATACTATGTGAATATATATATGTTATATTTATGTAAGAAAAAAATATAACGATGCTAGTCACGTATTCTGCGGGCCACCATGCTAGCTTTTTTTATATATAATGGTGTTAATCCTACTTTTTGTTGGAAAGGAAGAAACGTCAAAAGGATTCGCTATAACATTGACTACACCTAACTCGTTACATTGGCAGATATGAAATACTTAGAATTATTTTGTGGCATGTATATAGTCTTAGATAAGTTATTATTCCCTAGTTGAACGTTTCATTTTGTTATGAACAGTTCAAACAATACAAATTATATTGGTGTAGCTTTTTTTTAAAGCTAGAAACATATACTATATTTAATCCAACTTGCAGCTGATATTAATCACGTGAAAAGCCTGTATTGAAAACCTTGTGTTGATGCACCACGTTGGCATGTCTGCAATACCTCAAGCATTTAATGATACTAGAGCGAAATTTTCTCTTCTTCCATTGTACTTCTTGCAAGAATGAGGATTTTTTTAGAGAAAAACATGAGGTGTCGGTCGGTTGGACGGTCTATCTGAGATAAATAAACGTGGAGCTTTTTGTAAAAAAACAAACCTCACGCTGCATTTCCCGAGGAGATAAAAAGCTCCGAAAACGATGAAAATTGTTTCCCAAAGGGTTTTAATTGCGGATGGTGTATATCGTCTTGTCTTTGAGGGGGAGAAGTGTGTTGGTTGGATTTTGACTTCTATAATGTACTTTTAATAAGACATTTTTAATAGTTTTCATTCGTATTAAATAGTATGACACATCATTATTTTTATTGAGTGAAAAAAGGAAAATGATTTCTACCGAAGAGAACGACATCTTCGCGTGAATCGACGCACGAGGAAACCACCGAAACAACGTTATGGAGAAACTACTAGTTTCTATCGGATCTTTTTGCTTCACCGATTCCTCCCACGATTCCGCCGGCTCCCGCGCTTTCTCTCGCATCCCGCCGGCCCCCGCGCTTCCTCCCGCATCCCGTCGGCTCCGTACGCTCGCCGCCGCCGCCGCCCAGCCCCTAGAGCTCCTACCGCCGACACACCCGGCCCCCAATGTCGCGGTCGCCGCCGCTCGCCCGGCCCCCAGAGCCCCCGCTGTCGTCGCCCGGCCTCCCGTCGCCTGGATTTCAATGCCGCCGGCACCCTCCCTCGCACGGATCTTAGTACACTTATGTAATATGATTACCAATTAGAAACGAAGTGGAGTACTTCCTAGCATGTAAATTGTCACATGTGACAACGTACATGCTCGTGTGAGTTTTCCGAACTTTCATTTCGAACTCTGGTTAGGCTGCTATTACTCTAGTATTTTCGACTAAGTTATTTACTCTTTCTTCATATTAAAATATAAGCATTTCTTGTTAAGCATTTAGACAAACATATTTTCTCAAAATTAATGTTTTAAGATGGAGAAGTAAGTATTTTGATGAGCAAGTTGCATATTGGGCCATGTGTTTTTACCACATATTGGGCCATGTGTTTTTACCATGGTTTCAGACTATACCATACTTAATCCAATGTTTTTAATTTCAATCAAATTTTGTTTCCAAAAGGTTGCACTTTAGACCAGTGGTCCACCTGAAAATGCCTATCTCTCATCTCATTTTTTCTCTCTCTTCAATCTCCACCAATGACGTATATGAACTCAACCTCAAACGGAGCAGAGTTAGCGACAGCCCGTATCTTGATCTCGATGTGAATAAGGTAGAGCTTGAGCAGCCCAGAATCGACAACACTGAAGGTTGACCTTGACCTCGAGCTGGGATGGTGCATCTAAGGGGTAGATGGCTATGGATCCTAAGCGCAGGGTCAACGTCAGCGGAGCCTGAGTAGATATGAAACTCAAGTTTGTCCTCTGCCCATCCTACATCGCCTCCGTCACATCAGCATGGGCTCAACCATGGGCTATTTCTTTGTCAGCTTCATCCCAGCTCCACCTCAACCTTCGTCCTCGCCATCTCTAAGCTCGAGATTCTCTTCATCGATGTCACCCCCAGTTGACCTCCGCTCGTCGTCCTTAGGCTTGAGATCCTCTTTGTTGGCATCGTGATCCCTCTCTTCTCCTGGCTTGACCTTGACCTTGCCCTAGTCTTGACCTTGACTCTGAGACCCTTTGCTCATGCAATCCAAAGGCTCAAACTCATGCACGCTGCTAAGATCGTGAGGTAAAAGAGGAGGTTCTTTATGCTTTGGTAGGTTCTTTGTGGTTTGGTTTTTTATCTTTGCCTATCTGAACAGGTGAATCACTAGTTTAAGGTGTAACTTTCTAACAATAGGATACGATCTAAAATTAAAAACTACAATAAAACTATCCAAAAAACATAATCTAATATCTAATACGTAATTCACTTCATGTTTAAGTGAGTACTAGTACGTAGGAGTACCCGGTTATGCGAGTACCGTACGCATGGAGATGGGAGGTCGGCCGAGGCGTCATGATCATTCGATTGATTAGAAAAGTGCGGTGGAAACAGGAAACAGGAAGAGTGGAGCAACATGCGTCATGGTGTGCTTAACAGCCGCGCGGCCCACCACCCAACACCCCAGCTAATCAACGCTTTTTGGTGTTGGGAAATCGCGCCGTCGCCCATCACCCATCACGAAGCGTTGAGTTTATTTGGGAACGCCAGCCGACTTGCCCCAGCTAGCTACACACCACCTGTACGAGTCCTAGATCGCACGTGTTCGGCGTTGTTGCATCGATCCCTCTACTGTCAGGACTCAGGACAGAGTAGTAGCAGGTTGGTGGGAAGTATGTATTTTTGGGACTGGTTTGGTCGTGAGAATCAGTTTTATTTCTTCTGTTTCTTCGAAAATTAAAAACGAGAAACGTTTTTTAAAGAATCAGCATAAACGTTTCTCGTTTTTAAATAAAAATGAGAAACAACCTTTAGACAGTTTTGCTGATTTCTAGAAAAAACGTTTCTTCGAGAATCACCTGTGAATCACTAGAAACGTTTCTGTCCGTTTCTCCTGTTTCTCCGAGAATCCAAAATCATATCAAACGAGCCCTTATAATCTGCATGTTTCGTCAGCGGGGAGCCCGACACGACGCAAGTGTCCGCGACGAGGTCGGTCTTGTTGCTTGTACTACTTGTATAGCTTGTGAAAAGTGTTTGGCAGGGGATTTTAGTGGGGTGAAGCTGATCACTGCAAACGCGTTTCAAACAAATTTTAAAACATTTCAATAAAGCTATCTTTCATCAGATCAACTTCTTCCAGTTTTAACTGAACTGGCACTTCTTAAACTACCCTTCTACTATAGTAGTAATTTGGCTCTTCTGTGACCACGTTCCACAAACTCGCTCGACAGATCGTCCAGTTAGCTAACTAGCAGCCTAGTACTGTCTACCTCTCCTAATACCAACGGTGTGTTCCTTTTTTCGGGATCGTTTTGACTAACTAGGTACACACAAAACAAAATAAAAAATGTGTTTCACAATTAGTTATTAATTATTAAAAAATAAAAAATAAATTCAAATTTTTTAAAAATAAATTCTACATTAAAAATTTTCGTATAAAATATATCGTTTAATAATTTAAAAACATGCTAAATAAATGCTAACAAAAATAGAAGTTGGTTATTATGAAGAAAATAATTGAGCTTTACATTTTCTCTTTTCTGTTAAGATGCTTTTTAAATTATTAAATGATATATTTTCTGTGAAAATTTTAGTTGATTTTTACGAGATAACGGGAATAACTCTTCAGAACAGGATCTAAATCCTTGGTTCCTGGAAAAATAACCGTTCACCTTTTTAGCGACGATAGTTGCATTGAAATTTGTGCAAATTCTTTCTCTCTCCCTCTTGTCTCTTCTGCTTTTCGCCCGTTCACGCGCACACACACGCAGTCTGTCACCGCCGCCGCCGCCGCCGCCTCCCCATCCAACCACGCCAACCCTCAGGATCACCGGCTAACCGGAAGTCATTAACAACGCCGATGAGACCCTGCGAGGCCGGCCTCCTCTCCCTTTCCCTCATTTAAATTGATTAAATTAATTTAACTTTAAGGCTCAAGGAACGCTAGGAGTTACGGTGTTTAATTTATCATGATAAATCAAAAGGAAGGTAAATGTTTTCTGAGAAATAATCCAAGGATTGATTAACAAATCGATAACAAACGTCATTTGCATCTAATTAATGGTAGGTTTATGGTAGTGTAGCGGACTATGGTTGATGGCTAGTTGGCGATGATCAGTTTAATCTCTTCCTCTTCCTTTTCTTTTTCCCTATAAAAAATATGATCTCCCATGCGTAAGAGAGAATAGGCATCGAGAACCCCACCTCCATGATCTTGCATTGAGAAAAGAAGGCGAATCAGATTTTAAGAAGTGCATCACGTGATAACTCGTTAGTTCTTATGAACGACTACGTTGACTATCTCCTCTTCATCATGGCTGGTGATGAGAATAGGAACGACAACCTTTCTGCTCCGCTACCATCACAACTACGTACTGTTACAACACCGTATGTTATTTTCTTTTTTATTTCTTTCTGTTGATTTTTCATGTGCATATAAATCAGATATGTTTCTTTCTACGGTTTACACCTATCACATATCTATTTTGCGTATTCATATTATCGAGAGTAATTCGTCAGGTTTATGTTATCATAGTTTATGCCGCCACGGCCTCATCGGCTGTCCTCCACTGCCGCTCAAGGCCATCCCTTAAAAGTCTTAAAGAAACCCTATATTCCCTCTCTCCCAGCCCCTACTTGGCTACTAATATCCTTAACATCCATCCTGAAACTCTTAACATTTACCCCAGGTCTTTTACCGAAGTCGCGTGCCGTGCGTAATGAGAAAGATGAAGGACCGGTGAGGAGGTCATCGGCGCCATGGCCGTGCCGGTAAAGCCTCACTGCCACCTTCTCCCTCCATTGTTGTCTCCCCTGGTTCCTTCTTCCTCGGTTTAAGGTGAAAGACGACTCCGTGACTGAAATCCAATGACCAGAAACTAGGTGACTAAGATTTTAAGAAATCTCATTCATCAGAAATACTGCTGAGCTATGCCATACCGGACGACGGCCATAGAGGTACCTGGTATACATGTTGTAGTGTGCTGCTGCGTGCTCACCGGAAGTGTACATTCATCGTTGCCACGGAGCTGCAAGCTGAAACTGCCAATTAGCGACCAGCCATTCTTTCCCTCTTAATCCCTTTCCGTCGCACGGTTTCCCCTCTAATCCCTTTTTTTCCTTTCTCATGTGATTTTCTGTCCGGCCCATCTCTTTTCTTCTTTTTCAGTATAGCCTACATGGAAGACCTGTATTTATGGTTTCATGGGCTCAATTTATTTTGTAATTTGGTCATTTTTTGGTTCGGGAACACAGGTGCATACTAACATGTACTTTTTCATGTATGTATGAAGTCTATACATAAATGTATAACATTTATAAATTTTGTACATACACGTACTATACACATATGTGTGTATGTATAAACTTTATATGTATATGTATAAAGTTTCAATGTATAATTACGTGCACATACAGGAGTTGTTCGCTTGTCTTATCAGTCGGGTTTATCAGCCGTTCGAACAGTATTTTCTCTCAATCAAACCAAAGGCTTGTCTTATCGGTGACTTATAGGACCAGCAACACACCCATAAATACATATAAATAAAAATATTGTACATATATGTACTACATATAGACTACACATATAAATACAAAGTTTATACTATATATACATACACATATAAACACAAAGTTTTTATGTATACATATAAAGTTTGTATTTATATGTATATAAAATTTATACGTATATGTACATATTAAGGTTGTATAAGAATAGGGCCAAAACCGACCACGCGCCTACACGTAATTGATCATGCATTAGGTGCCCCAGCTACATTGCAAGCCTGCAATTGGAGAGTGAAAGGAATAAGTTCACTTGTCGTCTCTCAATTTTATATCGAGTTCGTATGATATCTTAAACCTTAATACCAGAAATGTCGACCTTCTAAGTGTTCGAAACCGTGCAACGTAGGTTCAGTATAGACCATATTTTCTCTGGGTTTCGCTAACGTGACATATGTCTGGCCCACTTGTCAGCTTGCTGAGTCACCTATGTCGTTTCACTCTCTCGTTGGTTGTCTGACCAGCTCTCGAACGACGATGATGACAGCGGTGGCGCTCGCGTGGAGGTCGATGACGGCTCCGTCACCAGCGAAAGGTTCGTCACCTGGAGGCGGCTCCGACGCGTGCGGCGGCTCGACCTCATGGCGAAGCGGCGAAGACCCGGACTCGAAGCAGAGCGGCGGCGGCCATGTCCTCAAGGCGGAGCGACGGCGCGTCGACTGGGGCACCCCGGTATGTGCGACGGCCTGGCCTCATGGGGAGTGGCGACGCGGCCTCGAGCGGAGCATTGGCTGGACGGCCTTGACGTGTAGCGGCGAACAACCCTCGAGGCGGAGCGGCGGCGACCCTAGACCGGCGGTGGACTGTAAGTAGGACCCTCCTCCTCACCACATCGCTCGCCTGCCCCCTCCCTCACGTTCTTCCATGTCGCCGACCTCTTCGGCAGCCGGGGACTCTACAACGGCGAGGTCGGCATCCGCAAGGAGCTCGTCTCCGACTCCCCCGCGCGCCACCATCTACTACGACTACCACTTCTTCGAATGAGCCCACGAAGGCGCCGGCTGCGGAGGGCGTGGATCCAGACGAGTTCGAGAAGGAGATGATGGGGGCTCACCAGCAGATTCCTGTACGGCGAGGTCAGCCTCAACGACTTTGTCGCCAAGAACCCGCCTCTCCCGAACCGGCCCAGAAGAATGGGCTCATCAGTGACAGAATCATGACGGTGGAGTGGCCAAGGGCGTCGGAGCTGCCGTTGCAATATCCAGAACTGAAGATCCCTTGGAAGCAACCCACCCAACAATGGGAAGTAAGCCAAACAGGGAAGACAGGATAGGAGATTAGTAGGTGGTTACTAATGGTGGCTTCGTCGTCCGAAGACTGGAGCATCTCCCTTGGTGCCGAGGAAGGCACGGAGGATGCGCGCCACGGCCTTGTCGACGGCGACATTGGCCTTCTGCGGGTCGAGTCGAACCCCACATTCGTGTGTCGTGTCTTCTTCTTCTCCTCCTCCTCAAGGATGATGAATGACCAGAGAACTCGTGAAGGTCGAATTTTTAGCATTTATAATTTTAATTTTTAAAAATTTACAAAAATAATTTTTGGATTCAAAAATTTGCAAAACTAGTCCTTCCCGCCCTCGGGACAAGAGGGCGGGATTTAAAAACGTCCTCCCGAGGACGTTTTATCTGACGTGCGGAGCCGTTGGATGTCGTCTGCGCGCATGTGTAATTTTGTATTTTGCCCCTTCCCGCCCTTACAAAGGGCGTTTTCGTGCGTGAACGTAATAAACAGTGAATAATGAAGAGTGCAGTGAACAATGATGAACAGTGCAGTAAACAGTAAAATAAACAGTGAAAAAACGCCCTTCGTAAGGGCGGGAAGGAGGCAAAATGCAAAATTACACGTGCGCGGCAGACGGCACCCAACGGTCGTCTGCCACGTCGGATAAAACGCCCTCTGAAAGGACGCTTTTTAAATCCCACTCTCTGAAGAGGGCGGGAAGGGACTAGTTTTGCAAATTTTTAATTCGAAAATTATTTTTGTGAATCTTTAAAAAATTAAAATTATAAATGCCAAAATTTCTCGAAGGTCAGCACCATGGCCGCCACGAGGCCCACGACGTCCAGTTGTGTCGCGCGGCGCGTGTCGTCCGCGTGTACTATGGGATCGTGATGGTGGCTACCACGTGTACTGCGGGATCGCGTCACTGAGATGCCGGCGCGGCCCGTCGCCAGTGCCATCATCCTCGCCGGCTGCCAGGCGGCAGCCGCTCCTCACCGTCAATTGTGCTGCTTGAGATGGGAACATAGGGGAGGAAGAGAGAGAAGGGAAGAGATGCAAGGGTCATTGACAAGTAGGCCCCAACATATGACACGTCAGTGAAAACCGGAGAAAATATAGTCTATACTGTCAAGGACCTACTTTGCATGTGAACGTTTTAGGGGTCGACATTTCTGATATTGGGAAGTAGAGACGTCATGCAGACTCCACGTAAAGTTTAGGGACGGCAAATAGACTTATTCCGAGTGAAAGCCGGCCCAGGACTCGCTTACCCTGCTCGGTGATTGTGGGGTTCTGGGCCGGCAACTTGATCGGTGGCTGGTTGGTTATCCTGGTCCTGCCAAAACCAGTGGCCCATTCTGAGTTTGTGAAGGCAAATGGAGCCAGCCAGCCTTATCAGATTGAGATGTGCCGTGTGTGGGTGTGGCTGGCCCGACATCCGGCCGTCCCTGGTCTCTCTTGATCCAGGGACCAAACGACACGCGGACGATCGCCATCTTAGCAAAGATTCTTCATCAAGCAAAGAACATTTAAATGACGCACCCTCTCAAAGCGACAGCCGAGCTTTTCACACCGTGAGCACAGAGACGGGAGATTTATTAGGGTGCCACCTCAGCGGATAATTTTATCAGAACTAATACGACACCTGCGACGCCGGAGCAAAACGACACCACAACAGGTCGCTCTAGTAGCCTCTACAGCTTAAACAAACTCGCAGTCTAGCAGATACAACGGACAGGAATCGCCAAAGGATTCTAAGCTAGCAGAACCTGCTTACCTGCATCGACAGCAACCGAGATAACAACAGAAAGTCCAAGCCTAATTGCACTGGATTAGCTAACTAAAGATTGCGACATCAAACCACAGCTTTTATACAAAAAAGAGGAGGATTAAACGTACGCCACACAAAGTAGAGCTAGTAGAACATCATCATCATCCACGAAAATGTCGTCACATGCATATCTAAAACACCATTTTCTGCCATAAGTGCCCCACTCTTATTCAGTTCAGGACTTCAGGCGAAGGCTACCCCTCAACTTTAGGCGGTGACCTCACCTACTGGGTCTTCGCCGATTCACTCTTCGACGGCTGGGCCTCCGGTGAAGACTCGCCAAAGACCTTGGCGATGCGCTCGGTGGGGATGGCGGGGAGGTACTGTGCTCCGGTGTAACCCTTCTCGGCAGCGGCGGCGATCACCTTGTTGTACTTCTCGGCCCAGTAGGCGGCCGTAGGTACGGCGATCTGCGCCACCTGCGGGAACAGCGGCAGGCTGTTGAGCGAGCGCCAGGTGGAGACGGCGAGGTGCTCCGCCGCCGGCTCGTAGCGCACGTAGAGGTCATTGGCCACGGGCTGGATCTTCCCGTACACGTCCTTGGCCACGGGCTCGACCTTCGCGTACGCGACGCGCGCGGCGCCGGTCACGCCGGACTGCTGCACCTCCGCGGTGAGCTCCCTCGCCACGTCCGGCACGCCGCGTGCCACCGCGCAAGCCTTGGCTGAAGCGGCCTTCAGCGTCGGCGGGAGGTGTCGGTCCAGCTCTTGCACCGTATAATCCACCTGCGATTTTCAGTTCACCTCAGTCAGCAAAAACATAATTTCTACCGCTTCTTAATCTAATCCCTACTAGTACAAGAATTAGAACCAAAATCTACCATAGGCAATCCTCAATGTCAAATTCTGTATTGCCAAGTAAGAGCACCGAAATCAATATCAAATTCTGTAATATTGCCAACGAAATCTGAAATCAAATTGGAATCAATCTAAAATGGACTACAGTACCACACTTCTACCGTCTTTCCCAAATTCCTACCAAAATTAACACAGAATTCTACCAGAAGCAACCCTCAAAGTCGAATTCTGTATTGGCAAGTAAGAACAGTGAAATCAAATTGGAATCAACTTTGGAGTTCGTCGGCAGGTTGGTGCCAAACTAGGACCTGTTCAATGTTCATCACCTCGGAGACTCCGCCAGGTGCTAGAATACGCCGGAACCCAAGGAATCTACCATGGGGGAGGATTCGATGCACCACCACGGGAATCCCGTATGGGGACCCCTGTAGGCCCCAGATACATCACGCGCACCAAGAAAATGGCCATGCTACGGCGCAGGTTAGCCATCGTAGGGCCCGCGTCGGAGCAAATCATGCAGCGCACCCAAAAAAAATCTAGCGGCGCAGGGTAAGGCACCGGCACGGCACCCATCCCGTGCTAACGTGCGCCGCCGTGCGCGCGGCAGAAAGACGGCCTCCTCGGCCGGCGAGCGAACCGCGCCACCGCTCGTTTGGTGGGGCGGACAACGGCAAGCGTGAGCAATTGACAGTGTTCGTGGAGACTGGATAGTGGGCAAAGGGGAGTTTGGGACGCGTACCTTGCGGTCAACGAAGGCGAGGACGTCGAGGGGGACGCCGTGGAATCGGCCGTAGACGGGGCCGACGATGCCCTTGACGGCGGACTCGACGGCGTCGACGCCCGGGCGGAGCGGGCCGACGTGGTCCTTGGCCAGCGCGTAGAGCCCCGCGAGACAGATCGTCGCCTGCGCCGCCGCCACCTGCACGAACTCCAAGTACCTCAGCTTCGGCCTCCTCACCTCCTCCTGCTCCACCTCCACCTCCCTCTCCTCCTGCAAAACCAAACCAAACCCCCAAATCGGAACCAAATCAGCACCAATTCAACCCAAACCAGCATCAATTCGAAACCAACAAGCCAGAGAATCGCGCCTACCACTTGCGGGTTGGGCTCCGCCATCTCTCAGAAGCCGGAATCGAGGCGCGAGGGTTTCCGCTTCCTACAACCTGGTCGGGAATCGGGGACTCGGGGGAAGAGACGAAGACGAGACGAGACGAAGACGAGACGAGAGAAGACGAGGCGATTTCTTTCTTTCCCTCGAAGTGAGGAGACGGGAGGATCGGGACAGGGGTGGGTGGTATATAGGTGACGAGGGGCGCCGCGGGACCGTCCGATGGGAGGGGGTGGGTTCGATCACGGCCGTTGGGACGGCGCGAGAACGCTCTGGAGCGGGTACGCCACGTCGTGGCTCGCTTGAGGGACACGTGGAGGTGGGCCCTGTCCACGTCGCCTGCCAGCGCCATCTTTTACTCGTCGATCTGTGTGCGGGAGGTTGAGGACGAAACGGCCGAGGTGGGGTGGGTCATGCCGGTGATGTACTGATGTCGATCCTTGGCTTCTAGAAATTTCTATCTTGCTGTTGTATTGTACTCTACAATCTGGGAGTGACGAGGGTTAGATTGCTTCAACATTAAGCTGCAGATTTTTCGTTTCAAAAAAGAGCTGCAGATTGTGACGATTCAGTTAGGCAATGAAGATGCATTGATGATGTTCTTTTCTCAAGAGAGATTCTTCGGAGTAGTTCACCAAATGACTTACCGGCCGCGCTGCCAGCACAAGGATCGATGGACCAAGTGGTGAAAACGCAGGCTGGCTATTCCGTAGCCGCCACGCTGATCAACAACTGACGTGCATCAAAAGAAACCTCAGCTGTTTTCTCAATGGCCATTTACGTGGGTTTTTTTCACGGTGTGAATAAAGATAAAGATAAAGTATTTCGTGCAAAACAAAAATAACATTAACATATGATTAATTAAATTTAATTATTATAAAAGTTAAAAAATAGATTTATCTGATATTTTGAAATAACTTTCATATAAAATGAGAAAGCTTTTATACAAGACGTGCCGCTATTTAACAGTCAGATTGAAAAATACCGTTCAGCCGAAACAAACGGGCCCTAAGGGATGAAATGGTTCACATCGCAAAATACAACAGGCGCTCCAGGGCAGCAGCTGAGGCACACACTACGCTAGCCACCAATCTCCTGCAGGCACTGTCAGACAGTGCCAGGACAAGCTGACCTGCCCTGTGTTGGCAGGGAAAAAACATCCATCCGTGCATCTAGATCGGATCCACTTCAACAGAAGCATATACAGTATGAGCGAGAGAAAACCATAGTTCGCATCATACATTTCATGGCTAATCAAGAACTATTAATCTCAGATGTTGAGCGTGAGGTTCCATCCAAGCGAATGCGGCACATAACAAAGAGCACCGGCATTCAGCATCAGTTCATCGACAAACCATTTTAAATTAAATAAAACAATAATACATAAGAACATACACAACCATCGTTCTAGTTAGACGCCTTTGTCGTTGAGCTTTTCCTCCAAGCTGATACACTTATTGTATTTGACCCCTTTTAAATAACGGTGCAGACACGAGCACAATTAGCTGCATCTGCACAACTTCTCGTACACAACGAATGCGATGTTAGCCACTGACAGCTAACGCCTAACAACATCAGGTAGGAGGATACTGTTGTACATGCCTGGAGTTGTTTGCCTGAAGCAAGGGTGCAACTCCGGCTTACCAGCTATCTAGTGAAGGCCGCCGAGTCTTGGTCTGGTTCAATCGCTAAACTAGGGCTAAGACCATCTTGCATCTGCTGCCCAGATCCCTGTTTGCAGTACGAATGTTAGATCTATCAAGGAAATACATAAAATAAATCCAGTGAAATTTTGCTAAGAAGTACAGTCTGAAAATTTAAATGCCCTTTGGGAACTTCTTTCAAATTTAATTCAATTTATAATGAAGTTTATTGTTACGAAAAGCCTTACAAACAAGCATTCCATGTATGTCACCCTAAAAACTGTGTACCTGCTATTCTTGCCAACGTTCAATAGCTGAGGCCAGACAACTAATCTTGTCCGTAGTGACAGTCCCAGAGAGGACTCTGTAATGCAATTAAACATAACTATTGGTAATCAAAATACTTGTACCAACTTATTATTGCATATTTGCATATATGTGTTTCGATTAGATCTCGCAAGTAATACAGGTAAGAATACCAATACTACAAATATTTATTCCTTAAAACCAATACCATCCATTGTTTATGATATTTTGTGGCTAGTTATATGAACATGTGTTATCTGCAATATATTTTGTAAACACGTGTTTCTTTGCATGTCTGTATTCGAGTGTTAGTAGAACATGTATTTTTGCATTTGTATCAAATGGTGGGCCCAACCCCCATTGTTTATGTTACATAATTTCTAAAATTGAGAATAATTATTTTTCTCATATTTGAACTTGTAGTATATTTATCTCGCGTAAGCACATTGCTAACGAGATCAAAAAGCCCAGAGTAAGCAATTATCTAATCGTCTCCATACAGTCAAATAGGCTACTACATAGGTACTTCAGGTACAGGATTGTGCCTTGCAGGAAATGAGACATGATATGGTGATTTTTCAGATGTTGCCAGTGTTATGCAAGATGCAGATGTAAGCACAGGATATACTGCAAGAAAATAAATATTAAACAAACATCCCCGTTGCTCTTCAAGTACTTAATGAAAACAACTTACCTGTGGCTGCAAAGATGGTAACTGCTGCTGCTGCTGGTCTTGTTGCATCACATATTGTTGTGGTTGAGACAGCCTGTAGTATGGCTCCTTGAGTTCAAGTTTGGCTGTGGATGTCTGCAGGATGCCACCTTGTTCAGCTCCCTCACCCCACATTTTAGCTTCCAGAAATAACAAAAAGAGCAAGAACAATCAGCTTCAAGTGCAATAGAAAAAAAACTGATAACAAATGAAATAGAAAATGCCCAACCTGACATCGTCAAGTATATCGTGTAGCTTTGTGCACTGTGGGCTACCAGATGAAGTCGACCTGTTATTTCTTGTCCAGCCATGACATACAATGGCTGTGAAAGTATGCATCGTAGTTGGTACCAGTGAGTCGTAGGGGAGCCTGGAGCAGTGGTAAGCCACCTCTGGACAGTGCTGCAGTAAAACACCCAGATTGTAGCAGGTAGAGCAGACGACAGAGAATATAGACTGAAATAAACCGATGTAGCACTGACCTCCCATTGAACAATACATCAAACCAACAAGCTAACCCATGCACCCTAGTGCCAACAGAGGCCACAAAATTTAGGGGAATGTCAATCTCGTAAAGCTCCTCTTCCTGGCAAAGAAAGAGAATGCTTCATTTTGCAGGGACAAACAATACAGAAAATTCACCTATAGTTTCAGTCTCATCACCAATAAAGCATCACCAATAAAGCACATTTACCTTCATGGTAGTGAAATCAAGCGTATGAAACGTAGGCACAGAAACCAATAATCTTGGATCGAATGCATCCACCACAGGCTGCATGAGAATTGCAGGGGCATTTAGATTTGACGAGGAGTCAGCAGTCACTCTGATCAACAATGCAGTTATGGGTTATATAGAATTACTGAAGTAATAGCCATTCTCGGGGTTCAAATCTTGGGATTAACCACTGGAACTGGAATCCAGGTGGGTAATTGAAGGATTTTAGGCACCAGTAAGGCAGTAAGAGTGCATCGAACTATTTTTTGTTGTTTTTGAATTGAGGTACTTTCTAGTCAAAAGTTGAAAAGAAAAGGGATGAGATGTTAACAGATTGGATCAGTTTCCTTGGTAAGACTAAGATCAAATATTAGTACCTGTGAAAAATACCCCTGAAATGCTGAACCATGCAAAGGTGTAAGATCAACACCAAAAAAGTTATGCTGCTGCCAGAAGAGAGCCTGCAGAAACACAACCGAAATATAATAATGTGTCAAATTAAAGAGACGCTTAGGATTGAAATAGCATACTTTCAGCAAGGATAATATACTTGCTCGACAACATGAGAATAAATAGGAAGTTTCCACAAGGTGGCTTTAACCCCACCAGCATCATCATACGAACGAAAATATGAGATTTTCGCATAGAGCAAATGATGTGCTAAAAACACATATAAGCTAAGAATAAGTGCACATTCTCTTTTTTCAGAAAATACGCAGAAGAGCTGCATATCTTTGTGTTAAGACAGAAAAAAGTTTTTAATACAACATCTTCCGATTGACATAGCAGCAAACCTTCAGACCAGGAAACAAAAAGGTATAAGTGGGGGAAACGGGCACATTCTTGCTTTGGTACTGCGCTATACAGTTGACAGAAAGCATGGACAAGTTGAGAATTCATTTCTCAATATCTCCTATTTAAAGAACCAGGGAAGTTTTGGAACAGTAATATCTATATATAGGATGGCAGATGTTATGATGTTGATCCACGGATACGGTAGTTACTTCCTCTGTTCCAAAGTATAGCAACCTAGTACTCAATTAGACACCACCTAGTACTACTAGGTGTACTAGGTGGTGTCTAATTGAGTACTAGGTTGCTATACTTTGGGACTCCGGAGGGAGTATTTCATTACTTTACGTCCAATAAATTGCAAGTTGTATAGTGTGCATATGCACTCATCTTATGTAGTTGCTAGGTCAAGCACATGAACATAAACATATGGTGTTACAGTTTGTGATGTTCCCGACATTTCCACTCCGATAGTCCCAATGTCATATCCATTTCTGGCACTACCATTTTTATTCTCATTTCAAGAAAAAAAGTACGGTTTTGGAAAACAATTTTGAGTATTTTCCAATCGATTCCAACTGTTTTCACCCCCCACTTGCACATGGTAATTTACAACAAGGTTAGTAAAGCCTCACTAGAAGCACTGGATGATAAGATTGTTTTGTAAATCTAGAAAAAAAATCATCGGAGTGTAATATTGTACCTTGTTTGCCATTTCAACATAGAGGTATTCATCGGAAAATGGAGCCATATGAATCCTAGCAAATATTTAATATATCAGGCAGCAGTGAGTAATTGTGAATGCCAAAAGGTAGCTAAAAGAACCATGCATCTTAGCTTGTTTTTTGGAATACTTTTAGCCAATAGATCTATTCTGACGTTTTAATAAGCACAGATGATTTAGTGAACAAATCCTAATCAAACACTCAAAGATTTTGTGAAGCATAACTTCCAATAAATATCCAGAGTGATTCAGATTACCTTCCAGTTGTTGGAAACATTTTACCACCTGGCACAAGGAATCTGTCTCTAGCTATAACATAGGACTCCAGCATCCTTTCATTCACCAACAGAGTTCCTAAAATATTATAGGCAAAACACTACATATAAACAGATACAGCAACAAATTGATTGTCCTATACCAAATTTCAAAATTCAAATAACAATATATCATTTCAAATATTAGCTAGTTTACATTGGTATTTAACTATTCAGTAAACACCGTGGATATAGCATAAACTATCACCATTTGGCCAATGGCCAGTGCTTAACCCCTACGATCCATTAAAAGGAACAATGATGCTAACAATGGATAGTTTGTCTACAAATATGACAGGCAATTTTTTGACAGGATTAACAGATGACAATGCAACCTAGTAATACTTGTCCATCACCTAGCTGCAAAAGTATGAAAGTTATCCATCTATACAATACATAATGAATCGCTTACTAGATTGTGCATCAGGTATAAGATGTAAAGCAGGAACACCAAAGGTGGCTCTGGGGATAGAAATGCTCCAGAAAGTTTATCATTGATTCATACCCATAGGCTCTGATATAAGTATGTCAGCTTTCTCTGGAAGTTCAACTTCCTCAACTTTGCCTTTGATGACCTAGTTAAGATGGGGACACTGATTAATTTTAGGGCAAAAAGGAAGCCAGGAAGTTCCAAACCAAACTGGCACATAAACGAACCGTTATTCTTTGTCCAAGAGATGGGTTTCCAGAAATAAGATGCTGAGCATGTTCAGCCATTTCAGATGCCTCAACTGCATATACATGTCTGGCACCAGCCTGATATTGACATATAAAACATCATCTGTTATTTTGTATCAAAAACAAGAAGTTAGAAAAGTCATGGAGAATGTTGGAGTGTACCTGTGCAGCAAATAATGAAAGAATACCACTACCAGCTCCAACATCAACCACAACTCGACCCTCAAAATCAGATCGATTTTCCATTACAGCGGCATAGTATGTTCCTGGAGTAAAAGGTTGTAAACTAATTACATATATGCAGAAAGGTGACCTTCATGCCATTCTTTTTAGTAACAGAATCAAGTGAAGTGAGAGTGGTAAAGATTGTTGTCAGCAGCCGTCAATATTGTCGCAAATAAAATCAATATATAATTTTTTAACTCTTTGACAATAGGCCAGAGATACTGACCTGTCCTGACAAAGTCTTGCAACATATTTTGCTGATGTAATAACTGGCCATAGTAGTGGAAATACATCTTTGCCGACGAGGCCTCAATTTTTGTATCAAATTTGCTTTTAGAACCAATTATTAATCCATTTTCCATGGGTTCACCTGCCATAAAGCAGCAATATGTTGAAAATAAGAATCTATGGCATTTTACATTAAAAAAAGGCTAATGGCTCAGGCTTCACTGTTGGCATAAGTTTTGAGATTAACATGTCATTATTGTCTCTTAGTTGCCACTTTGCTTCGTCACAAACACCACTTTTGAAAAAGGAAACAAATACAAAGAGAAGCACAAAAAGGTGTGCTACAATCAGCATCTCATAACCAAGTTCTACCAAGAAAAATGATGCAGAGTCTTAATGTGTGTTCTCCAAAATAACATGCATGATGTAATTTGATTTCAGTAACTACAGTTATCCTTCGACATAACCAGATGTGCAGATATAAAGCAGTAAAAGATGTTACTTCTACGAATGCCCAATAGCATTAATTTTTTATCAGATTAGGCACGACTAAATATGCAAGTTGAATGGCATTATGCATTTCATTAGATAGTAGAGCTAGCAGAACATATCAAACCAAAGTGAAAATCATTATCTAGTCTCAAGAACACTTGGTATTGAAGGGTAGATATTGGCACTTAAAGAAAAATAGATATGAAGAGCTGTAATTAACTATATGCATGGTAATCTCAAATTTAGTATTGAGAACATGGGCCAATGACTCAGAAATAATGCAACAAAATATGCTACTGGAATTATCTGAAACAAGAAATGAAAGGACAAACCAGCTTTTCCACTAATCACTCGGTGTTTCCATTGTTGAAAAGCTAAATAGAAGGCTTTGCTCTCAGCTTCTGTCCTAAGAACAACCTTAATTGCTCTTGAATATGACTTCTGCCTCAAAGAATTGAGAGTTAACATGAAGCCATTTAATATGCGCTACAAGAAAGTTCCAACAGAAAAGGCCAAACAATGATCTACAAATTGTCATATTACCTTTACCTCTAGGCAACATTATCAGAAAATCTATGCGATGAGTTATTTAGCAGATGGTAACAAAGAAGTGTGACACAGCAGTCAGCAGGAAATTCACCTTTATACCGTAAAATAGGCAGCAGACTATCAAGAGTTCTATAAGTCAGACTTTCAGATAGGCAGGAAAATTCTAGTTATGCTTCAGCATCTCACAATCGTAGAGCATATCCTTTGCAGTTTCAGAAAGTAGCTTTTAGTACATTTAGGATGGTATCCATAGAGATCATATCACACTCCAGCCTTTTCTTTAGCTGTTTCAACTATTATGTGTCTAAAACTCTAAGTTGGCTTTGGATGAAGATATGATCCCAAAAAAAATAGTGTTCCAAAAACAAACTTGAATGCAAACTGTGTCATGTTATGCAACTAGTAATCTCAACATCTTCGCCCAAGATTTAAAATGTCACCGAATCTTCTTTTGAGCCATCTTTAAAAAAAATGCGGTATGCCTCTACCCTGCAACAATTAATCCTTGATATCATCTTCAAATTGGCTTGAGCGTGATACAGGCATACAGCTCCAGGCGTGGTATATCAGGGAATTGGACTGGTTATATACCGGAAGGCTCAGTGCACATCAGAAATATGAAATCCAACAGAGGAATACAACATTATGACCAAACGAAAGCGCATATTAACTTTAAAAAAACAGCGAAATTGCTGAAGAGTACCTCCTCCACACCGTCCTTAGCCTCCGACTCGCCGCTCACGCACAGCCACTCCGTCGGCCCCAGCTTAAATATCTGCAAAAATCAAAATCTCATTCTCCAATGCAGGCACCTCTCAGAACCCCCCACGAAATCGAATTGACCCACGCGGCCACGCCCTACAGCCTACGCCACTCCCACTCCCACTCCCCCATAAACCACCGAGATCACGGAGGAATACCTGAGCGTCAGAGAGATCGATCTCTAGCGTGTGCTTCGCCTGGGTCTCACCGGACCAGACGAGGCTGAGGCGCGGGGCCCCGGAGGACGCGTCCCCGCCGAACATTGCCGTGGCGCCGGCGGTGGCCTCCGTCGAGGCGGCGGCGGGGGCGGACACATGGGAGAAGGATACGTTTGGGAACAGGTCCGGCGACGCCATTGGGCCGGTAGCCTCGGATCCGGGATGCCCTAGGGTTTTGGGCGCCGGGGCGGACGATACGGGGGCTAGGGTTTTGGGCGGAGGCGCGCGGGAGGAGGTGGCTCGCGTCGCGTGGTGGAGCTGCTGTTTGTACGCGTGGGTGGTGGACTGCACTGTGCAAAGTATGCATCCGCCATTTTCTAAGATATTTTTTTCTAAATTCGTGAGAGAAGGCAACGCCGCCAAAGTCACGGTGACGCGGTGAAGTTCGAATGAGGCTTTCTTACCTTTGACCGACAAGTGGGACCCAATGCTTCGTTATTGATGATGGGCCCCACGTATCAGTGGCGAATAGGATTGATATGATCGTACGCATACATAACGACGGACCAGAGTTAAAGCCGTCGCTTTTTTGGCTTTACCGGAGAATGGGTGAACTGACATGTGGGGTCTAAACTCTCTAAAGTGCTTTGGTCCACAGATCATGGTAATGTATTTTGGGAGTACTATGTACTTTTGGTAGTATTGGGCTCTTGGGACTTGGGCCACTTGGATTTATTTTGTTTTTAGCCCAGCAAAGCCCAAAGTTTGCTGGGCCATGACTACCAAGTTGGCCATATGAAAATGTCAGGAGTCCAAAAAGGTGTAGTAGAGCTTCAGACAATTGCATGGGCCTGTTCAGATTGATTCTACTTTAAACTATATCATTATATCATTATTTGATGAAATTAATAATTATATGGTTACATTTTAGTTTGTTACTAAATCTATAACTATTTATAAAGCAACTAAGTAACGTTTCCATCTAAAATTTTGTTTTGTCTGGCTATTTTACGAAAACCCCTTAAGTTTTTCGAAATAGAGGGTCGCGACCAAGCAACGATCCACGTCGGATTTGATTCAATTTCGAAGTCATCTCGCGCCCAACACGAATCAGGTCCAAAATCCCTAATGGACGACCAGACGCATGGTCCACTATGCATGCGACCACTTTCGTTTTTTGCTTATTGGTTGTTTTGGACATTTTCTTTTTCGGGATAGCCTGTGCGATCAATTCGGTCCGTTACCAAATTTGGTTTCACGTTTTCAGACTTTCTCTTTTATAATTTTTATGGGCTTCATTATTTAGCAGGCCGGTCCAATTCGTTCACATACACCAAATCGGGCTTTTTTTAGCATACATGCTATTCAACCTATGTCTATACACTTTGTATAGGTATGTACGCATATAAAATATATATATATATATATATCTATAATCTATAACTATCTATAAAGCAAGTAGTGTTTCTATCTAAAATTTTCGTCCGTCTGACTATTTTACAAAAAATCCCTTAAGTTTTTATAAAATTAACCCGCAGTCCCAATGCTGAAAAAAAAAGGAAGGCTTGGATAAAAAAAGACCTTCTGCGCCCCTCCTGCCCGTCCCCATCCACGCCGCGCCTGCGCCCCTCCCTTCCGTCGCTGCTCAGAGCTCCCGCGTTGTGCCTGGGCCCCTCTCTCCCATCCCCATCCGCGTTGTGCCCCGACTTCACCCGTTGAAACGCACGGGTACAATTGTTAGTAAACAAAATATTAGATAGGGAGTAATTGATATGGGCTAACTATTGTACCAATGTTAGTTAACATATGTTGGGCCCTTATGCGGCCCAACTTTATAAACATGTCCTACTCATAATATGTTTCTAATTCGGAACCATACGTCCCGGACGCTGCATCCATATCCCTATAAAAATCAATCCATCGATCAACACATGGAGAGACGAAAGAAGCTAGCTGTCACGAGCTATGGCGGCTGGAGAGGAAGACATATACATATATATAGTCTATAATCTATAATCTATATCTATAATATCTATAAAGTAAATAATGTTTCTACCCAAAATTTTCGTCCGCGGCTATTTTGCGAGAAAACTCTTTGAGTGTTTATAAAATTAACCCGTAGTCTCAATCGAAAAGAAAGGGAAGGCTTGGATGGAAAAAAAACCTCCTGGGCCCTCCCTCCTTGCGCCCCTCCCTCCCGTCCCCATTCGCACCGCGCCCCGCACCGTACCTGCGCCCCTCCCTCCCGTCGCTGCTCGAAGCTCCCGCGCCACGCCTACACCACTTCCTCCCGTCTCCATCCGCGTCACGCCCTGACTTCACCCGTTGCAACGCACAGCCACAGTTGCTAGTATTGATAATGTCTATAAAACTTTTGCAACATTATATTGAGCCTATTCTTAACAGTGTTGTCAATTTATCAAAATTTTGACAGATTTGTTTTAACACAATCTAAACAGACTTGCCATGTTCCCTACTTGTACATAAGTCCAATAAGTAAAAGATATTCCTCCCGGGTCTAGGTAGTGTGTATGTGTTTTGTAGGAGCGATGGTTGAGCAAATACGTTGGTATTGTGTTTCGTAAAAAAAATCAAATGATGTTACATCGCTATGAAAATTGTTTTTTTAAAACAGATACCAATGTGCATACATCTATATACACACGTACACACTCATCCCTGTAAAACACTCATATACATGCACTATTTCTATGAGCACATTTGAATCGGTATATTTTAAAATTAGTAAATTAATTAATTAATTGTAGGTGCTTCACTACCAACGACGGATACAATCTAAGATAAAATCGATTTCAACGTCCTAAATTAGACCAAAGGAATTCTGTCTGCTAGAATAATAAAAAACGCTTTTGAATTCATCTCATCCTTTATAATACAATGGTACTTTTTCTTTGTTCAGCAATATACGGACCCTGCCCGGAAAAGGGGGAATGAGGACGAGATAACGATTAGTCACCGAGCCTCATGGGGGGACCTTCCCCCTTACACAAAGTAAAAGTAATCCCGAAAAATTAAAGCGAAAATTTTAAATAAAAAGATCACAGAAATCTTTCGAAGCTCTTTTATTCTCTCCGAGCTTTTTCTTCCACTTGCTCGAGGAAGCATAATCGGTAATAGACAGTTTAACTAAACCTCCTTAATTAAGGTCTAATATCACTGAACACTGAACTATAAATATAATTCAGCGAAACACAAAATGCCTTGGGTTTCAGTGCTGTTGCACTTTTGCCCTCGTCAAGTAGCCATCCTATTAGTTGCAGCTGGTGACCGCCTTCTTGTTGCCCACCTTTGTGTCTCTTGTAGTAAGCCATCACAAACCCTTCAATCAATGAAAGAAGTTATCCCGCCCTGGCGTTAACCGAAGTGAACAACGGTATCTGTCGGCTCTCATCATATGCGGTGGTTAACTTCCATATGCCGATGATCGATCCTAAGAATGTGTTTATAGGTTATTTTTAAGTAAACAAGCTATTGATCGGTTGACTTTAGTAACTACGTTTATGTTTAAAAATATGATGTTTAATCACCTATTCTATTAAAAAATATACATGATGATTATTATTTTTTTGACTTATTTTATTATTAAATGTACTTTAAACATAACTTATTTTTATATTTACACTAAAGAATAATCAAACATCATTTCAACCATTTTTTCATAATAAAGCACTATGAAAAATATCATCAACCACTCAACAAAATTTCGATCAAAATTTAAAGAAACAAAAACGAAGAGCCCGATGCTCTCGAAGAAAGGCCCAAGCAACCGCTTGACCCAAACTTTCTACGAAGGCCCGAATAAAAGCATAAAAGCTTCAGGGATGAGGACTAAAATTTGAATCCGTGTCACATCAGATATTTTGACGTTTATTTAAAGGGCTAAACATAAAATAATTATAAAAATAATTACAGAATCAAAGGATAATTTACAAGACCAAATCTATTAAGTATAATTAATCAATAATTAGCATATCACATCATCAAATTATGGCGTAATTAGCTTATTAGATTCGTGTTTGGAATTATCCTTTGATTATAAATAAATTTTATAAATAATCTATATTTAATACTCTAAAATAACATTTAAACTTTAACACGAACTAGATAACTTTTTAAACAGTTAAAAATCCCTTCCTATATCGCACGTGGCCGTCGTCTGCGCTGCCGCCGCCGTCGCACCCGTCATCTTTTTCGTTCCCGTGAGGTACACTACATGGCGAGATTTTATCCCTCCCGAGTGTTGTTCCCTTATTTTTCTTCGACATTCCATTGTCCTGATCACGATTGCACGTCGACTCGCCACACAAAGTTAGTACTCGGATTCTTATCCCTCGCATCAATTTGATTTCTTACCTTACAATTTTGTTTTGTTGCAAGTTATAACGTGCTAAAACATGCTTATGTAGCTGGATGTATATGCTATGTTCGTCGCGTGGATTATGTCGTGGAAGAGGAATTCAAGCCACTTGTGATCGTAGCGAGCGAACGAGCGAGTGACCTATGATTGTCTAGTGGTGGTGTCTATTGGAATTGGACACCAGAAAGTTTAGCTGTAAGTTTGTGACTTAAGCTTCATGAACATGCGCATTTTTGCCTTAGATTTGTCTTTACCATTTCTTCATTAGCGCTTAAGCTTATTATAGCTCGGCTTGTTGGTTTGTTGGCATCGGCATATCGTGCTCATTGGTTGGGTGTGGGGAATTATCCAGATAGATTGGTGGATATTGGTGTTATTTTTACTTTGCAATCGGAATCAACCATCAGAAACTTCAAAACCACACATATTCTACACATTTGATCAGTAGAACTGGCTTATATAGTTATCTTGTTTATATTGTACCATCAACTGCATTTAGTTCCTCTGCTAAATGGGATTATCTGATTCTTCTACAACCAGCACTCCAGCAGTTGTCTCACGCTTTCTATGTCCCCAGGAAGAGGTAAGTTCTGTTGCTTTCAGATGAAATACTATGGCATGCCAATTCTTCTCATGCTTGTTGCGATGCGTTTGGTTCTTCCAGCTCCGCCACGAACAGGCTCATCACTGCGAAGGACCATGCCTCGGTCCAGATCAACATTGGGCACTTGGATGAGAATGCACTATACAAATGGCCGTTTCAGCACATTTGCTCTCTCCTGATTCAACCGTGCCCAGGTGCTTTACCCTGTTACCCTGACACCACTATTCTTTTTAGAGAAGATTGAAGTTGCTCTCTGTTGTATTCATTCATTCAGTTAAAATGGTTGATGTGTTTGTTTAGTGTTTGTTCAGTGGATCTAAGGGTAGCAATTTCTGACACTGATAACAGCTAGTGAACTCAAATAGCACATGTCCAACTTTATTGGCGCTTCTTAGTTTTATCCTTTTCTAGTTTTCTTTCCTTTTGTAATATAGGAATTTTCTAGGCATGTATGCCCTATCCTGCAATATAGTTTTTTAAAAAACTTCCAGCAAGCTTTATTGATTCGCAAAAATAGATACGTCAGTTACAAGAAGTTGGAGGATAAATGGAGGAGGTCATCTAACCAAACTTGAGAGTTTTTCTCTAACAAAGCTTGCCTAGCTAATTCATGTTCCACTGAATTACAAGCTCTATTACAGTGACTAATCGAGATTGCCGCAAATTTCTGTTAGTATTGGGCGCATTCGTCATAGATTATCCTGCAATATAGTTGGCTGAGTGCCTGAGCAGTTGAGATTTGTCAGCTTATGCGACAGCTGAGAGAAGTAATTTCATAAACCTTTTATGGCACCTAACATTTTTTATGTACTCGTTGGTAAAGGGATGATAGGTCATGGCAGTGTGGCACGGTGAATATTGGTGGCCAACATAAGTTTAAGGTTGCACATGGGTTCAATTTTTTTTCTTGTGTGATTTTAACAAACCTGGGTTAAGAGTGTTCTATGTATGACATGCTATCATGACACTTGCTGCAACCCTTCCCTCCTTGTGTTCTTACTTCTCAGTTTTGCAGGGCGATGCTGACAGCGCTTTGGACAGGCTCTGGTAGAAGAAAAAGGCTGACATCAATCAGTAGATGAATTTGTGTCGAAGGTTTTGCTAGAGTAGATCGATTATGAAACCGAAAGAATCCATTATGACATTTTCCATGGCTTTGTGATCTGCTGAGTGTGATAATACTTTCGGCAGAGCATATACTTGAATTTTGAACGCTTTTCAGCATTAGCATTGCCTGTTTTCTCGAGGCTTGATGTTGAGTCGATGTGATTTGCTTTCATTTTTTTTCAAACTGAATTGCAACCAACTGTCCTATCAAATATCATAGAAACGGCAAACATCAGGATCCAAAATCCTGCAAAATCTAAACTACGATTACAGTTGGGCAGGTGTGTAAGAATGGATGCGAATTGAGATGAACACTCCTTTTCCTACAAAAATCATATATGAAGAGAACATCATATGGGCCTCATATATGATCTCCCAAAACCCGAATCCCTCAAAACCTCCCAAATCCCATCCTCCCTCGTGTTCTTCCCCAATATGACGTTTTTAGGTATAGCCACACGTAGGGTGACGCCGATGATCATTAGCAGTGCGAGATGATTCGAATGTCGATTAGGGTTACACGACTGGTAGCGCTTGATAGGCGATGTGTGACGTGGCTTCCTCGATGACGACGATGGACCTTAACTTCAGGAAAGAAGAAGAACTGATGCATGTGTATCGTAAGTATCACAGCTACCTCATCACACTCTGTCCCTGCTGTTGCTACCTTGTTTGTGTATGGTGGTCCGAAGCGTTGAAGCGGCACTTTGCCCTTGCCACCGATACCTCGCTGCACTTCGCTGCCTCCCACCGCACCCTCGTTGCCTCTAGTCACTATCCTTGACGTCGCAACCCTAGGCGTTGGGGGAGAATGTGATGGAGAAAGGGGCTAAGTATAAGATTATTGCCATGTTATGCTACGAAGAGGACAACGTGCAAATTTATTATCTGTCGGCGATCAGTATTGATCAAATGAGATTTAGAACTGCTATGGTTCATTAAACCAAAATTATGTATCTAAACATGTACTTTATGAAACTAAACTAAGTAGGACCGTCGCTCAATTTAAATATAAGGACCTACCATTTATTTTACTCAAACCTTGTTAATGCTATCATACCAAAATTTGACAGTCTAAAATTTTTCTCTCATAAAAACACTACTATTTTTTTCTAAAAAAACTAACTAAATACATCCAACGATATTAAAATTCCGTAACGCCATCAAAATTTAAAATTGCCAATTTGGTAAGATTGTAATTGGCAAAAGGTGAACAAGTCCTCAGTCTTCAATCTCTCCCACGGCGGCCGCCGGCTGCCACAGACCGGTGGCGATCTGGCTCCTCATCTTCTTCATCCACCGCGCCTTGCGCCAAGCGCTAGGCTTGAAATCATTCTGTTCAGTAGATGAGAGCTTTCCCTTCCACCGTCCTGCGTTTGCATATCCATCCCTCCGCTCCGCTCGCCTTCGCTACGATCCAGGAGGACGCCGCCGGAGCAAGCCGGAAACCTCGCCGTTGTGAGCAACATTCTTACACTTTTTGGAAGTAATGACATTACTTATGTTTATCGCTACCAGTTAGTTGTGGGATTGCGGCTACTGACTCCTCACAAGTTGGGGGAAATTGGATTTTATATCAGCTGGTTGCGACTGTAAATCCTCTGGCTAGGCGATAGTGCAGTGAGTTCAGGCCGATTAAACAATGCCGCCATGGAAGGAGCGGCAGAAGCTTCCTCATCAGAGAGACTCCATGAAAGGGCGCACCAAGAGGCGATAAGGTATACCTAGCCCAATGATCGGATTTGTGCAGGGGGCTCCATGAGCGAGCGCCCGCGGCTTGAATTCACTCGTGAAATCGACGTGTGCCTGGAGGCTGGAGGTGCTGATGACGTGCTGCCCTAACTGTAGCCTGTAGGAGTGTAGGGGTAGGGGCTGGTCCTGTGCTCTCTTATCTAGCAGGGTGGATGGTGAGGGTTAGTTAAAATTCTTTGATGTCCTCCACCATCCTAATCCAAAGAGAAGCTATGCTAGGTTATCATGGAGGGGACACACCACTGATGAGATATGGAGGGAGGGGCCTGGCCTCCCTCCTTGCTGTCCCTGTTCTTGATGTGAAGAAAGTTGCACAAAAAAGTGGATGATTTCATTTCCCAGAAGCACCAATCTCTGACTTGTTTCTGCCTCAGCACAGTACATTCCCCCCCACAAGCATGCTTGCACCTCCATCATGAAAGTGCCCCTCCTCCCTCAGCCTCCCCTTCTCTTCTTTCTTCTTTGGTCTTTTCCCACTTTTATGCTGTTCTTCAATGAGAACTGCCATCGCTCGCGCACCCGATCGACCTGCGTGAGAATCGACTCACCTCCTTCTTAATAACATCGATATGAAAGCCCCTCCTTTCATATCCAGCTTTTTTTTATGCTGTGCTACGATTTAGTTCAAGTTATTGATTTTTTTTCCTTTATTTTGGTTTAGATTTTGATGTTTTTCTTGAAAAACTTTAGGAGACATGGAAACAGGAGATGCTTGCTTGAGAATGTTTTGAGATATTACGTAATCGCTAGTTTATGGTGATGCTGACTTGAGTGAACTATACTAGAGAACATGAACGTGGAAAGATATGCCCTTTTTACCTTGAAAGAAGCAGATTGCTCTGCTTGCCTAATGCTGTGCCCACTAAGAAGCTCAAAAAGCATGGTGGATGCATTTTAGTGTTCGGTAAAATGTTGAAGCTCAAGAAGCATGTATGTGTAATGGCTGCTGAATGTTTCATTTCTTGCACATGTGGCTATTCAGATCATGGCGGATGCATTCTACTTTGAAGAGGATTTTTTTCTTAGTTTCTGTTGTGGAATGAGATGGTTAGATCTCACAAGGACAAGGAGAAGGAAAGCTGGGGAGATATGTCAATGATGATATTACAAGGGATCGAACAACTCATCTTTCCTGATTAATCTTTTCAACTTTAGCAAAGAATATGTACACCGTTTCCCCTTTTTTGTGAAGGTAGTTAATGGACGAAGAGCAGGGGGCATGGCACCACCACAGGGAGTGCACCATATGCAGTGAGCATCCACATACTGTAAATGCATGCCTTTACCCTGAAATGACTAGATAATATCATAAAGAAAGTATGATGCCTGGGATTGTCACCTACGCGTTTATTCCATCGACGCCACCTTTCGAAATTGGCTAGGGTGCAGTAGAACTTTCATTTTCTATTGTGATAATGTGATATTCAATTGAAAGAAAATGGTATGTGAAATAATCTGCAGCTGCTACCTCTGTAGCAGGTTTAAGTGAGTAGAGCTCAGCTGATGTACTGATATTTTGAGCATATGCATACACAGGCTCTTTACCTTCCTGAGTAACCATTATTGAATCATCCTTGGATGCTTCAAGTTGGGGATGCACCTAGTATGAAATTTGGTGTTTGTTTATAGCCATATGTTTTGTTGATTCACTGAACTTGGGACCTTGCAAACTAAGGTTAGCATTGTTCCCTTCTAACGCCTTTTGTTACACGAAACCTTCAGATGCTGTTACAACTTTCCTGGAATAACCTTTTTAGTGTATAAAATGTGTTCTTGTCTCCAGTATTGTCTACTTTACTGATGTGCTTCATTGTGTGTGACCTTGTACCGCGACAGTTTGTGATTGTATTCCTTAGTTGCATTATTGACAACTTTAGCATGATCTGACAAAAATATTATTGTGTGTGCACCTTTTGCCTTATAATCTTGGTGGATTTTTTTTCACTGGGATGTTGTTTACCTGTGGTCTATGTATTTTGATTTGTCATTGTCAGCATTCCATGCCCAGTTCCATATGAAATTGCAATCAAAAGAGTTCACATGTTTTTTTTGCATGAATTAAACTTTGTTCTGTTTTTGCCAGCAGCTTCATGCTCAGGTCCACGGGATTGTGTGGCAATGTAAACATGTTTTTTTTTCTGTTTGCTCCTTTTGACCACAATACTAATATTATGATTTTTGAGCAGTGTAGATGGTCTCTGCTTCTGGAGAGTGGAGACTCTGGTTAGCATCAGTCACTTACCCGCTACAAATAATAGCAGTTCCTGGGATGAAGAACCAATTACTGTCAGCCACAACCCTTGTTTGCATTCTTATTTCCTTTGTTACTTAGTCTCCTGCTAGATTATCCATCTCCTTTGATCGAAGTTAATCATGTCCTTTTGATCTAACTGGTTTAAAAGTTACAACTTTTCATCTAGGAGGTGCATTTGTTATTAATTTGTTAACCACAATGCACCTGTTCTTGATACATAAAGAATTTCATTCAAAAAAATGGAAGTGGATCAGGTTTACACTTTTATCACTCACCAATCTTAGGATCTTTAACTCAGTTCTAGCTTCCGACCTATATTTTCTATCATTTCCACAACGATAGTCCTTTACTTACTGGTTATCCAAGTGTGGTGTCTTTTGCCTATCCCTACATGCCTCAAGTCTTCTTCATAGCTAGGAGTTTGTAGAGATATTTCAAGACTAGTGCAAATATTTCATATTTTTCTTCACGACAAAGGAGACCTTCTTAAAGGTACATCATGAGAAACAGGTGGAGTTCTGCGTCACACAGCAAAGCAACGCAATGGATAATGGAGGACATGCGTCTTGATATATTTTTTTAAGATTTCAACATACTATCACATCACATTACACTTTTCAATAGAACACTACTAGCGGGAGTTCCAGAAATTGAGACACTGTCGTGTCCGGAAGGATAGCAAGTGGATCATCTTGCACAGGCTGCATCGTCATATTGGTTCAGAATCTTTCAAATAAAGTCGAAATATTAAGAAGATGTGCTTCTCAGACCATGCATCACCACACTATATAAGGGGCAAACAAGCTCCCAGTATCGTTACTTCGAGTCCCTGCCTCCCCTTTTGAAATAAGGTCAATTGTAATTCTGCTTTTGTTCGTAATATGGATGATCATAAGTTAGACTACAAGGGAAATAGTGCTCTTGAAGAGCTTGAGATGTTGACAGTGAATGCCAAAGAAGCCCAAGAGTTCATATTGATGAAAATCCTCGAGAGGAATCAGGCTACTGAGTACCTGAGCAAATTCATGAATGGGTCAACAAATATTTCTGCCTTCAAGAGACATGTTCCTGTAGTGACATATGATAAGGTACAGCCATACATTCTTAGGATTTCAACTGGTGAGGAATCTTCAATTTTATGCGGAGAACAAATCGTGGAGCTGCTTAGAAGGTGCACCTCTCATTTCAATGCATTCATCAGTTCACATCTCTTTTCTGTGTATGGTAGAGATAGTAGCAACCAACATACTTGGTTGGTAATCTGGCAGGCCCTACTTGTACTTGCCTTTGATAGAAGTTGGTTTTAGTGCACTTGGTGGCTAATGGGAGAAAAATAAGTATTCTTGGTACTTGCTAGGCTGCTGACCTGCTGTTAATGACTGTCATAAATCCAGAGGCACAGACTGAGCTTCGCTTAGGAAAAATGGTTATATTTATTTCTTGGAATATGCTAGGCTAGAAATGCCTGGCCATACTAAAGTATTTACCTTGCAAGTTAGTAGTAGAAATGGTTGTTTAGCAGAGATTAAAGTTGGAGAAAAAAAAGACTTTGGTGCCCCTCATTAAATGAGGGATGGTTGGGTGTGGGAGGGTGATTGAGGGTAAGATGAGAAGAAGTTTGAATAGGAGGTGATTGATATGACAAGTAGTACTATGAATAGTGCTAGAAGTGCTTATATTTGGTACCAATTTCAAATGCTAGAAGTGCTTATATTTTGGAACAGAGGGATAGCCTAAGGACTTCTATGGAGTAACTTGCTTGTAAAAGGAATATTGTCATGTTGAATTTCTCTCGCAGCTGTGTTGCAAAGTCTCTTCAACCCTGTAAGGCACATGTAAAATTTACTATATGTCTAAATAACAATTTGTTGCGAAAGGGCCTGTAGCCTAGCGGTTACCGTGCTCAAGTAGCACTTTTAGGTCTTGGGTTTGACTCCTCACGGGAGCAAATTTCAGTTCTAGTTAAAAAAAATTCACTCATTGGCCCCTCATAAAAACATGTGTTAAATAATCTACCTATGAAGGGCGGGCCCTCGTGTAGGGGGCAGGGGCCTTAAAGCACGGGTTAAGGATTGATCCATAGGGGGCGAGTCCGTGTGTGGGGGGCCAGGCTTCGTGGCTTTTCTCGGCCGGTTTGGTTGAGACTTCTTCGTCTTAATGAAAAGCCGTGGAGGTGGTCATTCCCCCACCGGTCGAGGTTTTTTTTTAATAACAATTTTGTTTAAGCTATTCTGGCTCAGGATTTTCTAAGTTATCCTCTCTATATGGAAGGACCAAAGTAAATTAGCGAAGTACATACAAAATCCAAAAGTTACATTACCAAAGTATGTAAACATTTTCTCCTGCTCCTACCTTCGCGGACATAATTTTTCAAGAACACACAGAAGAGATGTGCATATTTTTTGCATCAGGCAGAAGAAAGAGTAAGAAGTAATTCCCTTTAGGCCAGACCCAGAATATACCCATCATAAGCAACTACAATCTACGTAAACAACTAGGGCCTGCCTGCAAAAAAATAGACAAGTCGCCAACAAAATAAGGAGATACAACAGTTTACTAATTAGCTTGTATCATCTGCTTCTTGAAGAAATACCCTAATATTTGATCCATGCCCCATAATCTATCCCTCTTTACTGTCTTTAAAAAAATTACTGTTAATTTTAGGCCTTACTGTGTTTAAAGAACTTAATTAAGGCCTTGCTATTCACTTAGTGACTACGGTTTTGATGCTAATTAAATCATTAATTTGTAGTTCTGGGACTTCTCGAGGTGAGCCAAGATTGATGCCATCCATCTTAAAGGATCTTGACCGCCGAACCTACCTTTATAGTCTGATCATGCCTATCATGAGCAAGTAAGCTTATATCTTCTTATGGATTTACTGTGGTTATGACAACTTCATTATTGTGTAATATCTGGGTCCAGTTGTATGCCTAATCTCCTTTCTACAATTTTCTAACCTTCTTATTCTCTCAAAAGTAATGAGATAAGTAGTAGATTATTGCATTAACCAAATTTTGTTTTTGTTTGCCTCAAACAGATAGTTGATATCGTTTGTGAAGCTCTGTTGACACTGATCCTAAAATTGACAGATATTGAGAGGCGTTGTTTTGCATGCTTCGTGTTCTTTAACATTTTTATATTTTTTGGATTATTCTCATTAGTAACACAACCTGGGTTCAGTACTCCAGTTGCAAGACAGCAAAGTATTGGACAATAGTTACCGCATATGCCACTGACTTGCAGCTCAAAAACTTTAAAATAAGTTCAAATATTCTGTTGCCGCTTTAGCAAAGTATCAGGAAATGCCAGATATACGTTTGCTACCTCATACAACAAACCAACTGTTATACACAGGCTGTTTTGGTGTTTCTAAAATCCACACTATTGATGCTTCCAAAGGTAATTATGTTTAATATGGGACATGAATTTTGGACTAAACTGAATGGCGTCCTCAGATGCAACTTAGCTCAAATGCTTTTGTTCCTGACTGTATTAATCTTCAGTACATAAATTTGTTAGATAGCACCATGGCAGTACCGCACAGACATATCTTCCAGGGTTCCATAGGTTTATCAAGAGTTTCCAGTCAGATTTTGTCTTGGACTGGCAGTTTATGTCATAATCCAATCTGCAGGTATATATCAGGCCTTGGTGAGGGGAAGGCTATGTATCTTCTCTTTGTGAAAGCTGAAACACTGACAGATTCTGGCACTCCAGTTCGATCAGTCCTCACTAGCTACTATAAGAGCCCTCATTTCCTTCACCGCAAACATGATTTGTACAACAACTATACCAGTCCTGATGAGGTTATTCTTTGCCCTGACAGCCAGCAGAGCATGTACTGCCAACTGCTCTGTGGCCTGGTAGAACGCCAGCATGTTCTTCGTATCGGGGCAGTCTTTGCCTCAGCATTCCTTCGATCTATCAGCTTCCTTGAGCAGCATTGGTGTGACCTTGTCAATGACATACGAATTGGTCAGCTCAATTCCAGTATCACCAGTCCATCATGCCGTTTGGCCATGCTGAACTTTCTTGCATTGCCCAACCCGGAGCTAGCTGATCAGGTTGAGGCAATATGCAGTTGCGGGTCATGGAAGGGGATTCTGGGAAGGCTATGGCCTAATGTTAAATATATTGAAGCTGTTCTTACGGGCACAATGGCACAGTATATCCCCATGCTTGAATTCTATGGTGGTGGTGGGATTCCTTTGGTCTGCACGATGTATGCTTCCTCAGAAAGCTATTTCGGTGTAAATTTGAGGCCACTGTGTAGCCCAGCTGATGTGTCTTACACCATCCTCCCAAACATGGCTTACTTTGAGTTCATACCATTAGAGGATGGCCTCAGGTTGACTGATCACGAGGAGGTGATAGAGAATGACAAGCTTGTCAGCCTGGTGGATGTGAAGGTTGGATGTTACTATGAGCTTGTAGTTACCACATTTTCAGGTAAGAACACATGCAGTTATATTATGGTATCACTACATCAGCTTTTACTGCAGATGATCAAAAGATCTTTTTCTTGACATTAAATTATGTATAGCATAACATAGACTATCATTTAGTCAAAACTTCAATTTTCACTATACAATATATGTGTCAACTGTCAGGTATTTTTGCTTCAATTTTTTAGTGATCAGACAAGTGAAACATATTTTTTATGTTCACTGAAGTAGTGCTTGTTACCATAATAAATATGTAGATGTAGTGGTAAGTTCACATACAAGAAAACAAATAAAACTACAAACCCCTGCACTACAGATTTGGAAATGCAGTAACTCACAAATACACGTCCTCCAACTGACATTCATTTCTTGCCCAGGTCTTTACAGGTATAGGGTTGGCGATGTGCTTCAAGTGACAGGCTTCTACAACCGAGCTCCGCAGTTCAAATTCATTTGCCGGAGAAATGTTATCCTCAGCATCGATTCTGACAAGACAAACGAGGAGGATCTCCACAACAGTGTCACCTCTGCTAAGAAAATCCTGGAGAACCAAAATTACCTCCTCCTGGAGTACACTAGCTACACCGATACTTCCACTGTCCCTGGCCACTACGTGCTGTTCTGGGAGATCAAGTCCAGCCACGATGAAAGCCCAGCCCCTCTTGACGCTCAGCTCCTCGAGAGCTGCTGTGCTGCTGTCGAGGAGTCACTGGACTACGTCTACCGGCGTTGCAGAGCCCATGACAGGTCCATAGGGCCTCTGGAGATACGGCTTGTTGAAGCTGGTGCATTTGATGCTCTGATGGATCTATTGGTTAGCCATGGCAGCTCCATTAACCAGTACAAGACACCCAGATGCATCGAATCTAGCCTTGCACTGAAGCTGCTGAACTCCAAGGTCATTGCCTGCTTCTTCAGTCCACAGGATCCTGAATGCAGCATGTAAAACTTCAGGTAAATAAGCAAGTATGCTTCTGTGCTTGCTTGATATGCAATCTTACTACAATTAACAGAAATTAATACTATGTGATACAATGGAGTATGGGTATACGCGTTCAGAAAAATAATAATGTGTACTACTAGCTTAAATGACGAAGTTCTTATTTTAGATGGCTGCAGGCTTTAGGAGCTTCATTTCCAATCTAGTCAGATCAGCCTGCTGCCTGGATAAGTGGATACAAATGTTGCCAAGTTTTAAATTTTCATCAGGGTTTTAATTACTGAATATTTAGGGGCCGACATACCCAAATGAGAATAATATGTGCTGTTCCTGCTAAAGAAGTTTGCTGCTCCCCTATGTAGTCTCATGGATGACTGAACACTTAGCTGAATGATGTATATATTTGTTCCTATATATGCCTGCTGCAGCAACTATTCCACTCTTGGTCTCTATTAGCTACTGGAATACTGATGCTCTGATGTGGTATTTACCAGTGCAGTATAGTACTGTAGTGTATAGTAGCAACTGTACCTTCCATTTTCCTTCTAAATTTTCTATTATTTGAAGCCTTTTCTGCAAGCTACACTGACCATCAGTTCCTGTACTCCTAGGTCCATACAAGTATGGACGCATCTGCATGACAGGCAGATGACCATGCGTGCAGAGCTGTTGATTCTGCTGCTGGAAACATGATTGTTGTGCTTGCTGGTTAAGTGTACTCAACAACTTAGCAGAGGATTAGGAAGAAGACGATGCCATGCCAGTGTATCATGGAGTGCCTATAGGCCCAAGGTATCTTGTGTCTTTTGCATGCAGACATCTTACCTGTCTGAAGCTCACTGCCGGTTTGATCCCCTGCCCTTTGCACCGGTCTGATGTTAACGTCTTGGTTGAGCCGTGCACGCATATTCTACGTGTCGATCGATGTCTTCAGTGGATGATTAGGTTGTGCAAGGGCACCACCACTGGTACTTTTAATGTTTTACCTAACCTAATCTTCTTTGGAACCCATGAATGTTTAACCGAACATTTCTTTTTCTACGAGTTTCCTACTTGTAATTTTCATGTGAATTTCACTGAAACTAGTTCAGTTCTCGATGAGTCGGCGATAATTATATTTAGGATCAGAGGAGTATTGTCTTCGGTTTGTACACTTCTTAAAGAATGGAAATTGCTATATATATATATATATATATATATATATATATATATGACCCAATCGTCCGACTCACCTACAACTGAGTTTGATCAATGGATGCAGTGCATATGAACGTCCCATCCTAAAAAAATAGGGTGTGTTTGGTTGACCTGGTTCACACAAGGGATGTACTAGCCAGTTGTAGCATAAAGCATGTAAAGGTTGGTTTTGTGAAAGCAATGAACTTTCAATCATGACAATGATGGCATTCATGCTAGGTTAATTACTTCTAAGCTAAGACTTGAGGAATGGTCGATCGAAAGATACATCACTAGGGTGATCAGTAATGACAATATATATACTACTAGTAGTATTGCTATGTATTTGAATGGACCCAACAATGCAAATGCAAGGGCTCCTTTTCAGATGGACCTATGCCTGCTTGCCGTCGCTGGCGACCTAAAAAGAGTTTTGCTATCACAGCCTACACAGCTTCATGTCAGCTTTGCTGGCCTTTTCCTCTTCAGTGTAAAGTCATCACCATCACCAGTGCATGCCTCTTCTGGAATTTCCTCTCGAGTTGAGTGCTCAAATCTTTCAGGTGGTACATGCTCTGATCATTGCACTGCACATCCATGTGCAAATATTCATGTAGTAGAAAAGGCCCTGTAAAACAAAAAAAATGCAAACGATGTTTACGGTAATAAAATGAGAAACATTAACGAAAAAAAAACATCCGTTATGCAGAGGTTGGAAGTGTTCTCATAACAATTGTATCATTTTGATAATTTGACTGAGATCAATAAAAAAAGCTTCTATTATCTTAAAAGCCGTGTGATTAATTACTCGAATAATTGTTTAAAGATTAAAAAATGTGGCAGGAGTATGTGTACTGAAAGTTCACTGGTTCATGCATGTATTGCATCCTGACAAAGAAATCACGGGATATGCTCGTATGCATGTTGGGGAGACAGGGATGTGTATTCGTGTCCAGAAAGTAGAACAGGTTTGGAATAATATGGCATTTTCTCATTGCTTGGTGTTGCACATGCTGAAACAGTAGCCATTCTTAATCTGCAAACAAAACCAAAAGAAGCAGTCGCTTTTGTCGTGACACGAACATCCAATTATTTTGTGGTGGATTAATTATGCTTCAGTCCTTTTGCTTTTAAAAACCACGGATATAATGAGAATTCTGGCAACATCCAAAGTCTTCTTTTCAGAAAGGTAATCACACATAACCTTTTCTCTGTAGCTGAACATTTGCCTTTGGTACTATATTATATAAATCTGATGTGATCGAATTGCTTTATCTAGATTATCAGAAGGCTGCCGCATTAGTTGGGGTACTCCATTGCATTGCACTTTGGATTAGCATTGCAGGACAGCTTTACATCAAGCAATTCAAGCACATGTGAGTAACTCAGATAGTCAGATTCGATCTGCTTCAATCGTACTGAGACCAATAACAAAGCGATCAAGCATGTTCATCAGTCAAACCGTGCTTATTGCAATAGGTTGCGTCCATCAGCTGCTTTGTGGTGCACAGGAAACCAGTGTCACGCAGCTCCAAAAGACCAAAAGTGACAATACCATTTGCTACATGTTAGATCATCTATTTTGTTTCAGCATTATCTTGTCGGCATCTTAACTGAATCTCCTCTGGTCACCTGTAACATGATTAGCACCATTTCTAAACCTACGCACAAGAACACTCAGTTACATGCATAAACTGTGGATGAAACAAAGCAGGTCACAGAACAGGATAGCAGCCTCCGTCCAACAAAAAATCCAATTTCTAAAATTTAAATTAGTTCCACGAACAGTACAGTACCATACTACTACTACTACTTGGCTCATGAATCATTTCTCATTTTACCCCAACAATCCTCGCACTCAAATCATCCCTCATTAATAAGGATATCTAACACTCGATATGAAACAAATTATTAAGTAGATTGTTGCAACGAATTATCTATTTAATTATAACAATAAATTAAATATTTTAATAAATATACTTAAAAAATAATTTAAAACAAGTGGTCACAGTAGTAACAGTAGAAAAAAAATTTTCCGAGAAAATATATTCTTTTAAAACGTGAAGCAAATAACATGTTTCAACAATCCGATAAATAATACGAATTGAACTAGTAGTAAGCCTGAAGTCTTTTACCTTTCCTACTGATCTGTCTTTTAAACCCTAGAATTATATTCTTCGTTAGACAGAAGGATTACTCCACAGATTAGACTCAAGAAAAAACTAGAAATGGCCCAACAAGAAAAATAAAAATACCACTATTCCTGTGTTGGATGAAGCTTCTCACATGTCAGCTTAAGTGCAAGGGATCCTGACATCTCAGCGTTGCACATGTATATACGCTCCTAGTACATGCTGGAGTTAGACACCAGCTAGGAGCAGAGACTTTTAATTTGTTGGGAGTGCTCAGATTCAATGAGCATAGTGTAAGGGTCTGTGTCACGTCACATATTTGAACATTAATTTAAAAGATTAAACATAAATTAATTATAAAAATAATTACATAATCGATGACTAATTCGTGAGAGGAAGCTATTAATCTTTCATTAACAAATATTTACGGTAACACAACATCGTCCAAATTATGGTGTAATTATATTAATTATATTTTTCTTGTTAATTAGGCATCAATTATAAATAAGTTTTACAAATAATACATATTTAATACTTTAAAATAATATCAAATAAAAAATAGTCCTGTCCAAACAACCACTGCTACTCCTACCCCCGGGGAGGGGGGGGGGGTTTAATTTGGTTGCAAAAATGCAAAATGGCATTTATGCATCCTGTCCGCCATTGAATTTTACCAGCCAGTAGTGCCATTGCATCAGCTCTGGCAGTGTTGTCGTCGCAAAGAGAGATGCAGCAGCCATGGGTACTACTAGTACTAGTACTGCTAGTAAACACACTTTGATCACGAGTAGATCTCGCTTCAATTCATACATTTGCTGTTGGTGACAGCAGCCTGAGCAGGAGCAGAGGAGGCCAGCGTTCACCTGCGTTTCTCCGGAAGAAAGAATCATACACTAGAGAACAAAACCTACACACACCCATGAGATGAGATGAGGGCCATTCATGATGCAGAGCTCTGCTGCTTGGAACCATCAATTTTCCTTGTAAAGTTGTACTACTCACTCTTCCCACAAAAAGGAAATTCGTAAAATCCCAATACAATAATTCTAGGCAGACGAAATGAACAAAATACCCTTAATTGATGTAAAATTTGTATTGGATGATGGGCTGGAGAGATAAAAATCCTCAATTCATACGCAGAGAGCAGGTAAGAAGATATAAGCTGTTTTTTTTTTACAAAGTTCAAACTTGTTCTAGCTTGGTGGGAGTCTTCTCGTCAGCAGCTGCAGGCTTGCATCAGGATGGTGTTCGACTCTCTTGCCCTCCTTGTTTGTATTTGGAACTGAAAAGAAACGGTTATGTCTTTGAGGGGATTCTTTCAAAGGTGGAGACAGATCGCATCGTGCAAGAAAGGAAGCTTTGGGTTGCGACGTTGCCTGATCCCCTAAGAGAATTTCTTGATGCTTAGTCACTAGGTCTTTCTCCTTTTTCTTCTTCCTTGTTGTTCTCAGGAGTATGGTTTCTTCTCTGGTTAATCTATGGTTAATCTAGCATGCCCTCCCTCTCCTCTATAACCCCTTTATCTGCCTCACCAGATCAAAATTGTAAGATCTTTTTTTTCTAATATATCAATGCGGAAGGTTCTTGTGCGTTCCAAAAAAAAATTAAACTCTAGACTTTTTTTTTTATGGATGGAGTAGGACGAGTACTACGCGCGTCCTCCCTCCTCGGTCGTATGCCGCAGATGGACGGGTTGCAACGTGACCTCGAAATCTCTGCTGGTTTCAATGAGAAAATGGGCCAAATTTCTGTGGGATTTCAACCACGGCGATGATACGTAGGGCCGGGCACACTCCAGCTTCTAACTTCAACTTATCAACTTATCCAGTGAAGTTATGTCAAACGATACAAATTTTATATTTTTTTAAGCAAAGTTTACATAATTCCTCCACAAAATTATACTACGAGAGTGGAGTTGGGTTTTTCTACTATACCGTTCTATTTTATATCACTCATTACCCTTTATATTTTCATATATTTACGCCATATGTCACTGGACTATCCTTCACACCCATCTTCTCCCGTTCTCTCTCCTTCCCCATCTTCCTCCCTTGAGCTAGAGCTAGGGCGTCGACCGACAGCGGTGGCAGGCGGATGACGTGGCTGCTAAGCAGCGCAAGAGGACAGACGAGCGGCGGCACACAGGCCGAGCATCGTCGGCGTCGACAGGTGGCGCGTGGGCGGCTACGCACGGGCGAAGCGTCGACGGGGTCAGCGTCGGCAGGGCGACGTGTGTGTGGCGGCGCGCGTGCGGAGCGGCGGTGACAGCGTCGGCAGGGGTGACGCACATGCGGCGACGCAGGGGCTGAGCGGCGGCGGCAGGTCAATGCCAACCAGGTGTTCCATGAAATGACGACGAGAAACGTGATGACATGAAGCTAAACAATCTAGCAAAACGTTTTCATACCCGCCTTCAGCTCCTATATAAATCAGCTCCAACTAGAGCCCTATCAAACGAACCGTAGATCGTAGGATGGAAGAGGTGACATGCTCAAGGCGCGGTCAAACGGCGGGGCGGCGAGGCGACTTTACTCGCGTTGGCAGTGGCAGTGGCAGGGGCAGGCAGGCAGCCGCAGCTATAGCTTCCTCTAGCCTAGCCTCGCCGTCGCCGCCCTCCGGTCGTCGGCTTGCCTCGTGCGACAATACATGCAGCACCGTCCGCGCGCACACACGGGCATTGTCACTGCCTCACTGACAACACGATCGGCTAAAAATTTCTCGATTCGTTCCCGGATACTGCCTACATTTCCAAAACATAAATATTTTTAATTTATTTATCGGATGGATAATTTTATTAATTTTTTTAAAAAATATCATATTTTCTAATGTAAAAGTTAGTACCGATATCATTAGTGCTAAATTTATATATATCAAGATAATTTTCAAGTATGGTTAAATTTCTCATATTAAATGAGAGATGGTTAGAGCTGGGAGAATGATTTAAGTAAAATAATACGAAATTTAAATAGTGTAAGATGATTGATGGGATAAATAGTACTTCTTTTATTCTAAAATAAAATAATTTTTATACATAAATATGAATATAGTAATAGAAATATTTATACTTTGGAAGTACAATTTTTAGATGCTAAAAAGTGCTTATACTATTTCGACTTTAATCACCAATAGTTTTAATTGTTAGATTACGATGAACGAAATACCAATGATTACGTTTAGGATGCAACACACTCTGATAAACGATATCTTTTAAAGTATTTTAAAGTATTTGTTATTAAGTAGCCAAAATTGAGATGTGAATAATCTCTGGTGATAGTGATAAGTATTGTCGTTCAATTTTGCTATATATTTGTCACCAAGTTTTTTTCAAAAATTTAACAGACATGAATATAATATAATCATAATGTAATTATATCATAACTTATAATTGTTTACAAACAACAATTGTTTGTAAGTTTCATATAATTTTAAATAATTAGATTTGTTTTAAGATTCGTAAAAGCAATTAAGAAAAACCACACAGTGCACATATGTATAAAGGGATTTGACCCTATAACCTCGGTTTAAAAAATAACATGTTATGGAAGATACATGTAAGTTAAGTCTAAAATTTTGTTTTGTCTGGCTATTTTGCGAGAAAACTTTTTGAGTTTTTCCGAAATTAACCCGCAATCCGCCCGGCTAATTTTTTAAAAAATCCAGTTATACGTACGATAGAGTTTATGTTAACTACTTAAAAAATCTATAACTTTTCAATCATCAAATCATTTTTTCCTCCAAATCTATAGAATTTTCGATCCGTATAACCTCTCACTCCATTCTTGCCTCACTTTTCTCACCTCCAGCAGGCGAGCCCGACTTACGCGCCTCTTGCGTCGTCATGCATTGCTTTGAGCGGCGACCGAGCACATGCTACATGCGTGAGCTAGCGCGCCACCGTCGATATACAAGGAACTTATCCTATTCATCAATATACTTTTCTAACTAATAATATCCAAGTCATAAATATTTTAAACTTTACCAAATTTCTAATCGATTTAAATTATCAGCAAGTCAATATCTATTTTTATTATATTTTTGACTTAATTTGATGAAATTAAATTAACTTAGACTAAATGTCTATCCGATACTATTTCTTAATCAAGGTCCAGTGGTACATAAAGTTGAAGATACCATTGCTTTCAAAGTTATATATATGTATATATATAACTATCTATAAAATAAGTAGTGTTTCTACCCAAAATTTTCGTTCGTCTCTAGTTATTTTGCGAAAACCCCTGAGTGTTTATAAAATTAACCCGTAATTCCAATGCTGAAAAGAAAAGGAAGGCTTGAACGCCACGCCTGCGCCCCTCCCCGTCGTCGCTCGGAGCTCCGTGCCGCCGCCGTACTTTCGCCCTCCGCACCTTCCCTCACTGCGTCGTTGTTACGTTGCAACGCACGAACATTTTGCCAAGAACAATATAATTATATAACCCTATTATATTTGCATATGTCAAAAAAATTGTCAAAATAATTTTTTTTGTTTGAGGAAAACCAGGACCGGTTAAAATTATTCGATCGAATTAATCCGTTTCGGTTTGGGGCTCGACACGGCATGTGGACGTGCGTACCCGAGAACTGACACGGGCAGTCGTCACACCAGACCAGTCCTCGTTGCAAACGTATGGTCACTTTTCATTTTATTTTTGCCCGGAAACAGCGGGTTTTACGGCCACATTTGCGTGTCGGTGGCCGTGAATCCTAGCAATGTTGTGTCTCTCCGTCCCGTGGATGTTGCCATCCGTTCTCACTGTTCCATGGGTACAAAGCAGATTAAACCTCGCATATTTATACTGCCTGCCTTTGTACGACTACCTAGTATACTACAGAGAAACAGTCTCTGTGCTCCCTTTGGTCACAACACAACTTTGATCACCACTTAGTTTTTAACTAACTAACTCCCTTCCCCTAATGAAATTTATGACACTATTGCTTGCTCTTCAGCTTAATTATTAACCGTAACCAAAATTTAAATTTAAAAATTAATTTTAGAGTTGATTTTTGATTTTTTTTTATTTTTCTGTTTGGTTTTAGTGGTTAAGAATATATATATATATATATATATATATAAGTTTTAATTATAAATTATTTTTTTTGTTAATAAGCATTACGGCTTATGATCGGGCTATAGGCGAACCAATAGGTCTCAGTCACAGTCTGCTAACTCATGCCAACAAATGTGCTTAAAATTTTTATCGCACCTTAAAAAGTATAAGAGAATATTGACATGTTTTTTTGAGTTATTGACATATAAGATAACTTATTGATAAAAATCTTATCATAACTGTAATTGTAACCAAACAACCATCTAATTTACAAACTGGCATATATGGTTGGCCAACAAACGGCCCCTAACGTACCAACTGATGCTAGTGTAACCCTACACACTGACTATATTAATTAAACAAGTGGCGCATTGGTTAAACAAAATACTACTCCATCAAGAGTTCCAGTGGTAAATGCTAATTTAAACAATTCCATTCATAATAAGAAAAACAAACAAGTCCATGTCCACTCTCATGCACTTGCTGATTTGTGTCCACTACCCTTCCATTATGCTTTCCCCCAAAATAATCAAATCAAGGAGAGTATCACAGAACAACGCAAGAATCATTGCATTACATGTGGACAAACTCCAGCCCTTTGTTTAATTTGCAGAGTAATCATCTCATAAACAAAAGCCTGTGAATCAACAGGACGCCAGCTTAACTAGTCTAGCCAAAGACTTCTTGGCGCCAAATGTGCCTCCACGGAACACACATTCCAAGTGATAGGTACGATCACAACATTACCAAATACTACCAACAGCACATTACTGCTCAAATTTTAAAAAACTACCTTCATATCCTAAAATAATTTTATTTTTTACCTATCCCACACATATCAGTACAAAATCAAAAAAACTAAAATACTCCTATTTTATCAAATCGCAATGCAATTATTTTTTATTTTATCTAATCTCAATATAATTATTTTTTACTTTTATAAACTCTAATGCAATGATTACTCTGAATATAATTTTATTATGGAACAAATAAAATGAGCTAAAAAATAAATTATTACTTACTAAAGGATGGAGAAAATATTTGGTTTATTTTGTTTGTGTTATGAAATAGATATCTACAAATTCATAAAAAAAATATGTTTTTTACAAGATTTTCATATATTCTACTTTTCAAGAGGCCCATCATTTAGAAATAAATAATCAAACAAGTTAACAAAAGAAGATAATTAAGGGTACTAAAATACTTATCTCATTACATGATGCATTAAGAGCATTTTAAAATGGGGAAAAAGGTCTGGTCAAGAAGAGCTTTGACCATCTAATTAATAGTTCTCCACTCTAGCTAGCAACCACGAGAGGAGGCTTCTATTACGAAGCCTCCCCGTCAAGTACAGCTCGGTCCCGCCCGGCGCCGGCGAGCGTCGCCGGCGGTGTTACATGACGCTACACGAGCTGGGGTTCTCCTCGTTGAACATGTTGCTGTACGACTCCTGCGGCGGCGGCGACCGCATGCCCGGCGGGCCGTACATGTACTCCGGCGGTGGCGGCGGCATCATCATGGGTGGGTATGGCGAGTAGCCGTACGACATCTGCGGCGGCGGCATGGGCGTCGGCTTCATGGACATTACTGGCGTGGGTGCGTAGTACGACGACACGCTCGCGCTCGGGTGCGCCACGTTGTAGCTCATCACCGGCTGCGGCGCGTAGTACGGGAACCCGCCGTGAGGGCGCTCCGGCGACGACAGCGCTGGCTCCGGAGCGGGCATCGACGGTGCGGGTGCGGCAGGAGGGGCCTTGGAGGGCTTCTCCGCCGCGGCGTCCGCCTCGCCGGCGCCGTCCTTCTGTTTGTTCTTCTTCTTCTTGCCCTTCTTCCCGCCGGACTCCTCCCAGCCCTCCTCGTCGGCTGCGGCGGCGGATTCTTTGGCAGGCTCAGGCGAGCCCATCTCCTTCTCGGGCACCTCGCCCTCCTTCTTGGCGGCGGCGTCCTTGGGCTTCTTCGCCTCGGCTTTCTTCTCCGAGCCCTTCTCCTTCTCCGGCTTCTTCTCCGAGCTCTCAGGCTCAGCTTCCTTCGCCGCCTCCTTGGCCTTCTTCTCCGCCTTATCCGCACCCTTCCCGCGCTCCCCGTTCGCCGGAGCAGCCGCTGGTGGCGGCGCTGCGGCGACCTCGTCGGGCTTCTTGGCCGCGGCAACCGGCGGCGACGGCCACAGCGTGGCGTGCTTCCCTGACTTGTGCAGCCGCCTGATGAGCGCGTCGTCGCCGACGCTGCTCGTCACCGTCACCTTGTGCTGCGCCGCGTCGATCGTCACCTTGTACACGCCTGCTCACCGGAAAACCAATCAAACACCAAGAAATCAAACCTCGACCGACGCCAATGAATCATTACAGATACCAAATGATCAAACCAGTGAAAACTATATATGCACACCTTCGATGTTCTGGAGCACTTTCTTGACCTTCTTCTTGCACCCCTCGCAGTGGATCGACACCCGGAGCACGGTGGTCTGCAAAAATGTTCCAGCGCCAACAAGAACAGCAAGACGTCAGCAAAACAACAATGGCGTCAGTCGTCTTCGCAAAGATCGAGCTAGCTAGCTTTCCAATGGAGGCATTTCAGATAATCAAGCTTCCCGTGCTCACCGTGTACTGCAGTGACTCTGCTTCTCCTGACGCCATGGATGAAGCTTAGCTAGCTAGCTACCTCGAGATGGAGTAGCTTCGAGCTAAGCTGAGCTCTGTGGCGGCGGCGCGAGCGAGTGAGAAGGGAGGAAGAGGAGGGGTGTGTTGCTTAGGGAAGCCGAGCTTTATAATGGCCAACAAGTGTAGCCCTGTACTAGTTGAGGGTGCTATTTGCAAAGTGCCATGCGTGTCACTGACCTGTGGGCCCAGGTCTACTGGTACCATGTATACGTCAATCCGTGAAGGACCCAGGATGGTGACATCAGAACCACATAAATATATTTGTATACACATCATTGGAAGATGATCATGATCAATGATGATGGCAGATTGAAGCTAGTGCTCCCTGATGATCAGTTCTGGCTTTTTCCTTGATTATCCTGGCCTAAATGTTTTAGGTGAAGATTATCATGTGATCTTTGATAAAGATCTCCATTAATCCGTGCAAGTGTGCATGCAATTCTGGCGATCTCTTCGTTTCAGTGGTGCAATCAAGACCTCGTAATCTGGCTTGCAGGGTTTGGTGAATGAGTCGGACAGGGCCATTAGATTCGGCAACAACTAAACAGCAGCAGCATTCAAAACAAAAGGTGTATCTCATTATGGAGCACCACATGCAGGTACGTTGTTTTCAGAGCAGGTAACTATAGCTCCTAGTAGTGTCATTTTCACTTCTGCTGCAGCTGGAGTACCCGCTAATTACAGAGTAATTAAGTTACTATACTAGTTGTTGCAGCCTGATCTGATGAAATGTCCATTCTGCGACTGACTTCTCCGGGTAGAAATTCAGGTTTCAGACCAGCTGAGCAAAATGTCACAGATATATAAATTCAGATAAAATGACCAGAGCCGATGGTTGCATGTTGCAGTAGTTTCAGACATTATATTCAGGTTTCAGAACACTCGAAAACTACTGTACCCCAGTACATACGTACTGGCTCTACTATACGATTGGGCTACAGATACGTCCACATGACGTACGTTATATTTAAATACGCCGTAGGGTCGACCAGAAGATACGTATTAGAATATCAGTGGTCGCATATATTAGTACTGTGGTTGTAGCTGGGTCAGGACGTACAAGTACCGTATGTACGTGTACGCACAACCGTATAGTAAGCTAGACAGGTGAAATGTACTGCACTGCTGCTGTCAGACACGTCTCCCGTTGTAGATACAAGTCATTCATGGCATATCAACGGAGCATCCGTGGCATGTTCGTGCATATACTCCATGCTACAAGTACGTATAGGGGTGGCCATTCGGTATCTATACTTGTTGTGTTTGAGTTTATTTTCATACTATCCTTATCACTAACATTTAAATCTTATAATCTATATTATTATATTATTATAATTTCAAATTTAATAATAAAAATTATAATATACTTAAAGTGTTTATTAATTAATTTAATGAATAAAACTTAATTTGTTTTTCGTTGCCGTACGGGCGCTAGTCAGTGAAAAATGCGGTTCACAAATACGGACGGTTCAGTCTTTCTGTTAAATTTAATAGGGTAATTGGCACATTCAAATCAATTAAATTAAATAAATCTAAAGACTCATTAGGACAGTCCCAACACTCTACCTCAGCTAGTGTCTATAATATTAAATATATTGTCATATAAGAAAAACTGAGACCGACAAGAGAATTAATAAGAAAAAAGAAAAAAGATGAAGAAATTATTTTTCATACAAGAAATCAGCTCTACACCAGAAAAAATAAAAACAAGGGGATATGTGAATAAAAATATAGGAAAAAGATAATTAGATACGAATTTATTTTCAAGATTAAGCATATAGTTTCTATACTAGGATCTAGGATCTATATGGTACGTAAAATCACTACGGGAGAAACGGTTTTTCCATGCGGGCCGAAAGGCATTTTTCCGTGCGGAAGGCACCGCATGTGCGAAAAGGTGCAGGAAAAGATTATTTTCGTGTGCGGGCGGCCCAACCGCACGGGAAGATCGATTATCCCGTGCGGTCGGCTAAGCGGCCCGCACGAAAGATAGAATATTCCGTGCGGGCCGCTTAACCGCCGCACGGAAGATGGTCGTTCCTATTATTTTATGTATACATTCTGTTAGCTAGCTATTGTCCTCTCTCTCTTCTCTCCTCTCCTTTCCTTTCCTCTCTGTCCTCTCCCTCTCCTCTCCTCTCCTCTCTCAGTAATGTTAAATGGGTCAATATATATATATATATCGCACGAGAAAAAAGATATTTAATATTATTTTCTCATAAAAGATATATATAACACAGATCGATCATGCGTGTTTATATACATATCAAGCTAGTTTCGTCTCGCAAATTAACGTAAGTCTAGCTAGCAACAAATTTACAAATTATTTAATGGCGGTGCTCTTTTTCTCACTCCCTAAGTCGTTTGAATTTATCGTCCGTCACCAGCTTGCTTTCTGGATCGTAGAAATCACCCAAATTGGCTGGTAGATCGTTAATAGTAACGAATATGATAAAATACTCCTGGCGGTATGCATCAAATAATCGTAGGTACTCTTCCCACATTTATTGCATATCCTCCATCAAAGGTTCAAGAAACACATCTAGGTCGATGCCATGCTGTTTTGGCCCTTTTATAAGGATAGTCAACAAAATATACTTTTGCTTCTGACATAACCATGTCGGAAGGTTATACATAGTGAGCAGAACGGCCAAGTGTTGTGCGAGCTGCTTAGGTCACCGAACGGATTCATTCCATCCGTGCTCAACGCAAACCTGACATTTCTCGGATCATTTGCAAATTCTGGGTGCTTCAAATCAAAGTTTTTCCACTATCGAGCATCGGCGGGATGTCGAATCATACCATCCGTCTTTCGACCCTCTTGATGCCATCTCATCAACTCGGCGTCGGTGGGGTTCGAGAACAATCGCTTCATTCGATCTTTGGTTGGCAAGTACCACATCACCATGGCCGGAATCTTTTTCCCTGGCTCGACCAATGAATTTGGTTCGGCAACGTCACTATCGACAGCACTATTATCCTTTTTGTACCTACTCTGCCCCACAAGTTGGACAATTATCCAAGTCAGCATATTCCTTGTGATAAAGTATACAGTGATTAATACATGCATGAATCTTTTTTGCACCAAGTGATAATGGACATATCAGTTTCTTGGCTTGATAGGTGTTAGCTGGCAACAAGTTCGGCTTAGGAAGCATAGCTCTCAGGAGACCCATCAAGTCGTTGAAACTAGTATCAGACCATCCGTGCCTGGCCTTTAATCTAAGAAGTTCTAGCACCGAACGCAACACTGTATAATCTATATCACATCCCTTTGCTTGATCGTATAAAATATCTTTCGCTGCTTTCTGCAACGCCTCTCAATTGTTTAAATCTCTTGCTTTCTCTGTTAGGACCTCTGGTTCAACGTGCCGCAACAAATCCTCAAGATCAAGATCAATATCAACCTCTGCCTCGTCAAAACCAGAGCCGCCAAAATCACCCGTCATTTCACGAGACATGTCCTCAATTATAAAATTCTCTGCCTCATCGAAACAAATATCAGGATTTTCTTCCGAAGGGGCGACTTCCCTATGATAAGTCCAAACTGTATATTTCTCCATAAATCCACGTTGAATTATGTGTCCGAGAATTACATTCGGATCTTTCAACATCTTCTGATTCTTGCAATCCACGCAAGGACAAAAAATATCCTTCCTATTATTCCTCAAAGTGTGTGCCTTAGCCTTATCAATAAATATTGATGTTTTCTCATGAACACCAGATGAGTTCTCCGTGTCTCATACATCCATATCCGATCCATCTAAAAAGTGACAACATAAATTAATATTATATTACGGTGTTTCTAAATAAACAAATTAAACTTAAATCCTACAAATAATAAAAACAAAGTAAAATATTTGACAAATAATAAAAACAGTGACAACATAAATTAATATTGCACAACAAATAATAATAATGAGACAAAAGTAGTTACCAAAAAATGGTTTAATAAAAAAAACAAAATATTTGACCTACAAATTACAAAAATAGCTCAACATATACAATTCAAACAAGTTTAAATATCTTCGCATTCAACCGATGAAATTTTACAAAAAATGAAAGCAAATGAAGGAGATGATCAAGCACATTACCTTTTATATTGATTTCAATTGAAGATTTAAATTCTAAAGCCTTCCAAAAAATAAAATGCCTATTATTTGGAGAGAGAAAAACCGAGTTAAAAAGTTCAAATATCTTCGCATTCAACCAATAAAAATTTTTAAAAATGGAAGCAAATGGAAGAGGAGATCAAGTATGATACCTTTTGTATTGACTCCAATTGAAAAATTCAAGTTCAAAACTTTCCCCTATAATTACCTATTTTTGGAGAGAGAAAACACCGGGGGTAAATACGCCATTGTCGGGTTGAGCGGAAAATTTATTGCGCCACTGTTGGGCATCATCGCATGCGGTCCACTTAACGGCCCACACGAGAAAATTCATTATCCCGTGCGGGTTCTTAAGTGGACCGCACGGGATAATGTGCTATTATCCTGTGCGATCGGTTAAGTGGGCTGCACGGGATAATCGTATTATCCCGTGCGGTCCACTTAAGCGACCGCATGGGATAATAGCCCGTATGGTCGCTTAAGTGGACCGTACGGGATAATGCATTATCCCATGCGGGCCAATTGTCGGCCCCTCGGGAACGATTTTTCTAGGCGCGGGCTCTTATGGTCCGCCTGTAACGTATTGAGGCCTCGTCCAGAAAAATCGTTTCTCCAGTAGTGAATTGCTCTCCTGGTGAGAGTTATATGCGTTTAATTATGCATGGTTAATGAAGGGGAATGTAAACCGTTTTGATAATTGTTACTGGTACCAGGATTGATTACGGGATGGTAACAGACATAATCAATTTAAGGATAACTAGTGGGACGTTTTATATCTGAGAATTAATCAATCGATTGATTATGGAACGGTAACCAACGCCGGTTACTCCTAATTGAAGGAGTGATAATGGTGACTTCATTTACTTCTGAATTAAATCTTATGAAATATTGCTAATATGTTCAACACTTTCGGTCTTTGAGGAAATTCTGTCTTGCAAAACTCAAGACCGATCATTTTGGTTTTGGTTAGCTCGGTTTCGGTCCTGAATAAGTGATAGTTTCAGGAGATAAAAAGTCAAACAAATTACAACAAAAATTTGGTAGTCCTTCCTCGCTTTTGGATGTTTTGACAATTATAATACAAGATAATGGCAAGCGATATATAACACACCTACTTTACCAATATAGCATCCATCATAGTATGTAGTTCTATGTTCTAACTTCCAACTTAACCAAGACAACCACGACTCTTTGCTGATTTCGGTTAATTTGGTCATTTCAGTCGATCGAGGGCTATGGCCGAATTTACCTACTACATCCACCCTAAACTCTATATAGTAATTCTATAATTGAATACACGTATTAAAAAGTAGCCAGAAATGATTGAAAGATGATACGATTGGTTAAGAAGAGAAAATGATGAAGAAATTATATTGAGTATGGTTGTGATTGTTTGAGATGATGGGATGCAAGAATAGCTTTCTCTTTGATAAAGTCAAAATAGATTTATTTTATAACGGAGGAAGTAATTAATTTCGGTTAGTGAAAATGCACGATAAAAGACATAATCGAATTTCAGGGAAAAAAATATTCGGTCTCTGTTATTTTTGCCAACCCTAACCAACAACGCTGACAATTCATGCGACGTCGCCGAACGCCAAATGGGAAGGAGACTGTACTGCACTACTACTACTGAATATTGCTACTGCGAGTGTAGTAATACTGCAAGCTCCTTCACTATCTGCACGGCGAAAATTGGTATAGCAGTATCAGTGTAGTAACTGCAGTACGTGCTCCGGGACTTTGCTACCATCAATTTTGTTATGCCAATTGTTGGACCTTGCTACCTTGGCATTTCTCTTGTCACAGTTTGGAACCAAATGTACTGTCTGTACTGCTGCATATATCTCCATTGAACTACCATAAGGTTCATTACTTAAGTACGTAAACGGTAGTTTGAGCAAGTAAATGCGGAGGTTGGGTTTAAGTATGATGGAGCAAAGCGCAGCAATAAATCTGGAGACCTAGCTACCAACCTCCCTGCAGGGTTAGTAAATTGTGCTCAGCCAAGGCTGTCAATCAGACAGCAGGGTAGGGTACAATTCTCCAATCTTCATCAAAGGCGATGGCCCCACCAGATATGTTTATGACAGGGAGTGTCGGATACTCTATGGCCTATTTGGAGGTCAAGATATTGAGAAGCAGAGCTTTTAAAAATCTAGAAAAATATGTTTCTTATCTTCTTATTTATAATTTATTTTTTAATATTTTTTAAAAACTATACTATTTAGAAGAGGATTATAAAAGAAATTGCTGCTAAAACTATGAAAAAACTGCAGCCAGAAAACTCCGCAAACAGGACATCTGCTGGGTTCGAAACTACGCTTCGGCTGGAGCTATTGGTGGATAAAAAACGGAATGAATTATGATTATTTTAATTTAGAAATAGATTTATTTAATTTTTTTAGAAAGACAGTTCTACAAAAAATTTAAAAAGTCTAAATTACCCCTAAACTATTAAACTATTAAACTAGTACGAAATATCCGCTAAACAACAAAATCAGACATTTCACACAATAAACTTCTTAAATTGGATGAATTACCTTATGACTCAATTCAAAACGGTTTTGATCCTACATGACATATATGTGGCCACGATGTGACAATCCGATTGAAAAAAATAAAATTGTAGGGCCACATGTTATGTAGCCTCATTCTCTCTGTCTCTCCAACTCCATCTATCCGATGGGGAGGACGGTGGAGGATAGGGAGGACGCTATGGCCTGCAGGCGGTTATGTAGGGCCACATGTTATGTAGCCTCATTCTCTCTATCTCTCCAACTCCATCTATCCGATGGGGAGGGCGGCGACGAGGAGGGAGCTGGAGGTTGAGGCCATCACTCAAGCCTGAGCTTGCTTGGGAAGGACATCGACGAGGACCAACCAGCGGTGCTCGAGGTCTCCTCTGGGAGGCTGTTGGACGCGGTAGCTAATAATGGACATGGAGTCCGCACCACTAGGGGGACTGGATCCTCGTCCTCGTCTCATCGTCGACCAGGTCATCGGCTATGGCCAACTTTCTCGGATCCGCCACGGCGAGGCCACAACGCTAGGGCAGCGGGTGACGCCACTCTTGTTTGTGTCGCTCAGGTAGGACGAGTCATCCATCGTCGTTGCCTTAGACCAGAGTGAAAGTGCATCTAGCCTTCTAAGTGGGTTTTGGTGATTAATGATAAAACAGTTGAGGGACTAATATATTTATTGAGATAAGTGTAGGTAATTATTCCCAAAAGCTTAGGTGTGCAAAGTATGAACAACGGAGACCCCCAACAACAAATGCAAAGCGACGAGAGGATTCAAAGCTTTATTTAAAGTTTTTTTTCCGTTTACTCTTGAGTTTTAGGAAAGCCATACTATGAAGAGGGGTTTTAAATGGTTGCTTGAGAAGATATAAGTGTTTAAAGTCAAAATTCATAGAAGAGAGAATTTTCTAGCCCAAAATTTGAAATTTGCCCTGGGCGTGACAGCAAGGCCTAATCGAAAGTTCCTGGCCCCCTGACCGGAACTTCCGAGCACCTCCACCAGTCATAATTTTCTAAGTGCTGATCGGAAGTTCTGGGCTCCCTGAACGAAACTTCCGGGCACCTCTGCAGTTTAAAATATGAGTAACGACTACATGACGTCAGCACGAACCTATATATATCCTACACCCCTCAGCTCACTTTTGGCCATTTCACTTTCGTTTTTCTGTGTCCTAGCTTCTCCCATGGTGATCTTGCCTCCTCCACCTTATTCTTGAGCCTAGCAAGTGAAATTAAATGAGATTTGAGGGTGTTGGAGAGGATTGTTGAGGTTGAGAGGACTACGATGACTTGAGCACTTGATGATTTCTCGTTGGGCTGTTGTTTGAGGCTTGTTTCTCTTGGAGGGTGACCTCCTACACGGTTAGGTGTCTCCCACGAGTTTTCGTCGATTTGTTGATTGACCCAAGAAAGTTTTGTAAATGTTTTCCTCACCTCCGCAAGGAAACAAGGTATTTTGAGTGAAAATCCGAGCTGAGCCTTTCAGAGGTTGTCTTGATAGAGCAATCCGCATTCGTGGTCTTTGCTAGGGACTCAAGTTAGGGTTCTTGTGGTCATTTGAATCCTAGTGAAGGACCCAGGGATGTTGGATTGAAAACCAGAGACTTATTCCTAGGGTTTTGCTTGGTGAGGCAAGGGGTTAATCAAGACCCAACTCTACGGAGTTCCTCAACGGAGAGTAGGATTCTTGTAATTCGAACTTTGGAAAAAAATTCCTTGTCTCCCTAATGTATGTTCAGTGATTTCTGTTGAGTTTTTATGTATCCTGCTTATTTCACTTTGTCTCCTGCGCATAGACAAGTCTTAAAGTTCCCTGAGAATCAAGATCTGAGCCTCAAGGTGCTAGAACACCGGAAGTTCCGGTCATCATGAGCTGTTTGGAAGTTTCGGGGTTCCTGCTAGGAAGTTTCGATCTGTGTTGAATTTAACCGCTGCAAATTTTGAAGTGATTTTCAGGAACGTCTATCATCTACGGGCTTTCAAGAGAAGAGAAGAGAACGAAGAAAGAGGCGGCACCAGATCGAGGAGAGGCCGCCACAATCGAGCTTTTTTCCTGCTCCACACCCATCGTCCCATCAGTTGTAACTTCCCTCCATGCCACTGGGAGCTCGCGTTGGTGGAAGGGGTGTCGTTGAGCTTATCGTTGCCGCCGTTGGGGAGCTCGTGGATCCACATCGACCTTTTCACAAATCTTGTCATGCGACGGTCGATTCCCTCACGCTACGAGGCCAACGCAAGACGAGGAGGATGTGGCAGGGATGCTATCTTCCATCGAGGATTACATCGCCTTCCACCATCTCCTCACTTCTCCTATTGTTGGGGAAGGGAGAGAGGGAGAGAGAGAGAGTGAGAAATGGAAGGGAAAGATGAGAAGGAGGTGGAAGGAAGGAGAGAAGGAGGTGGAAGATGCTGACACACAGGGCCCACTGAATTTTATTATTTTTTAGTTTGATTGGACTGCCACGTATACGTCAAGCAGATTAAAACCGCTTCAGATTGAGTTAGGGAGGGTTATTTCGCTCGCTATGGAGAGTTTGGGGTGTAAAATGCATGGTTTTGTAGTTTATTGGGGTAATTCAGACTTTTCAATAAAATTTTTATACCATACCGTTTAACAATTTGAAAAACGTGTTAATAAAAAAATAATAAAATTAGTGTTTTGAGTTGCCCTGTAGAACTCAGCTATATATTTAGTCGTCTAGCACTCTCTCCGTCTTAATATAGATATATCTTTTACCTCTTCCACATATATCAATGAAAAACAAAATGATTAAAAGCAGGCAGGTATAATAAAATAGTTAAAACATGTTGTATTAATTTTTACTAGTGAGAGATGAAAAGAGCATTATATTATACTCTGATGTGGCATTTTACTTTCTCTAAAATGTCCTTCACGTTTTCAAATATGAATGCAGTTGTTCCTTAGTCTCAACATATTTGTCTATCAATTTTTGTAAACTTTGATGTAATAATTGCTTAAAAGATAAATTTAGATAATTTAGTGTAAATTTCACAAAACAAAATATACTTTGATCAATCTATCACAAAACTACATATTTAAAAAACATGTATCACAAAACTACATATTTAATGTATCATATGAGCAAACTATAAATTTAATATCAGTTTTATCACAAAGCATAACTTTATAACCTCAACAGTGCTATGGACATAAACTCTAAACTCGATGTTCTTTAATAATTTTATTAGTATATCTATAGTTTAATGATACAATGTTTTAAATCTGTAGTTCTGAGATAAATTTCACACTAAATTTATAGTTCTATGATAGACATTCTTATATATATATTTTATGATAGTTTGGTCAAAATATTTATAGTTTTATAAAATTTAGTTATAAATTTATTACTCTCTCCGTAAAAAAGCCATTTCTAACGTCTCAAGATGAAATTAATGAAAAGTAAAATTTATAATAACTTCTCATATTATTAAAAGAAGTAATAGTGATAGATAGGTAAAGGATATTGATGGGATAATTTTTCTTTATATGTTGAGGATAGGTAGGATGATAGAAGTTGATTTTTTAATAAAACTTAAAACGGTAGAAGTTGAGTTTTTTTTAACGGGGAGAGTACGTGACAAATAAAAGAGTACTGGTATGTGGAGAATGTGAACTTCACTCTGAAGAGTGACAGTGAAAGAGCTGCTCCTAATAAACATCTCTGTCAGGGTCGTAATTATTCCTTGTCCAAAGAAAAAGCTGCTGGCCATGTCCTTGCCGCCGTATTATCATATTATTACCTCGCCGGCGTGTGGCCCATCCGCCGTACCCTCCTACATGTACCGCCACGTGGGCCGCCGGCGGCGACGCCGAGATGCTCGCGCCGGAATTTACACTAGCGCCACCACCATGGGCGCCATGGATGGATCTCATCTCGCGGTGCAGTTTTTGAGCAGCTCGAGGTACGGCCATGCACATGGCTCGCGGTTTATTCGATCCAGGAGACTTCACAAGCTTAATCAAGCTACTAGTAGCGTGTTTAATTTCCTCGTTAATTGCTCGGTTTTTTTTAATGTTGTTTACCTTGCCCGATGCTGCAAGCCTGAAATGCGCATTGTTGCCTCTCTTGTCTACTTTGACCGGCTGAAAAACCTGAGGATTTTAGCTGTAAACAGTTGGGTGTTCGCAAAAGCTCTCTTCTGCCTAAAAATATCATCTGTCACTTTGTGTTGTGTCGTGAATCCTGATGAAGATGTTGCACACTGCTTGTGCTTTCCATATGGTTATTCACTCAATTGAAGATGGAACGAAAAGCATAAACAGTACAGGATGGTGAAGATCAAAAAACGAAAAGCCGTTCGGGATGCACTCATTCAGGGGACTGTTCCAAACCGTAATGGAATCAAATCGATGGATCTGATCTTCCAAGGACGACGAATATGCAATGTAAGAAAAAAAAAGCAAAAGTTGCATCGCCAGGCCATAGATACATACTCCATACTTTTTTTTCTCTTTTTTTTCTCTCCGTATATATCTTCTTTCCTTGTGTGCGTATAAAAAAGTGATTTAACGTCAACTGACTTTAAATCATTAACATACTATAATTTTATGTTTTAATAAAATAACATATCATTGATCAAAAATTAACTGATAAGATGTGTAGAGTAATAGAAAAGCATTGATCAGCCAGCCTACCTAGCTCTATAGTAGTAGTACTACTACTGCTAGTATTAGCTGCTAGTAGTTGCCGCGGTAAGTGTGCTGAGCTTTCTCCATCAAAAGCAGTGTCTCCGATTATAAATTCCGCCTGCAGAAAGGCAGCTTGGCCGGTGCCACAACAATGCAAGAACTCTCCGTCCTGCTTGCCTGGCTCCAAGTTTTATTAACCACACGCACAGTGACACAGGTGTTTTCCTTCCACAGTAACAGTATCTCTACTCCACCGACGCCGCAAACGTTCGATCCGCCGCCAATCCGCCGGTGTAATGCAGACAGAATAACCTCGCCGCCGCCGCCGCCGCGCCGGCCGCCACGCTGTGTTTGGTATTGACGTATATATGCAAGGTACTTCCTCGGTTCCAACCTATCATCATACTTAATCAAAAACCAAAAAAGTTATTATTATCAACTCATCTTTTGAATCACCCCTAATAAAAAATACAATATATGCACCTAACAAAATTATTTTTTTAGAGATCTTAAGAATGACGGTTTTTTTAAAAAAATTTAGAAAAAATATGATAATTAATAATACGCACGTATTGAATTATAGAACGTTAGAAAAAAGTCATATATCTTTTCTTGAAAATAAAGGAGTATCTTCTGTTTCTCCAACTTTTAATATATATGTGTCGTCACTTTCTCTTTAATATATATGTGTCGTCACTTTCTCATAATACGATGAAGTATTTATAGGACAAGTAAAATAAGACAAAAATAAGGGTTTTTTTGGGTGATATATATTGCATGCACGTACGTGTGTGGCATGTACAGGGTTCCCGATATGGGCAGGCACCAGGGCGAGCACGTACATGTACGACTACTCCTACGTGCAACTACGCGACGTGCTCGTGTACAGCACTGTGCACATATGAACTGTGCACGGAGGGAGCGTGTCTTTGTTGTCTTTGGTGTCCCGTCGACGAGACGATGTGATGCGCGTGTGTGTACACACACACACACTCACATACGGAATATTTAATATGGTATTCAGCTAATGCCGAAATACGAGTTGATCATATTAGAGGTACATGCAGCTTGTTCTCCAGTTTTTCATTACCCGACCTGATTGGTTTTCTTATTTATTGACAAATTTTCTTCTTAAAATCTAACCCATACTAATTATATTATAACTTGTATTGTATATAACTTTCAGATATTTTAAAAACGACTTTCAGATATTTTTAAAACGTTAGAAACGTTAGATTTGTTTTAAGATTTATGCAAACAAAAAAATCACAGCGTATATATATGTGAGTGGATTCGTTTCCACAACATATATTTCATGAAAACGATATGTAAATGAGTGATTTTTAAAAGTTAAATATAAGTTATATTATAGTCACATACACGTTACAATGTAAGTTATACTATGTTTATATTATTGTTAAATTTTTTGAAAAAATTTATCGACAAAATATAAATATATAGGCCGTCTCTTCTTCGAGCTGAGCCACCATACACGGCCCAGCAATTTGCAAGGTTTTCGAGTGGCCCAAACAGTCATGCTCAACAAAGAGGCCCATGTCATGGTCAGCAACGAAGCAAATTTTTGGGCCGGGATTTCTCAGACTACACAAATATTGGGCCGATATTTCAAGCCCAGAAAAAAGTATCCAAGCTAGTCGAACCCGTCCTCTCTCCTCCACTCCACCTCGCCGATGGCGTCCGACTCCCAGTCGCCGGCGGCGGCGGCGGCGCCGCCAGCGCAGCTCCCGGCCACGCCGCTGGCGGGGTTCGTGTCTCTCCTCACCGCGCGCCGCTTCGCGGTCGCCAAGTCGCTACTCGCCTCCCTCATCACGCCCCGCCTGCTCGCCGTTCCCTTCGCTGACCTGGCTGCCTCCTCCCTCCCTAGAGCCGCGCCGCGGCACGCCGTCACCGCCTTCTACGACATGCTGTTCCGCGCCTACGCTGACTCGGGCGCCCCCACTCGCGCGGCCGAGGCCTTCCAGCTAACCATATCCCGCCTCGGGGGGCTGGACCCCCGCTCCCTCACATCCTCCCTCCTCTCGCTCCGGCGAGCAGGCCACCTCGACACCGCCGCCGACCTCCTCAAACAGGCTGCCACTTCCTGTACCGACTCCGTCACGCCTCTCTCGGCGTCTATCGTCGTCGACGGATACTGCAAGTCTGGCCGCGTCACCCACGCCCGCCAGCTGCTCGACGAAATGCTTCGACACGGCGTGAAGGTTAACGCATTATGCTATAACTCGCTGCTCGACGCATACACGCGGGAAAAAGATGATGATCAGGTAGCAGAGGTGCTAAAGGTAATGGAAAATGAAGGCATTGAGCCAACAGTTGGGACATATACAATCCTCGTCGATGGTTTATCGGCGGCCAGAGATATCAGCAAGGTTGAGGCTGTGTTTGATGAGATGAAGAGGAATAATCTTTCAGGGGATGTCTACTTCTATACTGCAGTTATCAACGCATACTGCCGTGCAGGGAATGTGCGGAGGGCATCAGAGGTGTTTGATGAATGTGTTGGGAATGGCATCGAGCCCAACGAGTGTACGTATGGAGCATTGATCAATGGGTTCTGCAAGATTGGGCAGATGGAGGCTGCAGAGATGTTGGTGACAGATATGCAAGTTCGAGGGGTGGGAATTAACCAAATTGTTTTCAATACAATGGTTGATGGGTATTGTCGGAAAAATATGGTGGATAAGGCTCTTGAAATAAAGATGATCATGGAGAAGATGGGTGTTGAGCTGGATGTGTATACATACAACACACTAGCATGTGGACTTCGCAGGGCGAATAGAATGGATGAGGCCAAGAACCTATTGCATATCATGATTGAGAAGGGTGTCAGGCCAAACCATGTAAGCTACACTACGTTGATCAGCATCCATTGCAATGAAGGTGACATGGCCGAGGCAAGAAGGCTGTTTCGAGAGATGGCAGGAAATGGGGCAGAACCTAGTCTGGTAACCTACAATGTTATGATGGATGGATACATCAAGAAGGGGAGCATACGCGAGGCTGAGAGGTTCAAAAAGGAGATGGAGAAGAAAGGGCTTATTCCAGACATATACTCTTATGCAGCGTTAGTCCACGGGCACTGTGTCAATGGGAAGGTGGATGTGGCACTGAGGCTGTTTGAAGAGATGAAGCAGAGGGGGTCCAAACCCAACATTGTGGCATATACTGCTCTGATATCCGGCCTGGCCAAGGAAGGGAGATCAGAGGAGGCGTTCCAGTTGTACGACAATATGCTGGGAGATGGATTGAGCCCAGATGATACTCTGTATTCCGCGCTTGTAGGGAGCCTTCACACGGATAAGAAGGAAAATGTTACACCACGAACGAATTAAGTTCTGTGGGGCAGCAGTGTAAGTTGTGCCAGCTGAACTGAATTCCAAGATGAAGTACTCAGCTTCTCATATATGATAATGTAGTGGATCTGATAAGTTGTCTCTCAGCAGAAACATGTTGGATCTGATAAGTTGTCTCTCAGCAGAAATGCAGCTGAGTGCAAAACACACAGTGCTTAGTGCTTATAAATGGATTGTTCAATGCTCAGTTTGCCACTTAACTATCTAGGTCTACATGATTCAGAGCATGTGTGCGGGTACAACTTGGCTGTGCAGAGCTCTTTTAACAATAGAGAGTACATGGAATTGTTACAACTCAAGCAATTGTCTCACTACGGCAAATATATGTTTTTATTTGCACAACAGTACTTCAGTTTGCTGGTACTGATATACAAACATGCACTAGGAAACTTGCAAGTATGCATTCGAGTTTGGCACATTATTTTCCAAAACTCAAGTTCATATAGTCACGGAGCATTTTTGTGCAATACATTGAATGGAACCAACCGTCTGTATGGAGCACCAATTCATGCTTCCATTGCAGCTCGTTTTTCCATATGAGCATCAGTATCAAACTCCTGTGCTGGTTCTCGAGGCTGTTGGGCTTGGTTTGTGTCTTCGTTGTTCTACAACAGAAACCAAGTCATTGCAGATTCAGGACTGGCAGCAATAGCTCAGTATAGTATATCGCACAGGTTCTATTTCTGTGAAACAAAGATAAAGATGGCAATAACCTTCTCTATATCTGCAAACTGAGTCTGTAAGCTGCCCTTCTCTTCCTGGATTGCAGACCTGATTTCCTTCATTTCCTAGAATCAAATGCCACAACCATGAGTTGTATGATCTTAGAATCAGAAGAAACAAAGCAAGAACCTGAAAGAAAAAGAGAGACCGATTTCAGCAGCTCCACTTCAGAATTGAGCCCCTTCTTCAGCTCCAAAAGTTCCTGCATGAGTTGGGCATCACCTGCTATAAGATGGCCCTATACGTTTTGCTCCAGAAAAGCAGGAGTCTTGTACAGTTCTGTACAGAGAGATGATGAACAGTACTCACATTCTGGCTTGTCTTGACCTGTGTCTCCAGATTTGAGCGCCAGTTCTGCACCTCCTGCAAAAACACTTCTGCTGATCAAGACAGAAATTCTGAATTCTCCAATCCAGTTCGATTCCAATCACAGCAGCAACAGAGGCAAAGAACTTCGCTGTACAATTCATACCAGTTTGAGCTTCTGGATCCTGTCCAGTAACTCCCCCTGCGACGAGGTCAGCTCCTGCAATCGAAATGAATCACAGGATAAAATCAGCCGAAAATCTCAACGCCAAGAACCAACAAGCCCAGGAAAATCCACCACACCTTGATGCGCGCGTCCAACTGCTCGAACCCAGACAATCTCTGCAGATCAACAAGAACAAGCAGGCGTATTGCATATCATCAGAAATCGAACTCTGAACACAAGAACACCCAGGGATTCTGAATTCAGCTGTCAACTGCATGTACTTACCGGAGGAGGCGCTGGCTCCGCCATCGATCAGCAGGAGACAGGTAGAATTGGGCCAGATCAACGTGAGTTGTATGGCTTTATTTTGTACAATTGTACGGTACCTCTCACCTAGAAGAGGACATTTTTCAGATGCAAGCAAACAAGTCGTCGATCGGGTTGGTGGATGCAGGAGTAAATCTCTCGCCTGCAAAATTGCAAATGCGACGTGAAAAATGCCCTTTCAGGCAGCGGCTGGTTGCAGAACACTTGTCTCCTGGCTTCAAAGGCATGCTATTGCTACCTGACTGACGACTAGTCACTTAATTGTTCATACGCCTTTTCTGATTGAACAACATGTGATCTGCCGCTGGAAATTGGACATATTAAATGTCCAACAACCCGCTGCATGCGATGGTGTTCGACTTGATTCGACGATTTGTTTTGTAAGTAAAACAAATGCAATGATGGCCAATCATATCTGACATAGTGCTTAATTAGTGAAGTGATCTTTCCTTTTTACCAATGGTAAGTTTGTCTGATAGTAATACATACTAAGGCTCTGTTTACTTTTTCATTTTGGGTATAAACTTTATACCCAAAAATTTTAGAGAGTAAACTTTACATTCAATAGTGGTGTTTACTTTCCATGTGTAAAGTTTTTGAGATGTTATAAAAATGACAGATTTACCCATGGCGTCTCTCCTCCTCCTCTTCCTCGGCGGCCTTTGCACCCTCTTCTCCCTCGCCCTCCTCCTCCTGCGCCGGCAACCAAGAAGTGCGGCGATGCCGCGATGGGAAGCCAAGAATGCGGCGATGCCGCGACCACGGAGAAGCGGCGGCACCCTCCTCCCGTCGTCGTTGCCAACGCGCATGGGAGGGGGCGACGGGCGGGTCGAGGCCGGATCCGATGCCGGCCCCGCGTGTCCCGGCGTCCCCTCCTCCTCCTCCCGGCGGGGGAGAGCGGGGCGGCGGCGAAGGGGAGCGACGAGGGGAGAGCGGGGGCGGCGGCGAAAGGGAGAGCGGCGAGGGAGAGCGGAGGCGGCGGCGGGGGAGCGGGGGCGGGCGGCGAAAGGGAGAGCGACGGGGGAGGCGGGGCGGCGACGGAAGGGGAGAGCGGCGAGGAGAGCGGAGGCGGCGGCGGGGGGAGCGGGGACGGCGGCGGAAGGGGAGAGCGCGGCGGCGGCGGGCGGGCGGCGGGGCGGCGGGGGCGGCGGGGGCGGCGGGGCGGCGGTGGCGGCGGCGAGGGAGAGAAGCGGCGGCGAGGGAGAGCGGAGGGGGAGGGCATAGGCGTGCGGGGTAGGTGGAGCAACGTGCACGGGGTAGGGTGGGCAAACACTTTTCCCAAGAAAATTTTATATCTTTTTGGCCTTAGACCTCCTAAATCCAAAATTTTTACAAACTAATTTTATACTTTTTTGTTTATTTTCAAGATGTTAAAAAGTGATCAAAATTCCAAATTTTTACAGGTTTAATTTTGTTGAACTAAGTAGATAGGATTGGTATCCGGTTCCATGACCATTAATTTGATCTCGTATCCGTCATGTGTCCACTGTCAGGCCGTATATACATAAACTAACCAATAAGAGTTCATCAAACTCTATCCCTGTTCGTCATCAGAATATTTCTCCTAGTGGTGGACCCATCCGGTCGGGAGCTAAGCTAACTTGACCGAGACATCTGTGATAGTGAAAAGAGTATTAGATGTTGCGTTTTATTCCAGCCTCGGTACACGCCAGTACCGGAGCGAATCTCCAGCCCTTCTCTCTTGACAGTGTCACTTATTTTAAGAATCTATATATGTAGTATTAAAAATAAACTAGAGTCAAAAGCTAAAAATCCTGCTTTTTAAAATTATCATAAGCTAACTACCAACAAGCTGACTTAGAATCTTAAAGCTTATCTAGTTTGGAGCCAATTTTTTATCCTATTGATATTTTAATAGCGCCAACACCTTGACACTACCAAATTTAGTAGTATATAATCTGTGCTTGGTACAAAGCAAATATACAGGTGATACTATTAAAGTTGCGAGAATTTTGGTATGATAAAATTTGACTTCAATCCAAACAAGCTTTAGCGAGAGTTGTTCCGGACCATCATGCATGTAATACCTCTGTTTAGATTCGTTTTATTTTTCTATATTTTCTTTAAAAAAAGAGAGTTCCTTGTTCTATGTTAACAGATCGACACAACGGCATTGTACACATACGATATATATATATATAATTATCTATAAAGCAAAGTGAGTAGCGTTTTTATCCAAAATTTTCGTTCGTCTAACTATTTTAAAAAAACCCCAAAAATTAACCCGCAGTCTCAATACTGAAAAAAAGAGGATTTGGATGAAAAAAGACATGTTGCGTCCTCCTACCCGTCCCCATCCACATCGCGCCCAGCCGCTCCCGACAACTGGAATTCAACGCACGACACAATTACTTATATATATATATATATATATATATATATATATATATATATATATATACCATGTTTAAAAATACGCAAGTATTTGTGTCGTCGTCATAGCACGTCGTCCGGCTTCGCGTGCGCTAACCAGATTAGATTCTTGCAAAAATAAAAAAGAGCACATGTAGAACAGTGAACAGGAACACCATCCGTACCTAGTCCGATCCTACGCGCAGCGCGCCTCCAGCCCCGTCCGGGCCGAACCCTAGCGCCACGTCCACGTCGATCTGCCTTCGTTTCCTCCTCCAATTGATTAAAAAAAATCGATTCCCCACTCCCTCGTCATTTTTCCCATAATTTCTCTTCTACTTTAATTCGTCAAACTTTTACAATTATAATTTATATAATTCGTCAAACTTTTACATTAATATCCATTTTCCCGTGATTTCTCTTCTACTTTAATTCGTCAAACTTTTACAATTATAATTTATAGCGTTCTTAATGTTTTGTTTTAATTTATTGTTCAGGTCTAGCTGTTGTATCGCTGAAAATACATTTTTACCCGTTCCAACACACAAATGCATATATATATATATTGAGCGTTTAATTTTATAATCATATTCGTACAGATATTATTGAAAGCTGATTTACATCAACCACACAGTGCACATTACGCACTTAATACATTACATTACCAGTGAGTACATTACGCCATCTGCATGCATGATCATGACGTACACAACGTAGAAATTAAAACAAAGCAGCACACGAAGCAAGCAAGCACATAAGTATATATATATATATATATATATATATATATATATATATATATATATATATATATAATTGCTAGAGGGTAATTAATTGATCCTTAAGCTGGTAATAAGAAGTAAAACAAACAAACAAACAAACAATCAAGTGTGGTGGAGGTCGACGACCTTGAAGTGGTCGCGGTTCTTGACGACGACGTCGTACATGTGGGTGGAGCGGAAGCGGGAGAAGTCTCGCGGGATGGAGATGAGGTCGGCGCTGCCGTCTCGCTTGTGGAGCTGCACGATGGCGCGATCCTCGTAGTATCGCTCCCACCCGAGCGCCCCGAGCCTCCGCTCCAGCGCCTCCGTCGAACTCACCACCTCGTTCGTCGCCAAGTGCACCAGCGCCTTCTTGCTTGTCGCCTGCTCCTCCAGCTCCATCACCCCGTTGTTCCTGAACACCCAAACCCCTCCTCCCGCCATCGATCGATCGATCCCGGCCTCTTCCTTTCTTCTTCTTCGATTAATTAATATGATTTCTCTCAATTGATTGATCGATTTGCTGCTGCTGCTGCTGCTGCTGCTGCTGATCGTCGTATATATAGCCGGCTGCTAGCTGCTACACCTGGCTGGCGATCGATACTGCTGTGGAGTGTTACTAGATGCGATGAAATTACTAGTTAGCAACGCAAAGCTTGGCGACGTCGATTGATGGTTTACCGCGAGTGAATCTATTCTTCTTCTATCGATCGACCGATCGGTTTCACTTTCATGCCTACCATGATAATTGCATGTGCTTTCTTCACATGCATGACAACAATTTCTACGGGGACATTTTTTACCAGCGTGTGTAACTTGTGGTAATATAGCTAGGCTCCCTAGCTAGGATTTCTGTGGCAACATGCTTACACATGCATGCATCTTTTTTCAACAAAATGGAGAATTTATTTATGTACCGAGATTTGGCCTCTACATCAACTAAGGATCGATGCACCTACAAGAATAGGAAAGAAACGTTGCATATATTTTGATAGTATATGTTTGTTTTGTGTTAGAAAATGTTTTTATGTTTTTTATAAACTTAGGTTGTGTTCTTTCTCACACCTTTTCAACTTCTAATTTTTTATTTTTCACATGCATATGTTTTAAACAGTTAAATAGTAAGTTTTTTAAAAAAATCTAAAAAGTTGATTTAAAAATTATATTAATCTATTTTTTAAATTTATTTTAGTTAATATTTAATTAATCATGTATTAGTGGGGTCATTACGTCCTGTGTGCAGAGAAGTGAAGTTCCCAAACTCATCAATCTCCGGATGCAGTCTTAGTCAAAGAGTTTAACTTAAAAAAAATTAAAACGTCTAATAATATAAAATGCATGAGTGAGTAGGTAATTCATACATATATACGTACTCTGTGTAATTTGGTAACCTTTATTTTCTTCTATTTGACAGTAACGCTTGTCCTGCATATTCGGTGCTACACCAAGCTTTCATGGCATCAATCTAGCTACTTTTGCCACTGGAAAAACAACAGTCGCTATATGACAACAGCAACTTTATGGAACCGTACGTCAGGCTGTTATTCTCCAATAATCTCCATTGAGTTCAATAGCTTAATCAGTTATGCCTAGTTTAATTTATTGATTATCTTTCTGCTAACATTTTCTTATTACGTGCGTTTAAGTTCTTCGTGTGAAGATAGATGCTACTATACCTACTGAGAACCAACCAAAACCTTTCTCAAAAAACGAAACAAAAAAAACATGCAACCAGTTTGTTTTTCTGCTTTCCAAAGAAAATCCCCGTAATTAAGGATACCAATAATTCATTCATAATAACAAACATTTAAGCGGGGTTATTCCTAGGCCAATCTCAATACAAGATTTTATCTCTCAGTTTTTATAAAATAGACAATGAAATAGATCCCGCTCTCAGTGCATAGTTTCATCACACAGTTTTATGGATTATTTTAGTTTTTTTGTTCCACCGGTTCCACAGTTTCACGAAACGATGAATAAGAAGCAGTTCATGAACTAAGGAAAACTTTCAGTGTGGGTTTCACCCGATTTCCAACGTTTTGGAAACAACGTTTTGTAGTTTCATCCCCATGAAACTTTTTTCTCTCTTTCCTCCTCGTTTCATAAAAAAATATTAAATTTGCTGATGTGACACCTTATTTAATATTCATAAAACACCTCATGAAACCTTATTGAGACTGACTTAATAATTTGGAGACCCTATGTGAAATATAAAATGTCTTTATCTTTAAAAAATACTAATCGCATAATAAATTAGGGCTAATTAATATACTATTTACAATACATTAGCATGTCTCTTTATTACCGATGATTTTTGCTTGGTCTGTATTGACTTCCAACTATATATGCCAGGAAAGCTAGCATTAGTATACTCTTATCTTTAGCTATGTATTATCAAACAAGTAAAAGTCAAACAAGTAAAAATTATTCGTAACGAGCTATCTCAACAAGCTCATCCAAATAATAGTGGTGTTTCAACTAAGTATAATAAGAATCATTGCAGCAATCAGGTTTTTTTACTAAATAGAAAAATGGAATCCTTATTGTCTAGAATACACGTTTATATCATCGTTACAAAATATATTTCTTTAATGTAGTTATGATTACAATCAAATACTTGTCAAAGTTAACTTGGAGAAGAAAACAACTCGTTCCAGTCAATTCAGTGGAGCAGAAAAAGTGAAATTTGAAAAAAAATTGAAGTCTAAAAATCCTAAATATATCGAAACATATCAGTTTAAATTAAAACACATAATTGGGCTCTTAATTTTTGGGGCCCAATGCAATCGTATAGCTTGCACGTGCCTACGGACGAGGCTGATTTAAGTTTACTTCACAAGATTCTACGACGACTTGAGATTTAAATCTATTGGTGCTTATGCATGTGCTTTGCAATGGGATTAGGAGGAATACAAACGGATGGTTTTATGTGGTTCAGTTTTATCTATCAGGTTTTTAGTTGGTTGATTGTACATGAAAACATTGTTTTTTGATGGTGGTTTTTAGACAGGGTGGTTTTTTTAGTGGTGAGGAAGTTGGTTTTCTTACATGGTGAGGAAAGTATGAAGGTGAGAGAGGAGGGGGACAAATAGAGATATAGAGACTCGTATAAACAATAACACATGTAATGGGATGATTTTGTTTGATGCCCTTTCAAAACAATATCAAACCTTGGGCGGGCTCCTATTAGAATAAGTAGTTAAGTAAGGTCTATAAAACTATTAAAAACCACTCAATTTTTATAAAACCAAAGGTTTCAAGCCGTCTCGAGATCACTAAGCACTTGATAAACCAATCAAATTTTAAAAGAACAAACTTTGACAAACTTCTACCGTATTTCACCAGTAGTCAATAGTTTTCATTCAAATGGTTTTTCATGAAAACCGATCATTTTTTAGGGACGTTCGGTTTTGTAAACCCTATTACTAAAATTGCCAAATAATTAATGCGGAAAGATTTGTCATGAAACCTCCGATAACCAAGAGAATCCTTCAAAAGCATAATAATTCATAATGCCACAGTTCCTTGTGGTTGGTGGATAAAAGATCAGGAATCAATATCTTTATATCCTGCAACCTTTGAAAACTTTAATGGACGAAAATAGGAAATGTCTGCATCGATTTTTAGAGGTAGGACGATACAGAGAATATATAAAGACGGGTAGAGCCGGACGCTCATGGACGAGGATGATTGATAGCAGAGTCGCTGCAGCCACCGTCCCACCAAATGCAAACTCCTGTAGAGCGCAGAACAGTAATCTCTCTCCATTCATATTTTATATTATAAGTTGTTTTGAAACCGTCCTAAATCAAAATTTTAAAATTGAATTAAGTTTATAAAAACCATAACATAATAAACTAACTTTGGGTTGAATGTTGAAAATGTTGAACTCAATCAAACTTTCAAAGTTTTAACTTTAAGACTAGCCAAGAGTCCATACGTTATAACAAAAAACAAATTAACTTTTAGCTTATTAAATCAATTAATAAGCATTTAGTTCAAATAGTATTGTGATGATTTTAAAATTTGAGAAAAGCTAACGGTGAAACAAAAGAGAACTTATTGAAATGTGATGCAATGATATAGATTGTAGGGCTCAAATGTCAATAATTAAGGTGACATAAAAACACATACCATCGCTAATAACATTTTAATCAGTACTGGTACATCAAAGAGTAGGGTTGAAAACAGACGAAATTTTTCCCGCCCCAACCCGCCTGTTTTTCTACATTTGACCCGACCGTTTCCGTATTTTCGGAAAAATCTGGAAACGAAATGGAAGTAGAAATGATATTTTTTTCGTTCATTTTCTTGGAACTCCGTATTTAATCGAAATATTTTCGGATTATATCTGGATTTAACCTGAATTTTAGGCCGATCAATATTTGTGTCTCGAAAGCCCAGCCGTCTAGGCCCATTTAAACAAAACCTACCCTATCTTTTCTTCGTCGTGATCCTTTTGATTTGAAGTGAGTGAGTGTATATTATTACAGACCATTTATATCAATTATCTTATAATTCCGACTGGTTGATAGAATTATCTTAATTATCTCGTTAATTATCAAAAAAATGAACAAGACGTGGTTAGAAGATATGTAAATTCCGACTTAAGTTCCGGGTTCCGACCGTTTTCGTGCACCCGTATATCCCGATTTTGTTTTCGAACCCGTATTTTTTAAACCGGATCCCATTTCCATTAAATAATATAAAAACGAAAATAAAAATAGGTTTTTCTGTCCGTTTTCGTCCTTTTTCATTCCTACCAAAAAGAGCATAATGTTTCGTGTTATCACCGGCTGGCCGACCGGCCGGGCCGGGCGGCGCCGACGTGGACTAACGAATACTGGGCGGTCTCGATTGCCGGCGGGAGCAGTGGCGATGAGGCGAGAGGGGGACAGGGAACCCGCCGCGGCGCTGTCACACGAGGGCGTCACGTGGGACGCGGGTTCCGCGTCCGCACACCGCCGCCGCAACTTGCCCGAGTTGGCTGACTTGCGCGCCGGCCGGTCTCCGGCCCGTGGCTGCGCGCCGCGCTAATCCGGCCGCTTCCGGCCATAGGCTGATCTGAATCCAAAGTAGTGGCTGACCGGCCGGCCGGCCGTCGTCAAATAAAGCCAATCTCTGAATCACAAAATGTATTCTTGGTTGAAACTTCAGCATGAATGCCCACAAGGACCCGGTCTAAGCGATCAGGACAATATCATGCTTCACAACATGTGTTGCTACTGTGCTCACAAGCTCAAAAGCTGCTTCTAGAAATACCAAATTGATTTTCTAAAAATACTGGCCTGATGGCCTCTGCCATAAGACACAACAAAAACTCTTTTGTAATGAAGTAAAACGATAGAAGGTGGTAGGACACATCCCCAACTGTTTTTAGAAAAAAAATACTTGAAAGGCTAAAAAGAAACCATAAAGATAACAAGTAAGCCTATAGACGTTATGCCAACTATAATTATATTTATATTTGAAGAGTGGTACACCAGGAAATAGTAAAATTATCCTTAAAAGGATCGAATTGTCTCTTGCATATTAAAAAATATATCTCCTCTCAATTTTATTTTGTTAGAATTACTTTTTTAAGAGAAAACACATAAAAGTTTTTATTTTTAGTGGAACCCGGATCGTTTTGAAAAACTATCACATTATAGTTCATTACGGTGGTCTACATAAAATGTATAGAAAAACTACCATTGTAACGCTCATACAAATGGGACCGTTTTCATTTGATAGTGCAAGAACAACCAGTTGTTGGACTAAATTATTCCAATCAAGCAAAAAAATTTACCAGGATTTACAGGCAATTTAGATCCAACAATCGCTCGTCTAAATGAGATACCAAGCGACGTTGTCCTTGTCGGAGTATGAAACTCATCTAGCAAGGAAGTGAGTACTCTCCCTTTGAGATTCGGCCAAGAGACGAGTTTTGAGTCCGGGTCCTCTTCGTGGGAGAGAGAAGCACATGGAGAGTTATACAGGTTTAGGTAGCACTGGTGCGTAATACCCTACTCCTGTCTATGGACTATGCGTGAAGAAAGGAATTCAGTTACAATGTATCGAGCTCTGAACTTATGGGTGTATGCTAGCTGCGGAAATTGAAACTCCCTATTCGTCGGCATGGATCCTTCTTTTATAATTGTAAAAGGATACACAGTAACCAGGTTTTTTATAGATGGGCCTCAATATAGGGGTTAGGTATGTTCATTCTTGTTGCAATTCAACTAGCGGGACATGGAGCGGCCTCCATCCGAACTTTTGCTTCTTTCCTCAACATGTGGCTTGGGGTAGGAGACGTGAACCATCCCGTCAGAGTGCCCATGCTCCGTCTTGTCACGTGTTGTTCCGATCAATCGCCAGGTTAGTATATATCACATCTCATTGAATGCAAATCTTACTTGTTGATGAACGCAGCAGGACGACACATCCCATCATAAATAATAGTTGTGCCTCGAGCACAACCCATGGAGGGCCACGCTTCGGGGGCTCTTGGAGCATCCTCTTTGGTTGTATCTCAATGCAGTAGTGTGATGGAGACCCTGGTTCCCATTTCTCTGACAGTAGCCCCCGGCCATGACCCCAGGCACGGGACACACGGGACTGAGGTTGAGGCCTCTTATGTCGATGCGGAGCTGCATATCTTTAGTGTTGGTTGGGTTGGTTCCTCGGACATCCATGCCTGTGCTTGGGTGTCCTGTGATCTCGGGAGTAGCGGGAAGCCCCCGAGCATGCGATTTTGAGTTGATCGATCGTGGCGCGCGAACTTCGGCAATGCCCAAAGTGGAACTGGCTGGCTAAGCACCGTAGCCTGTCGCCGGGGTCTAAGCTGGCCTAACATGGTGGTTTTGCTTGAGACCTCAAGACTTCGGCGATGCTCGAGGCACGGTCCATGTTCCAGACACTCGTCCTTTGTACACGACACCACGTTGTTCAAAGTTCACATAGTGTCCTTCGCTACTCCGTTTTAACCTGCAAACGATCGAAAGTAGATATTTGCCCTCAAGTGTTATACATGGCCATGCTACTTAGTTTGTGTATCTCTACCTCTCAGTGGCCTCTCGGGGGGGCTAATTTTGGCAACACGCGAGGATGAATGAGTAATAGGTGGTCCCCGGACTTAGGCAGTGCTCGAAGTGGAACAGGCCAGACAGACCACCGTAGCTGGTCGCCAGGGTCTAATTAAGCTGGCCCAACAGAGGGGTTTGGCTCGAGACATCAGGACTTCGACAGTGCTCAGGGCATGGTCCACATTTCGGATACTTGTCCTCCATACGCAAGACCAACTTAGCCCGATCATGTGTGTTGCTACCAGCCCCCACTCGAAACCGAGGGAGAGAGGGACCGTTCAATTGACAACATGTTTTCTTGCAGGCTGTAAGAAAAGAGGGGAAAAGATTCCAAAAAAATATTTGAGGAAGAAGGTAATAAGATAAATCGATCAACTAAGTATATGTATTTGATGCAGTGCGCATGACGGGGCCTCTCGGCCAATCCCGAGGGAAGGGCGGCGAAGGCACTAATGAAGTTGAGCTCGAGGTGGCAACACGTCAGTACATGACGCTCGTGCGCCCGTTTTACAATGTAGGGACCACAACCGTGTGGGCCATGTCCCTCCCTGTCTCCCTCGCCCTTGCGAAGACGTCGATGTAGCTCGCTCTATGCAGGCGCGATGAGGCAGCGCCCAATGAGGAAAAAATGGCGGAGGTGGCATCCAACGGGCCGACTCCACCTTCTAAGTCAAAAACACGGCAACGACGGCCGTTAGGCGTGAAGGCTTGACTCCATGCACGCGCCCACTACCTGGCACGCCAGCTGTCAGAGTATGAAAATCCTCTAGCGAGGAAGTGCGTACCTTCCCTTGGAGATTCAGCCAGGGAGCGAGTTTTGAGTCCAAGTCCTATTTGTGGGAGAGAGAAGCACACGGAGAGTTATACAGGTTCGGACCTGTTAACACCAAAATTTGGTATGGTTCTTTAGTGGATTTGGTTAAGAAAAGAAGTCGATCAATCAATGAAAGTTTATCCAAAAGAAACCGAGTTCAAGAAAAAATCGTGAAGAGCATGTCGTGGTAGTTTAATTCTATCTATTAATTAGGCAAGATTTAGTAACTTGACTTTTATTATTAGGAAGTTTGTCTAGTGCCCGATCAAGACTTGTATCTTTCCTTTTGTCTTTAGGAAACCGTGTCGTGTCCCATCAGGATTTGTATCAACCCGAAGATATAAATATACACCCGGGGTCTTTGTGAGACATCTTCACAGCTCAATACAATCAATTTCAGCACATCGCCACCCTCAATTCGATGAGGTCTTGCTTCTCACGAGGGGCTGCATCGGTTAAGTTCGAACTCTAGCGGGAGGGTAAGTCTTGTCAACCTGGCAGTTGTATTGGTTAGGACTTTCTCGGTTTAGTTTGATATTCTAGTCGATCAGCTATCGGCTTACTTGATATATTTTGTTCTGTCTAAGGTTGTATCGGTTAGGTTTAAACTCTTAGTCCGATCAAGATATATCCATCACGTCTGTATAAATCTTATCGGTTTATCTAGTTTATTTTATCAAACACAATCTCGTACTGTCTCAGTTAAATCTGATCTTCTATATCTGTTACTGATAATCTAAGTGTTGCTAAGTCGATAGATTTATGCTACGTTTTATCGGAGTGCTAGCCGGTAACTTATCTTTACATTACATCCAGGAAATCTACAACGACAACACGATTAATCTATTTTCTATCGGTCTAGTTTTGTTAACTTCAACCTTATACTGTCTCGCTTTGGTCCGATCTATCAGGATTGGTTTTAACATAATAAAAGTTGATAGCTAGTAGGTTTGGTCTCTTCGAAAAGCTAGATAGAGCCGATATCATTATTTACCTTTATTTGTATGTATCATGCTAGCATTGATTTTCTAGCCGATGTATAAAAAACTTTGACAGATATCGGCTACATTTGATCTACATCGGATTTCCAACCGATGTATGCTGTAACCATCGGACTTATGCATCTACTACACTATATCAGTATCTACCACATTGTGTCTGTATCATCCGATTGGCTCATTAGTCAAATTCTTTTGATCATCTTTATAACAACGTTTACCTGATTATTTGAATCTACATGGGATCTATAGCCGATTGATCATAACCCTGTCGACATTCGTTGGCTTCACTACACTACATCGGCTTATTGGCAGATCGGCTCCTTGATCATCGATCCATTTCTATATTGTTAGTTGCATGATCAAACTAACTAGCATGTCCTGAACCCGATTGATAGGACCTGCACTAGAGCTAAAGCATATCTCCTAGGCCTTCGTGTGGAACGACGAATTTCTCGTCAACAGGACCGCACGGATAAATAATACCTTACTCCTGTGTATGGACTATGCATGGAGGGAGAAATTTAGTTACGATGTATCGAGCTCCGAGCTTACAAGTGTATGCTAGATGTGGAAATTGGAACCCCCCATTCGTTGGCATGAATCCTCCTTTTATAATTGTAAGGGGATACCACAGTGTCCAGGTTTCTTACAAATGGGCCCTAGTATAGGGGTTAGGTATGTTCGGTCTTGTTGCAATTCAGTTGGTGGGGCGTGGAGCGACTCCATCCGCCCTTTTGCTTCTTTCTTCGACACCTGGCTTGGGGTAGGAGACATGGACCATCCCGTCAGACTGCCCATGCTCCGTCTTGTCGCATGTTGTCCTAGTCGATCGTCGGGTTGGTATATATCATATCATATTGAATGCGAAGTTTACTTGTTGACGAACACAGCAGGACGACACGTCCCGTCACAGATAGTAGTTGTGCCTCAAGCAGCCCACAAGGGGCCGTGCCTGAGGACACACGACGAATGTGCCCCAAGCACAACCCATAGGGGGCCATGCTCGGGGGAAGATGGTAGATATGCTCGGGTACAACCCATGGGAGGCCGCACCTCGAAGGCAAATATGGTAGATGTGCCATGGGCACAGCCCATGGGGGCCCGTGCTTCGGGGGTAAATATGGTAGATGTGCCCCAGGCACATCCTACGGTTGGCTGTGCCTTGAGGGATGAATGAGAATGTGTCCTGAGCATAGCCCACGGGGTGCTGTGCTTTGGGGGTTCTTGGAGCATCCCTCTTCGGTCATATCTCAATGCAACCCTCACGGGGTGCTGTGCTTCGGGGGTTCTTGGAGCATCCCTCTTCGATCGTATCTCAATGCAACAGTTCGATGAAAACCCTAGTTCTCATTTCTTGACAATCCTCGTAACCTCTGTTTGGAGCCACATTATATGAAGAACGATATTGATCTTTCACAGGATGTGATCCTAACCACATATCTACCAAAATGATCTAAATTTTCCTCATTACCATATTGGAAAGATCCATATAAAAATGATCTTTCACTCTTGTTAAACCAGCTTAAAATTAAGATGATTTTTTCTTGTAATAAAATATTAAAGTGAAAGGTTTACCTTTGAGGTATTTATTTCACACGAAAATGTATAAGCAAATATAAGACGACAGTTTGACCTCAAACGAGTGATGGAAAATTTTGTGCTGAGCATCTGGTGTTGTGACTTGTGAGTGGTATCCTAGTACCCTCCCACTCGTCATTTACCACTTAGCAGGTCCTGATCCCCTCGCATTAAGTTTCTATCTGGAATAAATACTAATCTGGAAGTCTGGAACTTAGGAACATTTATGTCCTGGAAGACGGAAACTTCTCATTTACTTCTTCCGTCCAAAAAAAATCAAACCTAAAATAAAATATGATATATACTACAACAAAATTTGAAGAAAGACTTGTTCAGATTCTTTGTCTAGATAGGTCACGATAGGTCATATTCTATCTTAAGTTGAATTTTTTTTAAACGGAGGGAGTATTACCTCAATCGACTTCTAATTTTCTATGGTCCGTTTCTTTAAGTCTTTTAAGATTAAATTTTTACTGTTATATCTTATTATAGAATGTGTTATTAGTTGCTTTGAAACCGATATGTTGTACTAGTATTAAATTGTATATTCACGAACAGTAGAGCTTTCACCTTTTGAAGGGAGATAATCAAGTAATGCCTAAAAACTGAAAAATGCCTTCGACCAAACAAAGCATAGATGATGACGTTGGATAGAACAGGTAGTGGAGCTGGAAGATACCAACCGTGTGAAGGCGCCCACACAACCACAAAATGTTTTTTAGTGTTGCAAAACTATATTCATAAACATCAGCAGAGATTACGAGCACAAGTGTGTTAAAGAGACTGCATAAACTGATAAACATCTGTGCTACATCCAACAGAACGAACACGATATGATATCCAAAGTATCTGAGACAGGTGAACAAAACAGTTCAGACGCTGCAAAATTAGGCTAATCCTTAATGGTACCAGAAAGCTAAAGCTCGCTTCTTCACTTTCGTTGGTACCCTACAACATTGGAAACTGGCAGAAAATTAATAAGCAAACAAAGAAAGAATAGCCAAGCAAGAGAAAAAGCAGTTTCAAGGTACATATGCTGCTGCTGGAGCTGGAGCTGCAGCCGCTGGTTCAGGTTATTGGTCCCTATTTGATGAAAATTGCACATATTTAACCATAGGTTCTCATATAGTTTTATAAACAAATTTGAGTTAAGTAACTAACTTCAGAGAAGAAAAAAACCAGTAATATCTAACAAGAATGCAAACAAGGCTGTAGTTTGAACAAAAGACAGCTGGCAAGCATGCACATTCAACAATCAGCACTGCTATACGTACGATCTGGTGTTTACGATATTATTCGTACGACGAAACGCTTGTGGTTATTAACGGCTCCAAGGCTGGAGGTGTTGGTCCCAGCTGGTGCAGTCGCCTTGTTCACGTTAGATCGTATTACGATCGTAAGTTAAAATCGTAACGCATAGCATTTTCCTTCAACAATCAAATGCATAGGCTGCTGCTGAATACGAAATGCCATACATATGATAGCTGCAGAAGTGCAGATCTCAACATAATTGACAACAAGCATCTACTTATTGGAACATATTATCTGTTGCCTAGAATAAAATGGTTCTAGTGAGTGCTCAACAAGAGGAACATTTTTTAAACAATAATTTTCCAAGTGGCATATAGAACCTTATGTCTGTTAGTGCCAATATATTATGAACCAATAACTGCACACGACCAAAAAAATTCAGGCTTGAGATATCTTACCAAAAAAAATTCAGGCTTCATTTACATGTCTGGTACATATACTTGTCAATCTTCTTGGCCTCATGTTACTTGTGCAGCAAGCGCCTCTAAGACACACATCCACCTCATTCAGAGAATCTTGGTGGGGAGTCTAGCCTCCCTGGTACCCCTACAATTATTTCTACATGGAGATCTAGTACATGTTAAGGTACACATTTATAGGGGAATGCACACAAGCTTTCCATGTATACACCGTGCACACGAACTAACAAATTTCACTAAAAATGATGGAAAAAATTGTATATGTACTTTCAATAGTATTACACTTATGTGTAAAGTTTTAACCTCAAATTCATTATATTATAGCCATATCAAAAAAGATAAAAATTCTGACAGTTTTAAGAGTACAAATCTGTCAGAATTTTTCTTTTTTTGTTGCTCCCTATATATAATGAATTTGAAGATAAGACTTTACACTTAGATGTAATACTACTAAAAGTATATGTCAATTTTTTATAGAATTTTTAGTGATATTTGTTAATTGATGTGCATGATGGATACACGAGAAACTTGTGTGCATAGCATATGTTTCCCATTTATAGGCCTGATCATTTCTCAACTAAATATACCGCATCTCTGTTGCATATGTGAATCTCTGTTACTCAACTAATTTGGTAGGGTATTACCAGGGCAACTAAAGCAGTATGAGAGACAAATTAATAATTATGCACGGATAAGATTCATTGTATTATATACTAAAATGAGCACTCGAGCACTGCATGATCACAGTCATCGATCTGAAACTAGTAAAATGGAAGCTGTCGTTGCTGAAGGCTACACCTATAGAATAGTATTTGAACTGATTTTTTTTTTTACAACGGGGAGATGGCTATCAGCTTCTACAATAACGATCTACAATGAACAGAAGGATTGCGCTGCCCACAGTAGCTAAATCACAGCTCAATCCACTCGATACCAAACTAAACTTGGCAGATCAGCAAACCTCAAACACAGATCTACGCAATACAACCATGGCGCATCGCATCATAGGCGCGGCCGGCAGAAAAACGCGTACAACGAGAGAGCGGGTGAACGAAAGAGGGGAGGGGATCGAGCCAGACCTTTCCTTCCCCTGCGGCACTCGAGCGAGCTCGCGGTCGGCGGCGAGGCCAAGGCGAGGCGCTTCTCCGGGCTCAGCGATGCGGTCTTCGCCGCCGCTCCGCTCCCTCCCCTCCCTTACCTCCGGCGAGGTTGTCGTGGCGCAAGGGTTTGGGAAATGCGGCGCAGCCGGCGCGGCGTCCCGTTTCAATGAGACGATTAGAAAAAAAGGAGAGCAATACTCTCTGCGATTTGTGCCATGAAGCGAGTTATCCTAAAATTTTAATTTTAAAACTTCATTTTAAGTTAACTTTTAAAGTTTTTTAATTATTTTATTTTTCGCATTGGCTTTTAAATGGCAAATAACCCAAGTAAAAAACCTTTACCTACAAATTACTTTTGATTGCTTAGCTTATCAAGAATCAAATAAATAAGGTTAGTATCTCAATTCAAATAAGCGCATCTGGTGTAGTGGTATCATAGTACCCTCCCACGGTACTGACCGGGGTTCGATTCCCCGGATGCGCATGATTGTTTGTTTTATTTTGTTCTCTTTTTTTTTTTGCAAGCGGCTTTCAAGATTCCAATGCACATTCTTCCTCGTATAAACGAAATACATTATCTTATTTGTGAGTTTTATCTGCTTGTCAAAGCCAAAATGCATGCAAATACAGACTTCCAGAGGTTTTAACGTAAACTCATGAAGATTGAATAGACAGGGTTTTATCCATAGGGTCCATAAGACAAGTATATCATTGATCACGATCAAATGTTACTGCAGGCCTGCAGTTTCCAATCCTGCAGTAGCTTACCCATAAGTTACAGCTCAACAGAACTTTTAGGCCCCTAGGACAGTCTGAGAACAAAATTTTTCTACTAGATAGATGATGATACAACACACCTCCACTATCTTAAACTAGGTAAAAATCGCACATTTACTGGTGGTAGAAAAATTTCAATTCTCACAAAAACAGAGTAAGCATATCTTCAGTCATGCAGTCACGCCAATGAGTCAAAGCTCAACACCTGCAAGAAGGATAGCTGGAAAATCAGAATTGCATTCACAATCAGAATCGCATTCAAGCCGAATGTACAAGGCTACAAGTGTGTGTCTTCATTCATGTAATGAAAAACTGTTTACAGACCACATAATCAAGCAAAGAAGTTATGTACTGTAGCAACAAAGAAAAGTTTACTGCACAGTCAGTTCATAATAGGGTCATTCGGTTGTACCACCATATCGTTTTCTTTTTTTCTTTTTCTTTTTCTTTTTTTGCTATTGGGAACAACAGAAGCAGATTATCATGGTGGGTGACAACCGTTTTATGTGGTTACAGCAATTCAGGTCAACCAAATAGCCTGCACATGCTACAACTAAAATAAAATTATGGACAAAAAAATATCAAATCATATAAACCTGCTATCACAATCCCAGTGTAGGGACTCCAATGCTACGCACAGCACGTATCAGCAGTGAATAGTAAAAAGGAAACCTTTTGATTCATTTTGAGCCAAGAAATCAGTAATCTTACCAATCATGTTGGACATAGATCAGACGGTATCACTAACTTCTACATCGATCCAATATGAATGAACCAAAAAAAAGAGATAAATATAACAGATCACCCAAAGGCTGCAAGCCTACAACCAAGCTCACCGATGTACATGAAAAACTGAAAACATGCCTTTCAAACCTTCATATAGCTAATATAAAGAATGCATGCTACAGGAGGAAAGCAAATCCTTCCTGTTCTATGTTATCAATGAAGGCAGCTAAACACGTCACAACTTCCTGTTCAATGTTATCAATGAAGGCAGGTGAACACGTCACAAAGACAGGCATAACCGCATAAGGATGATCTTTGGATTTCCAAATTCAAGACATGTCTGTGCAGTGCAACTTGGTTGTAAATGATATGGTTTATCGACATATGTAATTAAGTACTCTCTCCGTCTAAAAATATAACAACTTCTAACACTCAGAATTTGTCCCAAAATATAATTTTTTCACCAACGTTCTCTTCTCAACCAGCCACAACCCTCTATTCATTTTTTTCACTTACCTCCACTTCTCAACCAATCACAACCTCTCCCCATTTAACTTTACTACGTTCTTAATAACCGCGTCCAACTCTAAAACTTCTTATATTTTAAGACGGAGATACTACTACTTAATACACAAAATACAGTCAAAATGATGAAGCATCGATTGAACATCAATTTGATCTCAGAATTCAGCAAGCTTGATTTCACACAATTTAGCACATAATTTGGTCCATACACTCCCTCATTTAGCTCAGTATGAAATCAAAACATCAATTTGACCTCAGCATTCGGCAAGATTGATTTCACAAATTCTGGTGCAATCACTACAACTAGCACTGCAATTGAAAAAACTTGGCGTCTACAATCCTCTCATCCCATAACCAATTAAGCGCATTCAAAGCATATGCCAAAATTGTTGCACACAAAAGAAGGCATAATAAGGTTCGCTAAGTCCTATGATACAATCAGCCCACACAAGAAAATGAAGCCTCAGCCCTCACCTCACATGAGCTCCTCCTCCCGGCGGAGGTACTCGCCGGCGTCAGACTGGTGCAGCACAACGACGGCGTTGGTGTCGGCCTTCCTGCAGTCCTGCGCCGACCTGGCGGCGATGCCGAATCCGAGCGGCACGTCGGCCATGGACATGACGACGACGCCGTCGTTGGCCTTGGTGTTCTCGGTGATACGGGCGAGGGCGGACTTGGGCACGGAGTTGCCGAAGAGGAAGGAGCGCTCGGTGTCGGGCTTGAGCCAGACGCGGCGGCGGGCGTGGGCGGCGAGGAGGTCGAGGGCGTGGACGGTGAGGTGGAAGGCGCCGCCGTGGGTGAACTTGCCGATGGGGGTGCCGACCCCGGCGAGGCGCGGGCGCGCGATGGCGGTGGCGCGGCGGACGAGCGCCTCGGAGGCGTAGTAGACGCGGTTCTTGTGGAGGCGGAGGCAGTAGCGGCCGGGCTGCGGGTCGGGGCCCTCCACGGCCGGCCGCTCCAGGAGGTGCTTCAGGTTCGGCCCCGTGAACTTGAACAGCTTCTCGAAGACCATCGTCGTCTCCTTCTCGTCGAGAGCCCGCATGGCGGCGGCGGCGGCGGCGGCGGCGGAGGAGGAGGAGGAGGAGGAGGAGGAGGGTTTGGTAGAGCGGCGGGGCTGACCGGGGATGGAGGCTAGGGCTTTGGGTGCGCGACCTCTTGGTTCTTATAGTTTTTTCCTTTTTGGCTACAAGGTTTTTAATTTGGTGGCCGCTGGATCAAACCAACGAACGGTGGGTGGGATGGCCATCGATCAGGGTCTATTTGGATAATGGGGAGGGAAAATTTTATCAGCAAGTTTAATTAGAGCTAAATATCGGCTATTAGTTCATATTAAAACTAACATATATATATAATAGATTAATTGACTTTATTTTTTCTCTCAGTTTTGTTCTCTCGCTATGAATTTAATTTAATGTAATATCTTGGAGCAAGTGTAATAGAGCCAACACTCTCACTTTTCTTTTATCTCTCTTTCACATAATCGATTAAAGTTGACTCATAGGCCACTATTATCCTTGTTCCAAGGGCATGTATAATGATGCTTATTAACAGGCTCTTTCGTTGTTATATAAGTAATTAAATTTTGTAACATGGAAGAGAGAGTAGAGAAAAGAGAAACATCATTGCTACATATTACAATGGCTCAGAGTCTACTTTTAGCATTTATTAAAAAATTGTTGCATAGGGTGGAGGAAAGGAAAGAAGAGTAATAAAAATATATTGGTGTATTAATGGTTAAGAGATTTTGTTGCGTGAACTATTTTAGGAGGATAGTCTCTAATCGAGTTCTAATCGAGTGTGTATAGACTAACTTGTATTTTTCACCTTTTGTTATTTTTGAAAAACTTAATTCTATAAATAGACCCTTAAAAACTTATTCTATGAATAAATCCTTTTTGTGGTGCCAACGCCATTGATAACATGGTCTAACATGACGGCGCCAATGACGTTAGCACATTAACGCTAACGCTGGCACCATCTCCTTCACCCCTTAGTGAAATAAGTCACTAATGTGAAGGGAACAACGTCAACATTGACATCGACGACTTATTTAAAAAAATAAAAAATAACCTATTAAACCTATTTATAATAAAAAAATTACAAATAGGTACTTAGCTCCAATGACTATGACATCGAGGATCTATTTGTAAATATTTTTATTTTAAATAGATTCTTTTTAAAAAAATTACAAAAAGTTCTCGACGTTAATAGTATTGACGTCGTCACCGTCCCCCTTTATATTAGTGACTTAGCTTTCATCGGGAGGGTTAGGAGGACGGACGCCCTGTTGGATCACGACGTCAATAATGTTAATGACACGAAAATGATCTATAGTAAGTTTTTTAGAAGTCTATTTGTAGAATGAATTTTTCAAAAGAACCTAAAGATGAAAAATCCAATTAACTAATAGCCTATATCGACTCTACTTTGTACATACATGCCCTAAGCACCCCTACAAAATTCATGTAAAAACATAAACTAGAAAAAATAGAAATAGAATATCATGCTTATTAAATACCTACCGAAATTGAAAGCAGAGGAGACTTCTACTTGACACACATGAGGAACGCAATAACTTAAAGTCGCAGGAAGAAAAAAAACATGACATGTGTTTTTTCAACATAATCTTTATAGAATTATCTATTTTATAGGACTTCTAAAAGAATAGGATAGGATTTAAATGTTTGTTTCAAAGACCTTCTTTTTTAATTATGAATTTCTCCTCTAGCATTGAAATTTTACAAGTTTCCTAGGAATTTTTACTGTAAGATTAAAATTCTGCATATCCCGAGGCTAATGAGTATCCTTTAATCTTACTCATTCTTCTATCTTCATTATATCTTAACCCTTCGTCTATTTGTCTATGTCTCAATCTCCCGTCCCTTTTATCCCTCTAGAAAATCGGCGTGTCTATTGACACACATATGACACACCTGTTTTTAAGAGCAAAGTGCATATTGTTGTTAATAAACACAAGTTTTAGTTGTTTGATTGGCTGTGTTAGAATTTCGAATGCATATAGGAAGTGAGTTTCGTGAAACCCTAGGTATTATTGTCCAATTGCCAAAAAAAACATATCGATTTTGAACGTGGTACATAACTATTGCAACTATAGAGAGTTTCACAAAACCATATTGTTAATTTATCATATGTGCTTCTTAGTATAATAAAAAATGCTAAAATTAGATGTCTATAGCTCTTTTTAGGTAGATCAAATTAACTCATAAATTTGAAATATTATTTTATTACTCATAAGTATGTGGATAAAATATCAATTGTTCCTGATGTGGTTTTATAGAACTCTAAAACCATAAAACATGAGGTTATGTCTCAAATGCCAAAACCCCCTAAACCATAATATCAAGAGTTACGTGGCAATTACTATGATTGAATCAATAGGCTAATATGGTATTAGGAAAAAATGGAAGAAAATTTTTTCCAAAGACTGATAGAAAAATAGTTGGTGGGCGGCTTTAGTGATCTGATGTGTCTGTTTTGATTCACCGTGGGTAGGGATGAAAACGAACGGAAACGGATGAAAAAACTCTATTTCTACTTTCGTTTTTATATTATTCAGCGGAAACAGGATCCGGTTCAGAAAATACGGGTTCGAAAATAAAATCGGGATATACGGGTACACGAAAATGGTCAACCGAAACTTAAGTCGGAATTTACATTTCTTCTAACCACGTCTTGTTCGTTCTTTTAATAATTGACAAGATAATTAAGATAATTCTACCAACCGAGTCGGAATTATAAGATAATTGATATGAACGGTCTCGTGATGACATCAATCACTCATTTCGAATCAAAAGAATTCCGACTGATGGAAGATAGGGTAGGTTTTGTTTAGATGGGTCTAGACGGCTGGACCTTTGAGACACAAATATTGATAGACCTGAAATTCAGGTTAAATCCGGATACAATCCGGAAATATTCCGATTAAATATGGAATTCCACGAAAACGGATGGAAAAATATCATTTCTACTTCCGTTCCGTTTTCGGATTTTTTCAAAAATTCAAAAACGGTTGGGTGAAATGTAGAAAAACAGACGGTCGGGCGAGAAAAATCCCGTCCATTTTTAACCCTAACCGTGGAGGAAACTATTGTTGTTCAATTTTCCTAAAATCCCATATCCTTTTAAACAAAATTAGTTAAACAAAGTTTATATGATTATCGGTAAGAAAATTTCCTTTTGTCTTAGCAAAGTAAAAGTGGTGTCACTAGTACAGAATGTGTAATAGGTGGTGGTTCGGAACCCCCAATAGGTATCGGTTTTGTACCCGACACCTATTGGTCGGCACCAATGACAAGAGTTATTGGTGCCGGTTCTTCACCCGACACCTATTGGGCCAAAAAGGTGCCGGTTTTGTATTGAGAACCGACACCTATTCGGAGTAATAAGTGCCGACGACTATTAAAAACCGGCACATATTATGACTAATAGGTATCGTTCTCAATTGCAAACCGGCACTTATTTCGACTAATAGGTGTCGGGTCTAGCTTCCAACCGACGCCTATTTGGGATGTGTCGGTTTTGTTTGAGACCGACACTTATTTGGGATAATAGGTGTCGGTTTTTGTTTGAGACCGATACCTATTGGTCGTAATAGGTGCCGGTTTTTGTTAAAAACCGGTACCTATTTTCTTGAACGTACAAAAAAATTATATTTAGCATAAATATTCCTCCATACAGCCACACAACAAGCAGTCACAAAACATTTGAATTCCCATAGCAGGTCACATTTTGCAATGGTTCATACATCAAACATTATCACAGCTCATACAAAAACATTGCTGACAAGCATTGAGTCAGATCCATGCAAACTTAACTGCATTATTCTTCACTGCTTCCTCAATGAACCCAAACAATTCCTTGCTAACCCTAGCCTAGAATTTCACACCTATTTTCTCACTTCTGGACCAAGTCCTCAATTTACAGATAATCATGTTTTCTTGGTATCTATAATTATAGAGCATCAAAAAATGATCATCAACTTTGCACATTACACATACAACACATACATGATCTCAGGTACACAGCAGAGAGCCATTATGGGTTCCAAATATGTTGACTGTAATACATAAAAAACCATATTATGATACACACGTGAATCTGATCTAGTATGAATTATCTGCATATAGTACTAGGTGTCTGCAAAATTGATTCAGAACAGCCATTAGATAGGCCAGTATTGCTCCTACATGATATAACAGGTTAAGTTTCATGTCATCCACACTCACTAACTTCAAAAGATGCTTTAAGCTGCATTTAAAAACCAAAATTAACCGAAGAACATCACCACATGGAGAAAAAACTGCAAAATAAACACATTAGCATTATCAAATACTTTTCGTTTTCAATCTTGTGAATCCCGCTTTTCTTAGAAGCATAGTTTATTTTATCCAAAAACAACAAAATGATCAATACTAAGGAGATCAGGCACACTATCAATCACCATTACTTAGTCCACAAACATACACTAAATTTAACATCTTGCAGCTAGCTACAATAATATCATGGATCACAAGCATAGTGTTCTTAGCTAATACTACATTTGTCTGTTCTGTTTGATCTTAGCTAACACTAGGGCCGCTAGCCTCAAGAAAACCCACTCATGAAACGTGATATGCGCTAGTCTCTGGGATGACATGTTCGAAGATGAACCCGCAGAGTTGTTCAGCGAGGGCGAAGCAAACATGTGGCAACAACTTACTTGTTGGGAGCTTTAATTTCTGCAAATGAAATGATTGAATATGTGAAAACGCACTATGAGTTTAGAAACGTGTATTTCCGTCTTAAAAAAATTGACGAACCTCCGCATCCGTAATGTTCCAGTTGTCGATCTCCATGAAAGTCCACATAAATTTCATCGTGTAGAACCCACATGTGCTCGTTCCTTGATCTTGACGTTGGCACCAAGGGTGGCGGAGTTACCGGAATGTATTTGAACAGGGAGCGTGTCGAATGCACTTCTTCTTATACTTCACTAGTGTCTTATTGAGGATGTCAATTACGGATTGAAAATCTTCTCGCGGTTTCCTCAATCCATCCGAACGAGGATTTTGGAATCATTTAAATGGATCACAAGAAGGATCCAGTGGTTCCTACATACAAAGGGACAGGGCAATTAACACCGAGTAAGGACAAATGGTAGGTGGAACGATAACCGCCTCACTTACTTAAAGTTGTAGGGCGGAAGAATCGTATTCATGTCCCGAAGCTTCACAAAGGAGCTGTACGGGTAGTCCAACACCATTTTTTGGGACGTTGGGCCTCCATCAATCGAATTGAATTGACAATCGCTGGATCGAGGAATGCTAGTTTGTTACAAGTCGCTCTACATTCAAGCGCCCCATTCTGCATAAGGAAACAAGTTAGACAACTTACAAAGGCTAATAAGGGTATGAACTTAGAAATACTAGCTAGGGATTCGAGTATGCTTACAATGCCCATATTTGAAGTATAGATACGTCTAGCTCCCTCGATTGTATAGCTGAAATAGTTCATCAAATGGGACCCGTTACACCATCGTCGTGATGAAAGTCCTCGTTCTTGTAAAAGACACCGAACGTCTCCTTACCCTCCTTTGCCATCCGTAGGTACCACTCTTCTACCCTTCTCATCCGAGTGCAATTTGCAATGACGTTGCGATATTCGTCGGTGGTCAAAGGACCACCTAACTTGAACTTAGTCGCCAAAGGTGCCTTCGGAATATTGTCCACATCGACAAACTCTTCACCTGCACTTTGGAGAAATTCTTTCTCATTCTTCTTGGTGTCTTTTGTGAATTGAGCCTTGGAAAAATCTTGCAATTTCTTTTTCGGATCGTGCGTTGAAAGTCCGAAATAGGTTGCTTCGGGCTGGTGGCCTTGCCATGCGAATGAAGTGGTCCTGTACTTGAACCGACACTTTCGGGGATGGCTCCGACTTTGTAGAAATAGTCGCTTTCTTGGCCTTCTTAAGGGTAGATGGTTCGGACATATCGTAGATTTGCACGATCGACCCCTCTTTTGGCCGGTAATCGGGAGCTCTTTGTGCCGGCGGAGGAGACGGGCTCTTACGTGACAACGGTGGTGGAGTTGGCATTCTTTGGGGAGACAGAGCCCGCTAGAGCTAGACCCGCCATCGCTTGGCTCGTCATCACCATCTCTGAAGGAAAGACAATGAACCTCTTGCGCCACACGATGACGTTGTGGATAGCTTCTCCAAGAGTGTTCACCCCTTCCTCTGGAGGAAATTCAAGGGGATGGCCCTATATCCGCTCGACACGTCCTCCACTTCAACCCTTGAGTAGCCAGTTGGTATTGGATTATCGTGTATCCTTCCTCCCTCCACTACAGGATGTGCCATACCGCGTGCCACCTCTATAGTGAGGTTTTGACTCTGCAGTGGCACATGCAACCTACATGCAGTACGTACTGTGATTGTGTCCACAGGGTGACGAGTCGTCTCCGGTTCTTGAGGAACCTCAGTTGAAGCGCAACTGCTTTTCCTCCCTGTTGGACTGGCTAAAAGGCCAGCATCGCCGCCAATCCCCGCCTGAAGTAGCAGTGCCTCCATCTTCTGAACTTTTTCCATTAGGACTCTCATTTTTATTACTTCGAGACCGGTATCTATGTCTGTCCTCAGGAAAACCTTCCCTCCATGGTACGAGGCCTACTCCCCTTGTGCGTCTCAGATGCTCAGCGTTCTGTAATGCAAGTGTGAGCTCATCTTTCTCCCTGCTTGGAACAAAAGAGCCCTCAGAAGCCTGATGATGTGATCATGTAGCCTTCGAGACACTTCTTGTGAAGTTGGACACTTGTGTACCAACTCGCCTGTATCAGAGAGTGATGCCCCTCGGGCGTATTGGTAATTCTTTCCTCGTTCGCACGAGTCCTTTGTCTCAATCTCGATCCCCTTTTCCAACAACTCTTCCTTCCTCGCTCGCCATTTATCTACGTTCTTGGCATAACCGCTACGGCCGAGACGATGAGGGAACAAATTTTTGGCCGCATTGGCTTGATTCCTTTCGCTAACCTCCTTCGCCTCATCGATGTTCTATAGGCCACAAATTCATCCCGAAAAATGCGGCACCTACGATAATTGGGATCTTCAAAATTTGGTGTCGCCCTCGCTTCACAAACTTCCCGGTAAGGTCCGTCTTGAACTTTCGGAAGCTGACGCTCATCCTCTCAAGGGCCCTCTGCTTTGCGAGTTCTTCTGATCCCGTGGGAAATTGGAATGTCCGCTTCAACTTGTCCCAAGCAAGGTCCTTGTCTCTGTCTGGTACCGTCCACTCCAATTGATCTGGATCACTGCTCTTCCAGTATCGGTACTTGATTGGGATGTCGTCCTTCACGATGACACCTATAGCATTTGAGTATGGGGTGAGTACCGACGCAGGAGCTGTAGGGTTCCCGTCTGGATCTAACGCTGTTATAGTGTAAAGGCCCGAGGGCATCCTGGTTGGACCTTTCCCCCTTTTTGTCGATGAAGTCCCCGTATCACCAGAGTTCACAATGGCCGAAGGGGTACCCTCCTCCACGCTTTCAGGATTCAAGTTAAGAAAGCCACTTGGGCTACCAGGACCACCGTCGTTTTCTCCGGAAATTGCAGGCCTACTATTATCTTGTTCCCGGGACATTTTCTACACTATAATGATCAAAAGTTTGAGAGAGTTAAAAAAATGCAGAAGAAAAGAAGAGGAGGGGAAACAAGAAGGAAAGAAGGAAAAAAGGAAAGAAGGAAAGATGGAAAGAAGGAAAGAAGGAAAGATGGAAAGAAGGATTCAACGCTACAACTTCCTTTTAATGGAATATGACAACCAAAATTTGCATCTCTACAACAATTAGCATCTCTGAAATGATTAGCATTTCATAGGTAGAGTGTCTCGATGTTCAAATTTTGATTTACATTACTTCAGAAAAAGGATATCATTATATAAGTAAATCATTAGCTGCACAAAATTACAACTGAAGTTGCACATAACCGAAAACAGCAAGTAGAATAGGCTAGCGGTGCAATATGCATATAAGCATTTCCTTTTTCGGAAAAAACAACGAGCAATAACACTGGAACGAACGTTGTTCAAAACCAGCTATGTTAATTGTTCTTAAAAACTTTTACTTTTGAATTTTACATAGAAAAAAACTAACCACTTTCATTCACAAAAACAGAAAGCTAATGGTACTTGCATATATTGTATTGTACATACGGCTAGCTAGAATACAATTTGTACAGAGTGTTGATTCCCATTATACATTGTATGAAGTGACCAAAACCATGTGTGAGAATAACAAATAAGTAAGGATGATATCTAACTATTTGTTAAGGAGCATTCCATTATGAACTTCAAAAGGACCACATGTTATTGTTTAGTGCATTAGAACATCTCTTCAACAAAAGGAAACGTAGAAGTATACAAACTTGAAAACTTATAACTTCATTCGAAAGAAAAATGTGAAGGTATCAAGCAGCAGCTAGTTGTCACATGTCTCGGGAAACAGTAAGGTATGTTTGCTCCCGAGTTGAACATTTATTCGTTGCAGTCCAAAATGTTCACAACACATACATGGAGTAGCATGCCATGCCATCGAAATCGATTACACACAACACACGAATATGGATGCGGAGGGGAGCAACGGCTTCGTTGGTGGCCCACTTTTTTGTTTAGGGACTCAAATTTAGGATTAACTCATGGAAAGAAAGATAGGTCGTGCCTTAATAAATCCTAATTACAAAATCCCAAGAGATTGAATTTTGGGTAACTCTTGGTGATGCTCTAAATTCAGGAATTAATGTCACATCCTCAATATGTCGATCAAGAAACATATATATTACACATCATTTACCTAAACCCAAATCCAACAACTCAAAATTTCACCATCTCTTTCTCTCTCCCACCATGGAAACCTAACCAACGGCTTTTACTACCTAAATTGAGGGTTCCAATCCAACGAACGCAACTTGTACAAATTGTACAAACCATAATTCAAATAACATCAAGGCAAAGAAAAGATGACATGGGCGGAGGCCGAGGAACTTACATCGGATTGTCGTAGATCGGGGTCCGGGTCGAAGTGCTTCACAGCGGGCAGTGGGGGCGGCCGTCGGTGGAGGGATGACGCTGGCCAGAGGGTGACGGAGGCGGGCCGGAGAGCAACGGGCGGCGGTCGGACGGCGGATGTCGCTGGAGGACGATGGTCGGACGGCGGATGTCGAAGGAGGGTGGGTGGGCGACGCTGGACCGGTGGGCGGGCGTATCTGGACGACGGCGGCGCTGGACAGGTCGGAGGCGGTCGGAGGGTGGGCCGGCGGATTTGGACGACGGCGGCGTTGGACAGGTCGGAGGCGGTCGGAGGGTGGCGGGCGACGAAGTGCGGGTGGGCGGCTCTAGATAATATATGGTAACTTGATAAGTGTCGGCTCCCAATAACAAATCGGCACTTATTTGGATAAATAGGTGCCGGTTATTATTTAGAACCGGTACCTATTGGGGTAAATAGGTGTCGGTTGTTATTTCTAACCGGTACCTATTTGGATAAATAGGTGCCGGTTGTTATTTATAACCGGCACCTATTCTCCAAAACCCTAACTCATCAGTTCCACTTATCTTTTCCCTCATGCACCTAAGGCTGCCAATGGGCCTGATATGTATGCTACCATTGGTTCTATAATTCAATTTGTCTGTCCACATGAGACGGCTTTAAAGGGTTATTTACAATAGGTAGAGAGAACGGACTCGCATGCAAATATATTCATTCGTTCCAAAATTACATATTCATGGTTGTTACAATCAAACTCCAACTTATAAGTCGATCACTATTACTCCTTCTTCATGATCACTGCGAACATATGGGGCTTTCTCCTCTTCTTCGTCTTCTTCTTCGTCTTCTTGACTTTCTTCACCTTCGTCTACATCATCTGCGAAAGGTGGTAACTCGTCAATTTGATCGTAGTCTTCCTCATCGGTGATATTCTCAACTCCGACAATGTTTCGCTTTCCATTGAGAACTACGTGGCGATCAGTCACCGATGAAGGGTCCTTGACATAGAATACTTGTGTTACGAGTTTGCGAGCACAAAAGGTTCATCTTGATAACCCACATTGTTTAGGTCCACGATGAACATCCCGTACTTGTCAATTTTCAAACCACTTGGAATTTTGACCCATTGACACTGGAAAAGTGGTACCTTCAGCGGTCCATACTCAAGCTCTGAGATTGCCTCTATATAGCCGTAGTATGTTTGTTTTACCCCATTACCGTCGAAGGCATCTATACGGACACCACTATTCTGATATTTGCTCTTGGCATCCTGCGTTCTCGTGTAAAATGTATACCCATTAATATCATACCCTTGGAATGAATGAATAGTGCTCGCAGCCCTCGGGACAAAACGTACAACCGGTCACTATCGGGATTCACACCATGATATGCTTCGTAACCAATCACCGAAATGCGTCTATGCGCTTAGCGATCCATGCTTCTGATTTGCATGGGTTCTCGGTTCGGAGTGAGTTGTAATGCACATCAAAAAATGGAGCCACCAAGGCCGACTGCTCGAGTACTGCGAAATGTGCTTGCCGTAGTGTTTCAAGGCTAGGAGCGAATATTGCTTTATGCCCTAAAGTCCCTTTCCCAAGTAGCCTGCCCTCGTGTCGGGACATTGGCACACCAATGGGACGTAGATCCATATAGTCGATGCAAAACTCAACCACCTCCTCTGTTGCATAACCCTCTACGATACTCCCTTCCGGTCGAGCTCTGTTACGCACATACTTTTTTATGATCCCCATGAATCTCTCGAAAGCCCACATGTTATGAAGATAAACTGGGCCGAGAATCTTTATCTCTTTCACGATATGTATCACTAGGTGAACCATTATATCAAAAAATGATGGTGGAAAACACATCTCGAGTTGGCAAATGGTCACGATTACATCTGTATGGAGCTTGTCTAGTGTGGTTGGATCGATCACCTTCTGATATATAGCATTGAAGAACGAGCACAACTTTATGATTGGGTTTCGCACCCTGTCTGGCAAGATGCCTCTAATCGCAACAGGGAGTAGTTGTGTCATCAGCACGTGACAATCATGTGACTTCATGCCACTATTTTCTTCTCTCTAATGTTGACAAGTCTTTTAACGTTAGCGGAGTAACCGGACGGGACTCGGACACTCTGCGGGCACTCCAACAGCTGATTTTCTCGGCGGCACCGAGGGTGTAGCACGCGGGAGGGAGGTATTGTCGACCATTGGGATGTTCTTGAGGATGTAGCTCGGACCGATGTTCATGTCTACGAGGTCCCTCCGGATTTCAACGTATCCTTTGTCTTGCCGGGTATGTTCAAGAGACTCCCATCAAACTCTCACATACATTTTTCTCAACGTGCATCACGTCGATTGCATGACGGACATCCAAATCTTTCCAATACGGTAGTTCCCGGAAGATAGATTTCTTCTTCCGAGAGGCTTCTCACCACCCTTGCCCGCCGCGCGTGTATTGCCATGCCCCTTACCAAATACATGTTCAATATCTTTTACCTCTTCAAAAATATCTCGGCTGTACGATGTTTGGAGCTGTCCCCTTCTCCACTTGTGCCATCGAAATCTCTTCTATTGCTACGATCGGTGACCGGCGGGAAGAAACCTCCGTGGCACATGTACACGTCTTTCCCGAGTACCTCGGCCACACCGCTTGCTGTGTCCCGCATGCACCGCACACATGCACAACCACCTTTCTTGTTTGTCCGGATGTATTGCCCGCAGGGTAATCTTGAATGGTAACTAACAATATTGCCCTTAAGGTGAAGTACTCTCTTTTGTAAGCATCCCACATCTGCACCCCCGAACCCATAGTAATCGAAGATCATCTACTACTAGCCGAAGTAGACATCGATATCGTTGCCGGGTTGCTTGGGCCCTTGGATTAGCAAGTGGCATCATGATATACTTGCGCTTCATGCACAACCATGACGAAAGGTTGTACATAACAAGTGCCACCGGCCATGTGTTGTGCCGATTGCTCATGTCACCGAATGGATTCATCCCGTCCGTGCTCGCCCCAAACCTTACATTCCTTATCTCGCGTGCAAAATTTTTGTACTTTCTATCTATCTTTCTCCATTGAGACCCGTCGGCGGGGTGCCTTATCATCCCATCCTTCTTACGTTCTTCGGCGTGCCACCGCATCATCTTTGCATGCTTTTTGTTTGCATACGGGCGCTCAATCCGAGGGATTATAGAAAAATACCATACAACTTTAATGGGCACTTTCCTCTTCTTTAGGACGGGGCCACCGCTGTCATCATCGGCATCGTCGTCGTTACCTCCACCCTTATACCGCGGTGCTCCACAAACGGACATGCATCCAGTGCATAGTCACCCGGTATAAAATACGATCATTTCGACATGCGTGAATTTTTGCACCTCCACCGAGTGGACAAACAACCTTCTTTGCTTGATATGTCGTTTCGGCGATCGTGACCCGCTGGAAGGAGGTCTCCGATCAATTGTAGAAGCTCGTGAAGCTCTTGTCGCTCCAAGTTTGTTGATTTCATCGCAACAACGAGAGGACGACGTGTAATTTGGTGTGCTCCTCGTTGCAACCTGGATAAAGCGGTGTTTTTGAGTCCTCCACCATGGCTTTGAACTTCTCGTATTGTCCGTCATCGCGTAGGCTGTCCCTCCATCCCGCAACATCCGATCCAACCCATCCGATTCGTCATTGTCGTATTCACCTTCGTCGGCGGTAACTCCACATTGTCTTCATGCATTCCATCGCCATGATTGTCCACACTGTTCATTCTCATCTTCACCGTGATTGTCCCGACATGTGTGATTACGCATAAAACCTCTTGTTAGCAGATGCTCGTGAACTTGTTTTGCGGAAACTGTCTCTCCTTCCCGCAATCGAACATGGACAATACAAATATTCTCATGCTCAACGACTGGAACTCGTGGCCCCGATCACGAACTTGGTTACTCCCCGGCATACTCCAAGGTACCCCGCTTCGCATCGTTCATCCCTCCTTCATCCATCGGTCCTACGGGAATTTTTAAAAAATGTGACGTCTTCATATAAATGACATTATTTTATTTTGGTTACATAACTCTACGGTGATAGTCTCTTCAAAGTTGACAATCCGAAATACTTTGAATTAAAGAAAAAGACACAAATGACATAAATGGTGTCATGCATCTACTAACATATACACACAAATCACAAAAGAATATCATAAAGAATCACGTACACAAATAATAAACAACTAAAATATACTAACCTTTAATTTTTCTGAAAATTTTTGGCAAAACCTTCCCCCCTCTATTTCGTTCTACACATGAAGACCGAATAAAAATGAGCTAAGTGGCTGAAAGATGGCATTTATAGGTGGTCGGAATATGTGTCGGTTTTTAACAACAACCGATACCTATATTACGAAGCTTACAGCGTAAGGAACCTTATAGGTGTCGGGTGAAGCGTAAAACCGGCACCTAAAGTATAAGTGTCGGTTTTTTCTATTGACCCGACACCTATTTAGGACAAATAGGTGACGGTTCCTTTTAAGAACCGCCACTTATACTATAGGTGCCGGTTTTACTATTCACCCGACACCTATTTCGCACTATAGACGGCGGTTATTAACAAGAACCGACACATATTCTTTACATGCTACCTATATGCATTATAGGTGTCGGATTTGTTTTAACCGGTACCTTTTTGGACGACACCAATGAGCCTTTTTACAGTAGTGTGTGGTGGTGAAATGACTTCCACGAATAACAAAAACATACGAGCGAGATTTTAACAAAAAGTTTAGCGAGATCAGCGATGCGTCGATGATTTCTATCTATTAAAATATGTGTAAGAGAACGTATTCGTGAGAATGAAAATGTGATGTCACGTGTATAATAGTGTGTGCGTGCATATACGCCTGCCGCGTAATCGAAACAAAACCTTTTGTCTTTTTTACCAACTAAATTAGGAGCGTGCCAATTAAAATTCAAGTTTTTTTTGTTATAGATCTCTTTGGTATCGAATTTTTAATAGGAACGATTATTTATAATAACCATACTTTGCACTTTGTTGTGAAATATATGTGTGTATATATGTTAAATATTATCGAACTGATAAATATTGAAATACTATAAAAATAAAGTGAGGAAGATGAATTGACATTTATACGTTGAGCTCCACAATTTAAATTCTGGATGATGTGTCTTGCATGAGATTTAAATACCCTATGTTGAGTTTTAAGCTTCTAATAATAAGTGAGTACCAATTATAATCGAAGATATAGATAACTCATGGTGGTTGCACTCAAACTGATTATTAGGGAAGATACATACGACATAAACATTTATTATATACTCTTTTTTCACGTATAACATTGTGCGTACATATACGTAACACAAGCACACATCAAAGCGTATTCCTGCATGCACACTGGGCTTTGTATTTGTGTCCCGTAGGCCCAGTTAGGCTTACAATAGGCCCAGTTAAAATATGATCGCGGGCACGCAACGAGCGACGCAGGAGTCACGACGTGTCGTTGTGCTCGTTGGTCTTGATCGTCGCTTTCTCGGCAATCGTCGCGAATCGACGGTTGCTTGCCTTTATGAGCTGTTCAGCTTTCACATGAATCAAACATCCGATTCCTTAAAAAAATCAAACGTTAAAATATTTTAAAAATATTTTAGTTGATCACTAGTAAAACATTAAAATGTAATAAAAAAATCAACCATTAAAACACTATTAGACAAATAATTGTGACCACTAAATCAATATCTTTAGTAGAACGTGAGATTTGAATTCAAGATATATGAGATTTAAACTTAACATCCCTCATCTCATCTCATCCCTTACGTGCATTACCATTCTATCTACTCTATACATCTAACTTGAATAGAGATGTTTTCTTTTTAATCTAACTCTAAAGACATCTTTAGTACGGGTTGGCGTTACAATCGATACTAAAAATATTTTCATAGATTGTTGTTATCAACCAGTACTAAAAATATATCTTTAATACTGGTTGGTAATATCAATCGAGACTAAAGATCTATAAGCATTATTCTTGGTTGATGCTATCAATCGATATTAAAGATGTATTTTTAGTATCAGTTGGTATTACTAACCGGGACTAAATATATTTTTAGCCTTTTAAACCGGTACTAAAGCATTTTTAGTATCGGTTGATAATAGAGCTAAGATATTTGTGTTTGTAGGTATTACGATGAAAGATCAGTTCTCCAGTAGCGAAATATTTAAAAATTTTATAAAACATGGTGAAAACTCTTGATGAAACGTGTTACTATCACATATGAAACAATGAGTTTTAACAGACTAAAACATATATTTTTAATTTTTGTATAATATAATCATGTGACATCTTGTTACGAAGATTTAATTACAACACAACGGTGTGATCTGTTTGTAAATCAGATAAATAGTTTAAGAGAAAAAATATTTTTAATATCGTTACACATATATATAGATAGTGGAGAGAGAATAACAGAATAGTTAGCAGACGGTTGCGTAGAGCGGCCGATCCATTAGGCAACCGATTTGTAGCTTTCTCCATGTTTTAATAGGTAGCCATCGTAACCAATCAGCTGGCAGTATACTACTCCGTCCCTTCCAAATTATAAGGCCTGTAATTTTTTTATACGGTCTTCAGTGACATATAAAAAACTAATACCATATAAAAGTATTTTAAAATACAAATACAATGATATAACATACATAATATTAAATATAAGATATTGCTAGTGTAATTATTAGTTAAAATTTACCAAGTTTGATTTTTAGAAATAAAGACACCCTATAATTTAGGACGGAGGGAGTATTATCCAAACAAGTCCAAAGGAAAGGAAGAGTGTGGTATAAGAACAACATACTTCAAGTCCTACTCTTCTATTCTAATATAAGTCATAACCGTTACTAACACAAAACCAAGAAAAAATATTATTACTTTCTCATTTCGATCATCCTAACAGAGACCATGTATACGTACAATGAGATTAGAGATTTAAAAGAAAAACAAATTTAGAGGAGTGAAAAATGCTTAAATGCATACACCCAATGAGAGATTTGAAAGAAACAAATTTAGAGAGGTGGGAGATACTAGTTAATGCATTCTATTATGAAATATTGAAAAAAAAGATCCATCCTATATTTTAAAATGAAGTGATTTGGATTGTCAAAATATCATTTTTATAAATTCAATACCACTTACAAATATACTAAACTTAAATCAATCAGTTTAAGAGAATGGAGTTTGATTCAAGTCTGTCTGCTAAGTATTATTGTATATCATCGTGTCACTACACTATAAAAAACAATATAGATGACGCTATATTATCCCTACTTAGAAAATTCATATTTTTTTCCAATCGTCCTTTTCCGGTTTCATCCGTCACGCGTCCGCTTTCTTCCATCGAGCGTGTCTTCGTGTGCGTGCGATAGATCACGCCCTAGCGTGTCTTCGTGTGCGTGCGTAAGACCACGGTTCTAATTCTCACATCGCTTTTTTCGCTCGTCTTCTCTTCCTTCGATGTAATCAATTTCTTCGCAGCAAAAAAAAAAAATCCACGTCCTGATGTAGGCTGGGATTCAATGAACAGATCATATTGTACTAGGACAAATGTTATATAGGTGGTGCGAGAGTGCACGCAGCCCACCAGCGATCAACGGGTCTGGTGGGGTGAGCAGCAATTTTGGAATGGTGATTTTTGCCAGGATTGAAATAACCGAAATCCCAAAATTTCGAAATTTTTGGTACATTTTTTGCCAATTTTTTAGAAATTTGATAAATTTTGAATGTATTTAAATAAAATTTGACCAAATCAATAAAAATTTGGACAAAACCAAAAATTTCGAGCGAGATATGTGCTTATCAGTGAGAGACGAAATTACCAAAATTTTTAAAATTTTGTTCCAAAATTACAATCCCTGATGACGATCACCACGGCCTATGGCCGGGTTTGGCTGGGCAGGCAGTGCCGATCATCGCATCCGCGCGCACCGCCGATTATGACGAAGAGGTCGACGGCAGCGACCTCGGTGCTGGCCCTCAAAGCCGGCACTCATGTGCCTTAATGCGAGTTCGCATCAAATTGACATCAAATCTCAGAGAAAAATCAAATTCATTGGCTGCAACTGTACTGACTACTCTAGGCCTCTAGCTAGCTCGCTCGCCGCTGTGGCCTACCGGCCATGTCGACGAGAGTGCCCATGCATGGTGCTCGACTACCTCGGTCTCCATGCTGCCGCCACTGCCGATGCTGACGGCGGCCATGGCCAAGGGCTCCTCCTCCATCCGAGCCAAATCCCGGAGAAAAATCTCCCATCAAAGCGAAGCGAAGGCGCATTGAATGGTTGTTTCAAGGTATGCAAGTTTTCGGCCGTCGCCGGCGGCATCCACGCGCGCTATGAAACGCCACGGCCATGGAAGTCAGCTAGTGCCAACTGAACAGCTAGCTCCAGTGTAAGGTTAAGCCGAGTTCGAAAAACCACCGTGTGTATTGTTCGATCGATGGTGGCTTGTGGAAGAGGCAGCGGATGCATGCAACGGGGCAGCCGTTCTTGGCACGGCCACGGTGCTGCTCATCGGGCTCGCCGAGGCGGCCAGCCGGCTAGGTACGCCGTGGGCTGGGCCAAGGGCAAACCTTCCGCACCTGTGATATAAGAAAAAAAGTTCACTTAGACTCCTTTACACATATGTCGAATTTAATTCATACCATTTAACCGTAAAATCGTTCTCTAAGATCAGCGAAAAAAATCAAATTACATTGGATTGGTTTTAACTGATAAGGATTAAAATATGAATATGGATTAGATTGGAAGGGAGTAATATAATGGCCCGCGCGCTCTGCATCCATTCTCTATCAGATTTGATTGATTTCTTGCGTGTGCACGTGGCGTTGTGTCCTACAGAGTTTATATCACAACGCGGCGGTGCACGAGCACGACGTGGCAGCCGTGGACTTGGCGGCGTACGGGCCGGAGCCCCAAGGCGCGTCGTCAAGATGCGGAGCGGGCGCGCGCGACAAGGTGACGTTCTGCGAGGGCACGAGAATGCAAGCCACGACACTGCAAGGCCAGCATGAAGCTCGGGCCATCAAAGCAGTTGGCTAGCGCACCTATACTGTGACTCGCAAAAGAAAGTGGCCAGTTTGATATTGTGGAATCGGCCTAAAAGCTAAGATCGTTTGTATTTACGACATAACAAAGTAAAAACATTTTTTTACAAATACATTAAAATAATTACACATCAATATATTAAAAAACAAAAATTCAGTTACAAAATGAATAACGAACAAAAAGGTCACTGCCATTGAAAAATAAAAATTAGAAACATCTTAGAAAGATCTTTTTAATTGACTTATGTAGAGTTTAACCTGCAGATAAATTGAGAAGCAGCTTATATCTAAACCTCGATTGTATGGATCTATGAAATCTGTGAGTTCGTTTGCATTGCGTTGAACGCGTACTCAAGATGAGTATATATGGAGAGAAACCATCAGCCGCACAACCTTCCGAGTTCCGAGGATCATGTTACCATGCACGGCCACAATGATTGGAAAAAAAAATGAAGCACTCCCAGGGCTAGGAAAAAAAATCACGCGATCCAGAATGGATCGAAACTATGATCTTGCTCGTTGATCTCATTTTTCATAAGATTTCGTTGCAACACGCAAACAAACGTAGTGGTGAAACATAAATAAATCAAATCTAGAAAGGCAACATAGTGTTTTTATTGCAAAACAAAGACAAATGAAAATGAAAATTCATCCCTACATGTTTAAAAAATTCATGTACTCGAGTTGTTTCATTTCCCCGCCGTTTTGTGGATCAAACTGGCATCGGTAAAAACTGCACAAACACCACATAATAGAGGTTAGGTTTTTCCTGAATTCAAAAAAAAAGTCAAGAAAAAAATTATGAGAATTTAACTCACCTTCCATCCATACCGATTATAAGAACAATATTTTTATTTGGTCTTGTACCGAATGCGACGAAGTATTTCACATTTTCACGCAGGCGGAACTGAGCTACCGACCTTTCTGGACCGAAATATCTTAATGGTAATAAATCTAAAGCATATCAAAATGTTCAATGAGTTATGTATAAAACAATACACAAAATTTCAAAATACAAATTACCATTTGCGGTAAGCAAAGCTTAAAAAACAAGCTTCAAAATTCAAATTACCTTTCATAGAAGAAATAGTTTTTTTAATTTCTTTTGCACTATATGCTTGAGTTGCATCCTGGCCACTGGCTTTGGAGGAACATGCCAAGATATGAAAAACATGCACTGTTCCTTTGTCACTCGAGACAGCAAGCCACTCTGAATCAGGAGAGAAGGCAATGCTGTAGATGTCAGCTCTATCGGAGCCTCTTCTCATCTAGAAAATGGATGAAAAACAGCTTTTAATATTATTTGGGATATATCTCGCCAAATTAAATGACATTGTGCATATAATATGAAACAATAAGAAAAACTTAGTGAACAAAAAAACGTAAAACTCATAGCATAGTAGAACAAGAAATGGATGAAAAAAACAGGTTTTGACATTAATACATAGCTAAATTAAACGATATTGCGCATATAATAAACAAAATGTAATAAATAAAAAACCTAAAATTCATATTAGTACGAAAACAATATTAAAAAATATTATGTTTTTTGGTAGTTGCTTCAGCCGCCGGCGCCGCCGATCTCACCTCTTGGAGCAATGCACCGTCGGCGACGCGAAACACACGTACAACGGTGCCCCTGGCACTGGCCGTGGCGACGAGCTTAGCATCCCACGACATGGCAACGCTCGCGAGACGCGAGCGGTGCGCGTGGATGAGCAGCGGCGTGAACTCCCCGACCCACCACCGCTCGACGCGCAAGTCACCGTCGTTCATGGCAGGGCACGCGAACGCGAACGACGATTCGGGCCCTCTCGACACGGCGCAGATGCCAGGCCGGTTGTCCCCCGTCTCCACCCGCCGCTGCAGCACGTTCTCCTTCCCGTCGAGGCCGAACACGTCCACCCGCCCGGCGTGCACGACGACGGTCCTGTCGCCGTGGACGTGCACTGACCGAACCTCGTCGTCGCCGGCGTCCATGCCGATCCGCACGCTGTCGTAGCGCGAGTGGTAGTTGAGGGAGCCTGGCCTGAAACGCTTCACTTCAAACCTCGCATCGGCGCCAGGGGCGACGCGGCGGACGACGGCGCAGGTCGACCGATTCCGGTCGTGCATGTCACCGGCGGCGGCGGTGGCCCCATCCTCCTCGTAGAGAGCCCGCAGCTTGAAGGTCTCGCAGCAGCGCCACTGGACGGTGGCTTCGTCGGCGGCGATCAAGCAGGAAGCGTCGTGGCTGAAGGATAGGTAGGAGGGACACGCCGGCAACGGAGGACCCGGCGGTGGCGATTGCTCGTCGCCGTCGCCTGGGTTTTGGGACGCCATAGCGAGCGACGTGCGCCGCCGCGCGTGGTGGTTTGTTTCAGTATTTAGTTAGTTGTTTGTTGGCCGGTTAAGATTTTATTCGTTAAATGCAACGATGACAGAAATCGTTAATGTCCCATTTTCATTAGGGATGAAAACGGTGAACGGTGGGAAAAAGACCTTAACCATTAACATTATCATATTTTTTAGCGAGAAACAGAAATGAGAAATACGGACGGGAAAACAAATTCGGTAATACGGGATATCGGGAACGATCGGGAGCCTTTCAATTACGATCGGGAATCGGTAAAAAAAAGAAACGTCGACATACATATAACCACTTCAAAGAATTAACTAGATGCAACAATTACAACTATACATAATCTCACGGTATGAGTGAAGGTTTTATTATGCACATGAGCTTACAATGTTTCAAAAATTCTATAAGTGAAGGTTTAATAGACTAGAGTGAATATTTTATTATGCACATAAGCTCAAAAACGGGAATTTTTCGCGGGAATTTTTCCGGATAAATACGGAATTCGTGAATACGGTCGGGAAAACACCCCAACCGTTCCCGTTCCCGTTTCCTGTTTTCCCGTTTCCTTTTTTTTTCCATTCCCGTTTTTCTCACGGATACGGTATTCGATCGGGATATTCGGTATTCGGTGACGGTCAGTACATGATTTTCCCGTCCCCGCTTTCATCCCTAATTTTCATATTGATTAACTAAAGCAAATTAAACCAAACAATTTTTAAATTCGCAAACAAGCCATATTTAGTATACTTAAAACTTAATATCAGTTAACTAACGCAAAGTTAACCCAAAAAAAATCATATTCGCAAACAAGCCCTATTAATTTCATATACTTAATAAACTAACAAAAATAAAGGACAAAACGGTATTGTAAAGTTATTCGCAAACCATATTTCATACGAAACTTGAAAATAAACAATCCAAGGAAAAAGAAAGAAAGAAATTCCAAAGTTGAAAACGAAGCAGAGATATGTACGTACCTCTTTGAGAAGCTTGCCGTCGTTGGTGCTGAAAATGCGGAGGAGCGTGCCCTTGGAGCCGGCGGTGGCGAGCAGGCGGCCGTCGACGGACAGGGCGAAGGCGGCGACGGAGGAGTAGTGCGCCCGCACGTAGACGTGGTCCTCGGCGAGGCGGTGCACCTGCAGCATCCCCTTCATCTTCTGCGGCGTGACGAGCACGAACCGCGCGTGTCCGTCGGGCTGCACCACCGCGCCCAGCCCGAGCGGGTTCACCGCCGTCTCCACCACCTTCACCTTCTTCGGCGGTGCGCCGGCGTGCGGTAGCTCGTACAACACCGCCCTGTCGTCGCCGGCGACGAGCAGGTACTCCCCGACCAGCCGGATCCCGCGCACGACGTCGAACGGGAGAGTCTTGTGCATGCAATACATCCGGCCGTTCGGGATGCTCCAGAAGCAGATCTTGTCGACGGAGCCGCCCGAGCCGTCATTCTTCTCCCGGCGGAACACGACGGCGGCGAACGCCTCGTTGAACATCTCGGCGATCGCCACTTTCCAGCCCTGGGATGATGAGCCGTCGTCCTCCGGGCATACCTCGACGTCCCTGGCGAGCACTTTCTTGAGCGGGGAGTTGAAGCAGGAGAAGACGTGCAGGCCGGTGGCCGTCGCCGCGATGAAGCCGGTGGAGAAGAGGTTAAATGCGAGGTGCACGAGCGGCGGCGGGCTCTCGCCGGCGACAGCGGAGGGAGTAGTTGCCGTCATCATGATCTCGATCGGAGCTAGAAATTAATTACTCAAGTACAATCTTTCTCAGCAAGTCGTCGATGGAAATTAGCGTCATTGTTATGGCAATAAGCTCGATTGATCCATGTAGATATAGGAGTATATGGCTTCGTCGTTGCATGGAAGTGGACGCGAACTCGTGTTGGTATGCATGTCGATTTCGGGCATGCTTGCTTGCTGTTTCCGATTGCTATTATATGAAGTTAGCTGATTTTGCTGGCAGTATACTAAACTGTCTCGGACAAACAGATCGTGTACTGGGATATTGGAACAGAGTCTGAATTTGCCTACTACTGATGAGCAGCAGAGCAGGGTTCACAACGACGGCGGGGAGTTAGTGTGAGTGTGGGTGGGCGGGTGGGGTGGGGGTCAATTTGAATTTTTGGACAGAGCTAAGTGCTTGTACTGTTGAAAGTGAGCTCTCGCATCAACCCTCCCCCCCCGGGGGCAGCACGACCTCACCACCTCTGAAGCACAATGTCGGAAAATGCTGCGGTTGCAAACACTACACCAAATCAACTCATCTGTGACGGACCAAAATATTTCGTCACAAATAACATCATCTCTAACGGGTTAAACTAAAACTCATTATAGATGAGGCTCAGGATGATGGCCCGTCATAGGTAAAAACAAATCTATGAGGGGTCTATATGAGGACTGACACATGACATCTCTAACAGGCCCACATATAGACCCGTAACGGATGACCTTTCTATCTATGACAGGTGTTAAGTTTGCACCCCATAAAATATGAGATATCCTACCTCAAACAAATTAAATTCTTATACTCATCATTGTTGAATAAAAAAAACCCCCAACCCCCATGACCCCATTGTTTTCCACCCCACCCCGTCCCACCCCTTATCCTCTTCTCCTCTCGTTATCTCTTCTTTCTTCCTCCTCTCATCTGCTCTCTCCCCCTCACATCTTCTTCCAACCGCCGACCACACGGATCCCACCGTTCGGCACCGCCTCCCTCGCTTCCCGAGCGTCGACCGTCATATTTGGCCTCTAGGACACGGATCTGACCGTCGCTACCTCTCGCACCTCCCAACCGCCGGCCATCGGATCTAGCCTCTGGGATGCGGATCCGGCCGACACGGCCTCTTCCCCGACTATCGGCCGCCTCCTCCTTCACCACTCAACCGTCAGCGTGGCCACAGTCTCCTTCACCCACGAGCAACGACCGTCTCCATCCTCAACCACCGACGTTCGTGGCCTCTCCCCTGGCTGCTGGCGTCCGCCATCGTCTCCTTCACCCACGAGCGTCGACGCCATTTCCTTGTCTCCTTCGTCCCCAAGGCATCGAGAGTGCGGATCCAGCCTCTCCAACTCTTATAGGTTATGCTTGATTTCGTATATTGCAAATGTTCATTACCAAATTTCGGATTGGGGCATATTCTCTCTTGCTTATGTGGATGTGTAGTTTGTTAAGATGGAGATCATTACTTGTGTGATGTATATTGTTAGATGTATCCTGCATCTTTTGCTATCAGATATGCTAATAAAATGCAAAGTTTATTGTATCATGTATCTTGAGATGTATTTGATTTTTTTTGATTCATCTCGTGAGCTTGGGGCTAAGGCATTTGACTTTTTGGATGATTTTTCACACCTGTGATGGATGAGAATTAAAACCGATCAGAGGTGTCTGTCACCTTTGACGGGCTGGAAAGAGCCACTCGTCACAGGTGTGAGTCACCTGTGACTGGCTATTTCTATGTGGTCCGTCAGAGGTGTTAATTACCACTGACGGGCATGTTAGAGATGAAGTGCAATCATCACCAACTACTGATCTCTAACAAGGGCCAAACTCATCAGAGGTGACGATATATGCCCGTTTGTGGTGATCAGATCCAGCATAGTGAAAGAAGGCAATGGCAAAGGCCTCTACTTGCCTCTCCCCAGCTCGCCTTGCCTCACTACCCCTTGATGCTCGGATTGGTAGCAACAATGGTTTAGGAAGCCGGCCAGGAGTGATGCACAAGTCCAATGAGATGAGGAAAGGATGACGGAGGTTAAGGCGTGGCTAGATCTAGACCTTGCGTAGAGATCAGGGTGCAACACACGATGGAGGTGCAGCCACAATTGTGGCATGGCCAACATCTTATGCATTGGGGCAAAGTTGGATCTGTTACGTCGAAAGGGGAAGGGGGAGCTTGGCAACACTAACACTCAACTCCTCACATTTAGGCCATGCAGAGAAAACATTTCTAGAAGGTGTGGTTGGCACAGAGAACATTAGATGAAAGTCTTCCTGGTCTTCAACCAGTGCCAATGACGTTGATGTTTATTGGCACCATATATTCCCCTCCTTAGAGGCGTCGTTGTGGGTTTTCTCCCCTAGTCCCTTAGTTTGAACAAGCTCCCTTGCATTGGGTGGTTATTGGCTTTTGTTCGTATTGTTGGAGTTGGTCGTGGAGGCTATGGTTCCTTATAAAAAGTTGAAGGTGTTTAATCTTATACTTTAAGCCTACAATGATGACAACTTGTATCGAGTTCTTCAATCTTAAGTCGTAAGGTTACGATGGTGTGCCGTCTCGAAAAACTATGTTGTTTTTTATGGAGATTTTTACCAGTTACTCTCAATTTAACCTTACAATTGTAAAGTTTTAGGTTAGTGTTCCTTAATAAACTAGTTCAACTCTAATAAAAAAGCAGGAATTTCCCGCCACTTTTCAAAGGCTTTCTTAGAAAAAAATTTGAATTTTTCAAAAGCCATTCCAAATAATCCCATAAAATCTGTTTTTGAACCGCCTAGAAATCACGAAATTTCGTGAAAACCAATTAGTTTTTGTCCGAATTACCCTTCTGACGAGTAACGTACGAGCATGCCATGTTCTTGAAATTTACGGCATGTATTAATAATATATTACATCATAACCAGTAACAAAATATATACAACAAGTCGATTAATTCACTAGCCGAAGAGGAAGTTACAAACTCTCAGCCAAGGTAAATTCTATCGACTTTTATTGAGCTAATCTCAAAGGAAAAAAACGAAACTTTTATTAAGCTAAGCATCTTCGCCGACCGACCATAGTGCTGCAGCTGCAGCCAGGGGCATGTAACCCGGCGACAGTTTAGTAGACGGTCCGTCCGCCGCGGTCGGCCAGCCCGGCCCTGTAGCCGGCGTGGTAGACCGCCGCGTCGGACACCATGTCGCTGGCCAGCATCCCGCCGACCAGCCCGGCGCCGAGCCCCATCTCGAACTCCAGGCTGCCATTATTACTCTTCCCCTTCGTCGGCATACCCATCTGCCAGTCGGCCTTCGCCGGTGAGGGCGTGGCCATGTGCCTGTCGGCTTTTGCGACCGCAGGTGAAGGCAGCGCGGCTACATGCATGCCAGCTCGCGAAGCCGGCGGTGTCGCCGGCGGCGGCGGCTTGGCCACTGGTGGCGACGGCGGCGCCGGTTTACGAAGGTAGGCCTCCGGTGGAGGGGGAACGTAAGGCGGCGAGGGAGGAGTCTCGAACTGCGGCGGCGCCGGGTACGCGACGACGGTCTGCGGCGCGATGACGGGTCCGAGACGGTAGGAGAGGTGGAGCACGCCGCGTGGCTCGGAGCGGTGCACCTTGCGGACCTGGTAGGACGCGAACTGCGGCGGGCGGGCGCCGAGGTCGTAGGGCCCAGCGCCGCCGGAGCTGGAGAGGATCTCGGCGAGCGGGATGATGACCTCGCCGATGTCGCGGTCGCCGAGGGAGCGCTCGGCGCGGAGGAGGACGTGGAGGCAGCCGGCGGCGGACGCGGCACCGGCGGTGGGCGGGACGGTGAACCGGAGCGTGGCGTTCCAGCCCGGGTGGCGGCCGCCGTAGGGGTCCGTCGGGGTGCACTGGCGCGTCAGCGGGTCGCCGGAGATGGTCGCCACGGCGTACACCTCCATGCGCGAGATGAAGTTGACGTTCTTCAGGTCCCTCGCCGAATGGAGGGTGACCTCAAGAACTCTGTACGCCATGGCCAACTCACTCACTCTGGTCAGTTAGCTGCAGTGCTTTGCTTGCTCTCTCTCAAGCAGGTGGTGATGGAGTGATGGTGTGCTTCAGTATGCAGGTGTATGTATAGGAGGTGGAGTGGGACCCACTTTCAGGGACGGTAATATTCCCAAACTACCTAAAGTACCAAAGTTTGGCAGAAAGTTGGTAGTTAAAGCAGGAACCAAGGCTCCGTTCCAATGTGATGTTGGACGAAGATTTGTCACGGAAATGCTTTGTATCAGAACAAAAATAGAACAATCAAAGCTATTGCCTTCCACTTATTCACTTAACTACATGTAATGATGTTAAAAATAATTTTTCTTTTAAACTAATCATACTATTATAGTTTTTATAATTAAATCTTTACATTAAGATATATTATTATATTTCGATGAAAGAAAAATATATGTCTCAATCTACTTCAGACGCGGTTGTAATATGTTTCAACGTGTGTGTTTTTATTATGTTTAAAAGAATGTTTCAATAAATTTACTAAATTTATTGTTTTATCACGTATAATTGTCGACGGATGAGTTGACAGTCCTCCAATGAGGCTATCCAAGGAGGTGAAAGAGTGGTCGGGTATATCTATAAAAGGACGCGATGGCCGACTCAAGAAAGAAAATGAGCCACAAAGATTTTAGACAGGTTTAGCCCTCCCGAATGATAACAAGTCTACGTCCCATGTTTTTTTGTTGCGGTGGTCATTGCTGGAGAATAGCACAACAGTCCCGGTTCACAAACCCCTTTAATCTCGGTTTGCAACCGAGACTAACAAGCGGGACTAAAGATCCCTATTTTTAGTCCGGGTAAAATAATCGGGATCAAAAATAAATCTTTAGTCCCGGTTGGTAAAATCAACCGAGATTAAAGATATGTAGGCGCCACGTCATCCCGACATCCCAATGTTTTTTTTTTTTTCATCGTTTTCTTCTGCTGAAACTAACATCCCGGTCAAATTAACATCACCAAATCGAATTCACATCTCATTCACATCACAGATCCTAAATCACAAATCAAATTCATATATATTACAAATTCACACATATCACATATCAAATTCAAGTAATGAACATCATAAAATTCTAAAAAAATCCAAAAATTTCATAAAAATCACGAGAGAGAGCTAAGAGAGGGAGAGTGCTCGGATCCGGTCGCCGCGGGCCGTCGGCCGGCCGCACCCTCCTCCTCCCGATCCGGCCGCCGCCGAGTCGCGCGCCGTGGCCGCCGAGCCACGCCGCTTCCATCGGATCGGCCGCCGCCGGCCGCGCGCCGCGCCCGTCTCCCACGGATGCGGCCGCCCAGCCGCGTCGTCCGCGCTGCCGCAGCGCGCCTCTCCGCCCCACCCGCGCGCCACCGCCGCCGAGCACCGGCCCGCCTTGCCACTCGCCCGTAGCTCCCGCCCGCCACCTATCCCATCGCCCGGCCCGCAGCACCCCACCCCACCGTCGTTGGATCCGGCCACTGCCCCGCCGCTTGCACCCTCGTCGTCCACGCGTCGCTATCGCCTCCCGCCCGCGCTTGAGGGAGAGAGAGAGCTTGAGGAAGAGAGAGCTTCGTGAGAGAGAGATCAGTACTAGAGCTTGAGGGAGAGAGAGCTTGAGGGAGAGGGAGATAGATCTGAGAAAAGATAAGACACAGAGATAGAGCTGCGTGCACGCAAGGAGGTAAGATCGAAGAATATTTTTGGTCTCGGTTGATACAATGAACCAGGACAAATATTTATCTTTAGTCCCGGTTGGTAACACCAACCGGGACTAAAAATAATGAGGATCTGATATGGGTCGCAGATTTTATTTAACCGGGACTAAAAATAAACTTTTGTCCCAGTTGGTGTTACCAACCGGGATTAAAGATTTAACCGAGACTAAAAATATTTTTCAGTCTCGGTTCCTATTGAAACCAGGACTATTGTGGATTTGGACGCTTCAACCAAAAATCATTTCTCCAGTAGTGAGTGTATGAACCAGAGTATAATGGATCAGAGTTGGGGTTATAGAGATTAGACCTAGCTCCAAAGAATCGATCCCCTTCCCCTACGGTCCTGCCCGTCTTTTTATAGGTCAAGGGGACAGTTATATGTGGACTTGGAGGACAAGAAAACTAAGACTAAAAGCTAAAAAATAAATACAAACAACATCTGAAAAGTAAACAGAGATCACCTGGGTCCTGCGCTTCATGGGTATCTCGCGCTCCATCTTGCCTTAGGATCCGCTCTCCGCAGGTACCTTCATCTTCTGTCGGGTTGTCCTTCCTTATCTCTTTTGCAATTCTTACAATGCAAGCCTTCTACTCCGAGGAGATTGAAGGTCAGGCTGATGAGCCATAGTCGAGATAGGTCACAAAGTATGGACAGTCGGGGGGTCGGGGCTCCCGACCCTAGGAAGAGGTCGGGCAACTGACCCCCTCCCGAGGACTATCAGTTCGACTTCAGCTGACAACTCCATTTTATGGGCTACCGCGGGGTGATACCCCCCACAATAACTCAATGTTTCACTAGTGACCGAAAAAATATCAGACGCTCATGCCCCTACTCTCTTTCCTGCCATTCTATTGTTCCATCCCACTCTATGCATGCATACATGTATTTAGTGATGTTTAAAATAATTTTTTTTAAAACTACTTATCCGATCAATGATTCGATCACATCGTTGAATTCGTTATAATTAAATCTTTACAACAAATGATTATATTTTAATGAAATAAAAACATATATTTTAAATATGTTTCATACGTGATTTAAATATGTTTCATCATGTGTTTTTATTGTGTTTCACAAATTTTTATATGTTTGAGAGGCCGACTTTTTTTCACCATACAACTTAATGTTGCACCAGCGGTCAACTGAAACATTTGATCATCTAATTTTTTCACAACATTGGATGTCCGATTTGTAGGCTTCTCTAGATTATCATTGGCACACAAAACCAGATAAATAATTGGCACATAATTAATTAAATATTAACTATTATAAATTTTAAAAGATATATTTATTAATTTTTTAAAAGAACTGCTAAAATCTTCATAGGGATGAATTTATGCCAAATATTATAAAAATAATAGATGAATATATGTTGAAATACTATAAAAACGTGATCCAGATGATGATTTGATATACTTATGTGTATTATACTTATATGAGATGAGATTTAAAATACTCTATAGTAATTGTTAGAGGATGATAGTAAAATGTAGTGTGTCATATTTACATGTTGAGCTAACAAGTAAAATGACGATGGGTAAAAACTATATAATATTATATAAAGAATATATGTAATACGTAACTAAGTTGAGTAACTTAGTGGCACAAGCTTATTAGCCACCAATCAAAAGACCTTTTAAGTAAATAAAGCGCACTATCGGTGTAAGGGAGTTTGCGAGGTTTAAATCCTAATGTCTGTAGTTAAACAATTAATCATGTGTATTTCTAATTATTACAGAGATCGGAATAACTTTTATATAAAAAAATCCACAAAGAAACACCTCCGGATTGTCGAGCCATTCAATGGAGAATAATCGAGCAGCCTACTTATTATCATCACTCAACCTGATTGGGAGCTTTCCTGCAGTTAGATTTTTTATCAAATAAGGTTGAATATAATGGTATGACAGATCAGGAGGCATCTGATGCTGGATAGATGATAGCTTGAGGATATAGTTCTCGCAGGACTGGCCTTTCTAGTGCTGCGTGTCCAGAATTTCCGATGATTATTTGCATAGAGGATTGATGCCATATCTTTGTCTGGCTCGATTTTTCGTGTTTTTAAATGGTTTATTCTTCTTTCGCGTGTTGCTGAAGATGCGAGTTTTGGATATGTACCATTGCTTTCAACCGGCTTTTACTGCTCAATCTTTGAATGTGCTGTAGCAAGTGTAACTGTTTTTCCTTCTGTTAACTGGAGTTGTTTTCTTTAACCGGATTTACTGCTTGAATGTGCTGTAGGAAGTAGCTAGTGAAAGTGTAACTGCTTTTATTTTTCTTTTAACTGGAGATGTTTTCTTCAGAGACATCTCTTCTTTAATGATGAGAAATACAAATATCTCCTGAGAATAAATCCACTGGAGTCTAGAGAGTAACTGTAAAAAATTCACTCTACGTACAAAAGAATCAGGAAGAATTACTGTGTTTATCTTAAAACTTTTTCTGAACTTATGCAAATCTGAAGATATCTATTATTAAACTCGGTTAGTTACATAATAATGATATAGACGCTCAAGGTAACATTGCATTGGACGAATAATGCCAAATAGATCGAGACAGATGGTAACAACGGAACCATGACCGGTCTCCAGCAGATTAGTGCTGCGTGTGCTCGTGAATAATGTTGATGCGGTATCATTAGCATGTTCTTCAGATATAATCTGTATGACTGTACATAGTCTCATGCAAGGAGGACAGAATTGATTCATCTATATCCAGAGGAAATAATCTGAGAGGGCAGCAACATATGCACGTTGTTTCTGCTGTCTCCTTAAATTTGATATTTTTCTGCTGTGGTTTAGCGGGTTGATTTCTGCGTCCTGATGGCCGGATTTCGGTAAGTTAATTACTCAGTACATGTGGCAGTGAAGCCTGCTCAAGCGTTACCTCAAATTAACCTCGTTGACACCGGTGGATATATGTGGATCAAACGACTTCGAAATACGTTTGAAATATTTCATTAATGAATAAAACTATTCCACCTTTGCATCAACTTAAAAATGCATGTAGCGAAAAAAAAGAACAAAAATCCTAGACAACTGAGTATATCAAATTATCTTGCGACAACTTACACTATAACAGCTATTCATTCAATATAAACATTTTCAGAATTTAAATATATCATAATTTAAGCATCTTGTATTTATTTCTATGATTTCTATTATTTTAATGATTTCGAAGCCAATTAGAAAAGAAATCTGAATAATTAAAAATGTAAAATTTAACGACTTAAATGACATAAAAATAAATTATTTAACCTTTATTTGCTACACAACATTTAAAATAATTATATTTTGGAACGAATGGGATGGGGTAGAAAAAAATAACAACTACTATGAAGCGCTCCTCGGAACAACGGCTTCAACCAGGGACTACTGTCGTTTGTCAACCTAAGGACCCGATCGAAACTAATTATTGTGGGTGATTGCGGGTGATGATTAGCTGCACGTAAAACGAGAAATATGATTAGCATATGATTAATTAAATATTAATTTATAAAAAATTAATAAATAAATTTGTTAGATTTTTAAGCAACTTTTATATAAAAATTTTTCGTACGAAACATTATCATTTAACAGTTTGAAAAGCGTGTTAACGGAAAACGAGAAGAATAGTGTTTTGAAAATCGGTTTCGATCGGGCCCTAGATCGTCCAAACTGACCTAATTAAATCGGCGATGAATTTTTTTCATCCAGAGTTAGCTGCTCAACAGAGACATATGTTGAATGGCGAGTAATGCATAAAATATTGTAAGAAAGAAAAATAAAAAACGTGTTATAGATTAGTAAGTACAAAAGTTAGTCTCCGAGCCATGCAAAAAGTACATAAAAAAGAGAAATCCTCTTCCATTTTATTCAAGCCACGCTAATCTAGAATAGTAGCTATAACTTGACACGTCTGCCATCAGCCACCCCGGCCTTGTACCCGGCGTCGTAAGCCGCCGTGTTCGACGACATGGTCTCGCCGGACAACATTCCTCGGACGGCGCCGCCGAGCCACTGCCCAAAGTCACCGTTCCTCTTGCGCCGCGGCGACGACGACGCGGCCTCGCAGCGTGCAGGATTGGTCGGCGACAGGTAAACATACGGCGGCGCGTTCGCGTAGCACGGGACCACCAGGTACGCCGGGACAGCACCGGTGTCCGCCGCCACCGGCGCCACGACGGGGCCTAGCCGGTACGATAGGCTGAGCACGCCGCAGTGCTCGGTGCTGCTTTGCACCTTGTGGACCAGATACTGATAGGGCGCGAGCGCGTCGCCGGCGGCGAGCTGCAGGTCGGCGAGCGGGACGTACACCTCGCCGACGTCGCGGTCGCCGAGGGCGCGCTCGGTGCGGAGGAGGACGTGGAGGAACGCGCCCGACGCGGCGGCCGGGACGGCGAGGTGGAGCGTGGCGTTCCACGTCGGGTTGCGGCCGCCGTAGCGGTCGGGGAGCGTGCACTGCCGGGCGAGCGGGTTGCCGGAGACGGAGACGACGGCGTACACCTGCATGGGAGTGATCAAGTTCACCTTCTTGAGATTCCTCGCCGAGATGAGCGTCACTTCCAAGGCCCTGTACGCCATGGCCAGTCACCTCCGCGACCGCGAGCTCGAGCTTGGATGGCGATGGCTATAGCTCCAGCTGTACACTACTCTATATAGGAGGTGAGTGGGGCCCAGTTTCAGTGACTGTTCCGTCCCAACATTGGCAGCCTTGCATCTCATGCTAACTTGACGAGAAGACTTGCTTTGGCAAGTCGTTTTTTAATTATCTTTCATAATAGCATGTAAATATCACTGTGATTCTTGTGAATTTTTTGTCAAGTAGCTTGTGACAAAAGAGTGTGCAGGTTCTCTCGCACTCAGATCAAACGTCTTATTTAAACACGCCTGCCTGCACTTTCAGGCCAACTGGAGTGAATCCACAATACATTTCCCAGACATACCAATAATGACAGATGATTAAACCATTTGCAGTGGCACATTGATTCATATAAGAAATAATTCAATCCTAAAAAGTCATTATCTAAAAAGAAGTTATACATATACCTAATGTGGTGGATGATCTAGCATAGATTATCTTCAAACGCCAGAAAAATCATCTGGTTTAACAGCAAAATGCAGTATCATACAATTCGTTGGAGAATGGCCACAACATTACCACAGCCATCGTCCATATCAGGGCCAATCCAATAGCCAGAGATAACGGTATGAGCATCTGGAACAGAATCAAATAAATGTTTGCTGGATTGATCGCTATGATAAGTGGAAACAGCTGCAGGTTTGCTTGAAGTAACTGCTTTTTCAGAGAAACCTGAAATTCTGTAAACAAAAAGGCTCCTGGACCTGTGTGAACCTGCAGCTGCAGTCACAATTTATCTCAACACTTCAGGGCAACGATGTGAAACCAAACTTTGAATTACAAGTTTACGACTCACCGAATTCTGTAAATTGTAGTGAATGTTGGTACCTACCGCTGAAAGGTCGCTTCCGCTCAAACTTGTTCGTGGAAAGAACTTGATATGTCTGTTCCAAGAATTAAAAAGAATGACATATCAGAGAGTTCCCAAATGTTATGCATATTCCCCCCAAAGAACATCATCAGATAGTACGGATATAAACAAGAACTACCCAGAAGCCTTTAGGTTGACCACGAAATGATTCAGGAATCAGTGGTTTGTTGTAGGGATGGTAATAACGTGTTATTAATTTCTCATTCAGAGTCATTGTAACACGTACTACGGTACAAGGGACATAAACATCAGAAGGATTTTATGTTAGACTTTGTATCAAGCAACTCTTCCTGAAAGAGAAAAATCAGGTTACATTGCAACTGGAGAAGGCCAAAAAGGAGACAGAATTACGAGCAAGTCATAACACACCGAAAGTTCCTACAACTACAAGTAAATTGTATCGTTGTTTCAGTTCAAGTTAAGACTGAGCTACTTTCAAGTTTGAACTGACAAGATGGAAAATGTTACCAACAAACTGCACCTACAGAGTTTACAGAGTTACAGTACGCCTTGAACAACACAGATTTCAGCCCGGTGATTCGTTTTTACCTCCCAAAATCGGTGACTTGTTGCCTGCCAAAAAAATGTAGCATCTTGACTACCTACCCAATTACCCTAGAATTTTACTGCCGTTGCGTTGAAATTTTTTTTCCCTCAACCACAAGGCATTCGACGAATTGCGTGCCCCACGCTACGAAACAGGAGTTTCTGCCTAAGAAGTGTAGAGGACCTTAGTACCTGGGCGGCGCTCCGGCGAGGAGAGGGGAGGAAGCGCGGCCACACGGCGGCGGCCGCTTCAGGCTGCAGAACGGACGACGACGCCATGGGCGAAGGGCTGCAGCCACCGGAGATTTGCGGGAGGAGCGGGAGACCAGAGGAAGAGGAGGGGTTTGGCTATTTGGGGAATTTACTCTAGACTCTCGGGCTTATCTTTGCACTAGTACGAGTCGCGATTCGCAACAAGGCAAAGTAAACTAAATGCCACTGCGGCGGCTGGGGATCCGCACGCTCTCCACCGCTGCCGCCCACCACCCATTCGACAGAATCCCCCACCCGTCGGCGACAACCTCCACGTTCCCCCGCCACCGTGTCTCCCCCATCGCCTTCTCAGCCGCCGTCAGGGCGTCCGATCCGGCCTCCCTCCCCGCGCTCCACGCCGTCGCTGTCACGACCGGCCTCCACGGCTTCGCCCCCGTGACCAACTCCCTCGCCGCCCGCTACGCCAAGACCGGATCGTTCCCTTCCGCCGTCACGGTGTTCGCCGCCGCAAGGGCTCGGGATGTCAGCTCCTACAACACCATCCTCTCCGCGTTCCCTGACCCGGTTGAGGCGCTTGAGTTCGCGTCGTGGATGCTCCGCTCCGGCGCCGTGCGGCCCGACGCCGTCACGTGCACCGTCGCGCTCTCGCTGGCCGGCGGCCGGAGGGAGGACTTCCTCGTGCGGCAGCTGCACGCGCTGGCTTGGCGGTCCGGGCTCGCGGCCGATGTGTTCGTCGGCAACGCGCTCGTCACTGCGTACTCACGGGGAGGATCTCTTGTGGAGGCCAGGAGGGTGTTCGACGATATGCCGGCGAGGGACCTCGTCTCCTGGAATGCGTTGATCTGCGGGCTCGCGCAAGACGGCGACTGCCCGGCCGAGGTGATTAGCGTGTTCCTGAGGATGCTCAAGGACGGCGACGTCCAGCCTGACCGGATATCGGTCTGCAGCGTTATCCCGGCATGTGGTGGCGCGGGGAGGCTCGAGCTCGGCCGGCAAGTCCACGGCTTTGCGGTGAAACTGGGCGTCGAGGGATACATCTCAATCGGCAACGTGCTCGTCGCGATGTACTACAAGTGCGGCGCTCCCAGCAGCGCCCGGAGGTTCTTCGACGCCATGAGCGAGCGCGACGTCGTGTCATGGACCACGGCCATCTCCATGGACGGCGAGGACGCCCTCACGCTGTTCAACGGCATGCGGCGAAACGGCGTGCCGCCAAACGAGGTCACCTTCGTGGCGCTGATGTCGGCGCTGCCGGCGGACTGTCCGGCAACGGAAGCGCAGATGATCCACGCGGCGTGCCTCAAGGCCGCCGTGTCCGGCGAAGCGGCGGCGTCGAACAGCCTCATCACCATGTACGCGAAGGCACGGCGCATGGACGACGCGAGGATGGTGTTCGACCTCATGCCTCGCCGGGAGATCATCGCCTGGAACGCTGTGATCTCAGGCTACGCGCAGAACGACCGGTGCACCGACGCCCTCGAGCTCTTCTCGTCCATGGCCAGGTGCCTAACACCCAATGAGACCACGTTCGCAAGCGTCCTCAGCGCGGTGACCGCGGTGGAGACGGTGTCCATGGCTTACGGCCAGATGTATCACTCCAAGGCTCTCAGGCTGGGCTTCGGCAACAGCGAGTACGTCGCCGGCGCCCTCATCGACATGTACGCGAAGCGTGGCAGCTTCGAGGAGTCCCGGAAGGCGTTCGACGAGACGGAGCAGAGGAGCCTCATCGCCTGGACGGCGATTATCTCAGCGAACGCCAGGCACGGGAGCTACGGCGCCGTCATGAGCCTCTTCAGCGACATGGCACGCTCTGGCGTTGCACCGGACGGCGTTGTGCTCCTCGCGGTCCTCACGGCCTGCCGGTACGGTGGGATGGTCGACGCCGGCAGGGACATATTCGACTCGATGGCTGCCGATCACGGCGTCGAGCTGTGGCCGGAGCACTACTCCTGCGTCGTCGACATGTTAGGCCGGGCAGGGAGGCTGGCGGAGGCCGAGGAGCTCATGATGCGGATGCCGGCCGGGCCGAGCGTGTCGGCTCTGCAGAGCCTGCTCGGAGCCTGCAGAATTCACGGCGACTCGGAGATCGGCGAGAGGGTCGCCGGAATCCTGACGGAGACGGAGCCGACGGAGTCCGGCGCGTACGTCCTGCTTTCGAACATCTACGCCGACGTGGGCGACTGGGACGGCGTCGCCAAGGTTAGGAGGAAGATGCGGGACAGAGGCGTCAAGAAGGAGATCGGGTTCAGCTGGTTGGACGCCGGCGCCGGCGAGGCGCTGCATTTGCACAAGTTTTCGTCGGACGACACGACGCATCCGCTTACAGAAGAGATATACGCAGTGGCCGATGTGTTAGGCTGGGAGATGAAATTTCTGAAGAATTGTTCGCAAATGAAAATGGTCTGATACATCAGTATAAAATTCATTTGGGTAATCGAAACCGAGCTGTGCTGCACAACTGTCCTTTTTTTGTGATTTTTCTGATCGAAATCAACCCAAAATTTAACACGTTTGCAGCAAATGATGAATTTTCTGATCGAAATTGTACCAGCACATTTGCATTGCAGCATACGATCGAGCAGGCACATTTTTTTATACAGAACGGCATTTGAGTAGTTTTTAGCATGATTTCGTGGGCACACAGATCTACCAATAAGTTGGTTGCCGCTACAGTATTGGTTTGCAGAATAAACAGAGGATAATTGCATAACTAAAATTAGCATCACTTTACTCAACTGAACTGAAGATGCGATTCGCGATACAAACAGTACAGAATACAGAGCTTATTTTGCATTCTGCAACACATTTTCAGTCCAGATAAGTTCTATCACATCTCAACGACTAATATGAAATTAACAAAATTTGCCAGAAGAAAAATGAGGACTAAAAAGTACATTGGTGTCACGAGTGTACCAGCACGCAAGACAAATGCTTCGACCATTCGGGTATATATACATGTACATGCGCTGGTTATAGTCGTGGTACTGATAATCAAGGAACGAGTTAGCCTATTGTACATGAAAATCTTTGTACATTGTTCATACACAGGTGATGGTCCAAGTGATTTCTTCTTTGAAACCTGAAAAGATAACATCACCGATTACTGTTAGGAGTAATAATTCCAGAAGTGGAAAATGGTAAAAAAAAATGTAGTTTCAGTTCAGGTGCTGCCATCTGTACAGTGGAAGTTCCTAACTTCAGTTCTAGTTCTGGGTCGAAAAACTGTATACTGGTGGTGCTGTGTATGCATATGTAAACTGTAGGATAGCCCTACAGAGTAGAAAGCATTACAGAAATAAGAACCAAGGAATTGCAATGTTCTTTTTTCAGCACTTAACATAGTCTAATTTATTGCAGAAGTCACATGGTACCTATACAACAATGCATCATGAACAGAGGGATGGTATCAATGAAGAGGAGATCAATTTCACCTTTGCAGAATAACATGAGACCAGTTAATTCAAGAAGTCATTTTATTCCGCACTATCATGAGGTGCAAGGTTTGAATGTACTAAGGTACTAGTATCAGTGAAAGTACCTGCTTGAACTTTATCCAGAAGTGGCACTGAAAAAGAGACACCACTGGCTGATTTCTTGGTTAGCATACTAATTAACACTTTTGTCCTCTGATCTGCTAAAGAATCAAACATTAAAAAACATTAGGGGTACGGAGAGTGTGTTGAACTTAATTTATTTGTAACTGAAACGTACCATCAAAATTGCTAAGTGGAAACCACCATTTTGTCCTTCTCAAAGGAACATATGATACTATTCAACCATAAGTCAACTCCATGACGAAAACACATCATTTACAGCATGGAGGAAAGAAAATTCTCTACAAAGGAGCTGCTGGCCAGTAGCATTGTACATAAGCTTATTTGCAGTCTGTAACTAGGCAGTCTTGCCCAAAATCAAGTTGATCAGTGCAAAGCATATCTTCAGCAACCTCCCTCATGGATAAAACCATCCAACTAGATGCTAGCCAATGTGTAAAAGAACAGGCCACCGGAATAGAAGAGAAGACAAACACTTCATGTACAAATTAACCAGCACACTTAAATGAGAAGACCTATGAATTCGCGCAGTTGAACTTTTCAACCAAATGCTACTGGCAAGTCCAGGACATTACTCAAACATGGAATGCGCAACCAACAGCTGTTTAACTGGCTTGTAAAAGGATGTCATTTTCCTGGATTCTGAACATGTCAGCAGCTGATAGACTCCATTGAAAGCCGCACGAGCCTTAGTAGATCATTCACACTTTGGAAGTTAAAATCCAAAACTGTTTTTACCGAAGAAAGGCCATCTATTCCATTTTCTTGGTTGCCAGAAGCAGAAGCAATTGCCATCTGTGATTTCCGAGTTGCATCGAAGGCACAATTGACATCATTTGTCTAAGAAAATCAACCGAGTCGTCAGATCCAAAGTGTAATTGATGGCATGATGCACTGTAAGTTATGAGGTGTTCGGAATTTTAGGGTCTATAGATTTTAATCCCAAACCTAACCCTTTTTGGTTTTGGGGAATGGAATGAGTTGGTTCATCACCATATGACTCCACATAACGGCAGTGCCATTTGAATATGTAGCAATAAGGTTATGCGACGAAAGTCATGGGCAACATCACAACAGGATGTAAAACAAGCATAGTCCTTAAGAAAAAAAATTCTTCCCGACAAACATTTCACAGGTCACCTTCAAACCAAACTTAATTATGACTTGCCAAAATCTATCCAATATGCTCGTTTATTGATATCCAGTCTAGATTTGTGGGTGCAATTTGCTAATACAATCATAATGAACAGTTTAATTTCTTATTACATGGATAACAGATTGTGAATTCATCCAATACACTATAAAAGATAAACCACTCGAAATCAGAACCTTTTGAACTGCCTATATATCAAGGTATGAAGAACTTACATAGGCTAGTAACCTTGTCAAGTGTGGTTGATTGCGAGCAGCTAGTAACAAATTGTTCCCAGTTACTTGGGGTGAATTAGCATCCTTGCTTGAAGGGCCCTTAGATAATCCATTGTTATTTAAATTATCAATGTCTGAGGCAGAAGACGATGGTGATTCACCTACAAAGGTAACAAACAGAAGTAAATAGCAAATCAACAAAAAAGTTATCACAAACACAATCCAGAGAAGAAACAGTAACAATATGATAATGCCTGGAAAAGATGCAGTTATTTAAAGTATGAATGAAACAGTGAAACACCAGCAAGGTCAGGGGATTGGTACGGTATTCTGAATTTTGGGGCACGGCACATATTACTAGTATGATGAGTTCGCACTTTCAAAAAAGAATATCATTATGACCATTAAAAGTATTTGAAATTCTAAAATGCAAGCTAGACTAACATATGTAATTAAATTTCAGGGTATAAGGTCAAGTACCTGGTGGAGTCTGTACAATTGCCTGTAACATCTGCCGATCCTTGCTTGCAGTAGGGTATTTATAGTATGCAGCCTTGAGATAGGCTACTTCGACACACTTGTAAGCTAAAGCAGCAGCAGCCATTTTCTTGGACTTCTCATATGCATGACCAACAAAGCTGGACAATCGTATGAATCAATTAATTATAATGACGAAACATGAAGAGTTGAGTACAACAGCTGTTTACATAAGTTGTGCTGCGAACAGCGCCAGCCGTCAGGCGAACCAAGTTATTAGACTACCCCATCTAAGTCGACCCATGCAGAAGAAAAATTCAGACACGAACATCCAACTTACAACATGAGGGAACTACCAGGAATTTATTTGCAGTACATTCTAGTTCTTCATGCATAGTATTCATGAAGAAGACAAAAAAAAACAACCCAGGAGAGGACTGTAACTAAAAAAATATAATGTCTGGCAGATTGCAGGGTGTCACAGAAATGATGTCATCAACCAATCATCATGCACCCTCTCAATTTATAGCACCTTTCACCATAGCAATGAATTGGGCTGGTAGAAGGAAAAGGACAATACTCCTATGGTTTCTAAATATTAGGCACTTTCGACTGAATGATGCATACTGGGAAAGATATGCTATAAATATAGGGCCAAAATACCCTTGATACTACAAGCACAAAAATCAATGCACAGTGTGGAGGGTGATGGATCATGGATGTATGCAAAATTCCACCTTGGATCAGGAAAAGTGCGAAGTATTTGAGGAAGAAAATTTTGTTCAATCAAGTATAAGTATTCCAGCATATATATTAGTACTACAATAGCTTACTTGCAGAGTTTTGCGGTATCGGAATACAAGTTCTGAGCTGCATCACATTGTTTAAAGCCATCAATGCTCAGAGGCGGTTCCAACGTTGATGCAACATGCAAATATTTTAAGGCTGACTCAAAATAAAGTCTTGTACTTTCTTGTTCTTTTCCTTCTTCCTGCAGAAAAGTATGTGAGAACCTTACATATCAAAAACTCTCATTTTCATGTGAATTACAGCTAAGAGAGCTAGGGTGAGGAACCTTTAAACGATTAGCCTTGTGCTTCAAATCCCGGGCTTCTTTGAGAGCATATCCAGTTGAGTTATTATCCTTCCTAACTGGACTGGAAGTGTCTGCAGGATTAGAAATTGCTTGTTTTGTAATGCCATGTTGCCCTCCATTTTCAACATTGCCCCGCCTTAACTGTGCTGTCAATTTTGATGCATTAGATCTTAATGGAGCGGAGTGGGATTCCACTTTACTTTCTTTCAGAGGTGCGGGGAGCATTTGGGCTTTGGAATTCTGCATATCATGCTTGTTGCTCTTGGGATTTGACTTTTCTTTTCCGAATGATACCTCTGATTGGGGATTTCCATCTGGTGGGTAATGAGTTGATCCGTTTCTGTCTTGGAGGGAAGTAACACTTCTCTTGTTTTCATGTACCACGGAATCACCTTTAGTATCCAAGACTGCCATCCTATGTTGCATTGAAGAGCCATCAGTAAGCAAGTTATTTTTATTAGCAGAATGCAAGTGGTTATGACTTCTAGCTGCATTGGAGCCTTTCAAAGAAGAATCTTTTCTCCCAGATGCATGCTGCAGATCATCATCCAAACTTCTTTTCGAAATAATCCCATTGGAAGCATGGCCTTGAGTTAACTGAGGCAATTCACTATCTTTATCAGAGTTCCCTTGTGAAAAATCATTCATAACAGGTTCATTAGCAAGCATACTCTCATGGGACTTCCTGACCTGCCGAACATCATCTACTATAACTTCAGTATGCTTTACCAAACTATGCATGTTGTTTGTATTAGCACACATAGATCCATCCTTTCCCAATATTTTGTCATGGGAGACCTTGTCATTGTTAGAGATTCCAGGTGGTGATGAAGAGACAGACTCAATTGGTGAAGTTTTCGCAACATGGAAGTTTTGTTTCCTTCTCTGAGAGCCTGAAGCCTTTGAGGAACTTGAAGTTACAGCTGTAGTTTGAAAGTAAGCCAAATCACTGGAGGCAGGTTCAGCCAAATCCAAAGCTTGTTCAGAAGATCGATTTTCTGGTAGTTCAGACATACCACTTTTAACAGCAAAAGGTGTGCTGTCCTCAAATAGCTCATTATTTAAATTGCGTGAAGTTTGATTAGAATGTGCAGCTTTTATTGATTTTAAATCCGTTATGGCAAACGGTTCTTCAGACTTTGTTAACTTTGACTTTGTTTCCTTTAAGTTCTGATCCTTGCAGGTTTCTTTGGCCGAAGAGCTTTGGTTTACTATAGACATTTTACTCAATGGAGGTGTTGAGTTGTGCTGACTCTCCTCCCATTCCTTCACTATCCTCTTCTTACTAGACAAATCTGATTTTTGTGCATCTGAGAGGTAAAAATGTTCCTTGTTCTTGTCTTCAGAAAGAAAAACATCCCCGTCCTTAGCTCTCTTAGATTTTTCTGAAGAATTATACTTAGAAACGCTTTTATACTTTGATGAAGGAACATCACTCCTTTCACTCGAACCCTGTAAGGCCATCGATTTTGAAGGAAAAGCTTTGGCCTCATCAGGAACATCTCCACTACCTAAATCACATCCAGGGTTAGAATCTATGCCAGAATGGCGCTGCCGCCGCTCCTCTTTCTTAGTTTTCTTAGAAGTTCTGTATTCATCATGATCCATCTCTCTCTTGCTTTTTACTTTTGAATGCTTCTTGGATCTTTCCACAAGATGACCTGTATTTGAATAAGGAAAGTTTTAGAAAAGAAACATAACCAATTGATGCAACATGAGTGAATTCATACGGAAGATATTATATCAGGGAAACAAAACTAGGAGAATAGAAGGAAAAACAGTAGACAGAACCTCCATCAGAAGAGCTACCATGATTCTTGCTCTTGGACCTTTTCTTTTCAATGAAATGGTCAACTGATTTAGAATCTCTCTCGACAGGAAACTGGATACTATCAGCAGTGCTTTTACTTCTAATAGGAGCATGTTGGTTGCTCAGTGGATAAACCGAAGCTTGTATTGGCTGAGAAACATCAAAGGTAACATTTCCGTCACTCAGAGTATTCTTCCTTTTCCTACTTTGTTCAACATGTCCATTTACATTCAAAGTGTTTGATGTTGTTAGCCCTGAAGAAGCAACATGAGAATGTCCAACCGAAGCAACGCCATTGCCAGGGGCTGGAATGACATATAGTGCATTCAGAGCATTGGTAGTCTCATCCTCACTAACTTCACATCTGTTCATCCCTGGTCTGCAAAAGTTGGAAAATATAGCTTTTCAGCAAGAAACAAACAATATGTCCTGCATATCATGAACATGAATAAATATAACATTATTCATGCATACCAATGTATCACCTCACTGAAAACTCCAAGATAGCAGAAAATAACATTAATACCATAAAGACATTTTTAATTTGAACTACAGCCTAAACAGTTCCAAGTGCAATATAGGGGGCACATAAAACCATTAAAAGAGTATACCCAAACTCCAATCCTGTAGCCACTAGTCACTCCACCCAAAAAAAAAATTGCATTCGAGTTAGAGCGGAAAGAAAGTTCCCAATGTAATACAATTTTAGCAATGGCATTAGTATGTTTCTCATCAAAAGCATTGTGTTACCATTATATCTTTAATATTTATTGAGAACATATAATTAGGAGAAATAATAGTCAAACATATGCATTGGAACGGAAGGAGTAATTTTAGGCACTCCAATCAAACAACCCTTGATGCACATGGTGCACCTTATTACATGCTATTATGCTAACTACCGAATGCTGATACACTCATCGGTTCAATGAAGTAATAACAGAGGCAACAAAATGAGCAGGAAGTATAAAGGGAACAAAAGGTACTAAAATAAATGAAATTTTAACATTATATGTGGATTTGAACAGTTGAACTTACAGCCACTGTTGCATGCTACATTTCCACTTCTTTGGTAGCAGAGAAGGATTCATCTCATACGGCAGGAGACGCCATTTCTGGCATATGTCACAGCATACCCAATGTTCCTCTATCACAACGGGGGCAGGAAGCGTAGGAGCTGCGTTTGCAGTAGGTGCACTAGCAGATAGAGGTACATGCATCTTCTGCTCCTCAGCAGGTGTGTATCTATCATTCTTCAAACTAGATGAAATTTCCCTCTTTGATGTCCCAGGCATATCAGAATCCCTCTCACTGTCATTCTTCCAAAAAAATTTTGGCCGTAACTCTCCCAAGCCACTTCCATTCTCCAATGTATCATGATCCTTGCCTCCATAAGATCCTTCAGGTAAGTTCTCCCTAACATCTCTGTGTGATTTTGCTTTGGGTTTCTTTGCTGGATGGCTAGATTTGGATTGCGAATCATTTTTCCTCTCCTTAACTGAACCAGAAGAAAGGACACCCCTGTCATCTTCCAGGAAATCAGAAGATGATGAAGCATTCATGTTTTGCTCTTTCTGAATTCTTCTGGCCTCACTTTTGGAGATATTTTCTCCATTAATATCATTAAGAAATGTTTCCTTACTAGAAACCTTTCCTATGCTCCTGCCGACAACAGGTGTTCTTTCATTCATAACCTTGTTACCTTCAAAGTTAACTGCAGTGGCATTGCACTTACTCTCTATTTTTATTTTTCTTTCTTGTTTCCTATCCAATTGGAGGTCTTTTTCACTAGTAGTATTCCTGTCTTCTACATGGATCTCTGCCTTTTCTGCCTTGAATTTCACTTCCTCCTTGACTGCTGAAAAATCCATTTCTGAACTGCCAGGACCGCTGTTTTCCAAACATTCCGCTCCCTCGGCTTTGACATTTTCAGATTTGATTGCCATTAAGTCACTGTTGATGGCCCGTTCTTTCAACCGGGCATCTTTATTTTCCACCAAGGTGTTTCGCATAGGGTCCTCTTCAAACTGGCTCCCGTCCTTTGCCTCCATGGTTCTGGGATTAGACAGCAATGGTATGTTGAGAGCTTCCAATACAATCTTTTGACCAGCAGGTGTTCCTATATCAATCTCATTTTTCATAACTGCGCTAACATCATTTCTGCTTTTTGACCTCTTCGTATCTACAGATTTCTTTTTCTTAGCATCAGATTTCACCCTTTTAGCCACATACCCTTCATATCTTTCTTCTACATTTTCTGTGTTTACACTTGTTTCCCATTTCTTTGACATAGGCACAACCTTTTGTGTCAATTGAACAAGATTACCTTGCAGAGGGGATAACAAGAACCCTCCAGGAACTGAAAAGCATGTCATGATCTGTTCCATATATTTAGAGAATGAAGACAGTTATTCACTGTATGAAACTTGCATAATGAAAAATAAGTGCAAAGAGTTCATACAGCTATCATGCAGTAATTTACCTGAAGAATGGTCCGGGGAGATTCAATTGGCACATTGTTAAATTCTGGAGATAGGCTCCCACGTCCATCAGGGCTATCCTCTATGGATGAAGGTGAAGAAATATCAAGACCCAACCCACTGTAAATAGCTGCATTGTTTCTTGCCAAACCATTGTCCGAACCAACTTTGATCCGAACTTTAAATCTGTTGTGGTCACTAGACTTAGATGGCCCATTCAATGAATCATGGGTGCTAGAGGTTCTTTCAACTTTTGTGCTTTGATGTACTTCCTTCTTACTTGAATCGTCAGAAAGTGGTGCCATGGAACCATTATTTTTTGAAACAGATGGAGCTGCCACAGCCAAAGTGTTCTGGGACATGCTCTAAATTACAAGTCATCTCATCAGAACATTATTTTAAAACATTGAGTATTTACAGTCAAAACTAATCAGAACATTATTTTAAAACATTGAATATTTACAGTCAAAACTAAGTTAAGCACCTCTGTAGCCTGGTGATAAGGAGATCTTGAGCTAACGTTTGCCGCCTTAGGTGGACTTCTAGTTTGGGGCAGAGGAGAACGCTGGTAAGTAGGCAAAAATGAACCATATCCACCAAACTTTGATCCTGTCATAGTTTAATCCCCTGTTTTAATGTTTCTCTATAGTGTACCAAAGTGAAGATGACTACATCAGCAACTCATATCTCCTCACCTAGATTTTCTGCAGATACAGCTCCTTCAAAGTCCTTCTGAAAATGGCCAAGTACATCTTGGATTTTTTCATCCTGGGGGAAAAAAGCACATCAAGAACAAAAAAGGAACCATTTCAACAGATTTGATTGTTGGCACAATACAATATGTCGTCTTCAGGTAAAGTTGCTGGTGTCTGTCGCATTCATGTTGCAGTTATCCATAAAAGGCACCCTACATATAGTCAAGTTTTGTTAATCAAACGCTTCATTATTTCTGCCTTTTCATTTCCTTTCCCTTTTCGTTTCTTCTGGTTCAAAGGATTTCAGATATAAAGCATGCATTGGACATTTTGAGTTTACAATTCTGTGTCGTTACTATAAAGTAACTGTTGACAATAATCTCAAAACATAAGCGTGTTTAATTAATTCACTGGGCATTGTAGACTATAAAGAGTGATGTTTGATCCATGAAAAGTAGGGCGAGGAAGCACATAGTCCTGCTACCAAAGATAGCATGTAGCCTTGCATGAACAAATCCAAGTACCAGTACCATGAATTTAGCCTGGCAGTTCAAAAGGGAAAAAAGAAGAGGAGAGATTGATTCCACCATATAAAATGTTATGCTAATGCCACCAATCTCGAAGAAACTGGACAAAATACCAAAACCGCAACCAATAGATTCACATTTTATTACATAATAACCAGCGTCATCAAAGCATCTACATAGACTAATCTAGCATCATCGTCTACAACAACTATGAAACAAAAAAAGAAAGAGCAAACTTTAAATGCTGCACCAATGCAATTGTTTCCAGTATCCGATGACCAAAGCAACGAATCGATCAGACTTCAAATGATTCACCAATGCAATCACTTCCACCCCGTGCTAAAGCAGCATCGCTCCTACGAACCATAAAATTTAAGCTAGACATGTCCGTTCTCTAAACGAATATAACCGATCAAAGTACTCAACCTAAGCTAAATCGTCATCCGGCAACTACCAAACAAGCATAGAAACCGCAACGAACGAAACAGGTGCATAGAAACCGCGGCATTTCGCTTGGCCACCACTCACAATGTAAGAGAGCGCGACGTCGGGGTCGACGAAGGCGGTCTCGTCGCCGCAGGCCTCCCCCTCCTCGAGCTCGGTGTCGTCCTCCATGCCGCCCGCTGCGGCGCCGCCCCGGAACCCTACGCCGCGTGCATCCTCCTGCGGCCTCCTCACCGACAGCATCCACCCCTCCCCCAAAGCCAAAGCCGCCTCCGCTCGCAGCCCGGGCCCACCCCCGCCTCCGCCTCCGCCGAGCTCAAGCTCAGCCCCCAAATCCGGCAGCTCGAATCCGACCCCGGAGCTCCCCGATCGGCGGGATCTCTCCTAAATCCGCGAATCGGAGCGCCCCCAACGGATTGGGGATCGCGAGATTCCGCTCGTGCGACCGCGTGTTCTCCCCCTCCTCCTCTCTCCTCGCGTTGGCGTCTCGAGGTTTCCTCGCAAGCGAGGAATTTTTAATTGATTTCCGCAAGCTTTTTGCGGCTGCCTCCCCCTCTCGTTTTTTTTTTTTTTGGTTTGGTGGTGGACCTGGTGGTGGGCGGTGGCGTCGTTCGTTCGTTGCTGGTTTTCTTTCCCTTTCTCGCTGGCTACGGGGCTACGGCGTTGAGCTGCCTTGCGGCTGGCTATTCGCAGCCGAATAATTGATTGGAATGTTCCTTCTTCTTCTTCTCCTCCTCTTCCTCCCTTTGAAGAAAGATAGCTAAAATTAAGCATGAGTTTTGTTCGGTTTAAAAAGATGGTTATGTTTCACGCCGAATTCGGCTACATCCTTATCAGTGTAATAAAAGTTTCTTTTGACTCTATTTGTTTGGGATGTGCTTCTATATTGATTATTGTATGGTACACTGAAAAAACAAACGATGTTTTATATTTTTTTCAAAAAATATTGAAAGATTCACAACTAAAAATATGTGTACCAATGAATAAATGTTACTTGTAGCAGCTCTTTCACATATAATGATTATGCAAATCAAGTTCTTTGTCTAAATAACGGTGAGATTATATAAATAGCAAACATAAAGTATCTAACATATCTTCATCATGATGAGCATGTTATTATTGGTATGAGTAGGTTTTATTTAGATGTTATAAAAATAACGTTGTGGCAACAACGGTTACAGTATTCTATATTATATAGTTTGTCTATGTGAAGTAAAAATGTTTTAAAACAGGTAAAATTTAATTTACACATACATATATACTCTTGTAGCACTTGTCTGATACACTATCTTCGACCACGTTCAGAAGGCAAGCTCCTGAATCATTTCAAGTGGTAATGACCGGATGCCCATGTCCCATGTTTTTCGGTCTCCCAAATACTCTATCCATGCCAGGTAAAAAGGAGTAAACCCAAAAAGCTAGAGAGAAACATCAATTCAGCATCAGGCACGAACCATGTACGGGCATGGCCTAATTTCCTCCACTGCACTCGGCGAATTCATGCGTCACAAATCAAAAGGCTTTCCCAGAGCTTCTCAATTCCTGAATCGTTCATATCCACGAAGCCACTGGCGGGCACCAAGCCAACTTACTTATAGTCCTATCATTTTGTTTACATTTATTCATAACTTATTACACCTTAAAAAATAATTTATGAAAAATCAAATAATGTAAAAGAAATTATAATTAAAATACCGTAAAATCAAATCAAGCTGTATAGGTTAAATTTTGGTAAACGATGGGGCTGTCAAACAGACCGTTTCTCTAGTAACCCAATTAGGCTGCATACATTTCCCCGTTTTTTCATACACGCTTATCGTATTTTAAAAAATATTTAAAAATTATATTAATTTAGTTTAAAAATAGTAATGATATTTTAGTATTCCGTTTTAGATAAGAGTTTGAGCCCCGAACGAACACAAGTAGGCAGTCAAAAACAGGTGAAGTGAGTCAGTCTGGTTAGTGGTCACAGTCTTGGACCTAAGCTAACGATGTTTATTTTAATTTTTTAGAAAGAGTTTAGCTAGCGCGGTAAGGTTCGGAAACGAGGATTAGAAACTTTTTTACTCTCGACACGTAAAACAAAACGATGATTAACACATTATTATTAATTAATTAAATATTAATTAAAATAAACTTTAAAAACAAATCAACATTGTTTTTTATTTTGAAGTAATTTTTTTATAATGTTTTATAAGATAGAAGTTAAGAAAGGAGAGCTTCGATCATTGATCACAGACTAGTTTACTTGGGAGAGAGGAGACAGCGACGCGATGGATGACACGCGCTGGGCCTTATCGTCATGGGCGAAAACGGGCCAGGCCCGCCACGTGGATATATTTATCGATAATTTTTTTTAAATAAATATAATAAATATAAATATATTATATTATAATATACATGTACTATAATATAATTTATATACAACTTTCAACAAATTTTAATTACATATCGTTGTCATTAAAATATATAAAATAAATATAACGGTTCTCAAAAATTATGTAAAAATTATATATAATTATATAATAATTATATTATAGTTATTATCAAAATAGTTTTAAAGAATTTATCCATAAATGTACGGCAAAACCTATGCGGGTCACGTTCCGTTCGCCTCTGCTCGGTGGTTGGCTTCCACGGATGAGGCGAGCGACAGTATGACTGACACAGACGCATGTCTCGTGCGCGACAGCGTCTCATCCCATCCTTTCGTGTACCAATCCTGGTTCCAAGCCGTCATCAGTTAGCTCAGCTGTGATCTACCTTCACGTGCACGCGCGCACACACAGGCCTCGTTCGGCTGCCCGTTCGAACAATAATTAACTTGTTTTATCTGTCAGTTTATATCACCAGTCGAATATGTCTATATCCTGAGGACGTGGAATTTTCGCTCTGATTTTTTTTATCTTCAACACATGATCAAAGCAGCGTGACGGCGAGAAGGGTCACATGTGCAGCTAATTAATTAATTGCTTTCTGCCGGGGGAAACAGGTTTTCTCTGTCCACTCGCATGTACTAATTGATTCATTCATGTACGCACTCAAAAAAAAAAGGATAAATGCGTTGCTCCAAACTCTTGAAAAACGCACAAAATAGTCATGAAAAATGGAAGTGTTGGTATAAAATAAACCAGTGAACGTCTGTAAATTTTTGACCAAGAACATATTTATACACGACGGTGGAAAACGACGGAGATTAGAGAATTATGGAGTGAAACGTGCTGGTCATTGTCAAAAGTTTTTTTTAAAAGGATCTTGTGTTGTATACTCCTTTTTTTAGATGACATATGCTGTGCATATATTAACTCAATAATTGCAATTATCCAATACAATTTGTGAGATCGGATCGGATTGGAAAAACTAAATATAGCACTGTACTCAATAATTGGTTCCATGCGATCCTGTAGTCAATCTCATGAGCACTGTACTTTATCTTCCGTTATTAAATATAGCACGGTCATTGGGGTCATTATGTGGCCGGAATTGTTTTTGACAAGGTGGTTAGGACATCATGTGAAACCATCTGAATATTCGAATCAGTTTAGCTAGGACCCAAAAAAAACTAAATGAACAAATCAGAAATTTGCACGATTCAGTCCTGAAAGCCCTTGAGATCGGACTTTTGGACTTTGGAGTTCAGTACACGCACTTATAGTCACGGAGTTCAAGTGTTCAACACTTTTTCTTCGTTTTCATCTGAAAAGGCAGCTCAATTTTACGCGGAATATGATGGCCACTCTGACCTCAGGTTGAATTTTCGTTGGTTCGTTAGTGGTTTATCGTAATACTCCGTGGTAAAGAAATCGATCGTAGGGAGATCATAGACCTAAGATGAATTCGTAGAATAAACGTGCATATATATTAAAGAAACACGGTTGGATTTGGTTTGGTAATAATTATAGTCTTCAAGTGCTCAAATGAGATGAAGGATTGAATATGCGTGCAAGTGTGTTGGTAGGCAACCAAAGGATCATGCTAGAACGTCCACGCTAACTAGGGAGGTTTTAACAATAAGCTCGTAGGTAATTGGCAAATGAGTATCGTCAATTTTTCGATGTAAGCTTTATTACTATCTCATGAGATCCTCAACCAACTTTACAGTCATATAACTGTAATAGTTAGCAATTATTTTTTTCGTCTAAAAAAATCAACTTTCGATTATATCTAGACTAGATACAAAGTGAAGTCTTTTTCGGCAGAGGATAACCACAAAGATGTTTAATAGCCTACACAAGGTGCTACCCAAACACAATATGTTCAGACGTTTGATTCCTCAGGTAAAATGAACCACATAGTCTGCCCTATATATATAAAAAAGAAGGTGTACGTCTAATAAAAAACGATATGATTATATTCTCGTACGCCCCTGACTGACGTGAAACTTCACATGGATGGTTTAGGAGGTGCCTTGCACAAAATCATCCAACTAACCAAACGATTTACGGCCGTGTTCGTTTGTTCGTATCAGCTGAGCTTATCAGCCGTTCAAACAATATTTTTCTCTCACAGCAAACCAGTCAGCTTGTCTTATCAGCCGGTTTATAGATCAGCCGAACACGTCCTACCTGATGAACCTATCAAATCAAATGAAAATAACCATCATATATACTAAGATTATATATTGTTTAACGCGATTAGTTACTGAAACCAAACCAACCGATAAACATATAATATTTATATAATGTTTAAGTTAGGACACCAGTAAAATTTTTATGTTTCTAATAAATCAATACAGAGGGAGTATGTAAGTAATTTAGTTCTAACTTATGTAGAAACAAATACGAGGATTTTTCTGTTATAGAAAAACACACGGGGGAGGACAATTTTTTCGTCCATCCACTCATATGCTGACCGCAGGTTGGTCCACAGTCAGCTACGACACACCAGATCCCGACCGCTCGTGTCAAAAATGCACCCGTGCGCGTCGTATCCGTGTGATACGGGCCCCACGGTCCAGGCCACGACCGGGCAGGCTCCTCTCGGCCCGGCTGGCAACGCACGTCTCACTGCCACCCCCTGGCCCACCATTCCACCGTCGGCCGCTCCTGACCCCACACTTCAGTCACCGCCCGCCCTAAAACCCACTGCGCCGGGGCCCACCACGCCCCCGACCCCGCCTCCCCGCCGCCGCACCACGCTGCTCCTGCGCGTTCGTCGCGACGGCGACGTGAGCTTGGAGCGCGCTCCTCCGCTATAAAACCAGGCGGCGAGCGGAAGCTTCTCTCCTCTTCCTAGCCCCCCTCGTCGTCGTCGTCGTCGTCGTCGTTGTCTCTCGGGCTCTCCTGCCTCCGGCGAGGCGACCCCACGGCCGTCGCGGCGCGGGTCAGCTGATTCGTTTTGATTTGATTTGATTTGATCCGGGGCTGCTTCGCGCTGCAGCCCGTCGTCGGTCACGCTTGCCTCCGGTGGTGGGGGGCGCAATGGACGCAGAGACCGGCCCGGCCGCGTCGCAGGTAACTTCTCCCCTACCCGTCTCCCTGGTCCGAAATCGTCTCCTGTGGTGGATCGGTTTCTGCTCGATTTCGAGAAGGGGCTGTGAATTTTATCAATTCATTGCTGGGAGTTGTTTTTTTTAATAGGGCGATTGGTTGTGTGTTGTGACTCTGCGAGTGATTCTGGTCGTCACGCGAGGTGATACGTGCGTGTCTCGATTTTGCTCGCTTATACTGTCAGGAAGGTCGCGTTTGATTTCGAGAGGGTTCTCGTTCGATTTTGATTTCGCGATTTCAAGCGAGGTGCGTCTGGTCACAGTTGGCAATCGAATACGAGACGGGGCGGCCGTGCTGATCGATCCGATGAACTTGTTTTGCTTAAATTCGCCGAAACTGAAGGCCAGCTTGGTTTTAGAACCATGTAATTGAATCAAGTCAACTGTGCTTTTGGTTGGTGTTTGCGTTTTTCTTATGGTTGGGGATGCGGTTGGCTTTTACAATTTTACACATTTTTGCTGCGTTGACGCATCGGCATCACAATTTTTTTATTGAGACGTGTACAGCTCCTACTTTTAACCTCGATAGTTCTAAATTTGCGTGATCTACCGTTATTTTTTTCCTTCATAGAACAGAAGTCTGAAAGTCTAAGCTATTGATATCCAATTAACAATCTGTTTAATACATGCCCAGCTTTGGGCAACATCACCGTAAATTTGACTTAGGATCATATATCTGTATTCTCTGATGTTTTACGTACGGGACTTTATTGATTGGTTCTCAATAATGTTATGCACAATAACAGGCTCCGTACTGATGTTCCTGCTTTTGCAGGACCAATGGAAAAGTTATTTCAGAACTGTCTCTCTGCTAGCATTTCAGAGCTTTGGTGTGGTGTATGGAGATTTGAGCACATCACCCCTGTACGTCTACAAAAGTGCATTTTCTGGGAGGCTGAATGTTTACCGTGATGAGACAACCATATTTGGATTGTTTTCGCTGATATTTTGGACTTTGACACTTCTTCCGTTGCTGAAGTACGTAATAATTGTGTTGAATGCGGATGATAATGGGGAAGGTAACTTCATAGTACTATATAAGCTGTGTAATCGGAAATTTAACAGAAACACATGCATTGTAATTTAGTTTTTGTTCTTCAACTCCCAGAAGTGCTAGAGTTTTGATCATGCATATCTTCCTTAGCCGGTCAGGAGTATATAAAGGATCATATTTTGTAACAACTCACATATGTCATTGTCAATAAATATGCTACTCCATTCTTTAACGAGTTTATGCATTGCTCCATCTAGTTAGTATAACAGTAATCTTTACCATGTTTTCTGATTGTTTGTAATTTTTGTTTATGTAGGTGGAACATTTGCTTTATACTCACTTCTCTGCAGGCATGCAAAGTTCAGCCTGCTTCCAAACCAGCAATCGGCAGATGAAGAGCTTTCTACGTACTATCAGCCTGGAGTTGGTGGCACTATTTCCTCTCCATTCAAAAGATTTCTCGAGAAGCACAGGAAGCTGCGGACCTGTTTACTACTTTTTGTTCTGTTTGGCGCGTGCATGGTCATAGGTGATGGTGTCTTTACACCTGCCATCTCTGGTATGCCTAGCATGTCCATTAGCTTAGTCTTGTTTTTTTTTCCAATTATTCAACGCATGCCTTTTCACCTGGATGGTTTTGTTAATAAATTCTCTTGTTGTGCCTTCTGCAGTCTTGTCAGCCATCTCTGGGCTAAAAGACCCTGGTCCCGGAGGAATACCTGATGGTATGCCTTTTTTCTACTGCTTATGGGTTGCTAAGAAATTCGCTCAACATTTTCCCTAGCACCAGTATTTTCTAATCATTTCATTTTCTGTAGCAAGCCATTTTAAGAAAGAAATTCATCTAGTCTTGCTAATTTTCTAATCATTACATACTGTTGCAAATTGTTGGCTATTTGTTACCTGCTTTTTTTTTGCTTACTGTGGGTAATAGGTTGAACTTCCTGGACTTTGGATTAGCTTTGGCCTTATAGATCTCCCCTAGAAATAACATCCATACAAGATGCTTATTTGAATCAAAATATCCAGTTCTCATTTGAATTTCATTAGTACCATCAAGCTGCTTTAAAGTTTTAAATCTGGATACCATATTAGGAGCATATTTGTCTGATCGAGTCATATAGTGAGAACTTAATGCTAACTGAACTTGCAGGCTACAACAGTTGATGTAGATTTAACCTGTTATCTCTCTTGATCTCTCTCTCATACAATTTTCTTTTAGGAGACCGTACAAGATTTTTAGTGCAGTTATTAATTCAAGCAGCCATTACTATGTGTTTCTTGCAGTGAATAGCATTCACTACCTTAACTAACTTGCTGTTGTACAGGTTGGGTGGTGTTCATTGCATGCGTTGTGCTTGTTGGCCTGTTTGCGCTGCAACACCGAGGAACTCATAGGGTAGCATTTGTGTTTGCGCCCATTATTGTAGTATGGCTGTTGAGTATTGGCGTTATTGGGCTTTATAATATCATCCACTGGAACCCCAGAATATTTCTTGCTCTTTCTCCACATTATGTTATAAAGTTCTTCAAGATGACAGGAAAAGATGGTTGGCTTTCTCTTGGAGGAGTACTTCTTGCTATAACAGGTGAATTTGAATAGCCCATCTATGTGGCTCAAGCCATTTATCTTACAATTTTAGTGAATGGGTTTCCTAATAATTTCTGTGACTTCAGGTACTGAAGCTCTGTTTGCTGATCTTGGCCACTTCACTGCTGCATCTATTAGGGTATGCTGCAAGTTGCAACATAAAATTCCCATTGTTCTTGGGGATGCATATTGCATCCTAAGTTATTAAGGTGGTATGTTCCATGATTTCATTGTGATTCCAGCTCTTGTCCTGCTTGTAGTTGGCTTTTGTTGGTGCCATATATCCCTGTCTTGTGCTGCAATACATGGGGCAGGCTGCATTTCTTTCCAGAAACATGTCAGATGTAGAAGATAGTTTTTACCAATCTGTACCAAGTAATCTTCATAACTCCAAGCATATTTTGGAATAATTTGCTTTGTATGTTGCCAAGAATTCTTGCTTCATATTGCATCATATTTGCAGGACCCCTGTTTTGGCCAGTGTTTGTAATTGCAACTCTTGCTGCTGTTGTGGGCAGCCAGTCTATCATATCTGCTACCTTTTCAATTGTTAAGCAGTGTCTTTCTTTGGGATGTTTTCCACGGGTTAAGGTTGTGCATACATCAAGGTGGATCCATGGTCAGATTTACATACCTGAGATTAATTGGATTCTGATGGTTCTTTGTCTTGCTGTGACACTTGGTTTCCGTGACACGACAGTTATTGGAAATGCTTACGGTAAGTTTGAGCAGTTCAGATCTTCAATACTGCAGTAGCTAAGAAAATATATGGACTATAGGACTGTTTTAGGATATAAATTCAAACAGTTCAGATCCCCTATTACCAGCATGTCATGTAAATTTGAATTTATATTCCAATATTGAATAATTAAAAGGTTAAAGGAATGTGCATTCTTAATTATAGTAGACAACAATTCTGTAATTTAGAATCACATTCATATATCTCCCTGGTTCCTCCTCATGGGGCATAATAGGCGCACCAGCTGTTATTTTTCTGAATAGGTAACTACTTACTAGTGACACTCTTCAACTTAATTTGGCGATGCATGCCAATGTATCCTTGCATCTTTTTGAACTAGGTTGGTTTATTAGCTTTCTTGTTTTCTCCTGAGAGATGATAGTTTTCTTATCTGATAGCTATATTTAGCATTATGCTACTACTATTGCAACTCATTTGTCATTTCCTCTGCTGATTTCAGGTCTTGCGTGTATCATTGTGATGTTTGTTACCACCTGGTTGATGGCATTGGTTATCATATTTGTGTGGCAAAAAAACATCCTACTTGCCTTGTTATTTGTCATGGTGTTTGGGTCAATCGAAGCGGTGTACCTGTCGGCAGCAGTCACTAAAGTTCCTCAGGGAGGATGGGCGCCAATTGTATTTGCCTTCGTATTCATGCTCATCATGTACGTATGGCACTACGGCACTCGGAGAAAGTACCTGTTTGATCTCCAGAACAAGGTCTCGATGAAATGGATCCTGACACTTGGTCCGAGCCTTGGGATCGTTCGGGTGCCTGGAATCGGTCTCATCTACACAGAACTGGTCACCGGGGTGCCTTCCATCTTCTCGCACTTCGTCACCAACCTGCCTGCCTTCCATCAGGTTCTGGTCTTCGTCTGCGTCAAGTCCGTGCCTGTGCCGTTCGTTCCAGCAGACGAACGGTACCTCATTGGACGGATCGGACCCAGGGAGTACCGTATGTACCGGTGCATCGTGAGGTATGGCTACAAAGATGTGCAAAAAGATGATGAGAACTTTGAGAACCATTTGGTGATGAGCATTGCTAAGTTCATCCAAATGGAAGCTGAGGAGGCAGCATCATCTGGGAGCTACGAATCCTCCGAAGGGAGGATGGCCGTCATACACACAGAGGACACAACTGGCACCGGGCTGGTGATGAGGGACTCCAACGACGAGGCTTCAGGTACGTCCCTGACAAGGAGCAGCAGGTCGGACACGCTCCGGAGCCTGCAGTCCATCTACGAGCAGGAGTCCGGTGGTCTCAACCGGCGTCGCAGGGTCCGTTTCGAGATCGCGGAGGAGGAGCGGATAGATCCCCAGGTGCGGGACGAGCTGGCTGACCTTCTGGACGCCAAGGAGGCCGGTGTCACATACATCATCGGCCACTCCTACGTCAAGGCGAGGAAGAACTCCAACTTCCTTAAGACGTTCGCCATCGACTTCGCCTACTCGTTCCTCCGCAAGAACTGCAGGGGTCCCGCGGTGGCGCTGCACATACCCCACATCAGCCTCGTCGAAGTCGGCATGATCTACTATGTCTAAATCGATTTTTTTTTTTACTTTCGATCATGCTTGCCGTTCTGTCCTGGCTCAGTGATGGCTTTGTTTTGAGCTGGATCTCCTCAACTGTGTACGTCATTTTGTATGCTCTTTTATACTTGTAGTTGCCGAGTTACCATGCGATTTAAAGATGTTGGCAGAACTAGCTTAGCTGCTACCATCTGAATTCCGGGGTTTCGGTGATCTTGTGAATACATCCAGTTCAGTTGGTAAACTGTTCAATGATAATAGCACATAGCATCGCTACAAGTCTGAACATCTTTTGTTCTGGTATTATATAAGTTTGGAGCATCTTTGTGATTTCTCACTTTGTGTAAATGCGAATGCTATACTACCCATTACTACTAGTACAGCAAGTCAGCAATCGTTTATGTGACGTGGGTCGTGGGAAATTGGATTCCCCTATTTCTGAATTTCGGATGGATTTGCAAATTTTCTTCGGAGAAACTCGCACTGTTTGGCCTGTACCACAGATGTAAAGCACATGGAATCAATCCAAATTTGACGCCACCAAGATTGAGAACCTGTCCAAGTTTTGGTTAAATTTACCTATAAAAAATGTACCAAGATTGAGAACTAGTGTGCAAAGTTTTGGCTACAATTAGCTACAAAAATGTTCTCGAGAGCCAAAACAGCATATAGTACTACAATTTTGTCAAAATTTACAAAGTTTGCTCGGACGTTCTGTTTGGACTAAAAAAAATAAATCAAAACACAACACACGGTTCGGTCTGATCCGGTCCGAGTCCGACTCCGACCGCGCCCAAGGTCCAAGAGCGCAAGTGCCCAACCAACCGGAGGAGACGCCGCCTTCCTCTTTGCTTGCACCTCCACTGACCGCCGCCGATCGTGCGGTGCGGCCGGCGTCATGGCGGCGGCCGGCGACCTGACCGACGAGGAGCGCCGCGCGCTCCGGGGCAGCAAGTTCGCGCCGCTTCCAGCGCCTACTGCCCCTTCCCGCCCCCAGCCCAGGTGTCGTATCCGTCGCCCCCTTTCTATTTTCCCTATCCCCAGATCCATTCATATCTTGGAGTTTGCTGATTGAAGCGAATCGTCTAGTGTCACTTGTGGGGAAAGCTAGATTCCGCGTGTAAGCGGCTATTTGATTAGTTTTATACTTTTCGTGAGCAGATTGATCGAGCTAGCTAGGTGTGTTTCCTTGCGAATGCGGATTAGGGTTTGGTCATTTTGCTGTTTGAGTGCTTAAGAGGAAGGAATTGCGTGTAGTTTAAGTCCAAATTATTACGTTAGGAGTATCATTTACGTGCGTTTTTATAAGATTGTTGATTGAAGTGGGATTTTGAGTTGCTTTATAGCAATTTCTCACTGTTTAAGCAATTAAGCTAGGAGGTTTGCAATTCTGAAAGGAAAAGAGCAGATACCAATTTTTGTTTCAGCGCCTTTTTCCCCCCAAGGTGCCTCTGGTGCCTGTTGCCTGCACATAAGCCAAAAATGACAAAGTAGAGTTGTTATGAAAATAGATGCACGACGGAGACACGAATTTTTACGTGAAAAACCCTTACGGAACAAATCATGAGTACCGACTGACAATGATCACTATTGAGGAGGTGGTTACAAACGTAGAGGAATAGCAATGGGACGTCACCCATTCCCGTGCGGCTTACCATATAGTACATATACGAGATAAAAGATAAGACTCCTAATAGGGAAAGATTTCAAGTCCTACTAGGAAACTAATCTGAATATATTGCTAGCAGAAATCCGGATCACATATTTGAAATCTGTATGGCTGAGATAGCGAAATACTATATGTTTGACAACTATCATGTTTGGATTATGGTATAACTGTGTTTATACTATGAATTAATCAGTACCTCTTGCGTCTATGCTCACTTTTGTAAGTAAAAAGGGCGATGGTTCAAGTTTTGGTGGATATTGCCTGAAACGTAATATTAGGTTTAAACTATGGTAGATATCATAGCATAACTTGGAATATATTGTGTTACTGTTTTTCTCATGCATGAGTGACCAAGGGTTTTAGCTCTGGAATTTATTTTGTAGGCTTGCTCTATGTAAAGTAAAGTATGATCTTCATGGGTTTTTGTTCTTTGTTATGCTCATGACATGACCCTGAAAGGCTCAAATACTGTACTCCTTTAAATAGGATGGCTCATCCTGGAGGACCACTAACTACAAACAAGGCTGCTGCATTAGCAAAATTCCTTGAGAGAAAGCTTCAGCAGCCTGATGGGCTGGACTCTCTGAACCCAGACCTTGTCAAATTAGCTGTGAGAAATGCAAAAGAAACAATAAAAGCTAGCAAGGGTACGCTTTTCTTATTATCTCACTGTCATATGTATGGTACTCTGGTTCTTTGGAAAGCATGTATTGCATCTCTTATGTCATTATTATAGATTACATTATGTAATGATTTACGTAAACCAGTAATGGTACGCATTTTAGTACAAAATAAAACTATAAGAGCATGAAAAGTAACCTTGTCTTACAGTTTGCCTTCCCATTTTCACCTTCGGTAATTTGGAGCATTTGTTATTACATGACTGCTCGATATTTTTTCCTATGATATGATGGATTGATGGTTAAGTTAGAAAATGGCTCAAAGGTGAGCTGCACATTTGTCTTATATAGGAACATGGAACTTCATAAAATTTAAACCTTAATTAGTAAGAACGGTTATAAGACTTGATCATACATTTATTTTGTTCATCCAGCTAATGCTAAGGTTGCTTGGTTTCTGCATTGTCTGCTAAGGTATTAGGGTTGAACTACACCAGCGTTTTTCTCATTGCCAATCTTTGCCCATTGCCAACTGTTAACATGAACCAATGAATTTGACCTACCATTTTTATTATTCTTTAAATCTAGGTGAACCGTCAACTTCAGGAAGAATAGTACGGCACGTTTCATCATTCGGAGATTCCTCTGAGGTATATATGTTGATGATAACTTTCATATATAATTTGTTTATTTGATTTCTGTGCTTACAATTTCAAGACTATCAGGATTCTGATGATTCAAAAGATGGAGAAGAAGCCAAGGGGGTCAAAAGAAAAAGGAAGAGTAAGGCAAGTATATGAACATTCACTTGGGAATGTTCGTGAATTGTTTCAATTTGGTTGCTTATATATATACACCATACGGCCAAATTTTTTTTGACATGTATCTGACAGTCATATCATATTGCTCAGAAGGATAAGACTTTTCAAAACGAAGGAGAACAGAGCAAGAAAAAGAAGAAAAAGAAAAGGAAAAATCTAAAGGTAATAATACTGTAATACGCTTTTGCTAGTTTTCCTTCACAGGAAAGAGGAGACTAAGCTCCTGGGTTACTGTCATTGCATAGTCTACTTGTACCCGAAACATTGCATGGTATACCTTTTGTTTTGACCGAAACATTGCATGGTCTACTTGGTAAAAATCAGGGTCTAAGTACTGCCTTCTTGGCTTACCAGATGGACATACTCTGTTCATAATAGTGCACATAGCTTTACTGTGGAAAGTAGTTTGAATATTTTTAGTTTTACATATTTTTGCTTGGTGGAAAATACTGATGAACGATTCTGGAATGCAGGCTGCTAAAGATTTCAAGTCCCAAAAAGCATCGAAGAAGAAAAAGTTGAAATCCCTATGATTCTTTAACTTCTCTGGTATTAGGGAGCTGAAGGCGTCGCTGTTGTCGTTTTTCTTGATTTCACTTGCTGTGAGTCCCATTTCTTGTAAGCACTTGCTCTTCCTGTCATTACGACACTGGAAATCCCATTTGCGCTGCATGCCTGTCACATGATGACCGGAAGCCCCATTTGTCGAGAGACGCAAGACTACCACTACTACATGTATGAAATTCACAATTTACAGTGAACAATACAAAACCTGGGAAGTCGAGTGCTGCAAAACTGAATTATGAGTGCTGGCTTTCTGTTTCCTCACCTGGGGCATTGGAATCAGTCCAACACGAATTTCATTGTATTCTACAAATTTTTTCTTTCTTTTGGTTGTACGATGATGTTGAGATGATGATTCAGCTTGAGATGTCGGGGGAAAAAAAATGAAATGATGGTGTTACTCTGAACTGGACATTCCTCCATCTCTCAAACGATTGGCAAAACCTGTCTGCCTGGAGTTGGACCCTTTGCTTGCAGAATTCCTGCTTGATGTGTCTTTTCCTGGGATTATGAGATCCAGTGATTGGGCCAATGAATCTGGCATACAGGCTGGTTATTTCCCGAGGAGTCAACATTGTCTTAAAAACTCATCATGCCTCCCTGTAGACTGTGCTACTGTAGCACTGCTACAGTAGCATGATCTCCCAGCTTGTGGCCATCCTTGCCTTTTGGAGTGTCGAATTGCGATTGCATTGCACACTGCCACTGTCGTACGTCTCGAATCCTGGCAAAAAAACACTTGCCCAAAAGCTGGGCTATGCTGGTGTAAAATGCCCATGGAGCTCTCGTTTTCCTCTTAACAGTAACAGAATTTATTGGTGTTAAAAAAACCTCTTGTTATTCAATTGATTTTAAAAAAATATTAAACTAATATATTATATTAAAAAATATATATTATGAACTAATTTGTAAAACATATAAAAGTAGCACTTGACCGCCATTGTCTCTTACTAGTAGTACGAGTACCAGTCTTAGCCAAGCCTCTTTTATTATTTTTTTTGCAATTGCTGCTTCCTTGTTTCTTTTTTGTTTGGCAGTGGCAAAGAAAGGATGCTAAATAATTTTGGCACGCCAGTTTCTTTCATGGTTGAGTTAGGCAATGATCCAAACAACATGGAGAGAAATGCTGTAATAATTAGTCTCATACTACTACTGCTAGTACTCCAATGGTACAGTACAGTACAGTACTAGTCTAGTGTGGCCCGTTGGGGATAAGAGAAGGAGAAAGAGAAGGAGAAGAAGGAGAAGGAGAAGAGAGGGAGATGGTAACCATTTTCCCTGTGGAAAAGGCACCCCCAAAGCAAACCAAACACGATCCTTTTGTTACCATTTTCGGGGGGCGCTGGCAGTGGTAGCTGACGCGTCGCCTCCTATGATCATCAGCAGCATGTGCTTTGCGTGAACAGTGCTCTACTTCCTATCCTTCTACCCCCGTTCCATCCATCTGTACATTAATTCCACTTCTTCTTATCCTGTACACGCACGACACTTGGACTGCCCGGTCGGTCAAGGCTCATCACATGCATACATTTGACAGCTATAGACTACTCCAGTGTGTGTGTGTGTGTGAGTAGTCGAGCTGATTTACCTACATGTATGTCTATCTATGTGTCTGTTGTTTGAGGAGATTGTAACAGCTACAATTTCTTTCGGAATGAATTTTTTATTCAGATTCTAAGAAGCTATAGTTACATTATTTAGGGCATGTTTTGTACGGTTTCGGATTTTCGGAGAAACGGGAGAAACAGACAGAAACGTTTCTGGTGATTCTCAAAGAAACGTTTCTTTTAAAAATCGACGAAACTATCTAGAGAGGGTTTCTTATTTATAGTTCAAAAATAAAAATCGACGAAACTATCTAGAGAGGGTTTCTTATTTATAGTTCAAAAATAAAAAAAGTTTCTGTTGATTCTTAAAAAAACGTTTCTCGTTTTTAACCGTTTGATACATATTCTTGAAAAAATACACTAAATCAGAACCGATTCTCGCAGCCAAACGAGCCCTTAAAAAATAAACTAGAAACTAAAAGATTCTCGAAAACTGGTTATGCTTGTAAGAATCTTAAGCTTCTCGAATAAGACCTATCACTCGCTCATAGCCACATTGATCGGTCTTGAACCGGTGAAATGGTCGGAAACGATATTTTTTTTATAAAACACGGTTTTTGTTAGATCGAGCATTTTCATATTTACCAATTTAATCATTTTATAGATGAATGTAAAACGGTGCTCCAATTTAAAATCATATATGTGACTAGAAACGAGAACAGTTTAAAACAACACTCTAATAGAAACGATGTTCGGTTGGTCTGAAATTTCCGTCATAGTTTTCATATCTTCCATCCATTTATCTTTTTTGTACGGTGGGAATTGAAGAGGGGGAAAAGTTAAATGTTGTAGCAATGTCAAAATGTAAAAAAGAAAGTAAACTAGTAAAGAAAATAGGCAAGAGACCAGTATATAGTTTAGTACCCCCCCCAAAAAAAAAAAAAAAGCGAGAGAGGCGCGCCGGGGGAGTATGGCGCGCGCGCGCTGCGCGCCGCGGCGGTGCATGGCGCCGGTGCACACATAGCCCGCCGCGCGGCGTGCGTGCGTGCGGGCAGCTAGCTTAGCGTAGCTAGCCGATGGATCGATCGGTCGGCGCAGCGCGGCCGGCCACACGCGTTCGCAGGCGCCCGTCACGCACGCACGCACGCACGCACGCACGGACGCGGACGCGCACGCGCGCGCGGGGGGCGCGCCCACGTCCTGGGAGCGGCCGGCGCGGCGCGGCGCGGCAGCCAGGGCGCGCGCGCGCTATACGAGCAGGCGTTCTCGCGTCGCGCGTAGCCGGTGTACATGTCTCTCGTGCGCGCCGTATGGCCCCGTGGCTGTCGTCCCGCGGGGCAATGCGGCGGCGACACGTCGGGCACTGTCATTCGCACGACCTACTGTTCCCTTATACACGGCGAGCTACCTGTCCCATGGCATATACTCCATTTTAAATTGACTAAACTTCAAAAACCTACAAATATTTTGTCGAAACTATCGGTGTGCTACAACTTTAGCTAAACGTTTCAAACACATGATCTTATCTGAAAGCTACGAATCTCTCTCTCATAATATTGGACCCACTTTTCACACACATAAGAGATGAGACGAAACTACAGTTTTCTAATAAAATCATTTGCTATTATTGTAATTTTGTGAAATAGGTAATTAAAGTTGTAGCAAAATGAGTTTGGACCATATATATAGTACGGAAATACATGGCCTAGTACGTCCATATAATAAAAGTATTTAGATTCACAACCCTTACAAGAGTAAACACGCGTTGAACAAACAGTAAACCAATCGACAAAAGATAGAATATGACTAAGCTTCTAATCACCTTCTAAAGGCCCAATCATACTTAGCATAGAACTCCAAGACTCTAATCTCCAACATCTTGCAGCTGTGCAGCATTCCTTCAGCGTATTGCCATCATCCTCCATAAGCAGCAACGACCAATACCAAACATCTTACATAAAAATGCAAAAACAAAACATATATATCTAGTATATAGCATGTAGATATCTACTACACATCATATCTCCATTCTTCTACCTACATAGCATTGGCCAGGTTGCTGCAGGGAGTGGTTGCTGCGTGCTCTGCTCTGCCTCTGCATCCATGACCATCATGATCATCCTTGTAGGCAGAGCTCGCACAAGTGGCCTAGCTAGCTTAGAGAAACGAAGATGCATTTCATGTATGTGTAATTGCATGTATAGACAGTAAGGTTCTCCAAACCATTTAGACGTATCGTATGAATTGTCGGCGATAGGGCGATTTTCGCACGAAAATCATGGTTTTCACGGCCAAAACCATGGTTACCATGAAAACCACGCCCAACACCCTGCAGTACGCGTGAAAACCTGCATTGTTTTTACGGTTTAGGAAACCTTAACAGTAGTAGTGTGTAGAGTGTAGAGCCAGGCTAGCAATGTATGGTCAGGAGCCCCCTTTTGCGAGGAGCTGTACTCTCGTACTTGTCAGTTTTAGCTCCAACACATACACTCCTCTGTCTGATCCCCTGCAGCTTCTTCTTCGACTACCACTCTGATCAGTTAGCTCACTCTAGATATATCATATGCTGCTACACTGATCATCACCTGCCACCTGCCAATCCCAAGTAAACAAAAGAATTAACAAGTGACCATGCAAACTTATTATGTTAATCATTGTTCAGTCAAATGCAGGACAATGCCATTGGGGATGATCAGACCAATCAACATGGATCATAGGAACTTGAAGAGGGGAAAAGAACTTTCATTCGTTAGATCAGTGCCAAACCATCATCTTCAGTTGCGTAATTGCTTGTCATTTTTTGGTGGTCGATATAAAATGGGACAAGTGTGCTGTAGTGCACTCTCCTCTTGGTACTTGGTCGCTTGTTTAATTAAATTAGTAATCAATCACGCAGATAACAGCAACACTAAACACTGTGAGATCGAACTGTTTGACCAGTACAATAACCCTGTCCAATCTGCGAGCTGAAGGTTTGAACTTGATGTACTAATTAATTGCCATCAATTATCTGAAAACTAGAAACAGAGTTTTCGTAGTAAGCACTGACATTTGTTAAGGTACCAATGCAATTGGAATGATATTCACCAAAATATCTAATCTATGGAAGTTTTTTGGAATTAGTATAGAATGAATAACACAAAAACTGAAAACCAGAATTCAAATTCGAAATGATTAAAGTAAGCGTTCTATGTGGAGCTTTTGTTTTGTGAGTACACCTTTTCACTACTAAACTCTGTCTGATCTCCCTTTATTCAAACCACAACTTGGTGAGACAAATGTGCATGCCCCAAGTGGTCTTTTTCTACCTTTCCCTTGATTATGTTTAGTGAACTTGCCTTACATACTTCTACACAAACACACACACACACACACACTCCTAACATACATATTATTATTTTTTTTGGGGTGTGTCTTTTCCACAAAACTTGTTGGTTCTATAAGGGAGGTCTAAAGTCAAAGTAGTGCAAAGGCCACCCCAAAAACCCGGGTGTGACCCTAAGGAATGGACAAGAACATGTGTCTTGTGTGCTGTGCTCGTTTCCATCATAATTATAATTAGCAGTGTTTAATTTGGTCTCTGCAAATTAACTAACTTACATTTCTAGTACATCTTGTCAAGGCCATTGTGTGGAGCCTCCTTGTCCTTAGATTTCTCCTTTTTCTCCCCCATCTCCAGTTGAACACCACCTTCTCCTCCTCCTCCTCACACCTTTTCAGATGTCTAGCTAGGGCTTGACCTGACCCCATCTTGCAATGCAATATTTTCACATGCCAACATAGATATGCCAAATTCACACACAAGAGAGAGGGTGTAGGGGAAGTCAAGGTCATCAGATAAGATCTATCTATCTCTCTCTCTTGGCATGCACTCTACACATGTAGCTCTCCTCTCATTGTACTATACTTGCATTTGTAGGAAGCTATGGCATTAGATGCAAGAATTGCACCAAATGCAGCTCTCCATAAGAATCCAAATTCTCATTGTTCTCATGAGGGATGGAAGTCAAGGCTTTGTACACTCCAAGAAAAGCCTTTTCTAGATGCTCCAAAGTTAAACTAACAAGAGGAATTAACAGTCCTGGCTTTCATTAATTCGAACTGACCCATTCAATTTCTCTCTGCATTATATATGCTTAATCAATTGCAAACAATTTTTTCACAAGAAATAAAAAAATAATATATCCACTAGAATGATCAATATGATGTTTTCTATTTGAAGCCTTTTACAAGATGTTATAACACAACAGTTAATCTAATTCATGTGGAGGGAAAATTAGATAGGTGGCCGGTGAAAAGTAGTATCCACCTCAGTTGTTGTTTTGCTTAAACCTCACATGGCACACACTTAACAGTCGGTCGAGTTGATGTTGCTATATACATTGGATGCATTACCACCTCGACGTTCAACTCGTCTCTCTCCGGTTTGGCTCTCTCTCTCTCTCTCTCTTTCTTTTTGACTTCAAAAAGGCATCTATTAGGTTTATTAAAATGGATCTAGAGAGACATGAAAGGGATAGTTCTCTTGTTTTGCTGATTTAATATCACTCCTTTCGATTTGTTCTCATTTGAACCTAACACCGGCACGCACATGCGCACTAATCTATAGAATGTCCATTGTGATTAAATTATCGGCAAGAATTCAATGGGAATTGTGAGGGATAATGATCGTTACAAGCATTTATTTTAATTAATCTGTCTAGCTAGCTCATGCAAATGAACAAAGAAAGCTTCACTAGAGAAAAGGAGTCAAAGAAGGGGAGACCCACTGGACCCTCACCTCATGTGAGTGTCACTCAAGGTTGCATGAATGGAACCAAAAGAAATATACCAAAAAACTTACACAGGGAATGCCATGAGAAAGAGTGCCCTTCTACACATTTCAAACTGTTGTTCATCTAGTTTTGAGGGCAAGCTAACCACTCCATTTGAAAGCTTCTTAAGTGCTTATGCAATGAGGCAAATAAGTTTAGCTTTAAGTTTTTTTTGTTCGATCTTTTTAACTTGCATGCATACATGTATTGCGCAAGCAAGCACATGGATACGAAGGAAAGCAAAGTCATATGGCCTGTAAAAAATGGGCATTATTGTGTGTGTAGTAGCATTTTGACATGTATCATAATATATAGCTATAGAAGTAGTATCTTGTAGCACAGATTTCATTTTTTTAAATTTGTTGGAGCAAACAAACTACAAATTGTTCAAAAAGGTGGATGACTAGGTACATATGTTCTCTTCTTTCCCTGATCCTTTTTCTCACCCAGTGGCAGGCATCTTTTCATTATCTGATTAGTTTGTAATACTCTCTACTCAGGAGTGAATCATGACCCCATGCAAGCTTAAGGCAGAAATTATTAGAACCAGCTTAATTAAACCACAACTATAATATATGTAGGACCAGCAAATTTAAAGAGTTGCTTTGGCAGGGGCTTCTTGGTCACTAGCTTGGTTTAATTGTAACACTTCAGATGCTGCCCGATGTTGGACTGTATATGTTGTATGCCATACCCCACATTATACCAATAGGATGATAACTTGCATACATTGTGTAGTAGAGAGCTAGCATGCATTGTCATAAATGAAGTGTATGAGAACTAAGGGAAGAACATTCCAACTATTCTTAATTTTGAAGCAACACTCACACACATAGTAGCACACAACATTCCCCTCTACTGGTCCTAAGGTTAATTAGGGCACACAAATCCAAACTTCACCTTGGAAAACAAGATGCATACTTACAAACTAACCTTGATATGATGCAGCTAGCTCAAGCTAGCACAGGTGCAGTGCATGCATGTCACCCCTTGCTGCCATCTCATCCACAGTATCCAATCCCCCATTTAAATACCACCCTTGCCTCCCTCACATTTGAGCACTACACACAAGCTAAGCTTAGCTCGAGCTCTCATATACCTAGTAGCTAAAGCCTAGCTCACTCTCACTCTTGCATTGCATTGCCATGAACACTCGAGGCAGCGGCAGCGGCAGCAGCAGCAGCCAGGCCAGCCTGATGGCGTTCTCGGAGCCGCCCAAGCCGGCGAGTCAGCCATCGCCGCCGTCGTCGCCGATGAGCGAGCGGCCGCCGTCGGGGCGCGGCAGGCGGCGCGCGCAGGAGCCCGGGCGGTTCCTCGGCGTGCGGCGGCGGCCGTGGGGGAGGTACGCCGCCGAGATACGGGACCCGACCACCAAGGAGCGGCATTGGCTGGGCACGTTCGACACGGCGCAGGAGGCGGCGCTGGCGTACGACCGCGCCGCGCTGTCCATGAAGGGCGCCCAGGCGCGCACCAACTTCGTCTACACCCACGCCGCCTACAACTACCCGCCGTTCCTGGCGCCGTTCCACGCGCAGCCGTACGCCGCCGCGGCGCCGTCGTCGGTGCAGTACGGCGGCGGCCACGGCCATGGAGGCGGGCACCACCAGCACGGCGTGGGCGCGCCGCACATTGGCTCGTACGGTCACCACCACCACCACCACCACCACGGCCATGGCGCGGCGTCGGGCGCCTCCTCGGCCGGCGAGTGCTCGACGATGCCGGTGATGGTCCCGGTTGATCCGCACCGCGCCAGCATGTCGTCGTCGCTGTTGGACTTGGACAGGAACGGACACGACTTCCTCTTCTCCTGCGCCGACGACAACTCCGGGTACCTGAGCAGCGTGGTGCCGGAGAGCTGCCTCCGGCCGAGGAGCGGCGCCGCGGCCGATCAGGACATGCGGCGCTACTCCGACGCCGACGCCTACGGCATGATGGGGCTCCGGGAGGACGTCGACGACCTTGCCCAGATGGTCGCCGGGTTCTGGGGCGGCGGCGACGCGGCGGACCAGCTCGGCGCCTGCGGGTTCCCGACGAGCGGCGGCGGCGCCGACATGGTCACCTCGTCGCAGGGCTCCGACTCCTACTCGCCATTCAGCTTCCTCTCCCACTGAACATTCATCGATCGAGTTGCACTACACCGGGCATTGCATGGCTAATCACGCACTTTGCCTCTGAGCGATCATGCATATATCATTTCCTGTCTACCATGATCAGATCGAGTTGATCTTGATCAATCAGCGTTTGATCGATCGAGCAAGCGAGTAGTATAGCATCAGCATCAGCATCAGCAGCAGCTAGCAGTAGATCGAACAAGAAGAATGGCTTGGCGCCATTTCTAGTTAATGAAGTAGCTTCTTCAAATATGTACTTAGGCAGATGATGCTCTCTCTCTTCTATATTAGCATTAGTACCTACCTAGCCATCATATTCATGCATGTGCATGCATGATATATTGCATGGCACTGCTTGTTAATTTCTTCTAGCATCTTAATTAATTGATCCATGATCTGGTTCAAAATGTCCAATTCGATTCTACAACTAACCTGCAATTAGATGACAAGAGTGGCGCCGCGAGAAGTACACATATGTAGTACTGACAATGGATTGAGAGATGGAGAAGAATTCAAGAAGATGAGGAACTGAACGACATGGGCAACAAGTACAGAAAAGCTGGGAAAAAGGAGGGGAAGCAATTGACAGTTCAACGGAAAGCTCACACTGGACAAGTGTCAACCAAGCAACCCTTTCGTCAGGGTACTTGATGCTGATTCTCGCGTACGTCAGGTTCAGAAATTCAGAAATTCAGATCGACCCAGATGATGACTGACAGTGTCCGAAATGCTCTATGACAATGATCAGAATAATCCATCTCCGGGGGTTGATGATAAAATCTCTGTAGCTTGTTTTGATGTTGGATCGATCCATCACTAGCTAGTACACTTCACTACTGTATATAAGTTTTTCTTTTCATATGGAGAAAATCACTAGGATAGCATATAAAAAGACACACGTATATTTACATACGTAAGCTAATCTAGGGATATAGGTGGAACGGGCAAACTATCTTTTTCCCGCTTATTTACAATTCTAATTATTTCTTCCGAATTTTGTACTCGTTAGTAGAAAATGAACATTGTTTAATCCCCCACACAAAATAATTGAGGGGAATTTAGAGGGAATTAATTCTACACATAAAGCAAAAGTCCCTTCGTTACGGGGATTAAACGAATAAGGCATAAGCTGGTTTTGCCGTAGGTAGCGGGATTGTTCATGCAATATAAGTACACAAGTACATATAATGCAGGTAGTGCCTTTTTCTCTCGTAATGTTTTGCTTAGATTAATCTATTAAAAACAGTTTTGTAGTTCATCGGTTTGTGAGATCCCAATTTTGTGAGATTAATCATCCATCTATAAATTGATTGACTTCTTTCTTGTTTTTGTTTGTGTTCTTCATTGCGACATGCAGGGATTAGCCTTTTTGACGAGGTCAATCGAATTGTGTCTCGGTTGAAAACTAGATAAGTCGTGGTGCTAAGATTGCAATGTTAGATCTTTCAATTTGAAGCTGAATCGATGTGTCATTCTTCACCTCTACCTGACGGAAGATCGGGAATCCCCGTCCATATAATGCAGATAGTGGCTAGGATACATACTTGTGGATGTGGAGGAAACTTCTGCTGCTCTCTTCATGGCGGCATTGTTAATCATCCGAATTGCCTGGCAGATCGAAGAGGGCAGATCGAAGAGAGAGAGATAGGAATAATTTACAGTGGCGATCAGCTGTTAGTGAGTTTCAGCAACCGCAAACGATCGAACTAGAGCGAATCGAAAGTTGGAGAGAAAAGGCGTGTTACTTCAGAGTTGGTTTGAATTGATCCCATGGAGCGCAAGGATGTTTCTCACGACGGCGGCGGCGTACGTACGTCCTGGATCGGAGCAAACAGATGGACGACGATGAGAAGGGGAGCGTTTATTTTCAGGAACGGGATTATAGATGCCCTCGAACCTTGGCGCTAAGCGCAGGGAAGAACGCCGAGGAGATGGAGATGGATCGTGCGGCGGAGAGCGGAGTTGAGCGGCGCCGGCGCCGACGCCGGAGAGGAAGGAGGCGTGAAGGAAAGGAGACGAAGGGCTTTACTTCGGAGTCCGTGGGAATATTCGGCCCAGCCCATATCGGCCCAATTAAAACTACCCCCCCTTTTACTTGCCGTGCTAATATAGGCCCGTATGGCGAGTTCTTCTGTTCCAGAAAAGCCCCCCAATTTTCGATCATATTGGAATCAGTAATTTTACAAATGGCTCATTGATTAATTAAGTATTAACTTAAAAATACTTTAAAAATAGATTAATGTGTTTTTACAGCAAACTTTTTATAGATTTTTTTCGAAAAATACATCGTTTACTAGTTCGAAAAACATGCTAGAATGAGATAATACAAATTGGAAAACTTGAGTTTCTAACACATCCTAAATCTAGCATAGATCTGGAGTATTAAACATTGGCCATTATTTTGGACAAAAATGGGCCTTGTTTATGGATGTAGCTTATAGTTATTGTTTCGTCAAAAGAAACCTAGTACTTCTATTTTTCTCTTTTTTTAAATAAATAATGGTCCTTCCATATATAATCGAGTAACACTATATGTGGGGAATGCCTTTTCGGAATAGTCCATGTTAAGAAAAGGAGGTCGGGTAGGTCGGACCGAGAGTCCTTGGGTTAGGGTCGAAAGCCAGACCTCGAGCAAGACGATTAGACCGACCTTTTCTCTCTAGCCCGACCTCTGCCCCTTAGCTCGGCCTCTACATGTGGCTCCGACCCGAAAAGGACATGCCTTCCCCTCTCGGGAAGGAGGCTTTCTTGACAAGCCTCGCAGATAGGACAAGGGAGACAAGACGACAAAGGATGATGTCATCCGACAAGACTGCACACAAGATGCCTGCAGCAAGCGAATCCCGAGACAAGACTGCGTGAAAGACGTCCACGATGAGCGGATCCAAGACAGTTCTGTTTTGCTTTTTAACTTTAGTCTGTATTTGCTTTATGCTTTACGACTACGCTTTCTTACGCACCAAGCTCTCTATAAGTGCTCCCTTGGACTATAAAAGGGAGGACAGATCACCTGGTTGGGGAGGACATCCAAAAACACTCTTTCACACATGTACCCAAACTTGATCGTCCTAGCATAAAACACATGAGTATGCTTGTTATTCTCCGGGAGGGCCGAACCTGTCTAAAAACATTGGTTTATCTTCTTTCCGAGTCGATCATTAAGCTTATTGGTAGACGTCTCAATCACTCTTTTACCTTCTCGGGTAGTCTTTTTAGAGGACTGCTCGACACCCCGTCGACACATATATTCAACACTATCAAAAAGTTCACATATTGTTGACCGAAAGCTTAATTTTGCACATGTTTTCTTTGTCTGCTATGGATTCATCCAGACAGGAGGATACATCTCAGCTGAAGTATGAACTTTTGAACAGCTATTCAGTTTCTTAGACACGATCGAGCACGATGAACTCCAATTGCAAAAAGTTTCTAGCTCTTGCTTCCACTATTTATTAACTCATCGGTGTCGAGCAATCTCCGACTCGGATCAGTAAAAATTGAATCCAATCGGACAATGCATCCCTCGTCTCGTCCAAATCCGATATTTCATTGGCCCTTTTTTTTCCTGGTAATCGGATTTCAAGTTAATGCTGAAATCGGATTTGAAATACCATTAACTTTTTTTCTAATAAATTTGGAGCACGCGAACCGACCGGCCGTGATGAGAGAGACGGTTCGAATGGGCAGATGCAATCATCGTAATGCTATATATATGCAGCTAAAGTAATAAAAACGTACAGAACTAATGTCACAAAAGAACCAGCCATGAAAAAGACACGTTCATGGAAGTTGCACTTGTTTGGAGTTTGGGTAATATGGCATGTTGCATAGCAGGATAAAAACAGATCGGAAACGGACGAAAACTATCTCCACAGAAACTTGAGGGGAACAAATTACTTTTGCATCGTAAGAGAGACAGTTCATGCATAATCTTTGAATTCGTAATGCTAGTACATGTGTTGAACAAGTTCACTTAAACATCAAATCTTTTTGGAGATTTCGATGCAATGGCAATTGTCTTTCTTCAGTCGTATAAGCCATTGATGATCAATGTGAACATTTATACCATCTTGTTGAAGAAACTATTCCGTATATCATTTTATAATACCTAAATCTCATCTACAAATATCTACCGTCATAAAGGGTGCAAAGCACTCCTGCATAATCCAGCTTTCAAAGCATGTAGGCGAAGGTGTGTGATACATCACTGTTCTGAAGGTAACACAAAATAGTATTTATTTTCTTTGTTCTGGGTGCAACTAGTTTTTTGTTGCCATAGTGCAGCATTTTGTTGTAAGCATGTGCAAACATTTCAGTGAAAATCGCCTCTGCTGCGACACACAACCATTGCTTGAGCCTTGATCTAGCCAAATTCAGGCCATCTGACAGAGTCATCTTTTGAGTTCATTGTCTTTGATGATCTGGTCTGACTAGGCTCATCTGTCCAAACCATTTCCATCTGTAGAAAATATTAACTTATAAATCTGATAATTCCACTTGTGTGATCACTGTCCAATGTTTTGTTTATGACATAGGAATACATACCTCACCAACAACTACCGTGTCTCCCTCTTTAACACCACGTTTGATTAGAGTTCTGTTGACACCACATGCCTCTAAAGCATGCTGAAATCGTTTCAAAGATTCTGAATACCTGCATTTGGGAAGAGATAAGATATTACAATTACTTAATTAGTAATTCTAAAAGAGGTCGATTTAGATAAACGACCAGTAATGCAGTCTTAAAATCGCTTTTTGAGACTGATCTTGCAGAGTGTAACAAGTGAGGACTGTACAAAGAAACTACTTACTGCCAATTAGTCATCTGAACAAAACGTTCAATTCCAGCTCCAACAACGTTCCATGTATTCGTGCCCTTATCATGAAAAATCTCAAATTCGTTCATGGGAGCTCTCCTTTCCCTTTTTATTGCATCAGCCACATGATTCAGATTTTCAGGGCCATTCCATTCTGCAGAAACATGCAGTAGTAAGATAAATATCTTAAAAAGCAAAAATACTATGCATAAGTGTTAACCACGATTATGTAAAAATAATGCTAGTAAGAACACTACTTTAGCATAGATGGTGAAAGTAGCACATATGCATTTAATCTAAAATTGCAACCAGCTATAGTCAGTTAAAGTGCACTTCCATGCTTGAGCACCAGTTAGGCAGTTATTAGCTACTAGTACACTATAATTTGACAGAAAAAAATAGGCTATAGAAATACCTTCGTCATCTTTCATCCTTTGCCTCTCTTTCTGCAGAACCCTGTATGCAGCAAGAACAACATCATGTGTTCCTTGCCTATTCATTGCACTAATGCAATAGGGCTCAATTCCTTCAGCCTGTAGCTTTTCCTGAAACTTATTCCATCTCTCCGATGCCTCTGGAAGATCCATCTTATTGTACACCACTATATAAGGTTTGTCAACCAATGATGGGCTAAATAGTTCCAGTTCCAAACGAACAGCCTCAAACTCATATTCAGGTTGTTCTCCTGAGCCGTCAACAACATGAATCTAAGACCCAAACCAGAAAAAAAACAATAACCAATAAGTCGCACATACATTTCTAATATAATATATCGAGGAGAAATAAGAAAACCATGACATAAGAGATGTGGACTTAAACATAGATCCTAAAGAAAGGAGAGAAAGAGATAAAACATACCAACACTGAACATCTCTCACTATGCCTTAAAAACTCATGCCCCAAGCCATATCCACGGTGAGCACCTTCCAGCAATCCAGGAAGGTCTGCAACTACCATTGTAGCATCAAAATCCAATGAGACCACTCCAAGATTTGGTAATAATGTCGTAAAAGGGTAATTGGCTATAGTTGGCTTTGCTGCACTAATAGCACTCAAAAGGGTGCTCTTTCCAGCATTTGGGGCGCCTACAATCCCCACATCAGCAACCAGCTTCAGCTCCAAATCTAGCCACCTAACAACCACCAATCATCCCAAATGCAGCTAATGTAAGTCAAAGAAAGAAAAGATGTAAATCAAGCAACACAATCTAAGTTATCAAGAATGGTTTGGCTCATAAAAAAACTGAATTAACATTTGTGTAAGCTAAATGGCTAATTTAACATGGGAAATCATATCAAAAGCTCACTCCATAGCTAACTAAGGAAGCATGAAAAATCTTTTCAATGGAAGGAAGAAGAGAGCATACATTTCTGGGCCTTTCTCCCCTTCTCTGCAATCCTTGGCGCCTTGTTTGTGCCGGACTTGAATGCGGCATTGCCACGGCCGCCGCGGCCGCCGGGGAGAAGCAGCGCGCGCTGCCCAGGCTTCATCAGCTCGAGCAGCTCCACGTCGCCGGCGGCAGACCGCACCACCGTCCCCGGCGGCACCTTCACGACGACGTCGTCGCCCTTGGCGCCGGCCTGCTGCCTGCCCTGGCCGTGCGCGCCGCGACCGGCGCGGAAGTGCACCGACTTGCGAAACGGCAGCAGCGAGTTCATGTCGCCGTCCACCTCCACGTACACGTTCCCGCCGCGGCCGCCGTCGCCGCCCGAGGGGCCCCCGAACGGCACGTACTTCTCTCGCCGGAAGGCCACCACGCCGTTCCCGCCGTCGCCGGCCTTGGCGTATATCTTCGCCGTGTCGAAGCACCGCATCACGGCGGGGACACCCTTCTCCTTCGTCTCCCCTTCCTCCTCCTCGTCGTAGTCCTCGAACACGTCTTCCTCCTCGTCGTCATCGTCTGGGTGGAACACGACAACCTCGTCGTCGTCGCCGTCCACCTCGTCATCGTCGTATTTGAGCTTTTCCAGCTCCGCAACTGCGATGGCGTCGACTTGTGGACTCTGCTCGACAGCAGTAGCGCCGAACTCCTCGTCCTCGCTGTAGCCGTCGTAGTCCGGGTCGAACACCACGACGTCATCGTCATCGTCGTCGTCCTCGTCGGGTAAGAAAACCCGAGCTTCCCTGCCCTTTGCTCCCTCGAAGATGTCCAAGCGGCTGACAACTTGCTCCTCTTCCTCCTCCTCCTCGACCTCGTCATCCTCTTCGTCGTCAAGGTGTTCGACCATTTGCCGTGAAATGGCGCGACTCGTCAGGCCCTCCTGAGTGGCCAGGCCGGCATCGAATTTCCCAATGGTGAGGTCAACGCCGTCCGGCGAGTCCCGCAGAGGGAGCCGAGAAAACGTGGTGGCCCCACGGAGTCCGAGCGCCACCTCGTCCCCGTCCTCCTCCTCCTCGTCGCTCAACCGCTCGCCATTCCGGCGAGTAAAGGAGGAAGCTCTGGACACAGGATTGGCGGTGGGGAACCGGTCCAGCGTCACCTCGACGGACTCGGTTGCGTCGCGGAGGGGCAGCCTGGTGAAGGTGGTGGCGCCGCCGCCGCCGCCAGCGCCGGACGACGCAGAGCGAGGGGGAGGAGGGGATGGCTTGAGGGGCCTAGCGGAGCTACGCTTGCCCCGGGATCCCTTGGTGTTGCGGCGAGCTTCGGCGGAGAAGAGGCGGAATGGGAAGGTGGCGGCGGCGGCGGCGGCGGCGGCCGGCGCCATTTCGTGGCCGTTTGAGCTGAGTTGAGATTTTTTTTTCTCCTCCTCGGCTCGGTGAGCAGAGCGGATAAGATGACAAGCTCGTAAGCAGAGGCTAATTCGCGTGCGATCTGGACCGTCCATCTCCAGATCTTGCGGCAGGCGATGCATCATCAGCTTGAGAGTTCCGTTCTTCTTGTGTCGACTAGAGTGACTGACACCTGTACTCCTGTAGCTACAATAATGGTAGTATGGTACGCTGAGGAAAAAAATAATCCAAATTGATAAAAACTAATTGCACAATCATCGTTTGGCCTACGATAAGTCATATAACGACACAAGATCAATAGACAAAAACTTTTATATATACATATAATTCACGGCTCAAGAAACTAATGTTAAAAACAAATTATTATAAATAACCTAAAATTAAGTTTTAAAATTTAAATTTTAGTTCTAACGAAATTTGACACACTACAGATTTATTTTAAATCATATTATCATATCAAAAAACTTCAATAACAAAGTTATCTCAAAACTATATTTTAGAGTTTATATCAATAGTATATTGTGATAAAGATAATACTAAATGTTTTTCGATACGATACCTTTTTATGAGAAATGTGATGTTAAATTTGTAGATTGATTAGTTTATCTGCTTTATCTTCGAGGGATGAAAGGTACGTGTCAGTTGTGATTCTTATCGCGCGCGCGAGAGAGAGTCCAGTACACCACGCCATGGCGCCATCGGCCATGCTTAGAGCATAGTCTTTCTAAATTTCGCTCATTAGTCATTTACTAAAAATCATTTTTTATATTTTTTTATTCTCTAACAATTTTTCTATATATATACTCTAAAGTCATTTTTATTTTTTATTGATAAAAATTTAAAATAAAAAATAACTATATTTAAATGACAGATTTTCACCAATCGCTCTTAGCCTCGCCGAACGAGGAGACTGCATACAGGAGCGGAACAGATCAAAGATACACCGGAACAGACAGAGATTTTAGATACGTTTTCATTTCGTCGGTGCGTCAAGTGATTTCACGAGAATCTCTTGCCCTTCTGCTTACAGATAAATGATTTCACGCGCGATAATCTCGTCCTAATCTAACGAAAAAGATAATGAATAAGATAAATCCAAATAAAGTGACGTCACCCACCGCCGGAGTAGGGACGACAACTACCAGGCTCATCGCCTTCTTAAGCCATCCTCTTCCTCCTCCGTTTCTCCTCATCCCCCTCGCGATTGCCTCGCCTCTCCACCCCATTCATCGTCCCTTTCCGCCGCCGCCGCCGCAGCAGCAGCAGCAGGTATCTTCTCCTCCCACCCGGCGGCAGCCGCCGGCGTAGGTTGATTGGAGATTTCTTGTGGATTTCGATTGATTTCTGTGTGACCTGGTTTGGATTGGTCTGGGAGTTTTCTACTTTTGATCTTTTATTTACTGTGCGGCAATCAAATCGGGAACTTTCTGGCTGGCTATCTCTCTCACTCATCAGTTCACTGTGGTTACTTATTTTTTTTTGTTAGATAAAGGTTACTGATTTGTTTGCTGCTCTTCAGGTACGCCGCTCCGCTGCTGCTGCCATGATGGCCGCAAAGCTTTTGCTCTTACTGCTGGCCTCATCTCTATGTCTATCTGCTGCGGTAAGTGAAACTGACTAGTTTAGTAATGTTTGATTTCTACGGTGAAAATGTGGCCTGGTTCTTGTTGTAATTCAGTTTGTGGTTGCAGATCGCTGCGCAGCAAACCTGTCCAGCCGACCTCGATAGCAAGTGTGGTGATGCTGCTTCAGGGGATTGGGAAGGTGAGTTCTTCCCTGGCATCCCCAAGATCAAGTATGAGGTGAGTGAGAGTAAGACCATGAAAGCTTACAACTTTAATTAGATTATATTGGAGAAAGCTTGGAAATTTAGATTATTATGTTGGACTATAACTGCTGTGACTCTTTGATTAGACTACTGGATAAAGCTTAGAAATTTAGATTGTTATATATTGGATATATTGGACTAAAACTGCTGTGACTTGTGAGTTAAGACTTTGTTGCACAATTGCACTGCAGGGTCCAAGCAGCAAGAACCCGCTTGCTTACAAGTGGTACAACGCTGAGGAAGTGATTCTTGGAAAGAAGATGAAGGCAGGGTTTATGAACAATGTCCTGTTGTACAGATCCTTTTAATCCCTTTTGCATCATGGAATATAGCTAACTATTGTATTTGTATCCTTGCTATTAGGATTGGATGCGGTTCAGCGTGGCCTTTTGGCATACGTTTCGTGGAACCGGAGGAGATCCTTTTGGTGCCCCTACAAAGTCTTGGCCTTGGGAGGATGGGACAAATTCGTTGGACATGGCTAAGAGAAGAAGTATGGCTATTACCTACTGGTTTCTTGTTTTGGTTCAGTTCATTATGAACTTGCACATTTGCTTGAATCAACAACTTCTGTTTGAATGGTTTTTGCAGTGAGAGCTCACTTCGAGTTCATGGAGAAGCTTGGAGTTGACAGATGGTGCTTCCATGACAGGGATATTGCCCCTGATGGCAAAACACTCACGGTATGCCCTTCATACACCCTACGAGTTTTACTTGTCTTGGAATGTGGTTTCAACTTGTGAAACTCGATGATATATCTATTATCATGCCTACCCCTGGTTAACAGAGTAACTATTTTAATCATCTATTTAACTAAAATCATTTTAGATATCGGAAAGCTCCAATCCCTTTATTTATATGAACGTACCTTCAGAGCAATACATAATATTTGCTCTTATGTAGTTTCCAAGATGAGCTTTACTCCTGCGGAATATTTCTGTTAACTGTGTGATGTAGCTCTGGCCACCAGTGGAAGGTCTGGTATTTTATAAGCTTCTTGTTTCACATTGCAGGAAACAAATAAAAATTTGGATGAGATAGTTGAACTGGCAAAGAAACTCCAGGTTACATTTCTGCAACCTTAAAATTGTTAGCATTTTGTTGAAGTGCATTGGTTCTGCTCTTTGCTCAAATATGATCTGAACTTCATGCAGGAGGAGACCAATATAAAACCACTGTGGGGGACCGCACAGCTTTTCATGCATCCGCGCTACATGCACGGTGCTGCTACTAGGTAGATCAGTTTTGCTGCATTTTGCTTGTAAATTTGGAGTATGTTCTGAAGCTAATAGAAGCCTTCATTGGTACTGCAGCCCAGAGGTTAAAGTGTATGCTTATGGTGCTGCTCAAGTTAAGAAAGCTTTGGAGGTGGGTTATCTCTGAATTCTGAACATTGTGATAAGTATTCCATATGTCAATTCTTGATTTGGCTTTTACCACTTGAAGGTCACTCACTACCTAGGCGGTGAAAACTATGTTTTCTGGGGAGGAAGAGAGGGTTACCAAACTCTTCTTAATACTGACATGAAGAGAGAACTTGACCATTTGGTATGAGTCTTGACATATTGTTACTGTTCCTCTGTGTTTCTGTTACACTTACTACCACTGTTTTATCTCCATTTTGATTTACCATTTTGCTGTGTTGTCATCTAGGCTAATTTTCTTCAAGCTGCAGTTGACTACAAGAAGAAGATTGGATTTAATGGTACTCACATGTCATTGCTATATCACATTTTTCCATGTGAGACATGGATGTAATATTGAATTTTGTTTTTATTTTTTCAGGAACACTGTTGATAGAGCCTAAACCACAAGAACCCACGAAACACCAGTATGTTTATTAGTTTGGCATACATTAACAAAATGTCCACAGGATTAAACAATCCTAACCCTTGTTTGTCCTCTCCCAGGTACGATTGGGATGTTGCAACCACATTCTCTTTCCTACAGAAATATGGCCTAACAGGTACATATGTAGTTTGTTATGGGTTTACAATGATTTCAAAAGTTGAACTGTTATTTGGATTTCAGAAATTCATGTGTTAACACCATTAGTGTTTTGAACAATTTTAGTTACTGATGTGTGTCTGGAGTTAACCGTGTATTGTGAAATAATCTAAAGAACATTTTTTTCACCGTGGCATAATGATACAGGAGAATTCAAGATAAATGTTGAATGCAACCACGCTACTCTATCTGGACATAGGTTAGTTTCTTGCTTCCCTAACGTCATTCAAGGTAGCTTACAATGGCAGTATCATAACGTCATGGAAAATTTGCAGCTGCCACCATGAGCTTGAGACTGCAAGAATTAATGGGCTGCTCGGGAATATTGATGCCAACACTGGTGATCCCCAGATCGGTATGTGCCAGCATGCCTTTAGCTCCTGAAAGTCACATTATGCCTGAAATTCTTGTTTGATTTCGATTTGTGACATAGATAGGAAATAAATAACATTCCAATGCTTATATATATGGACAGGTTGGGATACCGATCAGTTCCTTACAGATATTTCAGAGGCTACTTTGGTTATGTCAAGTGTGGTTAAGAATGTGAGTTGAATTAATAATATGTTGCCTTGGTATATTCAGGTAATTATCAATATGATACTATTCATGAGTTGCGATGTTTTGATATGGTTGCAGGGAGGGCTTGCACCTGGTGGATTCAACTTTGATGCCAAATTGTCGGTTCCCGTTTACATTGGCTTTGTTTTTTGTAAATTGGTCTCTGATTCAACTGAATTTCAATTGACTTGGAATTATATTATGTTAACAGGAGGAGGGAGAGTACTGATGTTGAGGACATGTTCCTGGCTCATATATCGGGAATGGACACCCTAGCCCGCGGCCTTCGGAATGTTGTCAAGCTGATGGAGGTAACTGAAAACATTACAGCCTTCTAAAGTTTTCATTCAGGGATCTAGATGTAAACATTTTCATCTCTTTCTGCTGTTAGGATGGTTCCCTGGATGAGCTTGTTCGTAAGCGCTACCAGAGTTTTGATAGTGACATTGGTGCCATGATTGAGGTACAATATCAACTACTTTAGAGTTCTTGTTCCTTCTTACACTTGGATGATTGAATTGAAACAGTAACAATTGGCTTTATGGTTTCAAATAGGCTGGGAAAGGAGACTTCGAGACACTAGAGAAGAAGGTTCTGGAGTGGGGTGAACCCATTGTTCCATCTGGCAAGCAGGTAACTGGAATTATAATCTACGCATCTAACTTCATAGTATAATGCAAACATCTTTGTGTTGATGATTGCTCATTTTTAACTTTGTTTTCATCTGATTTCTCAATGCAGGAACTGGCTGAGATTCTGTTCCAAGCTGCTCTATAGATGCTGCTGTTCATAGTTGTAGGAATAAAGCCTAAGCACGCATTCGGAAACGGAATGTGCTGTCATCATTGTCGCTACGAGCTAAAGTACCTAGTTAATAGTGTTTAGTTATTAGCCTTCCATGCAATGAACTTTGTACACTACAGCGTGGAACTGAAATAATGAGTCGTACCTTTCTGAACTGAAATAAATGAGTCACTACCTTTTTAAATTAAGCCCCATTATTATCTCCTGTGTTTGTCATGGAATCAAATTGAACCTCGTTGGAACTCTTCTCTTGCTGCATGCATTTCACATTGCAGAACAGTTGCCGTCAATGTTTGTCAAAGTTTATCTATCTGGTCATGTGCCGTTCAAGGAGAACTCGCTCGATTCTTACCAATGTAGTCGTACCAGTGGTGCATGACTGTTCTGCACATTGCTCTACATGATCTGCAGCTTCTGTTCATCCATAATTCAGTAAAAACATATCAGAAAGACAGCACAAACAAGCCAACCGATTTTCTCTATCTGGCGTGATCTGCCAAAACCGGACTTAACAGTTGCGCGACGAGGAAGAGCATAAACCGGACTTAACTGAAGCACCAACAAACAGCAAAGGACTCTGTCCAAAGTCCCTCGAGGATTTGCATTATTGTACATCAAATTTCCTTGATCAACACATGTTATACAATTGTACAATGTTACAACGAAATAAATGCACTTGATTGTACATGTTACAAATTTACAGCATATACAGGGATATGAACAAAAAAAATGCAGATTCAGAAGAGTTCTGGACAACAGAAGGGATAATACCCAGCTTCTACTGCTGATTCTGAAACACTCCTCAACTCCCTTTGAATCTTTCTCCGCTCAAAGAACACTGGGCATGCAAGGGAAATGCACTTGATCCCACTTTCAACAATCCAATCTGCCCCTCCGCAGTGGCCACATATCTGGGAAATGTTAAAATCTGCTCTATGAACAGTAAAGATAAAAATTGGGCAAGTCTGCAGCAGTTAAAATAGAGAAGTATATTCCAAAAAAAGTGGAGGAATTTCATTATTTCTGATGTTCAATTCTTGTGATGTTGTTACACAGAAATGTCATGAATGAATCTATTGAGAACCAACATATATTGGTGTGCATAAAAGTGAGAACATAAACAAATTTTAGTTTTTCATGCAATGATTTCATCCTCCCTGAGTGTATGTGTAATCAGCTAAACAGTTATGTAAATAAAAGTTAAGATGCTATTTATGTTTGTGGAAGAGGGTATATCACAAGCATTTGTTCTGACACAATTATCAAAGAAATATGAACTTACAGCAGCAAGATGCTGAATTTCCCGCTCCAGTTTGGAAGTTCTGCCAGCAACTACTGCGCCGACAACAGCTTCATTTCTCAAGCAGTTGTTGCAAAATGTGTCTGATCCTTGAATTATTTCACCACAAATTATACAGTGGCTTGACATATAGTAAGTATCTATCCTGCTTCCTTTGCCGACCCCTTTCTTGTTCAATCCTAATCGGCTAAAGCTACCATGACCAGAAGCAGACTGTCGTTTAGCAAGTGTTTCTCTTATTGGGCGAGGCATCTCATTAAACCACTTATTCAGGTCAGCACCAACGAGTCCAAAAACACGTTGCAATGCAGGGATTATCTGTTTGGTTATGTAATATAGTGCATTTAATCTATATGGAGATGCAACTTCTAGCAGGCCATAAGGATCGATAACCATATCTACGAGCCGAGCGCCTGGTTCCCCATGGATTACAACATATGGCACTCTCTCCCCATAGCGAGGTTCTGTCCTAGGATCAGATAGAATTGCTTTTGTTGCAACAATTGCTGCGGGTGGCAGCGAGGAAGCCCTTGAGCTATAAGTACCTAGGCGAACCTCCTTAGCAAAAATGAAATCTTGAATAGAAATTTTCCCTGATAGTATCCGTATCCATTGACGCTCCAAATATGACCTAACCTGCAAGAATAAAAGGCTATCAAGTCATAGCTTGACAGATGGAAGGAAGGCCAAAATTTGACAATCCAAAGAAAGTAGTCCTTGAAGAGAGAAGATCAAGAAGCACGCCTTACTTTGACTAAGTCTTGTTCTTCAAACATTATTCTAATAGATTGCTCTAAAATCTTTGCAACTGCCGAGCATGTATCTCTCCGCACTGTTTCAATTCCCTTTGCATCAAAGATTGGCTCTTTCTGTTCAGGACTCTCGTAGCTATACCCAACATATCTTTTTTTCGTAAGAAGAAAACATGGGTGATAGACTTTCTCAAACTTCAATGTGACTGGATCCGGATTCATTGCAGTTATTGAAGAGGCGATCTCCTTTCCTATTCGAAATGCCTCTTCCCTAGAGCGCCCTTTTAGAAGAACAAACATGCTATAGGAAACAGGTGGGTTTGTAAGTATGGCTGCATAACGATTTGAAGATAGAAGATAAAGACACAAGTATACCTGTCAGTATCACCATATACAACTCTAGCTTTCCACAAAGGGTGCTGGTTGACAAATGATATGGCTGTTTCAAGCGTTCTGCGGCCACACTGAACAATGCTGTCTGCAAGCTCTGCACAGGGCATACGACCACTGAATCCAGCAGCTGTGTAACCATATGTTACATTAGCTATCAGCTTCAGAGCAAGTTGGCGTGCATTAAAAATCTGAAAAAAGAAGACTTCATTTTGTAGCATGATAAAGGCAGGAAATGTTCTTTTACCCCAAAAGGAAGGACATGAAAGGGAAAGAAACATGATTGCTGTCTAAGCACAGCGCACAACAAAATGAAAGAGCTTACTGCACTATATAGAATACACATATTAAATCACAACTTCTAATAAGACGCTTTAATATTATGTGGATTTAGGTCTTAAAAAATAGTTTAGAAGTGAATACCCGCTGCAGAACCTTCTGAGATGCAGACAGCTTTTTCATTGCTTGCTTCACCATAATTCTTGTTGATAGTATCTCTTCGAGAAGACGAGGAAGCACACCTTTCCTGACCTGTAAAATGACATTGAAAATGTGTTCAAAAGGTCAGTTCAGCATAAAACCTAACAAAACGAAGGTATGCCGTATATGCAGAAAAATGGAGGGTATCAAATTGCATTGAAGTGCAACACTAAGCAATACTTTCCAGAATACAGCTGATAATTCAACTGATAGAGCAAAAGGACAACCCCAATGTGGATAGGCTGGGATTTTGGTCCATCCAAATGAGACCTGATACATCTATCAACAATGATGCTAAGCATATACTATAACAACTATAAAAGAAAACCTGTAACTGTAATGCTTGATAACAGTATAGCTCACCCAAGAAGAACGTTACCTCAGGTTGCACGTACAGGACACCATTTGGAGTCAGCAGCAGCTGATTTTTCAGGTCAGCAATTTTCTGTGGATCTGCTGAATATGAGCTGACACCAAGTACACTTGACTTTGACGGGAAAACTTTACCCAAGCATGTGGAATAACATAAGTTATATGCTATTATCATGGAGGGATAAAGGGATTGAAAATCCAATACAACAACTGGGTCAGAGTAGAAAGCTGACTCTGGTTCCATTACAAGTGGCAAGCATTCCATGGCTGGCTGAGAAGCAACCTGCAAAGTTAAGAACACTTAAAATACTGGCATCAATATTTTATGCATTTATATTTAATTATTTTTTAGCAAAGAACAAATCCAATTTTCTAACTTTATGTGAGTAACTAACCAGAAGATACACAGATTTATAAACGATTAGTCCGACATGGAAGTTAAATTTTCATGTCTTAAAAGAGCAGTCCCATCAAAATCTTAAAAACTGTCCTAACTATCTTATTTTTTCCTTGTTATTCACAAAATATAACTTCTTTGGATCCCTGCTGACCACATGGGCAAAATGGCCATCTTTGGCACAAAGATATCATGTAGTAAAATACAAGCTTGTCACTTGCCAGTAGAATCCATAACGCCATGTCTAGCACATGTTACATAATTTGTGGTAAATGCAAATGAGAAACTATATATCTGAAGCAGATAGAGAGAACTTAGCATGGTAAGGAGGTTGTGATTTCACCTGTTGATTTCCTGGGGAAATTGCAAGGTAGTTTTGTGTATGAGCCAATCTCAAGAGCATAGATTCAACACGAAACTGAGAACCTCGAGAAAGAACAGAGAAGAAATCAATACCAAATACACGGGCAAGTTCAGATGTCCGGTTTACCTGCATAGCCAGGTAATATTTGTTGAAAAAAAATGGCTATAGAAGAACATTTAGCAGTAGCTTGTGCAAGAAATTTCAACAAAACCAACTCCATTTCTGTAATGATAAATCATGGCTAGGAGCTTGTTGGGAGAAGTTGCAAAATTGATAGAAGATTTCAACTAAAATTACAAAGGAAATCTCAAATAGGTCTATCTTGATGATGTACCAGCAAGATAAATGTGGGGATTCCATTTACCAGGTCAAGTTGATTTAATATTTCAAGGTTGAGAGAAGATCTATTGTTAACATATTCTATGCATCGGTATCTCCCTCGTCCAGGACCTGTTGCAAACCATCGATTCAATATCTTGGTTGGTACTAATGGTACCTTCCTCCTCAATACTTCATGAGCTACAGCCTCAAGGGAGTAATTATTAAGTTTAACTTCTGCACGCATGAGACGCCATAAGTTCAGTATGATTCGTCCATCAACATGTATACCACTAGCATGAGTATGACTCCAACTGTTTTCACTGGCATCATCAATAACATCATCAACTGAAGATGCTCCAGGAAGCTCCTGACTAGATTCGTCCACTGGGTTCATAGGTGAATGTTTCATCTGATGCGGTGGTGTCCTTGAAATTCTTTTCAGTAAGCCTATACCCAGATGAGCAGCTCTTTCAGCAAGGAATCCTAAAGATCCTAACTGAATCTCCCATCCAACTATAATATCTGGATCAATTGAACAGATTTCATTAATAAGATGGTTCAAAAGTTCCCTCTCTCCAGGAAATACATTTACATCGCAACCGGCAACTCCATCCAGGTTTCTGCAGTTACAAGAAAAAAAGGACAATAAAGACATCTCAATTGAACAAGCTAAACACTTGCAGACCTCAAAAAAGAATCAAACAAGTTCCTTAGCTGAAAGCAAAAAATTATGGTTACATGAGGGTGTAACTCTAAAACAGTGCAAGTGCATGTGGTTTATGATTGAAAAAATCCTAAACAAAAGAACCCAAAGCAGTATGGTGTTCTTGAAGTCCAGAAGCATAGGATATGATCAGCACATATGATAGGCCCATCACATGGAAGCAACAAATGTGTTTCTGATGGTATTATATCAAATCCTTAACAGACCCATAAATAAGATAGTGATCCAAATCAGTGTACCCTCATCAAATATGACATCAGTTGCCACTGCCACTGTGGCAGTCACCACCATAGTCACTCAACGTTCATGCAAAACCTCTCGTTGAACTAGGATTACGACTGACATACTAATGTACTGGATTTCACGTTTAACACCAGTACACAACTCTTCTGATTAGGACAGGTCAATTTCTTGAGATTCTGTAGACTTATTAAGAGACAGTGATGTTGATTGACCAAAACAAAAATTAAGAAGGGACTGGTTAGTGACAAAACAAGATGAAATGGAAAAGTAAAACAACAAACAATTCCAAGATCGAGTGATTTCGCACAACCTCCTCCTGCGTGAACTGTCATTGTTTCCACGTATAAGCACATGAATTTCAATAGTATTGTCAGCATCATCCTCAATGGCCAGCGATACAGCATTGATGGCATCAAATCGTGGATCAGGACGCAGCTCTCCTCTGCTTTCTGTTATTACCTGTAGTTATGAAAGAAATGTCATGTGGTAATCCAACTTTGCATTTTTTTCACTAGATAGAGCAAGTCAAACTGGCATGATTAATAACAAAAAAAGAACTCCTGGTTGCAGACATAGATATTTCTAAAAAAGTAAATTAGCACCTACATTGTATAAAGAATGAACAAAAAGAAATGTATGTATGTCGGGAACAAAAGAAAAAAGAATGTGGTACAACCTCTATGCTAATTATAGTCAGTTGCTGTCCGCCACCAATACTAGCAGGATCATAGAATCCAATTTGACTGAGAGGTGTTAGTTTATCCTTCTCATCTCCACCGGAGATCTGGGAAAAGTCATTCCAATCAACCAGATTTTTAATTTCTTGGTTGGAAATATCTGGTTCTATCAATACTGTATCATCAGGAAGTGTTGTAATTCTATGCTCCAAAGCCATTTTAGATGCAGGAGAATCGTCCATCAAAGCAGGACCTCCCATATATGGTGAAAGAGTAGAATTGTTTGCTCTTTCCTGATCAACAGACACTTTCTCGCCATAGTTGGAATGACCTAAAATAACAGAGAGTATGAGGACATCAATACATGGTTGTTAAATTGATTAGCGCAGGAGGTTACCCATACCAGAGACACTAATGGAACAAGATTGTTGGGTTAGCCACTGGCCCATGGCTACAGTGGATGGTGGCGAAAATGCATGTGTCAGCAAATATAAGGCTGATCCATCATTTTGGAAATGAGTTGGAACACCCAATGTATCCCATGAAAACTCGCTACTTCCCATGTGTTGAAATGATTCATTCTGCTTATTCTCTTCAGCATTCTTATTAAAAAACAGAGGGATATCGGGAAATCCCAGTTTGGAAGCTGAAAAATAGCAGAACGAATGTGTATTAACAAAGAAAATACAATGTGCTTTAAATGATATGAAGTAAATAATGATACCAGAGAACCCAAGAAAGATTAAGTTTTAACAGAATAGCATTGCACCTATAGTAACGCAACATAATATGTCTTGTATTAAGTAGGAGGGTCCCTAAAACCCATGCCATGCTAATATCCTACACTTCCTGAGTAGTTACACGTGTATAACTAGTGTCATAAGTCATATTCCACTAAAAAAAGTGTCATAAGTCATAACTATCAAGGAACTACAGATTTGGTAACCTATTTCACAGAACTAGAAATTCCCGGCAATTTTGTTTCACTGAGACACATGTGAGTAATAGTGTGAATATCAACAGATAAAAATATAATTTACTAATGGTACAGGGTTACATGAATAATGGTTTTTGCATACACGCTAATATTTCATGCTGGTATAATGGTTGGTAATCCAAACTGTTCCAGAGGGGAAACAATAATAAGCTATGCAAATGGCAACGGACCTAAAAGCCTAATGCTAGAAAAACTGAAAGAAAACAATGAACATCTGTTATATAATCATACTGTAGGCACTAACACAATTATTTATGTATTAGATGGGTAACAACAACATCAAAGCTAATATATCACAAGCAACGACTATGCATCAAATGAATTGCATTCACCATGATAAAATAAAGATCACTTGTGGAACTTACATTGACCATGATAAAATAAATATCACTTAGTGGAACTTACATTGGGGCAGCTCGCTACCTGCTGAAGAGCCCTCCAAACATAATACTTCATTCTTCATTGGAGGCTTCCATGCAAAGGTCATCTGCAAATATTCACTGCCAGAATAATACATTTCTGAATTTGAAAGGTCACTGGATAGATCATGCAATTCTAGTCGCTCAGAATTCACAACTTCATTCTCTTTACGAATTATGTATGCTGCATCTCCAGAATTACCAACTTTTGATTTTTCAGACCGAAAAGATCTCCTCCTCCTCATCATCTCTCTCACAGAATTACACAATGGGTCATGTTCACCTGTTGGATTAGAAGATTCCCTCTCAGTGTTATCTGGGTTAGCATGGGAGTTCTTTCCAGTTCCACTCATGAAAGAAGCACTTAGCACCTTCTCAGTTGGCATCGCACCACCTGAAGAGGTTTTAACATGACCATCAACATTCAAGTCTGACCTCTTTTTAATGGAAAGTGGCAAAGAGCCCCAGAGAAGTTCGTTTCCTCCACGCTTACTGGCTTTTGAACTACTTTGAGGAGATGAGTAACTAGGCAATCCTGCCCTTTTCCTGTTGATTTTATACTTACCATCTTCTTGCGGAACTTCCTTGTTTTCATCAGATGACCCATCAATCTGAGGAATACTATTGCTCAGGGAGCTACTCTCACCGAGCCTTACAGAACTGTGGTAGGACATTTGATCATTTGGTTCTTCTTCTCCATTCACAGGTCCAATTGAATCAAGAATATCCTGGCACTCCTGCTGAGAAGCACCATCAAAATCCAGCTGCGCAGACTCTAAGGCAACTGCAATGGACTTCTTGGAAAATAAAGGGCTAAGAATGATTTCATTGACCAACTCATCATCAGTTGTTGGTTCCTCTGCAGCTTGTGAGGAGGCCAGCCAGCTTAGAAGGCCAAGGGCTTCAGCATCCACACACTACAAACGAAAAAATACAAGGAGATCAGAGGATCTGAATTAATCAAGAATAGGTAATAATTTCACCCAAATAGGAAAAAACATAATATGCAATGCAGAAAGATGACATATACCTAATACCAGAATGGAAATCTCAGGCCAATCAAAAATCAGCATGTAAAATGATTAACAGGACAAGAAAATGTCTATGGATCATCATACCCTGAAGCATATCTATGTGTGCCCTTTGCCTTTCAGACCCAGTGATATCTTTGTGCCATCTTCTCAAGTGTGACTATGTAATGGTTTTGTTTGATGTAATCAGGGTGTTCATCATGTATTTTATCAGACCAAGATTCAGAAACCAAACCATGCAGGTCTTCAGCTTGAAACTATTTTAAATACACTTTATGGTATATATACTCCTTATAAAAGAGAGTAGTAGTGGTTCTGTCACCACCCCCACCACCAACTCCCAACTTTTTTAAGGAAAAATGGCATATGATACTAAAGGACCTACATGTCAAACACTCCCACCAACTCTCTGTTTTTTGTGAGAAGAAAAAAAAATGACAGTGTGAGGGCTAAAGGTCCACATTTCAGTAACAAATATATACATCAATTAAGAGATAGTAATCATGGGTTAATGACAATTTTCTTTAATTAAGTAAAATCCTGTTGCAACACACAGGTAATATGCTAGTAAAGAAAACTTGATTTAACCATATTTGTAATTGATACACCTCGAATTAAATTGCAAATGGACTCAATAGGATATGCTTGTATTTGAAGCAAGCACTAACCAACTAACTAAGATATATGGTATATATTACCTTTTCATGTTCTTCAAATAATTGAGATGATGTTCTTTGAGCAGCAGATGACGACACTGGGCACTGAGTGTTTCCCTCAACAGATATTTGTTCCGATGGCTCTAAACACAGAAGATTTGTGATCTGGTTCTCCTTTTGAGTGCCCACATAAATATCGCTATCAATAATAGAACAGTAGTCATTCTGTGAAAATGTGATAGTCCCAATAATATCATTCAATGATTTTAAGCATTCTTCTATCTTTTCAGATTCTTCCATGGTAGGAACTCTGTGATAGGACACTTCCTCCTTTGGACACAGCATAGAAAGGGCACTCTCATATTTAATACCATGAAGAAAACTTCTAAGAACAGAATCCCGCAAAGGTCTGCCCATATCAACAGGTTTTGCTTCCTCCAACAATCTTAAGTGCTCAAGTTCCTGAACAAAACAGATATTGGAAAGGTTAGGCAATTAGCACATTTTCTAGCATACATGCATATAGAGAAAGCAGGAAAGATACCTCCCAAATTGATAAAAGTGACCGAACCATTTTGCTATCTGCTGTAGCTTGTGAAAGGGAAGTGTACATCTTATATTTTTCATTTAGGATGCCTAGACATGCCAATGAAATTGTTAGTGCAACGCATAGATACACAATAAGAAAAAATAGCTGTTAGTGTCATTGTGCCATTGGACCTTCTATTCTCGAGTCAGCTTCAAGCATCAAAGAACTATGTCGATTAGTGACGTTCCAATTTGTTCCTTCCATGCAACAGGAAGTGGCTGAACTAGCCAGTATTAAAGAATGTGGTACTGTTGAAGATACCCAGATTGTCGGTTTTCTAGTTGCGACCTTATCCGGATGTACCTATCATTTTTAAGGAAAAGAGGCAGGATATATTAAGTAGAAGCAGTGGACCAAAATATCACCCAACAAAGAATAATGGAAATAATTCTTACCTTATGCCCTGATTCAGTGGAGCAGTCCACCTTGCTGTGAAGAGATGACTTAGGATGAAAATCATCTGGCAATGGAGGGCGGAACTTGAAGTCTGTAACATGTACATAGCCCATTCCATACAAGTTGTAGTCAATCTAAAATATAAATTCAACAGAAATGATCATCTCCAGCCGCTCAAATATCAATATACTACATATCATAAAAGCAAGACTGGTATTTATTATATTAAGACTCAATGATTGTGCAAAAGAGATAAAATGAAATATTGTTCTTGCAGTTCACAACAACTATGAAAACAAAAAAGAAAGCATTGCTCTCACCAAAAAGTGAAGAAGATATGGAATGTGGGACTCATAAGGTTGAAATACTCTATTAAGAACAGCACCATCCTGAAACCAAGCAGCTCAAAATCAGGACCACGGGAAATAGTTTAAAATACTCCCATTTGAGAAGAATAAAGTGTATTTACAAGGAAGGTCACAAGATAAACTGCACAATTTCAAATTACTATAAATAGTGATGGTCTGTATAAAGGACAGATTCTATCCCAGATGGCATAACTGTTTAGCAAGGTTATTAAGGCGGTATGGCGACCCACCACCACCTTACCGCCATAGCGATAAGGCGTATGGCGTGGCGACGCCTTACATGCAGAGAAAAAAAAAGAAAGTATAAGTAATATAGGCTGTAAATACACTAATAGGGTACTCTATTCATCACAGCACAGCCCAATAGTAGCCCATTCAAGCACTTACCCAGCCTAGTCCAAATACTTTCCTCTCTTGACCTACCAGGCAACAATTTAACCCTACCCAACAGCTTCCCTCCCAGCAGCCGCCACCTCACCTTCATCTAGATTTCTCTCCCCCATTGTGCAGCACTACCGCAAGCCCCTCTCCTCCACCTTTTCTTCTCTCTCCTCGTGCAAGATGCAGCAAGCAGACACCATCATCCTATCCTTTCTCTCCCCTCTTACAGCCAGCAGCCTCCTCTCCTCCACCTTTTCTCTCTCATATGGCACAGCAGCAGCAGGTGGTGCCTCTCTTGATCTCCCTCTACTCCCCATCAGCACAAGAAGGGGAGAGGGCGATGCCAGGGAGGACCGGCAGCAAGAAAACAGACTTTTCCCCTCTGCTCTTACCCTCTTTCCTTCAGTTTATGCCTGTAAGGCGGAGTTAGCCTAAGGCGGAAGGACGCCCTGCTCCCTGCGACCGCCTTACCGCTATGGCGACGCCATAGCGACGCCTTGATAACTATGCTGTTTAGTGGCCAAGTTTGAGGTCGCTTGGGAAAATGAATTCACCGCTTCAAATCATGAAAATAAAGCAACATGCATATGCAACACTGAGAATCAATGCACTGCTGTAATATTATAATTTTATTGATACACCTTGATGTAAAACTATGAAAGAGAAGGCCCAAATTGTAACTCAGAGACAGTGAAAAGTAAACAATAACAATGAATAAGGAATAGAGGGAGTAACAAAACAAAGTACCATTGCCAAAAAATAGTGAAATTAAAGAAACAAAAATCTATAAGTAGGTATCATAACTATGTTACTCCTGTCAGACATGTTTAGCTACTGGAAAATACTAGGGTCATAAATTAAGCAGAAGGGGTCAACATACCAATAGATGGGCTGCAGCTCGAGAAACTTCATGAGGATAATATCTTCAGATTATATCAAGGCAATCAGTTGTACAGGGAAGTCTTATAGAAGGAAACAAAATACTGGCATGCATTTATTATAAAATCTTGAATCAATGTGTATGGCAAGCATCGGTTAAAGTACACATCAACTGATTTATATGCACCTAATATAATGTTTCAGGATGAACACAGATAGACAGAAATCGTGCAACAAAGGAAACAGTGGATGCAATAACAACTGTGTTCCACAACTGAACTCAGTACCTCTTCTTCCAAGTTTTCAGTAAATATTTTGTTTGGTTGATTATAAATAAATACATGGAATATGTTCATGGAAAGACTAGGCGAGAAGGAAAGAACAAATAATCTAGAACTGGTTCAAACATCCATAGCAGCCAATATATTTTAAAAAAATAAATTAAATTATGGATACAAATAAATCTTCACAAAAAGTTCCTCAAATGTATGATAGCCATACAACTTTTTTGCTCGAACAAGGGTACATCCATGCACATGCTTCTTTTTTGATGAGCTGCGAATCTGTAAGAAAAACGATTATATCAAAAAATACAACAGGGTATTCATACCATAAAAGATAATTGGACTTCAAAATACCTGCAAAGCTTTCTCAAGATCACTTAATAGACCAGATATATATGAATTACCTAGAGAAAAGGCAGAAAAGAGTCATCAATTTCTCCTTGTCATCAAGCGATGTTCTTGACATTAAAAGCAACAGTTAATCAGGGAGCATCAGTACTAACATTTAAAGCAAATAACACATTTAGGCTATTTGGTTAGAAAAAGTAAGGCCCACTTGATTTCTAGACACAGCTGCCCTTTTGGCCAGAATAAAATCTAAGCGATGCTTACCAAGCCACAGACACATACAAAGGGTTCAGCATACTGTCTAAGTTATCTAAATGTGTTGCAGATGCATACAAGGGCAAGCTTTGGACATACAAAGAAGTAACCTTTCAAATCATAAATCAAGTTCATAAAAAATTGCAATGGCAGATAAGAGGATTAGTGTCTAAAAAGTTTGTGATATAGCAGTAAGACTCAATTAGAAGATGAATAAATAAATAACAAGCAATTTAACGTTTCAGGTGATGTGGATAAGAAAATCATCAGAAAAAAGTTTCAGGTAATGTGGATAGAAAATCATTGGTACAATTCCAAATAGAATAATCCATGTAACAAATTGCACAAGCAACAGTAATAGCATGTACATGATGCATCAGGATTTCATAATTACAAAAAATGAATCACCTTTTTCGACGTTATGAAGAAGGTCCTCCTTGCAAGGTACATACAGAAATGGAAGGACCTAGATACAGAAAAAAACAACAAAGGTTTACAAACTAGTTGGAACAACTAAGGATGAATGGAATAGTCTGAACAACTTTCTGGTGAAAAGCAAGATGAAAAAATGAAGTATATCTGTATTCATTCAACAATATGAATTCAAAATATAATAGAGCTAATCATCGTATGTATGTCCAAACTCAAAAAAAAAAAGTTTGCACACAGTATTAAATATTGCATATAATACAAGCAAACATCAGATATATGGAGTAGAGAACTAAAGTTAAGCCCATCAAGGATAAGAGGACTTCAAATTCGGAAAGTGTTTTCATCTCTCGACTCGAGAGGATATCCCCTTGTTTATTGCATGTCACCTAAATAGTTATTAAAAAATAAAAAAATGACAAGATAAATTAATATGAAATATATCACTCCACAAACATACAAGTTCAAATTCAACTTCTACAAGTTGTAATAAAAATAACAAATATAGCTATGAATACGCGTTAACTATTTTTAGTTTAATTTGTTTTTTTGTTGTGACTTGTAGAAGTTGAATTTAGCCTTGCATGTTTATGGAGTGATATATTTCATATTAATCAATGTTGTCAAATTGTTTCAAATTTTTTTGATGACTATTTATGTGACATGCAAGAAACAAGGGGATGTCCCCTCTAGGGATGAAAATCCATCTCCCTTCAAATTTGGTGAACTTCAAAAGTAAAGTTGGAGCTCCAAACTTCGAATTTGGTGCGCCTACAGTGAGCATAAGCACATTGACACATTTTCCTCAAAATTTTCAAATTTGAATCCAGACAGAGAAGGCCATGAGCATCAATTCTTGAGCATAAATACTGTATAATACTTGCTGCGGATGGCTACCTACCAGCAAACACAGCACAGTTACACAAATGTGTTACACCCTCACAGCGTCACTCACGCTCACGCTCAAACACACGCAGACTCGGTTGAAGGCTTGATTGAATCAAAAATGACGACCAAAATTAGCTAATGCCAAGTATGAAGAGACAAAAAAAACTCATCAGAGAAGCTGGTGATACGCACCCGATGGATGTGGAGGCAAGTCTTCTGACCCGCGGGGGTGGAGCCGTAGATCCTGATCACCGGCACCTCCTCCACCTCTCCACCTACATCCACACATACCCAAACTCATCAACCACTCGACATGCGCTCGGTACAGAGGCAGAACAAGGGGCGAAACGGAGCTCGAGAGAGCGGGTGGAGAAGAGAGGGGGAGGGAAGGGAAATGCACCGTGGAAGTTGCTGTAGGAGAAGTCGAGTTCGGGGAGGGGCGGCGCCATGTAGTAGTCGAGGGAGACGATCCGCACGCTGAGCACCGGGGAGGAGGTCCCCGGCGGCGAGGGCTCCGGCGAGGAGGCAGCCATGGTCGTCGCCGCCGCCGCACAAGGCCAGGCAGGCCGCGGTTTTGCGTGAGTTGAGATGGAGTTGAGGCGCTAGAGACAGGCCGGGCTGTGCGCCAGTTGCGGCGGGGGATTTTATCCGTGGGCTAGTGGGCCGCAGCTCCTTGCAGTGGAAGTTTCTGCTTGGTTTGACTCCGTCAACAGGGTGAGATGGCGTGGCCTAGGTGGGCCGCAGCTTCTTCCAGAACACGCTGCTGGTTCGGCGATTTTTTTATTTCTTTTACTTTTCTTTATACTATATTATATTATATTTATAATTATATATATTTACCTATATATACCTACATAAAACATTGGTGTTTTATTGGTTATGTTTTTATCGTCCGTCGCCTAACCTATCGTGCGACATCACGACGACACGACAACAATTGTTCCCGCCAGACGTGAAACCTGCCCAAGTCCAATTACAGACTTGCCCAATTCAAGACACAAAGCTTCCTATTTTTTTCCTATTTCTACCAGCCTAAGTCCATATAATGACTGTTTTCTAGTCCTATTTCAATTCAACAAAGCAATAGAAAACTGATACAAAGTTAACAAAAATTCAAAAGGACTTCTTCCACAAGATATCTCTGAAGCCGTATTGTCGAAGACAAGATCTCCAACAACGGGAAAGTGAGGACCCCCTTTAAAGATTTGGTCGGGGCGAGTCGAGTTCGCATTGGATGATCACAAGTGCAAAGTACACAAAGCAACTATACATGTTCTATCTGCATGGATGGATAACACCCTACTCCTGTGTGTGTGGGTTGTCCACGAGAAACTTGAATTATAATCAGATATAGGACTTGTGTGAGCTCCTCATGTTTTTAGTCCAACCCTACTAAGATGCACAACTACTCCTTTTTATATCCTTGAAGGAGAGCGTGCAATTACATATTACATGGGAACATGTCTGTTCCTAGTCTTGTTGTTGTCCCCCATGGCCAACCAGTCGGATGTGACAACCTTGCTCTCCGGTTAACATATGGCGCAGGAGGCGAGCGGTATCCGCCTAGTCATCATGAGGCTCACCAGTTGGTTCTTGCGGCGTGGCAAGATGAAATGCACTGGGGCACTATGGGCACGGCACGTCGCGCTCCTCCTATTTCTTCGACAGACGTGGGCATGCAGTAAGCTGCTGTTAACGCCAAAATTTGGTAAGCCCCGAAGTCCTTATCGGCTAAGGGTTAGTATCGGCTCGAAGCAGAATCGGCTGAGAGTTTTGCGATAGCCGATGGAGGGTCCATATTTCCTGCAGTCGGGTTCTTGTTAGATTCGGTTTGAGAAGATCTTATCTAGAAGAAACCAAGTCCAAGGAAGATACGGCTTGTATCTATTAATTAGAAAGAGGTTGTTAGTTTCCTATTTTATCTTTAGGAAAGTTTGTTTTGTAATCTGTTAGGATCTTTGTCATCCCACGGGTATAAATATGTAAGCCCGGGGTTCATGTAAATCATCTCTTGATCAATACAATTCGGCGCATCGCCACCTTTTATTCTTCATCTTCGTTCAACATCCGGCAAGACTTGGCACCTGACGCGGGGCTGCATCGGCTTCGATCTCCGGCGAAGGGGTAAGTCCAAGGTCTCGCCGGTTCAGGCAATCGTATTGGCTACGTCGGCGTCGTCCAAGGCTGCATCAGTACATTCGACCTCTTGGAATGCTTTGGTTCGTTGATATGTTCGCCTGAATATTTATCATATGTCTCTATTAATCTAATCTTAGTATTTAAGTTTAGCCCTATCGGTTGTCTCTCGTTTTAGGGTTTTTGTCGCTATCGGCTAAACTGGTTACTAGATTAGATTGGTTTAGGCATCTACCACCCTGAAAATCAGCTAAGGGCTTGATTGTCTAGATATTGCGTTTCTTTTCATACTTAGTGCTGCATCAGTTTGAATCTACTAAGTCATGATTAGAACCGTAATCTCTAGCCTGCCTATTGGTTGCCACTAAGGGTTTCATCGGGGTTTCAGCCGGTGAGGTATCTGGATTTCGCATCGGCTTGCGAGGAATATACACAAATTGGATATAGCCGATTGCAGCAGAGGTGTTATTGAATATTCGATCATTTGGATTTTATGATATCGGACTTCCAGCCGATATGTGCTTTAATTTTTAAATCAATATCTATTTCATCATGTGATTGGTTCATACAATGTTATATATCATCACATTATTGTCAGCCAATCACCTTTATATATATGTCTATTAAGCGTACAACCGATGGATTCAAACACATTTTACACCATCGGCTGGCATCAGCGTCGGTTGAAATTGCACCATCGGCTTATTAGCCGATCAGTTAGTTTTTTGGGTATCGGTCTATCGGCCGATATGAGTTATGTTTTGCTGTTTTGCATAACTTATCAGTGGCATGATCAAACTGACTGGCACGTCCGCGCTTCATCTATTCTAGGACCTGCACTGGAGCTAAGCAGATCTCCCAGGCCGGCGTGTTGATTTTTCTCGTCAACAGCTGCGTGCAGCGCCACGTCTCTGAGATAAAGACGGATGAGTTGTTCTCCAACTGTCTTCCTCCTAGAAAGAAAACATTACGTTTGGATTGAGTTAATCCCTTGGGCCCACCTGGCAAGATGACGAGAATCCCTATATGAGACTGAGGTAATGGGATATGCTCGGGCACCAGCCTAGGGCCCTAGCCACGTGTCATGTGTCCCGGGGCAGTTCCCGCTCCTCAGGGCAGTTGTCTACCCCTGTGTCTGTTCCACACCCGGGGCCCTTAGGTGCACCCAAGGCCCGCACGCGCTTCCTCTGCTTATTTACAGGCCGGGCGTTCGACGGCGGTTCCCGTCTTTCACTCTTCCCGAGTTCGAGACAACGAACCGAGAAGATGTGTTACCGTGTGTGTGTATATATATATATACTAGCAACTGTGCTCGTGTGTTGCAACGGGTGAAGTCGGGGCGTGGCGCGGATGGGGACGGGAGGAAGAGACGCAGGCGCGACACTTTTATAAACACTAAAGGGGTTTTCTGCAAAATAGGCAGGTGGACTGCGGGTTAATTTTATAAACACTCAAAGGGTTTTTTGCAAAATAGTCAGGTGGACTGCGGGTTAATTTTATAAACACTCAAGGGGTTTTCTGCAGAATAGCCAGGTAAAACAAAATTTTGGGTAAAAATACTATTTGCTTTATAGATAGTTATTATTATCGAGTTATATATATACTAGTAAATATGCCCGTGCGTTGCAACGGACGTCATTTTATTTTCTCATAATTATTTTAAAGTTGAAGTCTCATGTAATTTTAATTAATATTTTTTCTTTATGTCTTCACCTGAGGCCTATTTCAATATTGAGACTATGGGTTAATTTTATAAACACTTAAGGGGTTTTCTGCAAAATAGCCAGGCGGGGTGCGGGTTGCAAAATAGCCAGGCGGGCTACGGGTTAATTTTATAAACATTTAAGGAGTTTTCTACAAAATAGTTAGGCGGACTGCGGGTTAATTTTATAAAAATTCAACGGTTTTCATATATATATATATATATATATATATAATTCTTACGTGTAGACCAGAGTATGCCGGGACCCATCCGACATACCCCTGTCTTCGCCACTGCATATATGTAGGAGATCTTAGTACTCTGGAAATAAAAATAGCCAAATAGGCAGGGCAGCACGCGGTACTCCTTCGATGCATTGTGTGCCATTGAATTCTTCACGATTATGTATATCATAGGCAAGCCTTCAGATGCAGTTAACGAATAGCACCATATAAATTCATGCATCATGTTTACCATGCTCAAAGATTTCATAGTGCAAGCAATCCTCAATTATTAGTAATAAAACTTAAGAAACCAAGATCTCTGCTGCCTGCTGCTGCCCTGATAACATTATAAACTGTACTCCACACAAAGACTCGTGTCCATACTACTACAGGAATTTTGGACTGCTGCTATACCTTTCCATCAGGAATCATAATGACAAATGAAAAGCAACTACAGAATATTTATCGAGGGTTTGAGATTAAAATAGTGTCTAACTTTGAAAGGTTTGCATGCATGGATCGATGAAAAGTTTCAGCAAAACCTGTGAAGCGAATAAATTCACCTACAATGCTTTGTTTATATAATACGTCACTTAACTTATATAATACGTCACTTAACTTGGAACTTAGTTTCTAATAATATAATGCAATATATGAATCAATGCATCATGCTTGATTATGCCCAAAGAACAATTCTCACGAACATAATCAAATTTATTAAGTGCATAAAATTCACAGTTTCGCGTTTACCTTCACGATTTGGACCAGTTTACATGCTTTCCATTGAATGGCTCGATGTTGAAGAACATGTGCGGCCCCATGAACTGCACGAGACCTTCACCCGCTTCATATCATCGCCATCAGCCTCAAGACATGTTCAGTAGTGCGGTTGTACGGTATGTCGTGTCCGGCGACCATGGCCGGCGAGAATGCTTCGTTGCAGCACTTCTTCTCCGAGTGCCGCTGATCGGAGATGTGTCGTCGATTTTTATCTCTTTTGAATATGTTATATGTATGTTAGGAGGATATATTTATGAAGATCGAGGATGTATCGTTGATTTTTGTCTCTTTCGAATATGTTATATGTGTGTAAGAGCAATTTCAAGAGACGAGTAAGAATTTCTTTCCCAATATGAGGTATTGGGGCTATGTAAAAAATTTTCTTCCAAAAACATGTCATCCTACAGCAGAACACTAAAAATTACTTCTCAATAATTTAAAATACGTCACGTTATCAAAATTAGGCTCAGCCCCAGGTGAAATGTGACGTGGGACGACAACTGACGAGTGGTGCGGAGGTGTCCAGGGCGGGAAAAACAAAAAAAATCGCGGAAAAGCACTGTGGGAAGGAGGTCGGGAAAAAATTGAGGAATGTTTGACGTTGCTAATATATATGTGGTGGGGGTGTTTTTTTTGAAGTTGTCAATCTTATAAGAGTGTTTTTTCTTGCAAATAAGATATTAAGGGTAAGATTAACCGTCTCAAGTTGCTCTTAGGAGGATATATTTACGGAGGTGTTAGAGCGCCGCGTGCAACCGGATCGGATCGGTCATGCAAACCCGGTCGCGTCGCTGTGCCGTGCGCCCTGTCCCTCGTGTCGTGCATGCCCACGTGTTTGGCTTCTTGGGTTATTCCATGTGTCGTCCTGGAGCATCAGTCTGCTATGAGCCTGTGACTCGACGAGTGATGCGAATTGTTCGATCACGTCTGGTCATCTGGATTTAACAAGTTGTCGTGAGACGGAGGTGGATTTTTGTTTTTTTTTCCTTCGAAAAGACGTTCCCTGTTTTATCCATGGCGACTAAAAAGTGATAAAAAACCAAAACAAAATTAATATAGATTAATATGTGATATGTCATTTTCACAAGCATATGTGTCTAAATTTGATCAAACAAATTAAACTGTAAATTACACGTTCTATCCAGAGTATAAATTGTTGTTTTGTTTATACGTATATAAGGTGAATTTTAATTTTACATGATTATGATTATGATATGATATGATAAATTCCCTCCCTTCAAAAGGTTAGACTCATTTTATTTTCTATTGTTTCAAATAAGATAATCATATTTATAGTCTTCATATACATTTAAGACTTAAATGAAAAAATAAATTAAATAATTGATTGAAATTTGAGCAACCATCTTAATACTATCTACACTTATTGGTTTTTGTTACATGTAGAATGAACTGATTTCTTGTTAGTCTTGATAAAAAAACAAGTATAATCTAAAAAGAGTATACTCTTATTACATGTCTGTGAAACAATATACTCTTTTTAGGTTGGTTAGCTAAAACATCAAACATTTGGGAAGGAAAGAAGGTTTTGAATCATATATTGATTTATATTATTACATTTTTTTAGCAATTTTATAACTTTTGAAGACGAATAGACTTTCCAATGGAGGGTAAAGACCCCAAACACAGAAACTCAGCCCTTCGTTTTCATAATTTTTATCATTTTAAATAAGATTGTAATCAAACTATTATAAATATTATAAAAGAAATAAAAAAGTACTTAGTTAAAGTTGTGTTTAGAGATCATGTCATTATTTAAGAATTATGATAGTAATTACTAGTATAATAGAACTACTGCTACTAATAATAATTATCATTACTGAGCTGTATTGTCCATGACAATAATGGAGGCCGTTCCTCATCACACACACACACACAAAACACAATAATGGAGACTGTTAGAAATCATGGCGTCGTGATTAGCAGGTAAGCTCCTCTTGACCTGTAGTGGGAAGGGAAGCAAACCACAGTAGCAAATAATGGAGAGGGGTCAAAGGGTGCCTGGCCAGGGTGGCAGGAATCGGTCAAACGACCAGGTGGATGCACACCTAGCACAAAGCCCATCTCATTCTCCGAAAGCAGCCATCAAATCTTGTCAGATTTTGTTCATGCAAAATCCCACCATGACCATTCATCTATTTATTTATTTATTTATCTCGAAAATAACGGTACAAACGCCAAACACTACCACTTACCTTTATCACATCCACTATCCATCCGTTTTTTATATACTGAACCATTATATTATATTTTAAGATTAATTTTCACAGGTGTTTTTTTACCGATGAATACGTCATCCGCCATTGAGTTATATTATTGAGCAGATTATTATGGATTATCTATTTGACTATATGAATAAATTAAATAAAATATTATGAGAAATAGACTTAATAATTTGTCAAAGAAGTGGTCTAGTAGATAAAAGTTTTTTTACAAAGCTTATTTTTAAAAACCATGGAGAAAAATAATCCATTTTAAAATCCATAACAATGTAGTTATAAGTGATTTGTAATTGTAGTTACAAATAACACATCACATAGTCTAGTTAAACATCGTAAAAATGATTTTTTTAATTATATTGTTTCGCTAGTGGTACATGCATGCGTACGCACAGAAACCATCAGTGGCGGATCTACATACCAGTAGTCTTTTGAATATGTTTCATAAAAATGATAAAAAAAATATTTGTGACCCAATAGCCTCCTAAGGAGAATGTTGCTGGAACTTTTTCGCACAACCCAGTAACTTTTTATAACAAATTATTTTAGCCATGTATTAGTTAGCTTAGGATAAATTTTTTTAGCTTATTAGTTAGTCCGGAACAAATTCCGTTTCTGAATCCGCCACTGAAAGTTCTTTAGTTTTTTCCCATGCTAAAAAATCGTTTTTCTAAAAAAATACAGTTGCTAATGTCACTGCAATAACCATAAAACAGTAATGCCAAAATCCACACAAGCTACTTTTGGCCTTTGCATTTGCTATGCATTTTAATGGTAGTACCTTTGCAGATATCATGGGTCTTATATCTCAAATAAAATATCGAGCTTAGAAAAAGTTCGGAACTATTTGACCTTTCACACATTTGCATGTGTCCTGAAACGTACTGCGTAAGAGAGCATGCTGAAAAATACTATAACGAAGTGACTCATTGATGAGTTAGAGTACATAAAAGTTCATAAATTTGACTCCATGTATGACCTATATACTGATACTAGAATTACAAAAGAGTTTACTCTATACCAAAAGGACGACTAGTATTATATATTTGGTTTGTACTTAACAAAGCGAATTTTTTTTGTCATATTCTCTAGTGCTCCATCTATAAATAAAAATCAACATGTATGTAATCAAATCTTGAAACTACTACATATATGAATAAGATCTGGTATACAAAAGTAATATTAGTACTAATTTTGTTATGAAAAATATATTTTATATAGCTATATTTTCTGTTTTTTCATCAATATATGGTTAGAAAAGAGTAATAAAAAATATGTGGTTTGGAGCTATACATTTGAACAGTAAAAACAGAAGAGAGGAAGTACCACTTGCTTCACAAATCACAACACAACAACTGCCACCAACAAAATTTCAGTTGCTGTGCTATAAAAACAACACTAATTTTGCCTCCCAATGACCAACTACACCAGCATCCGGCTTGCCCTTCCCTTTTGTTTATGCCTCTTGAGCCTTGTGCCATCGAGGCCTTGACTTCCTCTCCCCTACCCCCAACATCTCCCTAAATTTAGCTGCTTTCGCGGCACAGATCAGCGCGCAAGCCATAAAGATCGAGCCTTTGAGCTGAAATTTCTTGGGGGATTGGCTGGCATTTTCAGTTTGTGCGCTCAAGAACCGGGAGATGAGCTGCTTCCCTTGCTCAGGGTCGTCGGGGAAGGGCGGGGTTGACGCGAAGAGCGTGGCGGCTCTCTCGCCGGGTCCGCGGCCCGCGGCCAACGCGGCACCAGGTGAATCCGCATCTTAGCCTGTCCAACTTCTCCGCAGGGTGGAAAGATTCGATCTTCTGGTGAATCCGCTTGTTGCGTTGCCCGGTCAGCTGTATGATTCTGTATCAGTTTCGCTAATTGCAAATTTGCAGTGAGTGGCTCAGTGCGGTAGCTGCGCATTGGTGTATCCATATTGGCTCGAATTCTCTCATCATTTGGGATTAAAGGGTAACAGTGAGAAGGGTCTGTTTTTTCCCCGGCGAAAAAGAGTCAATTTTGCATAGCGTTGATTGTTTATTATGCTTTCCTTGCAAATTGACGTTTTGGTCATTTGATTGTGGTAAATAATACAAGGCTTTAAGTTTGTAAATGTTAGTCTGATTGCTTGTTGAGATAGTGGGGTTGAAGGGGACGCAAAGCTACTTTCTTGGAAAGAAACTGTAATTGATTGTTCTCGTGAGAAGTGGAGTGAAAGGGAGAGAAAAATAAAATCTGAACTGAAGCTTGCAGCTATAATAATATTATTGCAACTTTCAGTCTCAGGCTACCAAACAGTATGTTTGATGTGTTGTTTACTCTTTTTGTCTCTAACTGATTCCTTGGCGTGGGTAATTGCTTGCTTCGAGCTTGCTTGAATTACAGTTCACCCTTTGCATGGTGGTTGTAGTCTGAAGCGAGTACCGTAATTTAGTCTTTTAGCTGCCGTGTTGCTGCGCATACAAGTATTATCATTCTCTCATGAGATCATTGAATTGAGGAACAATATGCTAAAATTTGCATGTTGGATGGGTCAAGATCGATCAAACTCATCGCGTGGTTCAGGCATTAAGAAGGAAGATTCTGTCCGAAGAGGAGGAAGCGCTGTGAATGATGGTCCAGCCAAAATTTTCACTTTCCGAGAATTGGCTGTTGCCACCAAGAATTTCAGAAAAGACTGCCTGTTGGGTGAAGGTGGCTTTGGTCGTGTCTATAAAGGACAGATGGAGAATGGACAGGTTTGCTATTCCTAACATTGGCTGCTGTGTGCTCTTGTTCATTAGCTGCAATTTAGAGCATGACTTTTGTGAGTGTCCGACACCTTTTCTTTTACATATGTCATCTAGCAGGTTATTGCTGTGAAGCAACTTGACAGAAATGGCCTACAAGGAAACCGAGAATTTCTTGTGGAGGTTCTCATGCTAAGTCTCTTACACCATCCTAATCTGGTCAGATTAATTGGCTACTGTGCAGATGGTGACCAGCGGCTCCTAGTTTATGAGTATATGCTATTGGGGTCACTAGAAAACCATCTTCATGGTAAGCTTCTCAGTTCTCACTACGTGATTTTACTGTTTCAGTTCAAAGTTTGCACATTATCAATAATACTTAGTTGATTGAGCTTCACATAACATACAGAAGAAGAATTGTGAATTTCCTGATATAATGGGAACCATAAATATTTAAGTGCAGAAACACTAAAACACACCTCCTGAAATGTCAATGCACATTAAATTGATAGTGATCAAGTTATGTCTTTATGGTTCCAATCACAAGATTTGTGTTTGTGCTTTAGTCTCAACCTGCTAAGTTGATTCCTGACCTATTTGATTTGAAAGAGAGCTTGCCAGCTACCCTTCACTGTCTTACTGTAGTTCGCTACTGACAGCATTTAATTTTATTCAGACATTGCTATCTATCCTTTTATAACTCATGGGGCACTTTCTTAATAGATCGCCCACCAGGCAAGAAACCTCTTGACTGGAATGCAAGGATGAAGATTGCTGTCGGTGCAGCGAAGGGTTTGGAGTACCTGCATGATAAGGCAAATCCACCAGTCATATATAGAGATTTCAAATCATCAAATATTCTTCTGGGTGAAGACTATTACCCAAAGCTATCTGATTTTGGGCTTGCAAAACTTGGTCCAGTTGGTGACAAAACTCACGTATCAACAAGAGTTATGGGAACATATGGCTATTGTGCTCCAGAATATGCCATGACAGGACAGTTGACAGTAAAATCTGATGTTTACAGCTTTGGCGTTGTCTTCCTTGAACTCATTACAGGCCGCAAAGCCATTGATCACACCCAGCCTGCAGGGGAGCAAAATCTTGTTGCATGGGTAGGTTCATCTTTTTATTTCTAAGAATGGGTGGGTGGGTTCGACTGTACTAAATTATCTCCCTTCCTTTGGGTGTAGGATGTTTTCGATTTCAATTTGATCATGATGTTGAGTGTCTTATCCATATAATTTCCAGGCTCGTCCACTGTTTAGAGACCGAAGGAAGTTCTGCCAAATGGCCGATCCATCGCTGCAAGGTTGTTATCCCAAAAGGGGTTTGTATCAGGCTTTAGCTGTTGCATCTATGTGCTTGCAGGAGAATGCAACATCTCGACCCCTCATTGCGGATATTGTCACTGCACTTTCTTATCTAGCTTCAAATCATTACGATCCTAATGCACCTTCCGCAAAGAGTTCGAGGACTTGCCCATCCACCCCAAAGGCAAAAGCACATCGACGAACAACCAGTGTTCCTGATGCCCAACATGCCGCCGATTCACTTAATTGGAACTTCCCAGACTTGGGGAGGAAGGAAACTACTAGAGGGGAATTCGAGCAGGATCACAGTGAAGGTTATGGCAGTGGCAGTAGCTCTGGAAGGAATGATGGTCTAGATGTTCCAGAACTGCTGGCCTTGCATAATGGACAAAATAACAGTGAAGCTGATATATATCACAAGTCCAGTGTCAAGCTTGATGCCCATGAGAAACAGAGATCAGGGTCAGGCAAAGGCAGCAGGCAGTTTTGATGCACATACAAACAGACATTGCTGCAATTCTTTCCACGATTGCTGTCAATTTTGCCAGACATCTCTGCTTCTGTTGAGGTTGGATACTCTTTGTTGGTACAGTTGCGCACTGTTATGGTCCAGGTGCTGTATGACTGTACCCATGGTTGATTTTAGTTGTTTCCAAAGGTATACATGAAGATCATGATCTGGTTGAAGCAAGAAACCATCTTGTCGCAGATAAGGAGCATGCATTTTGATCGGTGTCAATTGCATTCACCTGTAAAGATTTATTCTCTTTGTAATTAGGTCACACAGTTTGTGTCATACCTATCATTCAGGAATTAGGATGTTTTGTAGGTACAGAAAACAACTCTTGCCAGAATGCTTGTACAGACCTACATGCTACAGTGTATTGTTTGTGTTTTTTGACATGTAACAGTTATTTTGCGGACAATGACATACCGTATAGACCATAAAGTGTATGATCATATGGTGTGAAATTTTGCGCATCTATACTATACAAACTGGGAAGAAAAAAAAAACTCCTGTTGGTAGAAATTTACCCTTGTGCCTGAATGTCATATTAATTTGTAGTAATGAATGTTGTGGTTTTTACTGGAGTGGAGTGAAATGGGAGAACTTTGCAGTGACACAACAATACAACATGTACCACACGATGGTGCAGATGATTGACAAGGAGAACTGGGCTTTGCAGAGTTTGAGGATGCCAGGAGCTGAAGATTCAGAAGGTTTAGCCTTCTTCAGAGTTCCAGCAATCCAAGCACAAATGTCCCAAATTCTTGTGATATATTGACAGCTATAAATTTATTTGTTAGGAGCAGCTGAATCTCTAATGCAGCATAGCAAAGGAGGTCTGAGTTCTGTTAGATTCTCACTGAATTTGGTTTGGTCGTTAAGCTCGACATCAAATAAGGAATCTGAAACTCCATAACTCCATATGCCAATGTACAAGAGTCAATGACAGAACTATTAATTTGGTGCTCATGTTCAGTTCAAGATGGTTTACAAAATAGTACAAGTAAGTCTACCATCTCAAAAAACAAAAAACAAAAACAAAAACAAAAAAAACAAAAACTAAAACAAAGAGGAGCTAAGTCTACAGGTGCCAAGCAAAGCCTGGCAGAACTGTCAGTCTTCGGCATTTCTGTTGCCATTTGAGCTTTGCTAGAGCTAGCTCTTTGTCCTTCCCTGAAGCAACTGTTTTTATTCCTTCCTTCCTTTCCCTTTTTTTGGACAATCTTCAGTTCCTTCAAGAAGACTTCAATAAGCTGTTGAAATCCTCCGTAGGAGCGGATGCACAGGTTACTAAAGAACCATGTAGCAAAGGAAGATGTATGTGGCCGGCTGATTGTACAACTTAGAACCTTCCAAGTAACTTGGAAGTAGATAATTCAAGACTTGCAAAGCTAAATGATGCAAACATTAGCCGTTTCTGTGAGTGCAAGCATAAATGAAGTGAACATAAATCGGTCTACCTGATCATTTATCAAGTGAACATTCCTTCAATACGGTCCACTAACACCATACTGTGCTGAATACATACCTGATTTTTCAAATGCTCAAGAAACCCAACCACTATGTTCAGTCAAATGTACTGTTTTCAGCTTTTCCAACAAATCTCCCCACTCTTGACATTCTATTTGTCCAAAGGTTCTAAGTTATGCTCCAAGAGCCTTCGTTCCAGCATTGAGCCACCTTAAATCAGGACCCTCCCATCTTGAGAAAATATTTGCCAACACAAGATTCAAAGGTACTTTTCCTACCAAGATATCCTTCCAGAAGCTGGTATCCATGTGGCAATATGCTTATTTGAACATATATACTCACTGATTTTTGTCAACCAAACTGTTATGGCATCTGTCTAAATGACAACAGTGATATCCTCTAGCAACTCTGATGACAACAGTGATAAAGGAAGGAAAGATTGGAATTTCATGATATTTGATGTCAATAAAAGGCACTCTATGCTGCCTGTAATGAGTACAACATCTAGGCATTTTCCTGTGTTTGATTTTGAAGGACAAGTGAAGAATCAGGATACCCTACTGGCGTGGCTCAAGAAGGAGAGCCTTCTTTTAGCAACCTTTGATCTATAGCACCACACTTCAAACGCCTCTGTCAAGTCTGGATACTTAGCATGCTTTAACTGAAGCCAATCTGACAAAATGTCAGCTTGACGGTTTGACGGTAGCGTTAGCACAATCGAAACAATAGCAGATTCCAGGCTCTGCCAGACCTCACTGTCTAGGTTGATTTTAGGTGCTTCAGCATCAGCGTCGTCATCATCATGTTCGGGTTGCCCAACCAAAGGCTTTGTTCTCCGTGCAAAGCCAATCCAAACATTCACAGCATCAAAACGTTTCTCAGTTGGAAGAACAATGTTGCCAAATGCAATCGCCTCCAGGACCTTTGCAGACACCTCTATCACCTTCAATCTAGTCTTCAGGCAGTCCATCCCCCCACACACATTGTCAACAGCTTCAACAACATCGGACGACACCCCAACCCAGTAAACAACAACACATTTCATCATCTCGAGCTTGCTCAAGATCTGACAGACCCAGGAGATATCAGAAACAAGAGAATGCAACTCCTGCTGAACTTCGCGGTCGCAGCCGCCTAAAGGTGCCTCTTTCTGTTTCATCAGGATTGAACTCATGAAACCACTGAACCTGTTCAGCAAAGCTGTAACACAATCCTTCACTTGAGACCTGACAATGTCATCATCAAAGACTAACAATGGCGCGTCGTCGTCTTCGGTGAGCATATACTCCAGCTGCTCCTGACCCGCAGACTTGAGCTCCTGCGGCGAGTGCATCGACGTCGCGTGCCGGAACGCCGACAGAAAGATGCTGGTCGCCGGCGCCGGATCAATTGGCCGGAGTCGCGCAAGGACGCACTCGTACTGCGGGCCAAGGCAAGGGATTGTCCTGAGAATCTCCTCCTCGTCGGCCTCGTCCCACGGCGCGGACTCCAGGTAGTCGACGCAGGCGCCGGCGACGTGCGGGCAGGCGAGGTGCACGGCGGCCTGGAGGACGCCGACCGTGCCGCGGACGCCGAACCGGGAGCATGGCTCGGCGGCGTAGAGGAGGCGGAGCGCGGTGACATGGGAGCTGAGGTCCAGCTCCTGGCAGTAGACCTCGACGCAGTAGCGCGAGCCGAGGATCTGGCACGTGGGCCAGTCATCGGAGAGGCGGTCGGCGAAGTACCTGCTCCCGGCGGCGAGCACCCCGGAGTGGCAGTAGAGCCACTCGTCGCGGCCCTCCGGCGTCCGCAGCCGCACCACCACGTCGCTGGTCGCGAGGTCGCCGATCTTGGGCCGGCATGATGCCCTCCTCATGCCACTCATCTATGAATCTTGGACAAAGAATAGGATAGCCCGCCCCGGCCGCCCGCCGCCGTGGGTTCGCCGGAGCTCCGTCGACGGCTCAGGTGGGGGATTGGGGAATGGGAGGATGATGGAAAGGATAGTGAAATAATGGGACTTTGGAGGGACTAATATGAAAATATCCATCTATAGCAGCTTAGTTATTCAATCCGGCCGTACATCTAGATCCAACGGCTATTGATAGGGCAAGCATTATAATTAAGCGTCGGAGTCATCCAGTATTTTTTTTTTGCCAAAAAGACTCTGATTAGGACGACCTGCTGTAAGCCACAGCCAAAATTTAAATTTTTAGACTTAATTTTGGAGTTGAGTTTAGTTTTTTTAATTTATTTCCAGCATTTGCTTTTAACTGTTAAAAACACATGTGTAAATGTTTTATTCACAAATTATTATATTTTTTTGTAATTAGCATAAGAGAAACGATGACGGCTGTCTGTTTTAGCTACGATGCCCACCTGAATCTCTTCACCTGAAAAGCATGCAGCATGGCAGAGGTCAGGATTCTGTATGTTCCGACGAACTTTAGTTTGTTAAGTTCGATATGAAACAATGAGGAGGTAACCTGAAACCTCACAATTACCATATACCAATGTGCAGAACATAGCTGACGGCACAAGGATTGATCTGCTGACCAAGATCAGTTTCAGAAGAGTTACAATCCTGCAACAAACTCCTATTTCAGTTTGATGCTAAAAGTCACAGATAATAAATGTCTTTTACTTACACGTGTAGAACTGTATGAATATTCATGCTTGGGTAGAACTATTCCTGTTTTTATTGTATTTACAAGATGCATAACCAGACACAACCGTTCATGCATCAGAAAAGGAAAATAAGAAACCGGGACCTATGAACCTATCATTCTTATGTAGATACATATTCACAACTATGAAAAGAACCATGTACATCAAAATCTGAAAGAATTTCTAATGAAGCCTTCATCTTTGAGAAAAAGAGGAAAGCTCCATCCTTTGCTCTAGATCAGATAAAATAAACATCGTAGACCATCCAGAATTGCTTCAATATGTTTGTGAACTAGGTTCTACAATAGTAATATCGACAGAGTGCTTCGAGACGATGATGTTGCTGGCTAGATCCTTTTGTAATTGCCTAACATTTTCAGCTGTAATGATTCTGCAAGTGCTCCAGTCGTCAGCTTCCATATCAACTCCCAGGTATGTGAAATGGTCTTGAACGCTCAAACTCCATGTGGAGATGCACCTGGGGGAAAAACCGGGGGAACAGAAACTATAGTTAGAAAGCTAAAGAGAAAAAAAAACCAGATTTGAGCAGTCAGGTAGTTGAGCATTTTAAACCTGCAGCAATTTGGATCTTCGCCACTCTCATCACATATCTGTTCGGTTACGTCGCCATCAGAATCATTGACCCATACCTGAAATTTGAACAAGGCTATTATGTGTGTACACTGTACAATCTACCACCACATGTCTAATAGAAATTTGCATATTTGATTTAGATTGAGTATAATTGGCACATCCAGGTCTTAGTGTTGGGGAGGAATGCAATAGGATGGTATGGATGTAATCAACTACTTTCCAGAAACTAGAATGGTGCTTCCACTTTCCAGATTCCTACTAGCCACTAGGAGCGGCTGCTACATGCTGGTCATTATGGTTATGTAGGAATGATGTGGTTTTTGACGACAGAAAGATTTCTTCTCCTTTATAGGTTATTGGCTATATACTTCAGAACCCGGGTTCACGGGATTTTATTGCTGTGGCATGTCATCAATTGGAGCGGGTGGTCAGAGAGTTTTTTACCCAGGAGCGTGGGTGGCGATAGTTTTCGGATTGATGGCCCTTAATTCTCCTTGTGTTTTATATGTTTTCTCTCGTTTCAAAACTAGAGTGGGTGTGTGTTTTGGCTGTATGCATCTTAGCTATACATAGGTCGGGAGCAGGGTTTCCAATTTCGCCGGAGCTTGCCGTACCGCTCTTGCGCGGTAGCGCGGTTTTCGCACGAAAACCGCGAAAACCGCGGAGAAATGAACAGTAAACGGATTTGAATTTGAATCGATTTGACGTGCCGCGGTTTTCGCCCAAATTGCACGAAAACCACGCCAAAACCACGGTTTTCGCCCAAACCGCACGAAAACCACGACGAAGTAAACAGTGATGGAATTTAAATTTGAACCAAATTCGTGTCGCGGTTTTCGCTCAAACCGTGAGAAAACCGCGGTTTTCACGGCGGACAGAGAAAAATTTATTTTTATGAATCACTGATAAATATATTTTTGTGATAAAATGAATATTTTCAAATTTTTTGAATTCGCACGAAAGTATTCAAACGAAACCGTGGGGATGCCGTTTTGCACCCCCGCGATACGCGCGAAAACCGCGGTGGTTTTCACGGTATCGCAAACCCTGGTCGGAAGTATTCTTGGTATGTTTGTATCACCTTGATGTAATTGACTGAGTTCAATAAAGCTTCCATTATCTAAAAAAGATTGCCTTACGTGATAAAAAAGAACTTTCCAGAATGGTAGGTTTATACTCATTGTTGCATGGAAGGTGAGCAGAACATACCTCTCTTGGGAAGTGGTGGTAAGTTAGATGGGGAAGAAAGGAGAAATAAGGGGGCAAATGTGGCACAATATCATGTGCATGTGTGACTCGAATCGTGTTGGGTACATATTTGGTGAAGTAAGAGGCAAAAGCAGCATTGCCAACACGAGGCTGTCCGAAAGTCATGAGTTGAACATTATCGCTTCCAAGATTGATCTGTGGATAGAGTTAAAGAACAAGAAGATATCAGTTTACATAACAACCAATGACAACAATTCAAAAATTTGTTAATGGAAAGAATGTGATACTGAGATTACAATCTAGAATGGCCTTATAAGAGTCTGGAGTCTGAACAGTGAACACTGGATGTATTAGTAAAATTTTAGGCCTTGGGGAACTTACAGCGAGATCAAGCGCACAGAAGGATGCCATGGCTCCTCCCATTGAGTGCCCTGTAACTATAACATTGATATCTCCATATGACTTTCTTGCCTTGTGGACAGCACTTGTGATAGCTTGACGTAAAATCGTGTTATTATAGGAGGAGAAAAATCCGCTGTGCACCTTTAAACAGAGTAGAAGAGATATTTTAGAGAAAACCATGAGCATTAGTCTTATTTTAATAAAAGGACTTAAGGAAATAGAAACACTTTGGTAGCAATAATAACCTTTGCGTTAGGCATGTTAGGATAGCTCAGATCAAGTTGTTTCCATATCAGATCCTTGATCCAATTCTGCATACTGAGTAAGCACATCAAGATATAAATCACATGTGAACAGAGAACAATAACACACTGTGCAAAATCAGTGTACCTGTTCTCTTGAGTCCCTCTTATCGCAACAATTATTGAATTTAAATTATAATCCACACCAACGAATGCCTGTTACATTGTTCACCCACATAGTGTCACACAATATAAATAAAATCATTAAATGCTTAATGTACTCAAATATCATCGAGAATGCATGATATTAATATGAATTTTGTAAGATAAGAACCTGCAGGCAGTTCTCCACATCCACGATTAGAGATCTCATCTCAAACCCCTATTTCAAATGTAGTCATATCAAAACTAGCAACAAATTTATCCTGTCCATGTCAAAACAAATATTTTTCCTAAAGAAGAAGAAAAGGAGAGTGCTTTTATGATTTGTGAAGAGAAATGACAGATCCTGAAGAACGAACATTTGAGGTGATTCCGCCCCCAACCATCAGTAGCCATATAAACTTTAGTTAGCAGTTAATGAGTATCCCTCTAAATATGAATGGAACAGAACAAACTTAAAGGCTTCTTACTTGGGTCAAGTCATTACACCTTGAGCACGTCCATGTATAAAGAGCTGTTAAATCTGTCATGTACACCTGGAGAAAACAAAGAGCCATCAGCTAAGTTTTTCTTCTTCTTTTTTCATTTTAAAGTAGCTGATTTTATTTTGGAGCAAAAGGAGAAAACAAGAAAGAGAGACGAAGTGCAAAACATAAACAGACATGTTACCTAGACCACATACTGCTTATGTAAAAATAAGGAAAAGTTTCTTACAGCAGAAGCATATTCCACAAGAGTCATGGCAAGAGTATGGCTATAGTTCAAAGTTTGCTCAGAGTGCAGGACAGAGAGATCTGTTATAGTGAAAGAAGTTAGTTCACTCCAGTTTTGACGATGAGAGCATGAATACAAAGATTGATGATCGACTACATCTACTATATGAAGGTATGCAGCAGACGAACCAACATTATATTCGGTAATAAAACCAAATGTTGACAAATGAAAATAAAACTGATTAAGGGTATTGGACCTGTTTGGACATGCTTAAGATATTAAGCCCCATTTGCTCATAAGTGAAGGAAAGCCGAAAGCTGATTTCATATTATCGATTTTAATGGCATCAAACTTATAGGAGAAGTGGCCCCAGTATCACGTTCTGGCCTGGTAAACTTATGGTAGCTTCAAGCTCAATCTTAAACCTCAAATCAGTAGTTCCATATGATGAGTAACTATTAATGCCCCCCCCCCAAAGTGTACGAACTGCTAACTAAATCTTGCGAAAATTAATCCCAGTCGAAGTAGGTGGCGCAGAAAACAAAGGCTCAATCAGTAAGGTTCTTTCACAAAAACCACACTCCATCAAGTTGTGTATATAATATATGGTAGATGGCATGTAGCATGCAGTAATACTAAATTAAGTTTCACCAACAGAGGGTCAAGCTTGCATTGGTGAAAGCCAAACTAAAAGAATACCTCTATAAAGGTTTCAACTTCACATATTTCAGGACCATGAGACCAAGTTTTATGAATGCAAAGAATCCACAAGCTGTAATGAAGTGGAGTTCAAGTTTAACAAAGCAAGAAAGAAGTTGAAAACTCAATAAATATTAGGTTTAAGGTAAATATTTGCTTGGCATAATAGGAATCTCTGAGCACAATTATATCCATTTTCTTTCTTGCCATCAACTTCTTTATTTCCAATGTTGTTATTTTCTATCACCCACCAACCTTGGCTTCCTTTTCAGCAATTAGGGCATCAATTATATTAGTAACGACTGGGCAGCAAGAAATTCCAACTGTCACCCACCTACTCTTGCTCATGCATCCCCAATTACAACAGCTATAACGTGGTCAACGAGTCCAGTAACTACAGTAACTACCATTAGTAGCTCAATGTCAGAGGATAGGAACCCCCCTTTTCATCCCTAGCCGACAACCAAAACCCAGAACTTGGTAAAATCAAAAGAACAGGACAATCTCATCCATCAGCACTCCCCATTTCTCTAGGAAATTAAACCTTATTACAGATGCTTGCATAAGCATTGGTCTGCTTTCTCCCACCAAAGCAGTCAGTTACTAATAACTTGATTGTTATTGTTCATTTGTTCTGTGAAATGTTAATCCATTTTGGAATACATTGGGGCAAACTTAGAACAACAACGCAGTAAGCATCAAAATTGGAAATTTAGTGCAAAGGATCACATCAAAGCACCTCTCCCATGGGAAGCATTTGACAGCAAGAGCACCAGAGCCACCACACTGACGCATCCCCATCTCTCCATGAACCTTCAGATAAATCCAAATCAAGCAAATGAATTCCAGTAATAGGACTGAATCACAAAGGTAAGCTCCGAAATGCAGAGGAAACAATCAAGAATCGAACTGGATGCCACCAAGCTATGGGCCTTTGCATCGTATGAACAAACAAGAGGAAGAAGAAGATTATCTTGGGGGAGAACAGAAAGGGGCAAAGAATCTGACCTCATGGGAAGGGAGCTACCTCCAAGATGACAAGAAAGAGAGGCTGGATTGGATGAACAGAGCAAACAAAGTCGGAGGCGAGTATTAATGCGTAGTGGGAGCCTGCCCGGAGATCGCTTTCCCGGCGCTGTGTTTGGAAGGAGAAGAAGAAGAGGAGACAGAATATGCGGCTCTCCCTCCTCCGATTATGCTATGCCAATGCCAAGGCCTCGAGATGGTGGGACCCTAAAAAGACATCAACTTTCGCTGTCGCGTCCACTGCTACATGATTGGTACTAAGTAGTGCTGAATCCATGATTTGTTCAACAAGATCTCGCAAGAAACCGTGCAATTTTCATATAAACAATTAAACAAACGAGCACCGCTGGTTGTCTCTGAATAATTCTGAAGAAATTTACTTTTGTCACTGATTAATCCGAAGAAACTGTAGCGTGCTCCAGGCCATTCTGGATCTGGATCGGCGTTGAGAAACCAGGAAGGCTCGATGGATCGCCGCCGCTGTCCGGGCAGGTGGGTGGCTCGACGCCAGCGTGAGGACGCGTGGATCCGGGAAAGAAACGTAGGCGACGGCCAGAAATGAAGCCTGTATGTATCTCTCTCTTCTCTGGAATTCTGGATGGATGGAGCTTGTGTTTCCTAATCGGGAACGGCACCGATCGAGTGAAGAGGAGGCGAATCAAAACATGGCGACGAAGACCTCATCGATCATGAGAGAGACATGCAAGAAAGAGATTAATTGCCCCCCAGCTCATTCCTCCACGTATCTCTCTTCTCGATATTTAATTATTTGTCATTTTAAAATTTCATATTTGATAATTTATCATTCGTATATTTATAACGTATGGACCCATCTATTATAGGTACAGGTGATAAATTATTAAATATAGTAAAGTGATAAATAATTAAATGCCTTTTACGGTATGTGTTTTGCTTAAAACTAAGTGATTATCTCGCAAAATAAAAAGAAGAGCGGAGGAGAGAAGGGACGAGTGGGCCTGAAATGGGTCGACTCGTTCTGGGCCGTCGAGGAGGAGGTTGGTGATTTGGGCTAGAAGCCCAGAAGAAACGCGAGGCGTAGAAACTGGAGGCCTCAATATAATCTAGGCCTTAGGCCTTCTGTCTAGTGGGCCCATCTTCTGGCACGACCCGCTGTGTCCGGTACGGTTTAGCCCGCGAAGGCCCAGAGAGGTGCCAATCCATGCATAGTGGGCCAGTCTAGTGGGCCGGCCCGGAAGAGGGAGTCGCGACGGTAGCCCACGTCGTTGTAGGCTAAACAGGCCGAAAAGCACAGGAAAGCCATTGTTGTGGGAGAGAGTAAACTTCAGTAAACTGATGATGATGTGTAAATAATCGGTTGCTGCTAACCTAAGCATGCTCTCATGGATGATACTACGATTCTGACACACACACACGTACACACAGATATACATATATAATATGTATACATATGTATATACATCCACATATATATATATATATATATATATATATAAAAGTGTGTTTGATTATTATTTTGTGATGAACAATTGACTTGACGGATAATCGGTTTTGATATTTAGAGTTTATCGACGAAGTGGTGTATTGATGACTGTGTGGTCTAGTCAGACCGGCGTGTGTTGCGTGGTCAGACTGACCAGCCCAATGGTCTGACCGGCCGATTCTGAGTCGGTTTCGATTTCGGGTTGTTTATTTGGATACTTGTGTCTAAATCATATTTATGACTTCTAGATGAATACTATACGTGTGTAATACTATTGTTCTAATGTTGAGTCCAGTTAAAAAAGAACTTATGCTCGGATATGGTTTCTTATTTGATACATGTGTAGGTGTGTCTTAATGCCTTGAAAGAGTATTGTTGGTGATGGATCAGGAGTCAACTTGGGAAAAGATGATGTCCGGGCGATCAAGATATCATGCAAGATGTTTAGGCTAAAGAACAATGTATATGGTTGGTGAAGATTCTATGCGGCATATGATAGGGAGATTGTGTGTGTACGGATGCGGAGTCGAATTTGGAAGGAGTCCAAATTTGGTGTGATTGAAGTTTGTAAAGTTTGTTTCTTGTATGGAAAGGTTTCCTAGGGGATTAGAACTTCTTGTACAAGTTGGGTTCGTGGCTTTAGGCTGCATATCTCGGGTATAAATAGAGAGGGAGGTTGAGGCTTCCCAATATCGATTTTGTGAGAGTTGAGTTTAGAGAGAAGTTAGAGTTTCGAGTTTAGTTGAGATTTGTGAGAGGGATGTTGTTGTTGCATTTTGTAAACACGAATAGAAGCAATAAAGATCAATCTACTTTCAAGAGTCTCCAATTTGTGTTTTGCTCTGGTGGGCGGTTACATTGACGAGATATCGGTGGTTAGACCGATGGCATTACACCGGTCAGACCGGTGGCACTACAACGGTTGGACCGGAGGCAGTGATAGGCATCTGCGGTGCAATAGGCAATCAGACCGGAGCGACTACACCGGTTAGATCGAAGGCTTCCGTGCGGTCAGACCGACACATCAACTTCGGTCATACCGATCTTCATTAATTTGAGGGTAATTTATAATTTCACTAAAAACTTTTAGTGTTTAATAAGGTGACTTATAAGCATGCTGTTGAGTAGAATTAAACCAAAATAAAATAGCAGATAGTAGGGGGAGCTATAGATCTGCATTACTCTTTACATCTGTACATCAATCATTAAAATTTAAAATTGCATACCTCAGTAAACAAACATCAACTCCTTAGGGAAAACATAAACCACAATTATTAATGAATCAGTAGATGGATCAACCGGGATCAGATAGATTAATCAAAAGATGTGAAAGGTAATGAACAACAGAAATACACAACAAATATATATTTATCTTCCTCTAGATACATGCGTAAAAGGACAAGTACCACAAAATATCACCACAGTGTAGTCATATGGTGAGATGAAGAGTACTTGTCCCTGTTGCATGAGTTTTCTTCCCTAATTTGATTTATCATCCACAATGACATATGATCTAGCTAGTGATATCTGATATATCACCAGGCCAGTACAGCACAGCAATATTGTACTGGTAGGGCTAGTGATGATGCATCTTTAGGAGAGAGACATCAGTGATTCAGTACAAAGAAAGAGAGAGCCCAGTAGCACAGCTCTCTGCTTCTTGATCACCACCAATAGCAATAGTAGTATGTTTAAAATCAAAGTGTTATTTAATGATGAACAATTGGTATTTGGGATTTATTGATTTGAGTGTTTTGATTTTGAAAGAGTTGAATTTTCGGACGATGAACAGTGTTCAGTCGGCTGCCACAACCGGTCTAACCGGGCGTGTTCTATCGGTCTGACCGGAGGTGTTTCGGCGGTCAGACCGGGCAGTTGCCTGTGGTCAGACCGGCCGAGCCAGTCCGACTGGTTGCCGATTTCGTTTCGGTTTCGGTTTTGGTTTGTTTTCTTATACATATATGAAAGTTTCGTGTTCCTATGCACGTGTCTGGTTGTTTATGCTAACAATGAGTCAAGTTTGGATAGCTTGTGCTCGGATATGGTATTCTTTATTTAATTATGTGCAGGTATTCTTTACGTCTCGGGAAAGTGTTGCCGGTGATCGAGTCGGAGTCAACTTGGAGATAAGGTGACGTCCGAGATGGGGATCATGCGGGATGCTGAAGGGTAGAGATTAGTGCATATGATTGAAAAGTTTCCATATGGCATACAATGGAGATATTGTTGCGTATGAAAAGCGGAATTTTGGTTTTAGGAAAACCGAGATTGTTACGATTGGTTTATGTATAGTTTGTTTCTTGTACGGGAAGGTTTCCTAGTGGATTAGGGCTTCTTGTATGAGTAGGATTCGTGGCTCTTGGCTGCGGATTTTGTGTATAAATAGTGAGGGGAGGCGTGGCCTCTCGGTATCGCTTCTATTGCTTGGAGTTCAAGTTTTTAGGGTTTCGAGTTAGAGTTTAGCTTGAGATTTTGTTAGGAGTGCTTTGCATGCACTTTGTAAACACAGAGAGTTTCAATAAAGATCAATTTTCTTGATAGTTCTTTGTGTCTACTTCTTCGGTGTGGCGGCGAAATTGTCGGTTCAACCGGATCTACTACCGGTCAGACCGCAGATACTACGGCGGTCAGACCGCGCCTTCTTCCTGGTTAGACTGCAAGTACATTGGCGGTTAGACCGGCAGGCATTGGACTTCATCGGGGTCGGCTACATCAACAATCGACTGAGGCAATCGGCTACAGGCGGTCAGACCGAAGGTCATCAGGCGGTCAGACCGACTGAACAGCACGGTCAGACCGGCGCGGTACCTGCGGTCAGATCGACGTCAGAAAACAGAGGTAAAGTTTTATTTCCGCTAAAACTTTGTTTTTTGGGGTACTCAACTATTCACCTCCCCTCTGGTTGGCTTTTCATTGGGCATTCGATCCTACAAGTGGTATCAGAGCCACGTTCTTCTGCTTTGGATTTTCTTTGTTCTAAAGTTTTTTCCATCATGTCGGATAAATTTTCAACAAAACCGCATGTTTTTGATGGCACCGATTTTGCGTATTGGTGTAGTAAGATGCAATCTTACATCATGGCTCAAGACTATGATGTGTGGCAAAAGGTTGCGGTTCCCTACACCATACCCGATGCCATTAATACTGATGCTTTGAAAACTGAGTTTAATAACAATTGCAAAGCTCGAAATATTTTGTTGAATGGAATTTCGCGTTCTGACTTTGATCGTGTTTCTCATCTTCAAACCGCTAATGAAATTTGGAACGCTTTGAAAAACTTTCATCAAGGAACTACAAACATAAAAGAACTTCATCGGGATCTTTTTAAAATGGAATATATAAAATTTGAGATGAAACCTGCTGAAGCTTTGGATGACTATCTTGGTAGGTTTAATAAAATCTTGAGCAATCTTAAATCTGTTGATTCTTCTTATGACACTAATTATCCACAGTCTGAGATTTCTTGCCACCTTTTAAATGGTCTTGATATGTCTGTTTGGGAGATGAAAGTAACTTCTATTCAAGAATCTGTTAACATGACTAATTTGACTTTGGATTCGCTTTATACAAAACTCAAAACTCATGAGATGAATATTCTTTCTTGAAAAACGGATTCTAAGTCAAGTGCTTTGATTTCTCCTTCGACTTCTTCAAATGTTGCTTCTTCGTCATCTCCAAATGCTCTTGCTTTGATTAACGCCATGTCCGATGAACAACTCGAGCAATTCGAGGAGGAGGACTTGGCTCTTGCTACTAACAAACTTTCCGAGCTATGAACGAGTTAGGTTCGGAAGAAAGGAGGACCAACGCGTTGCTTTGAATGCGGCGCCTTGGATCACATCCGCTCCAACTGCCCCAACCTTGGGAGGAGCAAGAAGAAGGACAAGAGCGCCGAGAAGACAAAGGATGACAAACCTAAGGGTAGGCGCTCCAAGGAGATGATCAAGAAGGTGCTTGAGTCAAGTCTATGCCGCTTTTGAGTCGCTCAGCGACATAGACTCTGACAGTGAGGAGGAGAAGGGCAAGAACATCTCCTGCGTTTGTCTCATGACGCATGGAGATGAAGATTCTTTAGATGAAGAAAATGAGGTAAGTTCACTTGAGGATGCAATTCTTGTCTTAAGTGCTAAGAATAAAAATGTGAGAAAATGTTTAAAAAATAAGAATTTGTAATTGAATCTTTAAATGCTGAAATTGCTAGATTGAAATCTCTTATTCCCAATGATGATAATTGCAAAAATTGTGAGGTTTTAATGCTGAAAATTTCAAAGATTATAAATGTCAATAATTCTCAAGTTTTGGCTTCTAAATCTTGTTTAACTTGTGATGCTAATGAATTGAAACTAAAAGATGCTTTAGCTCGTGTTAAGCACATGGAAGAAATAGTTAAACAAGATAAGGTAGCTTCTTGCTCTAGATGTCGCAAAGGCAAAGATGTTATAATTAATTGTGAAAATTATGTTAACCTTGTAAAAGAAGTTTCTTACTTGAAAAGTTCTTTGCAAAAATTTTCTAATGGTAAGAAACAACTTAACATGATTTTGGACAAATCAAAAGTGTGTAGCGACAATAAGGGAATAGGTTTTGATGCTCATGATTATTTCACCAAAAATCCTCCAAATGTTTAGGAATAACTGAAAACGGTGAAATCTTGACAAAACCTAACACCATGAAAGCAGTTTTCAAGTCTGCTGAAATTTGCCATCTCTTTCGTTTATCTAAAAGAAACTAAACCTAATTCTTCAAAACCATCATTACTAAAGAAAAGTTCTCTTGCTCTTTTTGTGGTAAAGATGGTCATCTTGTTGGTTTTTGTTTGATTAGCACGAAAACAGAAAAAGAAAAGAAAATAATTTTGCAAAATCAAAGTGACAAAAATCTGGTTTTCCCTCGGGAAGGCCGGTCGGACCAGTTGGTCCATCGGTCGGACCGGCCCGGCACCGGTCGGCCAGCGGCCTGCCTCGGTCGGATCGGCGATGGTGCACGTCGGGCCGCGATCTGCAGCGGTCGACCGACCCCGAAGGAATATTTCTGAAAATTTCAAAACTGTTTTCTCTCGTGGTTTTGTGCCTATGGATCTACTGGTAGTGTGTCTCATCTTGGATTCCTAAGTTTCTTTTAACTAACCCCATGCGAGGCCTCAACATCCTTTGTTTTGTAGGCTTTCGTGGCGAGGAGAAGAACATGTGGATCATTGACTCCGGTTGTTCGCGGCACATGATCGGTGATAAGAAGTGGTTCTCCTCCCTCAAGTTGGCATCTAAGACGGAATCAATAATCTTTGGGGATGCTTCAACAAGTGCCGTTATCGCTACCGGATCCATCAAGGTAAATGACAAGTTCGAATTAAAAGAGGTAGCTTTGGTAGAAGATTTAAAATACAATTTACTTTCAGTTTCACAAATTGTTGATGAAAACTTTGAAGTTCATTTCAAGAAAACTAAAAGTAAAATATTTGATTCTTGTGGTGATTCTGTTTTGACCATTTCTCGTTATGGGAGAGTTTTTAAAGCTGATTTTGAAAACCCTGTTTCTCCTATTGTTACTTGTTTAGTTGCAAAATTCAACAAAGATTTGATGTTCTGGCATCGTAGACTTGGTCATGTTGGATTTGATCATTTGACTCGTTTAAGTGGTTTGGATCTTGTTCGTGGTTTGCCAAAACTCAAAAAGGATCTTGATTTGGTTTGTGCACCATGTCGTCATGGTAAAATGGTTGCTTCTTCTCACACACCAATTCTTTCTGTGATAACGAATGCACCGGGACAGCTTTTACACATGAACACTTTTGGTCCAGCTAGAGTGCAATCTGTTAGAGGAAAATGGTATGTGTTAGTTATTGTTGACGATTTTTCTCGATATTCTTGGGTTTTCTTCATGGCAACTAAGGACAAGGCCTTTGGACACTTTCGAAGTCTTTTTCTTCGCTTGAATTGTGAAATTCCCAACTCTTTGAAAACAATTAGAAGTGATAATGGTGGTGAATTTAAAAATGCATCTTTTGAACATTTTTGTGTTGAAAAAGGAATTGAACATCAATTTTCTTCTTCACGTGTTTCTCAACAAAATGGTGTTGTCGAAAGAAAAAATCGTTCTTTGGTTGAAATGGCTAGGACAATGCTAGATGAATATCACACACCTAGAAAATTTTGGGCCGAAGCTATTAACACTGCTTGCTATGTTTCTAATTGCATTTTCTTGTGTTCTAAACTTGGCAAAACTCCTTATGAGCTTCGTTTTGGTCGTCAGCCTAAAGTTTCACATTTGCGTGTTTTTGGTTGCAAGTGCTTTGTGTTAAAATCTGGAAATTTGGATAAGTTTGAATCACGTTTAATTGATAGTTTATTTCTTGGTTACCCCGCACACACTCGTGGCTATCGTGTACTTCTTTTAGAGATTAACAAAATTGTCGAGACTTGCGAAGTCACTTTTGATGAGGCTAGTCCCGGTATTAGACCAGATTTTTCAGGTACACTGCCACAGGATCAGGGGGAGTTTGGTCGAATCTTTGAAGATGAAAGCGACGACGACGACGATGAGGTCGACCTGCCGGTCGGACCGGCAGGTGCCATCGGTCAGGCCGTGAGCTTGCCGTCGACCGACCGAGCCCCGATCGACCGAGGGCCGACTTCTTCAGACTTCGTCGATTCCAATCAAGAGGATTCTTCAGGGACCACGACCAGTGCTGAACCAGAACGTAAATCAACTTCTGAGATCACTGCACCCTTGCAAATTCAGCGACGACATCCGCCGGTACAAATAATAGGTAATTTAAATGAGCGGACAACGAGATCTAAGGTAACTGCGCATGACTCTGCGAATTCTGCTTTTGTTGCTTCTTTTGAACCCAAAGATGTTACTCATGCATTAACCGATGAATCGTGGATTAACGCCATGCATGAAGAACTTGAAAATTTTGAAAGAAATAAAGTTTGGTCTTTAGTTGAACCTCCTTCGGACATAATGTTATTGGAACCAAGTGGGTTTTCAAAAATAAACAAAATGAGGATGGTTTGATTGTTCGTAATAAGGCTAGACTAGTTGCTCGGGGTTATACTCGTGGAGGGTTTGGATTTTGATGAAACTTTTGCTCTGTTGCTAGGATTGAGGCAATTAGGCTTTTGTTAGCTTTTTGCTTCTAAAGGTTTTAAATTGTTTCAAATGGATGTTAAAAGTGTTTTTAAATGGCTTTATTCAGAGGAAGCTTATGTTAAACAACCACCGGGTTTTGAAAATTCTGATTTTTCCAACCATGTTTTTAAACTTTCAAAAGTTTTATATGGTTTGAAACAAGCACCTAGAGCATGGTATGACAGACTTAAGAACTTTTTGCTTGAAAAAGGTTTTCAAATAGGAAAAATTGATAAAACGCTTTTTGTTCTTAAGCATGGTGAAAATCAACTTTTCGTTCAGATATATGTTGATGATATCATCTTTGGTTGTTCGACTCACTCTTTGGTTGTAGAATTTGCTGAGACTATGCGTAGGGAGTTTGAGATGAGTATGATGGGTGAGCTGTCATACTTCTTGGGTTTACAAATCAAGCAAACACCTCAAGGTACGTTCATTCATCAAATAAAGTACATCAAAGATCTTTTGCGCAGGTTTAAGATGGAGAGTTACAAGCCAATCTCTACACCCATTGGATCTACTGCTGTTCTTGATCCCGATGAAGATGGTGAAGCTGTGGATCAAAAGGAGTATAGAAGCATGATAGGATCTTTGTTGTATCTAATCGCTTCTAGACCGGACATACAATTTGCTTGTGTGTTTGTGTGCGTGCTTTCAAGCTTCTCCACGTGCGTCTCATCGTCAAGCGGTCAAGCGCATCATGAGGTATTTGAGTCATACACTTGAGTTTGGTATTTGGTATTCAACTTCATCTTCTCTTTGCTTAAGTGGTTATTCAGATGCTGATTTTGCGGGTTGTAGAATTGATAGAAAAAGTACTAGTGGAACATGTCATTTTATTGGAACTTCATTGATTGCATGGTCTTCTAGGAAACAGTCTAGTGTAGCTCAATCCACTTGCTGAATCGAATATGTTCTCGCTAGTTGTTGTTCACAGATTCTTTGGCTGATTTCTACTTTAAAATATTATGGACTTGTTTTTGAAAATGTGCCTCTTTATTGTGATAATACAAGTGCCATTAACATTGCTAAGAATCTGTTCAACATTCACGCACCAAACACATTGATATTCGTTTTCAGTTCTTGCGAGATCATGTTGAGAAGAAAGATGTTGAATTGAAATTTTTGGATACAAAATTGCAACTTGCTGATATTTTTACAAAACCATTGGATTCTTCTCGCTTTGCTTTTCTTCGAGGGGAATTGGGAATCATTCATCCTTTTGGCATGTTTTGAGGGGAGTTTTTGTGCTCTTTGATTTATCAAGCTACATGATTGAAATAAATTAAAAAAGAGAGCTTTATCCATACATATTGTTGATCATGTGCATGCTAGCAATATTATGAAGATTTATTTGTCACTAGCATAGCTTATATGTATTCTAGTATTTTTATGTGATCTAGATTTTGTATTTAAGAGAAATAATGCATGACACTTTAAAGCAATACTTGAATTAAAGAAATATGCAATGTTGATACTCATACTTGTGTTGGATTTTAAATGTTTATATATATATATTATGTTGCTTTAATATTCCTCAAATTACTTAAAATTGCTCATTGTGAAAAGAGAATAAAATATTATCTATGAGAGAAAAAATGAATACCGAATCCTTGGAAACAGATCTTGACGACAAGGACGTATTCGATGTGAGCAAAAATAATGAGTACCGAATCCTGAAACAGTTTTGACGACAAGGACGTACTCGGAATAATTGAGAGAAAAATATGAGCAACAAATATGGCTCAAATCAAAATGAAAAAGTTTTTCTCTTGAATTATATGTGCAAAAAGGTATATTTGAGAAAGAATAAAGATTGCAATAAGTATATATATTTGGGTTTATCTTTCAACCTATGTGCTTGTAAAGATGTTGCATTATAAATCATTGCAATTCATAAATTTTTACTGTGTTATTACTCTTAATTATAAAATATTTGATTCATGATTATACTTTCATGCATCTTTGCTATCTAATTGATAAATTTATCTTCTTATTATTGTAACACATGACTTGACTTGCTTTATGTATGGTGCTCAGCTCTTAAACATTTATAAACATAATTCCTATGCTTGATGAATTCATTGTCAAAAGGGGGAGAAAATAATGTTGTTTGGAAGAACATTTGCATAAAAAAGTACAAGTTTTTTTAAGTCAAAGGATTTTCTTTCTTTTCAAAAGGGGGAGAAATTTTCTTTGATTTGTGAGCTCTTCAATGCTTTTTACCATTTTTGTTTTTAACTTTTCAAACACCAAAACAACTCTTTTATTTTATTTGCCAATGTGTTCATTAAGGGGGAGATTGTAAAATCAAAGTGTGTTTGATTCTTTATTTAATGATGAACAATTGGTATTTGGGATTTATTGATTTGAGTGTTTTGATTTTGAAAGAGTTGAATTTTCGGACGATGAACAATGTTCAGTTCAGCTGCACCCTGGCCGTCCGGCCGGCGTGTTCTACCGTCTGACCAGAAGTGTTTACGGCGGTCGAGGCAAGGCGTTACTGCCAGTCGAGCCGGCGAAGAGCGATCCAGGCCCGGTTGCCGATTTCGTTTCGGTTTCGGTTTTGGTTTGTTTCCTTATACATACATGAAAGTTTCGTGTTCCTATGTACGTGTCTGGTTGTTTATGCTAACAATGCACGTGTCAGCTGCTGCAGGTGGGTAATAGGGTTTTGATCCAACAAGCAGGTGATGGCCTGCACGGAGCCAGTATGATCCATGACATCTCCATGGGGACCATGCATTGCCAACCCTATATAAGTAAATATATCATATATGTAGTCCATTAATTATTAGTGATCGATACAAATCCTCTCACTTTACCCTCTCACTGACGCCTAATTCCAACTCGCACTGACCCATGGTGGAGGATGATGCCTCCTGTGCAGCGACATTAGAGACAAGGAGATGGAGCTATGCCTCAACCGCATCGGCTCCATGCATCGCCAGCTCAGTTGCTATATATTCTCCCAATGTCTTGCTGTGAGGAGGAAGATGCCACGCGCTTAGTCGCCGGATGTCCACGACCACGGTCTGCAACATCCCAGTGACCTCGGCTCCTTCCCATGGTCCAAGCTCCATCATGATGCTTCATGTTTTCTTGGTGCTATGCCATTTCATGTTCTTGCTTATGATAATGCTAATTCTATGAAGGTTTTTATTTTCTTTGTGCAGTGTCACATGCAAAACTAGGAAGGTGGTGATTTCTTTGATATGGAATCAATCTATCAGTGGCTTATCATACATGTTGTGAAGCAGCGAAAAGCATCCCAATGGGCTAGATTTTGCACTTTGATTAGACCTTTATTTGTTCGTATATGTCGATGTCGGAGATCGACACGCGGGAATCCGGAGGACCCCTTTTTGGTTTGGCACAAGGAAGCGGTGAATCTGGGTTCAAACTCGCGGTAAAGATGGGGTGGAGTCGGTAAAACCGAAGGAAGATCGCAACTGCAATGGACACCAGGGGTTATACAGGTTCGGGCCACCTATGAGGTGTAATACCCTACTCCTGTTCTTTGTGTAATATGAGGGATGAATTACAGGAACTGGCGAGGGTGTTCTCCTTGGGGATGTTGGAGGTGGTGACTAAGGTGGGATGTTTGAAGCCCAAGGTCCCCAATAATGGCAGAACCTTAGGCTTGTTTCTGGGGTTGCTCAGAATAGCTGGGAGCTGTTGTGTAGGAGCTAACACCAGGAACCTGACAAACAGAACGAACCTGAACCAATCAGAACCGTCTTTATGATGGACTTGGACCTTCTTTTATAGTGCAAGGGGACACCACAATAGTCCTGATTTTCTCTACTCCGCTCCACGTGATGGAGCGGCTCTTGCCTTGTCTTGTCGGAGAAGCCACCCCCATCTTTGTCCCTGTTGCTGCGTCATGGAGTTGGAGGAGAAAAGTGGGCGTCGTGGCTGCCATGCTGCTGACGTAAGGATGGGCCGGCCTACCTACTCCAGTGGGGCCCACTGGTCAGTGGCCCTTCACCTGGATAGGCGTTGGTGCAGCACCCTGGCCTAGTACTCGTGTTCTCTCCCCCACGCGGCCGCCCGATGCGTTCAATGTGACTGGACGGGTCGTGGAGGGGGGCGTGCGTGGAGTGATCAAGCAGTCATACCACGGTCGCCGTCAAAGACTTTATACCCCTTTTTACCTTGTGATGGGCAAAAGGGTGATGATGAGAGCGGCTGACAGCCACGATGTCACATCGCATTAAATGCGACGGGGCAGGCGCTTAGCCTCTCTCTCTCTTTAGGCATTAAATGAGGTAGTTGGCAGTTAGACTCGCCCCTCCCCCAAAGAGGTGCGGGGTGAGGGGCGAGGGGTCCGGGTGATCCGGGTCCTGCCGCCTAGGGGTCCGGGTGATCCCGGATCCTGCCACTTGGGGAGTACGGTGGCCTCCGGGCAGCCCCCGAGCCAAGCCTCTCTTGGGGTGGCCACGTGGCCGCCCGTGGCCAGGACCCGTTTGAGCCGTCGAGAACATATCTTTGGTGCGTCCTGGTGGGCGAAGGCGCCTTCCTTTTCCAGATATCGTATCTCCAACATACCCCCGGGCCCATATCACCGACAGTAGCCCCCGGTGTTGACCGTGGCCGAAGCCGGATTCGGGCGCGGTTAACGCCATTTCTTGAGTATGTGGGCCCGGGCACTGGATGTGCCTTGCCATAATAGGAGGGCGGTACGCGACAGCTGACGCTGTGCTTGGCTAGGCCTTTTCCAGATGGGGGGCGTGTTATTCGGCCACGCACACGGGGCCCCATCAAACCGCCTAGCTCTCGCCGTCCTGCGTAGTGTTCCTGGTGGGCGCGAAACCCCAGTGGCGCGGGAACTGAAGAGGATGCGAAAAAACGAAGGGGCGCGGAGCCGAGGGGGCACGTCATGTGGTAGTGGGGCGAAATTAATACCGTAGAACTCGAGGGCCGTGGTTGCTTATAAAAACAGATCCATGAGAGGGGATCAGTTTTACGCTTTCCACAGCCATCGCCTCTTACAGCCATCGCCTCTCATCTTCCCAGCGCCCTTGCTCCTTCACCTCCCTTCTCTCTGCCACCGGCTTCCTCTTTCGCATTCCAGCGTCTGCCTTGGAGATGGCCCGTGATTCGCCTTTGGAGCCGGGGAGCGTGCTCCCTAAGTCCTTGGTTCGCACCGCGGAGGCCCGAAGCCTCTTCAACAAGTACCTGCCGCGCGGCACGCGCAGCGACGACGATGTCCCTGAGGAGCAGCCCCCCATGAAGATGGTGTTCTTCACCTCTTTCGCCATGGTCGGGCTGGTGCCGCCTTTCTCTCTCTTCTTCCTCGACGTGCTGGAGTTCTACGACCACCGGCTACACCACCTCACCCCCAACGCCGTCTTCTACCTCGCCGTCTTCGCCTACACCTGCGAGATGTTTGTGGGGGTGATGCCCTCACTGCATCTTTTCCAGCAGTTCTTCCGGGTATGCCGGGCGGGCTCCCTCGGCGTGGTTGGGTACGTGGCGATCCAGCCGCGCAACGATAGGACCGTCGGCACCCCCTTCATCGACATCCACCCCCGCTCCAGGTGGGAGAACTGGAGGGCCTTCTGGTTCTACACCAGCCTGGGCGACCACCCCCGCCTCTCCCTTCCGACGGGGATCCCGGTGAACCAGAGGAACTGGGGAGCGCGTCCGCGAGCTGGGAGGGAGCTGGACGGGGTGCTGGAGAGGATCAGCTACCTCCGGAGGGGGGGCCTGTCCAGCTACACGGTCTTTCGTGACTTTCAGATGAGGCACATCGCGCTGCTGCAGGAGAGGCCACGCCCCGCCCACATGTACACGGGCTTCAACGACGATATGCGGACCCATGTGGGCGCCGCCTTCGATTGGGACGAAAAAGACCTCACGATCCTGGTCCGCCGCACCCTCGGCGTCATGGCAATGGACCTGACACAGCTCCCGCCCGGGTTGGTGCCGCTGTGCCAGGATTTGGTACGCCCGGAGATCCTGCATGCGCTGCAGGTAGTGGGGGACGGCATGGGCTCGTCGTCAGCAGCGCCGGGCATTACCTCGAGGGGTGGGGCGACGACTACGCCGACGCCAACGACCAGGTGCCCATCGGGTGGCTGGGCCGCCGGGGTCCGGGCAGGAACGAGTCGGGGGCTCCGGACCCGAAGTGGAAGAGGAAGAGGTCAGAAGAGGACCCTGCACCTGCCCCATCTCCACCACGCGGCGGTGGCGCAGAGCGCGCCGCTCCTCCCCGCAGATCTGGAGGCCCGCAGGTGGTGGGCCCGGCCCCAAGGGCCACTCCGTCGGGGACCAGGACGACCACAGCGACGACGACGACAACGACGGCGGAGGCCGGGAGCACGCCTACGGTGAGCGCGCTGTCGGTGGAGGCCGGCCGCGGTGCTCCAGCGTCGACGGAGGCGGCGAGTGACAGCCCAGCGAGCCCTCCGGGTGGTCCTGCAAAGAAAAAGCGGGCCATCTCCCGGGTCTCCTGGGGCTTCAACGTCACCCGCAGGTAACGCCTTGTAGATACGTACATGCCCAGCGGGCCTTGCGTTTTTGTCTTGTGTGTTCATCCCTTGCTATGCTTACTCCCACCCCTAGCCGCGAGCACCGACATTTTCGCCCCAGGGTTATACCCAAGGGCGGCTCTGCCTCTGGCTCGGCGGGGGAGGCATAGCAGAGGCCCGGGATGCTGGAGCCCTCCGGGTCCGGGTCACCTCCTACGGGTTCGGGCTCGGGCCCGGTGCGACCTGAGGAGGGGGCCTACCCAGATGCCGGGGCGCCGGTCGCCCACGAGGAACAAGTTGGGGGCCCTCCGCCGTCGACAGATTTGGGGCGACCTGGCCCCGACGTGGAGGCGGCGACAGCGGGCAGCAGGGAGCAGCCCCAGGGGTCCCCTCCGCAGGAGCCATCGCCGCCACCACGATAGCCATCGCCCGCGTCATGCCATCCGGCGCCGTCGCCTCGCCGGCCAACACGAGCTCTGCTGAGCGCCGTGCGCCTCCGATCCTCGGCGCGAGAGGCGGCCTCACCGAAGGCGGGGGCGCCAGCGGGCGCGGCGGCGGGCGGCTCTAGTCATGGAGCGCCTTCGGCTTCCCGCCCGGCGCAGATGGTCGACGTCCGCTCGAGCTCCGACTCCGAATCCGGGGGCGCTCGGTCCGAGTTTGTGGTCGCCCTGGATACCGAGCCCCTCATCCGGTCACAGGAGCGGGCGAGGGCGATTGTGTCCAGGGCGCTGGAGGAAGCCAACGCGGTCTCCTTGGAGGGGCTCCGGGCCCAGATCTAGGCCTTGGCGGCCAGGGAGGTCGCGGTGGCGCGGCGGGAGGCCGACGTCGAAGAAGGCCGCCGGGAGCTGGTGGCCACGGCGAGGGTGGAGGGCCTCGTACGTAGGCGGGAGCTGGCGGATATCGAGCAACGCCGGGGGGAGCTCAACCAGGTGTTCGAGGACACCGTCGTTGAGCGGCACGCCGCGGACTTTCACGAGCAGGTCGCTGCCACCGCGGAGGAAAGGGTCCGCACCACCTCCTGAAGGTTCATCCGCGACCTCAACGAGCGCGCCCAGGAGCTCGACCGACGCGAGCGCACCCTACGCGACGCTGAAGCCGCCGCCGCCAGCACTGACGTCGAGCTCCAGGCCCACGAGGCCGGCCTGGCGGAGCGGGAGAAGGCTCTGGACGCGGCGTGGCGGGCGGTCGAGGACCGGGAGGCCGCCGTTGCTAGGGCCGAGAAGAACTCCGCCGCACGGGAGGCGAACGCGGTGGCCCAGGAGAAGGCCATCGCCGAGCGCGAGGCCACCGTGGAGGGGAGCGAGGTGACGATGCTGGAGGCCCAGGAGGAGGCCTCCCGGTATCTGAAGGCCGTTTGGGAGCGCGACAGCTGCTTGCTGCTACCTCGTGCCGTCGGCAAGCTGAGCTGGAGCGGTAGGGAGCGGGATCGGCGGCCGGAGCGGGCGGTCGGCGGCAGCGAGGCGCAGTGCGAAGCTCCCGCCCGCGGTGCCGGAGGCAGAGGCACGCCGCCGGATCGCGGAGCTGGAGCACACCCTGAGCTTGGGGCTTCGGGTCATGGCCTCGTCCGTCGAGCGCCTTCGGGAGGCGGCTCGTGAGGTGGGGGTCATCCGTCCCCTCACCGGCGTCCCTACCTTGGGGGGGTTAGCCACGCATATAGATGAGCTGGCTGAGGGGATAAAAAGGGTGCCAAAGGAGATCGACGAGGTGGCGAAGGAGTCGTCATACGACTTATCCCGCCAGGTCGCGACGCTCATCCTGTCGAGCTACCAAGCCCGTGACCCCGGCTTGACCCTTACATCCCCACCGAGGACTTCCCCGTGGGCACCAAGGAGGCCGCTCGGCGTCGCGTCCAGGATGCCATTGATTCCATCATGGTGGGCTTTGACGGCACCCCAGCGGCATTTCAGCTCGCCTTCCGCGAAGACCCGTCGGACGAAGACGGCTCGGAGAATGCTCCCAGCGACCTGCCGGCCGCCTAGGACTTCCTCTCCTTTTTTGCCTTCATCTGTACTTATGAAAAACATTGTAACATTGTTTATAATATTAATGCACTTGCCTTTATCATGCTGGACTTGTATTGTAGCAGCCTATCGCAGCTGCTTCTGATGGTTCATAACGATTCGTATATGTACGTATATATATATTGGGAGCCCCCGGCCAACTTAGCGCACACGTAGTGGCGGTTAGTTGGCCCGAGCCCCTGCCTGTTTGCTTCCCTGCAATGGTAGTTTAACTTTTAGTTAGTTCGGCCATTACAAGAATATGGTAGTATGGTCTTCTGCCATGGTTTGTCCCATGTACTGGGAGCTGGTCCGGGTTCGGGCAGCATGCATCGACCGGCGGCTGGTGCCTTCCTCGGGGTTTCGGGTAGGAGCGAAGGCATAAAAAGGCCAGCGGGGCAGCGGCAACGGGGGGTTCGGGACAGGCGTGTTAGTACGCACCCGAGCCCCCAGGCGTTGACTACCCCTAGGCATGATAGTATGCAGCATCGCTCTACCTTCGATGCCCTTAGGGCTCTTAGGCTAAGGCGGGCAAGGCCAGAAGACCACTGGAAACCAGCATCCGCAGCACATGTTCCAGCACATGGGGGAAAACACACTACAAGTAGGTATTTTGTAAGAAAATCATAGGGAATGTAAGAGCGAACTCATTGTTCATGCCATTGGAAGCAGTGAATGAACTTTCATGTATGTTTCAGCACGCCATGCGGCTTATGGGTAGAACTTGCGCAGGTGGGAAATGTTCCACGGGTTCGGCAGCGGAGTGCCGTCCTCTGTGGCTAGGCGAACTACTCCCGGACGCAGGGTGCCGATAACTTTGTATGGCCCCTCCCACATCGGGGATAATTTGCTCAGCCCCGCACGCGTTTGTACGTGACGCAGGACGAGATCATTGATCTGCAGCGCTCGGGGGCTGACTTTGTGTTGATGGTAGCGGCGGAGGCTCTGCTGGTAACGGGTCGCGCGAAGTGCTGCCTGGCGCCGTCTTTCTTCCAGGTAGTCCAGGTCGTCGCGACGCAGCTGTTCTTGATCTGCTTTGGTGTATAACGTGGCTCGGGGCGATCCTAGGGTGAGCTCGGAAGGCAAGACCGCCTCGGCTCCATACACCAAGAAGAAAGGTGTTTCCCCGGTGGCGCGACTCGGTGTTGTCCGATTGGCCCAAAGGACCGCAGGCAGCTCGTCAGTCCACGATTCCCCATGCTTCTTGAGGACGTTGTAGGTCTTCGTCTTGAGGCCTTTCAATATTTCCGCGTTTGCACGCTCGGCCTGACCGTTGCTTTGGGGGTGGGCGGGCGAGGCGAAGCAGAGCTTGATGCCCATATCGTCGCAATACTCGCCAAACAGCTCACTCGTGAATTGGGTGTCGTTGTCAGTGATGAGCCTGTTGGGGACCCCGAACCTTGCTGTGATGCCTCTCATGAACCGCACAGCCAAAAGCTTGTCGATGACGCTGATTGGATAGGCCTCAGGCCACTTGGCAAATTTTTTCGATGGCGACATATAGAAATTTGCAGCCGCCCCGTGCCTGCTTAAATGGGCCCAGGATGTCCAGCCCCCAAACCGCGAACGGCCATGAGAGCGGGATGGTCTGGAGGGCCTGAGCCGGCAGGTGTGTCTGCTTGGCATGGAATTGGCATGCTCGGCACCGCCGCACGAGGTCTGTCGCGTCCTCTAGCGCGGTGGGCCAGCAAAATCCTTGGCGATGTCTTTCCCACCAAGGTTCGGGAGGCTGAGTGCGCCCCACACTCTCCCTCATGGATCTCGACTAGGAGCTCGAGACCCTGTTCCCAAGCGATGCATTTCATGAGCACTCCGTTGGCACCACGTCGGTAGAGTGTCCCTTCCACCAACACGTACCTTTTGGAGGTACGGGTAATGCGTTCGTTTTCCTCGCGTTGCTCGGGCAATGACGCGTCTTGCAGATACACGTGGATTTCCGAAATCCAAGCCACCTGGCGCGTGATGTCGGTCCTGGTAGGACCAGGATGTGGTTGGTCTGCCAGGTCCGGGGCGTCGGGACCAGTCAATTCCTGCCCTTGGGGCAGTTCGGGGCATGCCAACGGCTCTGTGAGCTTTTCTTCGAATGCGCCTGGCGGGGCTGGTGCTCGCGTGGACGCGATCCTAGACAGCTCATCCACCAGGGTATTATCTCTTCTGGGAACGTGGCGCAGCTCGAGGCCATCGAAATGGCGCTCCATATGTTGTATTTCCTTGACATAAGCTTCCATCTGGGGTCAGTGCATTGGTACTCCTTGGAAACCTGGTTTACGACCAGTTGGGAGTCCCCGAGGACTAGCAGACGGCGGATTCCCATGCCTGTTGCTGCTCGCAACCCCGCTAGAAGCCCTTCGTATTCGGCCATGTTGTTGGTTGCCCGAAAGTCAAGCCGGACGACGTACCGGAGTACGTCGCCCGTTGGGGAAGTTAACACCACGCCTGCCCCGGCCCCGTGCAGGGTGAGTGAACCATCGAAGTTCATCATCCAATGCGCGGTCCGCTGGCCGCGACCCTCCGCACTCTCGGGTTCACCCGGGGGTGGATCGCTATCGGCCGCAGGCGTCCATTCCGCCACGAAATCAGCCAAAGCCTAGCTTTTGATTGCATCACGGGCTTCAAAATGCAGGTCAAACTCTGACAATTCGATAGCCCACTTGACTACTCATCCCGTGCCCTCCCGGTTGTGCAGGATTTGCCCGAGAGGGTAGGACGTGACTACCGTTACCCGATGCACTTGGAAGTAGTGGCGCAGCTTCCTGGAAGCCACGAGCACGGCGTAGAGTATTTTCTGGGCTTGCGGGTAACGTGTCTTCGCGCCCGCAACACCTCGCTAATAAAGTAGACCGGCCGCTGCACCTTGGTGTGGGCCTTAGTTACTTTGCTAGGGGCGACAGGTTCGGGTGCACCGGGGCGGGTTACCTCAGTATCCGGGGCTGCCAGGCCATCGCCTCCCCGGGGCCCTCAGGGCCACTCTGGGTGGAATGGGCCTCGGGAGCCTCCGGACTAGGGGGCCAGGTGGCTCCCTGAAGCCCAGGGGGCCAAAGGCCGCCTCCGGGTTCGGGTGCTTCCTCAGCCACACCGTTCCGAGGTTTCCTGCCTCCGAGTGTGGTGAGGCTGGGCGCGTCTAAGATTCCAGCTCGTCATCGCGCTCCACAACCAGCGCCGCACTGATCACTTGGGGAGTCGCCGCCAAATATAACAGAAGGGGTTCTCCTTCTTGAGGCGCTACCAATACGGGCGGCGAAGAGAGATAACGCTTGAGCTCGCTCAAGTCTTTCTCTGCTTCGTCCGTCCAAGTGAAGGGGCCAGTTCGCTTTAGCAGCTTAAATAGAGGGAGCGCCCGCTCTCCTAGCCTTGATATAAAATGACTCTGGGCAGCTACACAACCAGCAATTTTCTGCACATCTTTGAGTTTCCTAGGGGGGCGCATCTCCTCTATCGCTTTTATTTTTGTGGGGTTGGCCTCGATTCCTTGGGCAGAGACCAAAAACCCTAACAGTTTGCCTGCTGGTACCCCGAACACGCATTTTTCTGGGTTCAGCTTCATGCGGGAGGACCGGAGGTTATCAAATGTCTCGGCTAGGTCCGGGAGCAAGGTTCTTTGGTCCCGGGACTTGACCACGAGATCATCGACATACGCCTCAACATTACGCCCTATTTGGTCTTTTAACGTGATGCGGACACCACGTTGGAAAGTGGACATGGCATTCTTTAGACCAAAAGGCATAGACATGTAGCAAAAGGTACCCACAGGGGCAATAAATGCAATTTTCTCCTCATCCTCTATAGCCATGCGGAACTGATGATAACCAGAGTATGTATCTAGGAAACATAAGAGGTCGCACCCCACAGTGGAGTCGACTATCTGGTCTATTCGAGGCAGAGGGTAAGAGTCTTTAGGACATGCCTTGTTGAGGTCGGTGTAGTCGATGCACATGCGCAGCTTGTGGTTGGCTTTCGGGACGACCACCGGGTTAGCCAACCACTCCGGATGCAGCACTTCCCGGATGAAGCCGGCCTCCTGGAGCCGTGCCACCTCTTCGCGGATGAACGCCTACCGCTCTGGGGCCTGCCGCCTCACTTTCTGTCGGACCGGTCGTGCATCCGGCCGTACTGCAAGTCGGTGCTCAATCACCTCCCTGGGGACTCCGGGCATATCCGACGGCTTCCAAGCAAACACATCGGCGTTCGCCCGCAGGAAGGAGACGAGCGCATCTTCCTATTTGGGGTCCAAGTTGCCGTCAATCTTGACGGTCTTGGACGGGTCGTCGCCCAACTGGATGGACTTGATTACCACCTCATCGGCCGAGGTGATATTCTGTTTTGGGGCCCGGGAACCCGGGGCCTCCCCTTGAGGGCCTTCGGGTTCAATGCGGTCGGCCGCCGCAATGTCATCCACGCGCGCTTCTGCACAATCTAGCGTGGTTTTAACGTCAGCATGGACGGTGATGGGGCCTTCGGGGCCCGGCATCTTGAGCTGGGGGTAGGCATAATGGGTGGCCGCCATGAACTTCACCAACGTCGGCCTCCCGAGCACGGCGTTGTAGGGCAGGTTGAGGTCCGCCACTTCAAAGTCAATCCGCTCGGTGCGAAAATTGGCGGGATTCCCAAAGGTGACCGGCAGCGCGATCTGCCCGAGGGGCCACACCTTCCCGGGCGTCACCCCAATGATGGGATAGGACGGCCCGAGCACCATCCCCAGGGCCTTGATTGCATCAAAGGCCTTCGGGGATAGTATATTGAGGGCCGCACCCCCGTCAATTAAGACTCGGGCGACCTTGACGTTGCAAATGATGGGGGAGGTCACGAGGGCCAAGTGGCCGCTACGTGCGATGCTCCCCGGGTGATCGGTCTGGTCGAAGGTGATTGGCACCTCCGCCCAGCGTGACTTTTGGGCCGTCTCGTGGGACGGCACAGCCGCGAGGAGCTCACGCCTCATGGACTTGAGGCTCCGACGGGACACCTGGGCACCCGCCCCTCCGTCGATGGTGGCGACGACGTGCTGGGGATCTTGGTAGCCCAAATCATCATCTTCATCTCCGGCGGGGGCCACACCCTTGGCCTCCTCTCGTCGGTTGTCCAAACGCTCCGCCGGGGCCTTGCCCTTGCGGCGGGTTTCCTTCTCCTTCTCCCTCCGCTCCTGCTCGTATTTTTGTACCCGCTCGGCCAAGTTCTTGATCGAGCGGCACTCGGAGAGGTCGTGGTGGGAGGTTTGGTGCACTATGCACCACTTGCCCCCGACCTGGCCCTGGAGGCGAGGGTCCAGGGAGCGCCTGCGGTTGCCCGCGGGCTTACCCTTTCGCGAGGGCTTCTCGACACCGTCGGCGGCGAGGACGTGGCCCTCCTCGCCACCGCGCGATGGCTTGTGCTTCCGCCGCCGTTCGCGCTGTTCCTCCCAGGATGCGGAGGGGGCAGCGCTGGTGGAGGCTAGGGCAGGATTCCTAGGATTCCAAACCCGAGCCTCTTCCTTGCGGGCCACCCTGTCGGCAAGCTCAAAGAGCTCCGTGGTGGTCCGAGGGGCCTTGGACTCGATCTTCTCCAACATAACGTCATGGCATACACCACTCCGGAAGGCGAAGATCACTGCATGGTCAGCGATGGACGGTATGGTGTTGCGAACCTGGCAAAAACGTTGGATGTATTTGCGCAGGGACTCGTCCTCTCCTCGCCGGACCATGTGGAGGTCTGCCTCCACCCTCGGGCATGGGTACGTGCCCTGGAAGTTAGAGGTGAACTGCCGGCACAAGTCGTCCCACGAGGTGACCGACTGAGCCGGCAGATTCATTAGCCAGGAGCGGGCCTGGCCCTTGAGCGCTATGGGGAAGAAGTTGGCCATGACGAGCTCGTCACCTTCAGCAGCCTCGATGGCTGTGGTGTAAATGTGGAGGAACTCAACTGGATTCACCGAGCCGTCATACTTCTCCGTGAGGGCCGGCCTAAACTTGTTAGGCTAGCGCACATGGAGGAGGCCAGCGACGAAGGCCCGACAGCCATTGCCGGCTGAAGGGGGCGACGAGGGCTGAGGGGTCCCCTTGGGTGCCGCGGAGCCTCCTACTCGCGGCAGGGCCACCATAGCCGCTCGCCGTCCCCTAAGGGGCTCTCCCTGCGGCAGGGCCGCTGCGGCCGCTCGCCGAGCGCTTGCGCCTCCTGACGAGGAGGCACAGTCCTGAGCCTGCCCCATGCGACGCTCGTCGTGGCGCTGCTCGATGCAAAGGCGGGCGTCCCGCTCTGCGTATAGCAGATCTCGGGGCGCCTCTGGCTGGGCTGCAGCCGAGAGGCTCCCTTCCGTCCTCGCGGCAGCCGCTGTCCTTCGAGCCTATCGTCAAGAGGACGAGCTGACCGTGGTGTGTGAACCGCGCGGTTGGCGGCTAGAGGAAGCGAGGTCGGCGACCGTTGACGCCGGGCCGTGCCTACCATCTTCGCCACATCGTCAAACCAACGCTTGGCGTTGGATCCCTCGTCCGGAGTGACCGGGGGTGACGCAAAAGAGCTTCCGCCGCCTGAAGGACGCCTTCAGGCATGCCAAACTCCGGGCGACGATGAACGTCCCCCGGTGAGGTTCGCCGGTGCGTCCGCTCGAGCGTGGCCGGATCTGCGGGAGCATTGACTGATCCCTGCGGATGCCCGGCCCCTCCGCCCACCATCATTTCGGGGCGAGAGAAGGTGGCGCGGCCCCGGCTGCCACCGCTGCCGTCAGAGGCGGTGAGGGGGACAAAGGTCCTCCCTCCCCTGAGCGGAGGTGGCGGAAGTTAGGGCTATGCCCGCCCGTGTCAACCTCCTCGGCTGCCTTGTCGGCCAAGTCACACTCGCGGGTAGCGAGTGAGCCTGATGCAGACCGTAGGATGTGGCCGTGAACCATGGCAAGGACGGGGAGAGGGGGGTTTTTCGGCGGGAGATGGAAGGAACACAGGAGTTTAAACCCAAATGCAGTGCACTCCCCCTACCTGGCGCGCCAGCTGTCGATGTCGGAGATCGATATGCAAGAATCCAGAGGACCCCTTTTTGGTTCGGCACAGGGGAGCAGTGAATCTGGGTTCAAACTCGTGGTAAAGATGGGGTGGAGTCGGTAAAACCAAAGAAAGATCGCAACTGCAATGGACACCAGGGGTTATACAGGTTCGGGCCACCTATGAGGTGTAATACCCTACTCTTGTTCTTTGTGTAATATGAGGGATGAATTACAGGAACTGGCGAGGGTGTTCTCCTTGGGGATGTTGGAGGTGGTGACTAAGGTGGGATGTTTGAAGCCCAAGGTCCCCAACAATGACAGAACCTTAGGCTTATTTTTGGGGTTGCTCAAAATAACTGGGAGCTGTTGTGCAGGAGCTAACACCAGGAACCTGACGAACAGAATGAACCTAAACCAATCAGAACTGTCTTTATGATGGACTTGGGCCTCCTTTTATAGTGCAAGGGGACACCACAGTAGTCCTGATTTTCTCTACTTCGCTACACATGATGGAGCGGCTCTTGCCTTGTCTTGTCGGAGAAGCCACCCCCATCTTTGTCCCTGTTGCTGCGTCATGGAGTTGGCGGAGAAAAGCGGGCGTCGTGGCTGCCATGCTACTGACGTAAGGATGGGCCGGCCTACCTACTCCAGTGGGGCCCACTGGTCAGTGGCCCTTCACCTGGATAGGCGTTGGTGCAGCACCCCTAGTACTCGTGTTCTCTCCCCCACGCGGCCACCCGATGCATTCAATGCGACTAGACGGGGCGTGGAGGGGGGCGTGCGTGGAGTGACCAAGCAGTCATACCACGGTCGTCGTCAAAGACTTTATACCCCTTTTTACCTTGTGATGGACAAAAGGGTGATGCCGATGTCGTAGGTCGACACGCAGGGATCCCTGGGATCCCCTTTTTGGTTCAGCACGGGGAGCGATGTATCCTGGCTCAAACTCGTAGGAAAGATGAATCAATGCAGATGAGGCGGGAATTTATACAGGTTCGGGCCACCAGCGCGGTGTAATACCCTACTCCTGTGTATATGTAGTATGTAGAGCAGGTTGGCAAGAACAATGAGAGTGTTCTTCTTCCTTAGATCTTGTGATCGATCGGCACGGGGCCTCCTGGAACCAGCACTTTTATGATGGACTTGGGTCTCCTTTTATAGAACAAGGGAACACCACAGCAGTCCTACCTTTTTCCTACTTCACTCCTCGTGAGGGAGTGGTTTTTGCCTTGTCCTGTCGGAGAAGCCATTCCATTTCTACTCCACCCTGTTTGCCGCGTCATGGAAGGTGAAAAAAGAGCGGCCGTCGTGGCTGCCATGCTGCTGACATGATGATGGTGTGCCTACCCCCTCCGATGGGTCCCACCAGTCGACGGCTCATCCCATAGGGAGGTGTAGGCGCCGCGCTTCCTGCGCTCACACTCTCTCTCCCACGCAGCCGCCCAGTGCATTAAATGCGACTGGGCAGGGCGTGAGGGGGGCGTGCGCGGAGTGGGTGTGCGGTCATATCACGGTCTTAGTCAAGAACTTTTAGCCCTTTTTGCCTCGTGATAGGCAAAAAGGGGTGATGATGGGAGCAAGCGCGCCGCGCCACATCGCATTGAATGCGGCGAGGCAGGCGCTCAGCTTTCCTCTATTTGAGCATTAAATGGGTTGGTTGGTAGTTGGATTCGCCTCTCTCTCAGAGAGGTGCAGGGTAGAGGATGGGGGGTCGGGTGATCCGGTTCCCTGAGCCGACAGAGTCAGGGAACCGGACCCTATCGACCGAGGGGTTGGGGGATCCGGACCCCGTCGCTTGGGAGTATGGCGGCCTCCGGGCAGCCTCCGGGCCATCCCCTTCCGGGGCGGCCACGTGGCCACCCGTGGCCGGGACTCGCCTAGCTCTCCAGGGTATAATTTTGACGCTCTTTGATGGACAGGGGCGCCTTCCCTTTCCTTAAATGTCACACCCACGACATACCCTCGGGCCCATATCACCGACAGTGATGATGAGAGCGGCTGACAGCCGCGCCTCACATCGCATTAAATGCGACAGGCGGGCATTAAATGAGGTAGTTGGCAGCTGGACTCGCCCCTTCCCCAAAAAGGTGCGGGGTGAGGGGCGGGGGGTCCGGGTGATACCGGGTCCTGCCGCCTAGGGGTCCGGGGGATCCCGGATCCTGCCACCTAAGGAGTACGGTGGCCTCCGGACATCCCCCGAGCAAGCCCCTCTTGGGGTGGCCACGTGGCCGCCCGTGGCCAGGACCCGTTTGAGCCGTCGAGAACATATCTTTGGCGTGCCCTGGTGGACGAAGGCGCCTTCCTTTTTCAGATATCGTATCTCCGACATATCCCGGGCCCATATCACCGACAGTATACTATGCTTTTGTTGGTCAAATTTAGTTAGAGTGCAGATTGCAAATGATTTTCTTATGCTATTTTTGCCTTGCCATTCACGGTAAGGATTGTGTGAATAATGAGTGTTATAGTGTTTCTTTCTCTGTTGCCGATGTGTTGTCCTTAATTTCTTTGTTTTAATAAGTAAGAAGACATTTTTTTTCTCAGTTTGTATAATGAAAACATTACTGTTTTCTAGTCTTTAATAGTGCATATACATACTTCTCAAGTCTAAGTCCGCGTATGTCTTTTTTCTCAACTGCTCACTAAATATGGTTCTATTGTAGAGGCTATTTTTTCTTTCTATTGTAGAGGCTAGTTTTTCTTTGAATATTTTGACAAAATAAACTTATTCAGACATAATGTACTGCATTTTACTTGTGGCCAACAGCACAGTGTCCGTAGTTGCAGTGTGAGATCTTGCGGTGGTGGCATGGTGGTTCGTAATGTTCTGCTTTTAGATGTTCATGTTCTGAATATTTGGGTTGAACGGAGCAGTTGGGGAGTGGATTCGTTTAAATTGACTAGTTGAATTTTGTTCTACCGCAGGAACCGGATATGTGGAGTTTTTTTTGCAGTTGATATGCAAGTTGTTTTATGGAGTTTCTAGTTTAACTGAGCGGCTGAATGAATCATTATGAGCATTTTGACCAAAAGGTTTCTTTATGAATTCGTTATTGCCTTTTTTGTTTTGCTAAATTGCAAAATGTTCGATTGCACTGGGACTAAGTCGAGACCAACAAAGTTTGATCGCAGACTTGACATTATGTGTGCTTTTATTTCCATCAATTTAATTTCCGGCCGGAAACTACTCTTGTTGGCAAGCTAATCCCGTTGCTCCAATTGATAGCCTTCAGAGGAACTTCAAGAATATGATTATCCGTGATTTCAAAGTGTAAAGAAGCGAGTTTCGTCAAGTTCATCGGTGACTCTGGACAGATTATGCTGAAGATTTTTGTTGTGCTGATACATATGCGTTCATCTTTGGCCAATGTAAGGCCTTCTCCTGTACTGTGCAAATTTATCCAATAATGATGCTACAGCATGGTGATTGTAGAAGACATTATATATATATATATATATATATATATATATATATATATATATATATATATATATATATATATATATATATATTGTCTGTGACGCGCCGCACAGCCCCCATCCCGTGTGGCATGGCCAAATCTCTAATTTGAAAACTCAAATTGAAAATCCGAACCGTTCAAATTGTTCTACATATTAATATCACCTTGTATACCAAATTTTATATTTTTTAAATTTTTTAATATTTTATCATATAGGTCAAAGATGCATTAATCCAACGATTTCTGAGTATCTATTTTATTGTATATACATATATATATATGTAAGATATAGATGCATGGCTCATCGTTTGGCTTATTCGCTTACTAGCAACTAAATAATAATTTATAAATACAATTTTTATGTACGTGTTTTTAATAATTAAAAATAAATGCTATAAAATAAACAACAATTAAAAAACATAATATCAATTTTAAAATTAAATTTAAAATTTTAAATTATAGTAACCATAAGGTTGTGTTCGATGAGTAAAGTTAGTAGAGGTTAGTTTTTATGGAATATGAAACTAGTTAATATAATTAATTGATCATTAATTATTATAAACTAAAAAATAATTAACTTAGACATATATTTTTTAAAAAAAATATATTATGTATTATTTTAGAAAATATGTTAACAAAAAATAAGAAAATAGTAATTTAGAGTTAGACGATAGAACGAGGCCTAAAGTATAAGCGGAAAGATGAGGTTAACCATGTTTCGTGAAGAAAAATTTTGAAATTTCTATTCATTAATCGCATAATAGCTCAAAAGGGTCTAAATAACATGTATATAATTTTTTACTAATTTTATTTCTTTTTTAACCACTTATAGTTCTAATTTGAGACTAGCCAAAAAATTCACGAAAATACAATAAATCAAAGAAATATAGCAAAACCAATCAAAAAATTACCAAATTTTATAATTAGGAATTACATGTTGTATTTACATAATAGAGAAAGTTTGGAGGGTAGATGAGAAAAAATCTTCACAATTTTGCCGAGTGTCAGGATAAGATACTCGGCAAAATATCACCTTTGCCGAATGCCTTTGTGAGACACTCGGCAAAGGTCCCATTTTACCGAGTGCCATGCCTTAGCTCTCGGCAAAGGAGATATTTCGCCGAGTGTTTTGACCTGGCACTCGGCAAATCGTTTGACAAACGGCTTCAGCGATGGCCGTTGTAATTTTGTCGAGTGTCTTTTATTGCACTCGGCAAAAATGTAATTTTGCCGAGAGCCATGCGGAGGCACTCGACAAAAATTACCTGTTTGGCGAGTGTTTTTGTTCGTCGAGTGTTTACTCTCGACGAAGTGTTGATTTTGCCTAGGGTTTCTTTTTGCCGAGAGCCCTCTCGGTAAATATGTTATTCGGCGAGTGTCTGATACAATACACTCGGCAATCCTTTTCCCATAATGGTTGAAACGAAAGCATGAAACTGAGTATAATTTGCGGCGCACGGAACGTGGATAGAAGGGACAATACAATGCACCGACGTGCAGCCAAAGTGATGCAGCACACCGCTAGCTTCAAGCTAGAGGGTGGAAAAACTGACGATATCAGCATGCACGCATGCGTATGCAGCCACAAGCGTGATCATCAGCATGTACGTACGTGTACGTATGTATGCATTTGCAGCCACGACCGAGTACGTAGCTGGGCTGACCTGTCTCCACACGTGTACAAGTGGCCAAATTAAAGATTGAGAGATGATAGACGGAAGAAGAAGTGGTGTATTGTGATGGGTTACATTTTCAGGATTAAAAATTGAGTAAAAATTAAATAATCAATAATCCTATGAAAATTGTGTAGAACGAAAGGTCGGGTTTTAAAGGTCACAGATTATTCTTTATATTTGAGAACATAGTATTAGAGTATGAGAGTAAGTTTAATAGAGCATGATTGATGAGATCGATGAGAGAATAAGGGCCCGTCATGTAATATATACAGTCGGTCGGTTCGATGAGTCGCGACGCTTGCTAGCTACGTTTTTCATCCTAAAATATAAAATATTTAATCAGATATAATATATTTTAGTTTAAATTTGAATGACAAATATATTTAAATTTATAATATTAAAATGCATTACATTTAATTTAAATATATTATATTTTAGATCGGAGAGTGTTGAGCTGAATGCGTGCGTGAGCGTGGCCTGCACGCGCCATGACCGGTCAGGTGAGCTGACGCGCACATGATGCATATGCATCATACGATCTACGGCACGGCACCGCTGCCGTTTTCAGTTTGATCGACTGCCCTTTTTCATCCATGCACGTACGAATGGTTTGGCTGGTTAATTACTGCACATCTAAGCTTCACGTACGCCACGTAATGCAAACGCATACCTAAAATCCAGCCTCTACCTACCAACTTAATTAACAAATTAAAAAGAAAGTGTCTCTTTTTTCCAGAAAAAAACATGGCTTTTAAACGTACACAGGTACGTATAACTTCCAACAAAGTAGAGGATACACCTTTTATAACAGTGATGAAAGCTGCTAATTAACATGAAATTGAGTTCTCACAATAGAATTAAGGGTTTAGTAACAATCGTCTAATAAAAATTAATCGAGCAAAAAATAATTTAAAATGAAAGTCTTATTTAATTATATTATGATATATATATATATATGGGTGGGTGGGTGTGCAGTGTTAAACGCACGTCACAAACTCTCGCACATAAAATGTACCTAGCCTGGGTTGCCTCAGTCGTTTTAATTTTTGTTGTCATTATCTTTTAAGTTTGATCAAATTTATAAAAAATATAGTAATATTTTTAACATAAAACAAACATATTATCAAAATAAATTCAATATATATTTAATAAAATTAATTTGGTGTTTTAGATGTTGCTAAAAGTTTTTTATAAAACTTGATCAAAAAGTAAAAAGAGGTTATAACATAAATAGAGGGAGTAGAAGAGATGTGTGTTGCTAAAAAACAAAAATATTGATTTTTTAATCACACAAATCATATATATATATATATATATATGTTCTTGAGCCTTACCAAGAAGGTATGATATCGAATTCTTGACACTACTACAGAAAACAACCATAGGTGTCAGTTGAAAAAACCTCATGGGTATTGGATTTTCCAACCAACACCAACAGGTGGCACCTTTGAGGTGGTCTCAAAGGTATTAGTTTTAGGAACCGATATCTTTGATGTTCCAAGAATTGAAAAAAGACGGCTCAATGCATCGGCTCGATTCAAGCCGATGTATCAAGCGCTCCCTTCACCCCCAACCAAATTTCATCAATATTAATCGGTATCCAAGAACATCAAGAGCATCCAAGAACACATGAACGACCCAAACAAACATCCAAGAACACTAAAAGAATAGGTCGAACAAACATTCAAGAACATCCTTCTCGACCGTTGGCTCCATTGACCGTTTCACAACCCTAGAATCCGATCGCAAGCTTATGAACGCCGTTTCACCACTACGATTATCGCCACCGCCACTGCACCAAACCCTAACTTCCCCGCCATCGCCACTGCTACCGAACTCACCAGCGCTGGTCGAAAAAGCAACAGGGATGGGAACAACTTAAGCCCTCCTCTTCCTCTTCCCGAACAACCCGGAACCAGAGTCAGAGGAAGCGCCATCACCGCCAAGCCAGGGGACTTGAGGGATCCATTGGTGGCAGCGTGGCCCGAGGATCCATCGTGGTCGCCGCCAGATCCGACGTGGTCACCGTCGAATCCGCCGTGGGAAGCCACCGACACCGCCGGATCGTCGCTCCACCTCCTTCGTCACCGCTGGATCCGCCCAGCCACCGACGTTGCTCTGTTGGATCCACCCAGCCACCGGTGCCGCTCCGCCTCCCTATAATAATTTACAAGTGTTAGTTTTTTTAAAACCAACACCTATATTATTGGTGTCGGTATTTCTCTAGAAACGACAACTATTTTTTCACAAAGGTGTCGGTTCTAGCTAATGACGCTCTGCGGATGTGCGTTTGAGGTGGGAAAAGCACTATAGGTGCCGATTTTAACTATTCTGGCACCTATAGTGCCGTATCCTTTGTGTGTTTATGTATTTGTGCAATGAATTAATATAAAGTACTTCATCAAAGCATTCCTACACAAAGGTACATTCTCCTTCCGTTTTAAATTACATATCATTTTAGCTTTGTTCTAAGTCAAACATAACCATTAATTTTTAGGAATTTATGTAGTTTAACAACATGTAAATTTATATTTATAAAAACTATCATGGTTAAATTAAAAACATAAATATTGTGATGTTAAACTATATGTATTTATATAAATTTGTTAAAGATACAAATGCTTGACTTGGAACAAATCTGCAATGATGATAATTTAAAACGAAGGGAGTAGTATATCGGGAGTTCTCCTCGTAGGATAAATAAAGTAGCAATAATATATTGGAAAACATGCATATATGAAAAGAAATTATCAAAATGAAAACTATTCTCTTGATGAGACCATGATGCACGAATGTCATGTTGCAGTAATATATAATGCGACAAATAGAAACACGGGATGCACGTAAAAACGTCTACCAAGAGGTAAACCGTGTGTTTGGTATGAATGCCACGTGTCAATGATGCGTGCCATTATTGCCAACCTTCGCGCGACTATAAGTAGCGTCGATCTCTCCTTCCCTCTCTCAAATCTAAATTGTGAATCGACATTGTTTATGTACCACAAGATATCAATACTACGAGGTTGAACCCAATAAAATGCCCCCATGTTCTCGTGAAGTCTAATTCTTATATTACCCATCTGATATCAATCCATCCTATGTTATCTAAGTGCTTCTTCTAGCTAGTGTATGAACAATATGGATATCCCATGATGAATTTTCAGCTTGTGTTATTTATTATTGTTATGCATTAAATATTGTTGTCAAATCCTCATCTATTTTATCTCTGAATTATTCTAATTTGTATTGGTATCCCGTCCCAGATGGCATCTGTGGATTATGTCTTCCAATATTTATTGGCCTTTATTTATGATGTTTTAATCCTTCAAGAAAAGGTATGTGTTATGGTGCAAGTGATGTCCTTTCCTTCTCAAATATTTCCAATTATTTATGCCATATTTAGATTGCAGAGAAAATAGAGGAATTCCACAAGAATCAATTCAATTCACACATGCATGATTCAAGGAAAATATACCTTGTTTCTAACAGGGTGCTATATATACAACTTAATTAAGTTTATTATAGTTCATATTAGTATGTGCTTGAATTATACTTAGTTTGTTCGGCTAAATTTAGCTCAATATATATACCCATGGACCAGAAATAATTTAGTCCTTGTTATATATGTCTAGTAAAACCAAGTTAAAATGTGGATCAGGAATCACTATGAAATATGTTTTATAAATAAGTTCAGCATGATTATTGAATACTCAAAAAAGAAAGGGAAAGGCAAAAAAAGAAAAGGGCAAACAAACTAATGAACATTACCAAATTTCATGGACATCTTGATTTGGAAGCACATGTGCCTTTACACGTTAAATAAGACACTATATGACAATGTGACAAGCCAATCTGATTTTGCTTTACTCGCGTAAAGAGATGTTGTTGTATACAATAACCACATCGATCAATCATCCTCATTGCAAATCACATTGGCAAGGCAAAAACCTTACCTACCTAGTCATCCCTACCAACCACAACATGGATATGTACGAAACCTCTCTCACAAAAAAAGTCACATATAAAAGGAAGGGTCTAGATGTCAGTTAAAGAAATGCAACAAACAAAAATACATATAGTTTTGAAAGTAAAGTACAAATGGGACAAAAAAGTCCTACTCATTCAATATGTAAAACCAAATACCCTGAATCCCTATAAATGCATCCACCCCTCCCCATATCAACACAACCATCACATACAACCATACATACCAATGTTTCTAACATGCATCTAGCCTAGCAAAAAAAAATTTTGAAACACATTGCAGACGCAAGCTTGCATGTATTTTTCGTGGCCATGGCTATGCCTGATGTATTTGCACAGATGAACATCACCGAGGTAGTTCTTCCCAGCCATGAAGAAGTGCCAGTGCCACAACTCATTGACCCTACTAAGTGGGGCGCATGGGCTCACCGTGGCCACCGTCTTTGGGCATCCATGTCGGAGGATTTCTGGATACATGTGTACAAGGTGCAGCGATGCCCGCGGTCATCCAGCCATGACTGGACGTCGTGCCCCTACGCGCACAAGGGTGAGCGCGCGCGGCGGCGCGACACGCGCAGGTTCTCGTACGTCGCCGTGTCATGCCCGGACTACCGGCCGCCGCAGCCGGGCGCCGTGCCAAGCTGCGTGCACGGGCTGCGTTGCCGCTACGCCCATGGCGTCTTCGAGCTGTGGCTGCACCCGTCTCGCTTCCGCACGCGCATGTGCTCGGCCGGAGCGCGCTGCCCTCGCCGGATCTGCTTCTTCGCGCACTGTGCCACCGAGCTTAGGGACGATCCCAACTCGATAGCATCAACCATCCTGACACCGATGCCGCTGCCGTCGCCTCTTCCTCGTATTATGAAACGAGATGTTGATCATCCAACAGTTTCTGCTATGCGTGATCAGCTTGATCTAATCGAAGAGGCCATGAGAAGTAGGCTTCGCCTGTATTCTAATGCTAATGCTGCTTCTTCTTCTGTTGCTGCTGTTGCTACCACCACACCGGTGTCAACGTTGGCAAACGGCGAGGGTTCGGTTGGAAGAAGGTGCAGTTGCCGCCGTTGTGTGGAGGAGGAAGACGCTTTGCTCAATGGCTACCCACATTATGATCTCATCATGGACTTGGTGGATGAATAGGTAATTAATCAATCAAAACCATCAATGAAGTGTTTGTATTAATGTGTATATCTTGAATCTTTTGTTTGTTCTTGGTGTAGATGGGTGTGTTACATACTCTTTATAACATGCGGCCTGCATTTGAAGGAGATGACAAGCCCGCAAAATTGCCAAAATGAAGGACTTGAAGCGATTTGGCATGCTTTAATTTAAAAGTTGACACCCCATACATATGCTTTAAAAGCGATTTGGCATGTAGCTTTTTTAGATAATGGGATAAAAAACGCCAAATCTACATCTATCATATGAGAATGCATACGATGTAGAGCATACTTACTCTTATCTCCGGGGCTAGCCGGTCAGCCGTCTTGGATCATGGGGATAGGGATTTTGGTCAGCCTCACCCATTGGGCATGTTTGGATTGAAAAAATATTGAATTGAAGAAATTTGATAATCAATGGTTTAATTCAATATTGACTTAGTTCTTCACTAGTAGTATATTTCATCCCTGGGCAGATTAAAAAAATGGTGTGGATTGACTATTTCTTTATGAACCATATATGTTTTGTAAAGAACTTATTTTCTGTTCACAATTCTTGTACATACATAGAACATAGAAGTATTCTAAATCTTTGTGATAACCACACCAAATTTTACACAGAACTCCTAGGAGAGGAAATATCTAATTCATGTCAGTTAAAGATATCTGATACCAATTGTCTAATAAATTTAAGCGGCGTGGATAGTGACAAATTATAATGACTCATTTAATTTGTGTTCTTGTCGTATTGGGGTTACTTATACATGAATGCATACAACTTGCGTCATAGAAAAAAAATCAAGTCCTAGCTATAAATGTCACATTCGTAGTTAGAAATTGTGTTTTTTTACAGATGTAGTTCATGTCTTTCTATTCCTATGTACAGAATATTGCCACATTTTTAATAGAGGAACCGTATATATAAATATATAATAAAACCTTCGTCTATTAATAAAACCACTTGTTAAAAAAGGAAAAAAAACAAAATTAAAACATTTCCAGAACAAAGGTATTTACATTTTTGGTTACAGCTACTCTAAACACATTTATCTCGGCGTGATCATGCTAATGCTGATGTTACACGCCGACGGCGGCGCGTCGCCACCGCCGCTGCCGCCGCTAGGACGCACGTTGAAGTAGGCCGAGTGCTTCGGCTCCGGCAGGGTCGCCTGCTCGTTGCTCAGCATCTTCACCACCTCGTCCATGGCTTTCCGATCCTCTGCGTCCTCCTGAACGCACAGAAGTGCCACCTGCATGCACGTCCTGATCGACGCATGGTGCCTCCTGTCTCCGAGACATTCATCTATCAGCTCGTACCATCTGCCATCTTTCCACAGCAGCCAAGCCTGTCAAAAAAGGATTTTCAGATGATCAGATTCAGACAATTAACTAATGGATTCCATGGGAGATAAAAAGAAGAGGAATTGATAGACTGACTGACATATGCGATGAGACAGTATAGCTTTCCGTCGTTGTATCGATATGAGCCTCCAGTTCTCATGCCACTGATGATCTCAAGAATGAGCACGCCGAAGCTGAAAACATCCGCTTTGCTCGAGCAAACGCCATCTAATGCGTACTCCGGAGCTATGTATCCACTAAAATTAGTGAAAAGAAACGGTTAATCAGAAATCTTTAGATTACAAAACCATTGAAATTACTAGTACTCTCAATTCAGGTCATGAGGTGTTGTGCATGAATGAAACACAGCATCTGATTAGTACTAGTAAATTAAGATTGATTCTTACATGGTTCCAACAATTCTGGTAGTACTGGATTGAGCTGCATTTGAGCCGAAAATCCTAGCGATGCCGAAATCTGAAATCTTGGCGTTCATCTCGGCATCCAACAGAATATTACTCGCTTTCAGGTCCCTGTGGACGACACAGACCGTCGAGTGCTCGTGAAGATAGAGCAGCCCCTGAGATATTCCATGGATTATGTGGAGACGTTTAGGCCAGTCTAGCAATTCTCGTTTGACATTATCTGCAAAATAATTTGAAATATCACATTAATTTGATCAGTCTGAAACTATAGATATTTTTTACTATTCTTAACAAAGTATCCTGAGGTAATAAAATTTTATACTATCTAGAGATATTTGATATACCTGCAGCCACAAAGTTTTATAATAGAAAATGTGATACTTCCTAGTACCTTCTTAAGAAAAGTAAATTACCCAAAACTATATATACTATTCTCTTTTTTGATTTTGATTTTTTCTTAGTCAAACTTTATTAAGTTTGACCAAATTTATAAAAAAATTTAATAAATAAAACATAAAGTTAGTTTCATTAAATATATATTTTGATAATATATTTATTTTGTATTGAAAAGACTACTATGTTTTTCATATATTTGGCCAAATTTAAAAAAGTTTGACAAAAAAAATCAAAACAACTTAGGTCAGAGTACACACATTCTAACATATTATCCGTGTGTTACAACGGGGTTTTAATTGAAGAAAATTATCACTAATTCATTATTATCATCTCTTGTATATATTTGTTGTTGACACGTGGATTCTTCGTTGACACGTGGAGTCTATCGTTTTTCTGTTAAAAAAATTGTTACCAAAGTTGAGAGTTGGTGATGGCAGAACCATCGTTACCAACACTCCATTTTGTAAAGAGTATAGAAGTGTAGATATGCAGTGTGCAAATTGATAAGAGTGGGGGTTGAATTGTGTTGGAAGTGATACCAAAGATAAACATGTCTAGGCTTTTGTTTGGCATGTACTCATACACGAGTATCTTCTCCTGATCGCCTTCGATGCAACACCCCAGTAGCCTGACCAAATTCCTGTGCTGAAGCTTCGCTACAAGCTGTATTTCGTTCTTGAATTCTAGTAGACCTTGTCCAGAGCATGCCGCAAGCCTTTTGGCTGCTACTTCAGATGCATTAGGCAACTGGCCCTGGAATGGATGAAATGCTTAAACTATCAGTATAATGCAGAATTGTTAATTATACTATAATTAAACTGTTCTATGCTATGATAAGACAACAAAATTAATTTCTAAACTGCAAAGACAGATTGCACATTCTGCACACAATCAAACTTTACAGTAGTATACCTTGTAAACCGAACCGAAACCACCTTGTCCAAGCTTATTTCCACTCGCGAAGTCATCCGTGGCAGCTCTTATTTGAGAGAAATCATATAGTGAAAACCCTGAATTGCCTTCTTCCAACCTCCAAAGAGTTACCACGTTCTGCACTGCCATGGACAGCCTTCGTAGCTCTAACCTTGCTCGTTCTGAATAACATGCATAAAACAGTGAAAATTCAGTATCTGCTCAGTGGAGCATTGCATCTCTAGACACACTGCAAGTCTGCAAGAGACAGAATGATGTGCTAGCTGGTTGCTGTAAGACTAAAATTCACCTCTTTGCCTCCGTTTCTTCAGTTCTCTGGGGAGAACAAAGCAAGCAAAGACGCATGCTACTGCAGAGACGAGAACAACAATGACCCAGAGCCATGCCTTGCTCTTCCCTGTCCATTTATGAAGGGCAGCAAGTATCTATGTCAGCCAGAGGAAAATGCAGTTTCTTCAGCCAGCATAAACGAAAGATTTCCCATTTGAAACTTTTGTTGGTCTTTTTTCATTTTTTTTACCCAAGCTAGAAACTGCATCTCTATCTTTAAAAAATGCGCTACAGTTTTGCATGTACTATATATTCTAAAAAAATATAAGTATCTCTAAGTTTTCTAGTGAAAAAGGGAAAGATTATTTTTTAACCATTTTAGTGGTTAAATTTTGAAATTTGAATCGTTGAAAATGTATATATTTCAATTCGTGCCTTGGAAATATATAGATTATGATATAAATTTTGAATCCCAGAAATTCTTACATTGTGGTACATAGGAAAGTAAGAACTTGCATGTATATGTGTATATGTTTGTGCATGTATATTAGACTCCTAACAATCATGTTATTGGACTCTAGTTTTATGTAATTCCATCCCTAAATCTTAATACATTTGGTCCACGTCGTATCGTTGACCCTGCAAAAAAAAAAAGAGAGGAAATGAACAACTGAAGAAGACGTGCTTACTGTTGGACTTGGGCATGTGAAGAAACAGCGTCTCGTTATCCATCTCAAAGAACTTGTCATCCATCTCGTACCGAATGATGCATCGCACCCCGAGGATCCTCCCGCCTTTCTGCCTGCTGTTCATCTTCACCGGTATCTCCGACACGACGCGGCGGAGGCAGCCGCCGCAGCGCTCCGGCGACATGTCCCGCGTGCACTGCGCCAGCCCGTAAACCGGCTTGCCGCCGCCGTCCGCCTCGAACCACGACACCCCCGTGCCGTACCTGTCCGGCTGGCTCGCCGCGGCGGCAGCCACCGCGCCCATCAGCTCGGCGACGTGGTCCCTGAACGGGCCAGCCACCGCGGCGCCGACGAGGTTGGTGTTGTTCCACGCGCCCTCCGGCTCGTTGCCGTACCCCGACAGGAAGTCGGCGTCGGCGAACCTCACCTGGACGCGGTCGTAGTAGATGGTCGCGTTCCTGTGGAACACGCAGCGCGGGGTGTCCGACCTGTTCATGACGGCGTCGAACACCTCGACGAGGTGCTCAGCGCAGTAGCTCCCCCTGGAGTCGCCGCGGCAGAGCGCGACGCCGTACACCACGTCGGGAGCCGTCCCGGACGACCCCGCGGCGGAGCCGTACGCCGTCGAGTTCCTGATTAGCTCGGCGGCGAGCGCGGCGAGGTTGGAGTGGTACGTGCTGTTCGGCGCGTACGTCCCGTTCACCGTGCTCGGGCAATCCTTGTCCTCGTAGTACGGAACCTCGGCTCCGGTCACCGTCGTCGATGTCGTTGGGTAGCAACACATCATCACAAGCAGCAGCAGGAGGTGCTGCATTACTGGTAGTACTAGAGCTACCATCATGCGCAGCTGCATCGAGCTCTCAATTAGTGAGAAAAGAGAGTGTCAAGTGTACTAGTATCAAGCTAAGGAGGGTAAATTAGCTCGCACCGTTAAGTGATCAATATACTGATATATAACCCATCCATGATCCATCTATATTATGCCAAGAAAGTTTCATCGAAAGCTGCCCGAACTAGCCAATTATTTTCAGAGAGTTGACACATGCAACATGCTATAGATTATGTACAGAGCTAAGTCAGCTAACCCCTTGTTTCTGAATTCTGATGCAAAAACTGCGCTGATTATCCTTTCGACGAAAGCTACCACAGAAATTAATCTCTCAAGAAATTTGTTAGGGATGGAGCAAACAATGTTATAACAACATGCCCAGTTGACAACTTGAAGCATCAACGACCAGACCACCAACTAGTGCAGAGACAAGCAGAGGCAACAACAGTATATTATCTAAAAAAAAAAAGACAGCATCAGTAGATGATCAATGTGTTTGTTTCTAAATCTATACATGAAGTTGCAACGTTCGTGCGATTTGTCATCCTCTGAATCTGATGGCCATTTGTAACCACCACTTGTGTGCATCTTTGGCTTGCTCTGCAAACTGAACTACTGAAGTTGAGACAGTGCAGTATATATACTCTTGTCCTAGTCAGGCATGTTGAATACTGGTATCAAGTACCGACAGTCTAGCAATACCACTGCTGCTACAGCCATATGTATATTTAGCTGTCATTGTTGACCTTCCAATTAAAATGTAGATTCAACCTCAGCTTTTGTTAACACATTTTTTAATATCAAATAAATTTATTTTTAATTTTATAATAATTAAAATTTAATTAATTATATGTTAATAATTTTCTCGTTTTACGCATGCTCTCTCTCGAATGGGACCTTAAATTGATTGATTAACCAAGTAACATGGCACACCAAGTGTACACAGTTATGGACTCTCACAAAGTCACTGTCAGCCTGTGCCGTATATGGATAATGTAATACAGTACATGCGAAACTATTCTAAATTTTCGAGAGGATGTCCCCTACTGTTTACATATCATCATTTAAATAGTTTTGATTTTTTTAAAAAATCAACAAGATATCATTTAAATAGTTTTGATTTTTTTAAAAAAATTCAACAAAATAGATTATTATTATGTTTATTATATGATAGATCATACAAGATCAAATTTAATTATAATGAAAAAAAATAAATTTGATTATGAGTATACGTTGCCTAGCTATAGTTTTTTTTTAAAAGTTGGATTCTAACTTATTTGCATATTTATAGAGTGATATTTATACGTTAATATAATTTTTCAAATTTTTTTATTTTTTTGCTATTTTTAAATGACGTGTAGACAATGAGGAAATGTCCCGTCAGGATTTTAGAATCCACTCTACGGTAGACTTTTGGATTCCAATCATACGAGAGGGGTAAATAGATTTTTTTTCCAAAGGCCATGAAGAGTCTATGGACTTTCTTCTAGCTGCGTCAATCTCTATTCTATACTTTCTATTCGAAGCAGACAATGCACGTTACCCTACTTTAAAGATCTTTATTGCTAAAGAAAGAAATATATATACTCTACGTTGCAACATATAAACATAATTCTATTGTACATATTAAATCAATTTACATGAAGGATATGTTGGTGCCACATTTAAATATAGTTATGTTGTACATACTGTAACACACCTTTTTGTTAATTATTTTCTTTCAAAATTTTAGTTATTTAATATAATAATTTTCAGAAAACCAAAGGTTTCATTGTTAAAGTTGCAAAAAAACCACAGTTGCTATTACATGTGACTAAATATTATGATTTTAAATTAAGTTTCACAAAACCACACCCTTTGCATTTTGAGCATGAAGTTACTTAAAATTCTAAAACATACAATGTATATAATTTTTTTAATTATTAAGTTTGATAGTTTAATCCTGTACTACTTTCAAAATTGTGTTTAAGATATGCCCAAATTTATCAAGATTTCAACTATGATGGGGTTTTATGAAACATTGATACCATAAAGCCTGTGCTTATGTATCATACGTCATAATGTCTGTGATTTTTCGTAATTTTAATCATAAAACATGTGATTTTCTAAACTTTACTGTATTTAATAACTTTAGTTTTAAATTCGTTTTCAAATTCACAAAAGCTATGAAGTGTACGGTTGGGCCTACCACAAAATAAATATGATTATATATTTCAATTTTGGGCTAACATTTTAACATTTAGTTAGAGATAAACGACGAATCCAATCCCTAAACCCAGAAACCTAGTGCTGCCGAAAACCTTGCACAACCATCTGGTCCTCCTTCGTATTCCTCTCCGGCAAGTTGTTGGTAGAGAGGGGAAGGGGGATCCACCATTTTAGGCTCCAGTAGATATAGTGATCTGCTTAGATTTTCTTTCAAATAAAGTCTTTGTTCGGCTTCCCTCATCGTCGTCAATGACGATGGTGATAACGAATCTTCTATTGTTGGTCCCATAACCATCTTGCCTCAATGGTTTCTTCCATGATGTCATGATTGGTCATGGGCTATGTGTCCATGGCGTCATTGCATGTGCGAAGATGATGATAATGTTATTTGGAATGACAGTCCTTTATTAGTGGTCCATCTACTACCACTCGTGAAAGGCTTGTGAGGATTATGGTTGCATCGACAGATGGTGGCGTAGGAGCATATCTAGTTCATCGTGGTACGACATCGCTGATATTTTTTCAGCTGTTATATGGGTCAGTTCTTCAAAAAACCTGCTGTACAATTGCGGTTTGTTCAGATTTTGTTTGTCCTTTCTTCCATCTGTGACAGGATCACGTGGGGATATGGAGCAACATATGGTGGCTATGGTTATCATGCGTGCGGTGAAGAAGGCCTTGTCAAATTTGATTGTAATTCTTTTCTTTGGTACAATCTTTCATGTGCTTGTTCTTGTTTTTTTCTTAATATAACAAATAGGTAATTGATATTTAAAAACAAAGGTAAAAAGGTATACAGTACGTACTCATAGGGATGAAAGCGGGTACGGGAAAATCACGTACCGACCGACACCGAATACCGAAAATCCTGACCGAATATCATATCCGCGAGAAAAAGGGGAACGGGAAAAGTACGGGAAACGGGAAATGGGAACAGGAACGGTTGGGGTGTTTTCCCGACCGTATTCGCGGATCCCGTATTTATCCAGGAAAATTTCCGCAGGAAATTCCCGTTTATTGCACCATCTAAACTAATTTCAGCCCACAAAATATACACCCCACTCCTTCCATTCCCGGCGTTATGTTTTGGCTCAACCGCAAAGTGCAAACCCTAAATCATCCATCCCTAGCCAGCTGTCACTGTCGTCCCACTCTCGTCTGCCAGCCATCCCCCCAACCCCGCCGCAGCACGCGCATGGGCGCCGCCGCGCCAGCGAGCCCGTCGCAGGCATGCGCACGAGCACGAGAGCCGTCGCGCCGATGAGCCCGCCGTAGGCATGCGCACGAGCATGGGCGCCACCGCACCGGCGCATCGCGCTCTGCCCTGCCACGGCGCCGCCGACTCAGCCCGACGCCCTCCCATGCAGCTTGCTCCCGACGGGCCTCCTCGCGTGCACTGCTATCTGCTCCTCTGCCCCACCGTGGCTGAAGGGTTACGCGGAGGAGCCGAAAACAAAACTTTTCTACCACGTAAACCAGGAACACTTGCAAGTAAGGGTCGATAGAGCGTTGCCGATTGGAGTATGCAGCGGAAATAGTCGATCAGGGCTATCCGATCTGAAACTGTGCTGGCCGATGACAGCCGATCCCCGCAAGCCGATTCCTGGGGACAGCCGATTCACCAATCAGCCGATTCGCCGATGTAGCTGATTCGCCGAGTCGTCTGACCGCATTCTCGCGCCTCGCTCCGATGCGCTCCACCGCAGCCGATTCCACCACAGCCGATTCGTAGCCGATCAACAGCGCACAACGTAGCAGCGCCTCTACCGGTATCCACACGTCCGAGGACAGAACGCCGAACACCAGTGTGCTAGCACGCGATGCAAGGCTAGGGTTTGGCTGGAAGGTGGGGAGGGTTTCCGTGGAGATTGATCTCGCCGACTTCTAAAGTCGCGTGTGATCAGATTGATTTCGGCGCAATTGACTTCAATTGATCGATGTTCCTCGGCTCTCCACCCCTCATCCCTTTATATAGAGTTGGCCGACTGGGACTAGTGGCCGATCAGGACTCTATTTTGAATCGGATCTCATCCGAATCTCATAGAGTTGGCCGCCCATACATCGTAAGACCATAGGACTCTATCCGATTGGATCCCTATCCGATCGAGCCGTATCCGAGTCCAACTCGAATGTCTGTCCTTATCCCCTTAAGCGTGCGACCCTGTAGGTTCAGGTATACTCGGTTTCGGCTATAGTCTAATTTAGCCGATCGTCGGCTCGAGTCCAACTCAGCCGACCTGTCAACAGCGGCGCCTAGCAGCACATATTGACACCATAGTATACAAGAATATAATATCGGCTCTGAACCTGTAATGTGTACACAAATCCCTTTGACACACGATACTAATTAAGCTATAGGCAAGATGTGTGCCATCCCTTCAATAGCTTAACCATTCACTCGAACCGTATTGGGCTTAACCATTCACTCGAACCGTATTGGATTATCTGTTTGTTGATTGACTCATCAATCAACTTAGCATGGCCATGCATTTCCATAATCCATTACCTCGAGGGGCCCAGAGAGATCTCTCCCAAAGGAGGGGCAAATTCCATCTTGATCACTCACATCCCACTCCATATTTCATAGCAAACTCAAAAACTACCTTTATAACTACCCAGTTATGGAATAGCGTTCGGTAGTCCCAAAGTAGGCTACTACACATGTTGGAATCCATAGTGATTTCAGGTCTAAGGACTATGTACCAACACTACCTGAGACCAACTAATGGCACATTAATTCCTGTAGTGTCTCATGGTGAGTCTATCCAATAATGTGTTCTCTAACACATGTGTCCATGTTTATTGATTTGGTATCTCCATACCCATGATCTATGAGACATGATCATCAATCAATAAACATGTTGATCTTAGAATCATATTAGTTCCATTAATATGATATATGATCAGGGATCATTTATAAATAGATTCATACATATAGAGTCTCATAAATAAGTCATATACTTATTGATCAATACAAGATGTCTATTTCATGGAACTGAATAATACTTTATTCATATATACATAAACATTGACAATGATATCCAACATCTCCATGTTGCCTCTAGGGCATATCATTAACAGTGGCGCCGCCGACTCCGCCCGCGGCCGCCACCCGTGACCCACTGTCCCTGCCAGCCATCGTCGATTCACCCCCCAGGCACGCCGCGCACGCGCACGGCACACGGCTGCTGCAGCATTGCACTCTCGGCGCCACACCTCCCGGCAGCAGCCACCCACTGCCGCACACCTCCCTCCCGTAGCCGGTGCCCGGTCTACCATCGCCGACCTCTGCCCCGCCATGGCGCTGCCGACTTCGTCCGACGCCGATGCAGCCCGTGCAGCTTGCTCAACCCGACTCGTACACCTTCTCCCGTGCAGCTTGCTCACCCGGCGCCGACGCCCGCTTCCCTCGGCCAGACAACAACCCCATGCCAAGATGTTGTTGTTTTTAAATTTCTTTGATGATGCATGAGCTATTGAATTGTTGAATCATGAGCTGAGCTATTGAATCATGAGCATGTACCATTAACATAGTTACAAACTTGCTCAACAGTATCTATGTCAAAAATATGGTTGCGATTGTTGCATCTAGTTCTTTGAAGTGGCTATATCTGTGTCGATGTTTTCGTTTTTTTACCGATTTCTGATCATAATTGACATGTACCCGACCGTTCCCAATGTTCCGTATTAACCGGATTCGTTTTCCCGTTCGTCTTTTCCGTTTTCATTTCTGTTCCTGCCAAAAAAATAAAAAATTACGAAAACGTGAATGGTTAAGGTTTTTCCCGACCGTTTCATCCCTACCCTACGTACTCATCATCCCACTAATAAGTAATAACCCCCTTAATTAATCTTCCCTCATTTGCCATCTAAGATCGTCATACCGATGCTTGTTCTCGATGATGGATGCGGCGGCCATGACGCCTTAGCTTCCATATGCTCCTGCTCCTTGACATCCTCCTTAGGCTTGTCGCCGAGAGGCTGTGCGAGTACGCAGCGAGCGGCGGTGGTGGAGATGCGACCTCCGACAGCAGCAGGGCGGCTCATTGTTAGGGGAGCGCGGCGCCGCTCCGGCGACGGCCTCTTAATTTAGGGTGTGTTGATGTTGTGGGCGTCCTACAATCAGTGCTAATGTACATTTCCATGCATCCCATGATCCGCGAAGCAGAAGCTGCCATCCAGCCGGTGCTATCAGCTGTCTCTATAGTCTATACCACGCAAGCAGCTGCCGGCATCGCTAGATCTTTGCGGCACTCGCCGGCGGCGCATCACGCCGGAACCGACTCGTCGCACTGCCCCTCGCCGCCGGGAGGAAGTCGGTGCAGTCGGCGCCCTTGGAGTCCCCGCGGCAGAGCGCGCGACGCCGTAGACGACGTCCGGCGCCGCCCCGACCGAGCCGGCGCCGGAGCCGGAGCCGTAATGTCTCAGAGCTGTTCCTGATGAGCTCCGCGGCGAGGTTGGACCCGAACGTGCTGTTTGGGGCGTACGACCCGTCCTCTCCGTTGGCGTTGGTGCACAGCTCGCTGAGCAGGACCTCATCCCCGGCCACCGTCGGCGTCGGCGATGTCGGTGAGGAACAGACCAGGAGCAGCAGCACGAGGTGGATGACTGGTAACTGTTAAAGGATTAAGGATATAGCGCTTATATCGCATACTCTGTTTTTGGCTTCGCCCGAGTCCTCCGCAGCGCCAACAACCTCTGGCGCTCATCTTGCGCCCACGCCGCCTCAACGCCGACTCTCTTGGATCGCGCATGCGCCGCCTTGGCCTAAGGCCTAACAGAGACATGTCGATGTGTGACTACTGCACCAAGCTGAAGCATTTGGCCGACAAGCTTCGCGACATCGGCCATCCCGTCTTCGAGCCGAGCCATGTCCTCAATCTCCTCGTTATCGCTACGTCAAGCCGGTGATCACCTCGCGCAGTCCTCCGCACTCGTTCTAGAGCGCGCACTCCTTCCTCATCCTCGAAGAACTTGGCGCCCAACATGATGCAAACACTGAAGCAAGTCAAGCCTTTGTCGTGGCAAACGGCGCGCCGTCTGGCCATTCCTCTGATTCGTCGTCCGCCGGCGCACCTGACGTCGCGCCCCGCTCTACCGCCAGCAGCGGCCACACCTACAGCTCTCCGCGCTCCACGCGCGGTCGCGGCCGAGGCCGAGGCCGTGGCTCCATCGGCGGGCCGCGCCCCCAACAACAGAGCGCGCCGTGGGCAGCCGACTATAACCCATGGCAGGGCATGGTCCAGGCGTGGCCTATGCCGTTCCGCGCACCTGGTGCCGGCGTTTTGGGTCAGCGTCCCCATTCCAGCCTCACCAAGCGATGACCGCTGCGCATCAACCCGCTTCTTCACCCGGCAATGTCTTCGACACCAACGCGCTCTACGCCGCGCTCCAGTCTATCGTTGTCCCCTCGACGCCGCCGAGCTCTTCGGATTGGTACTTTGACACCGGCGCTTCGTCACACATGTCTTTCTCCCCTGTATCTTCCGTCCCTCCTCTCTTCAGTCTTCCACCTCCGCCATTACCGTCGGCAATGGCGCGCGTCTCCCGGTTACTCATCTCGCACACACACTGATTCTCACCCCAATTACTTCTCTCCGCATCAATGACATTCTTGTTTCTTCCCACCTTATTAAGAACTTGATTAGTATTCATCGATTATCCCGCGATAACAATGTTTCCATCGAATTTGATCCATGTGGTTTTTCTATCAAGGATTTTCTTACCAAGGTGAAGATGCTCCGATATGATAGCAACGGCGATCTTTACCCCCTTCGTCTTCAACACCACGCTCTCACTGCTTCTTCGACGACATCCGTGTGGCATCAACGTCTTGGCCACCCCGGCACCCACATCACCAACCAAACTTTACAGTAATTTCCTTTTCAATGTAATAAGTCTCACAATCATTTGTGTTCTTCCTGCCGCCTTGGCAAAAATGTTCGTCTTTCCTTCTCAAATTCTGCCTCCGCACTTATTTCCCCTTTCAATTGGTTCATTCCGATGTCTGGACATCCCCTGTTTTCAGCTATTCTGGCTACAAATACTATGTGGTGGTTCTTGATGATTTACTCATTATCTTCGGACAATTTCCCTCAGAAACAAATCCAATGTCTTACCGACTGTCCGTGCGTTTTTCTCATATGTTCATACAAGACGTTTTTCTTGTTAATAAATTAGGTAAATTCATGTTTAATTTAATCCACCAAAGTGATATAAAAAGACATTTTATAACAGCATAAAAGTGTTTGTCTACACAAATCAGTATCATCACTTTGAATATGATCTTAGTGATAATTAGCAAAGCATGACATGAATTGGTACTCAAAAGAAACATGTCAACAGTACGAACGATAGCACTGAGCATCATGATTGTAGATATGACGGTACAACCAGAACGATGGTTGAGTAGATCGTACCCCATAGTAGAGCCGGAAGCGCCTGAAGAAGACATGCTAATTCGGTGCAGTGAAGAACGCTTCGATCCAGTGAAGAACACGTTGGTGAAGATGAGTAGTCGTGCCGCCGATCGACACTCCCCAAAAACGTGATTGCCGTCCTTCACCCGAGCAGATGAACGCACTGGACGGAGACGTTCCGGAGACCTACTCTTCCATCCCGTGTGCGTGCACGAGAACGAACGGGAAAAACTCTCACAGCTGGGATGTGGTTTCTCAATTCAGGAGAGTAAGGGGAAGGGAGAGCTCAAGCCAGAGAGAAGACATGCGGCCTTTATTGTACGCCAGGAAAGCGAGGAGACGGAAAACCGCCAAGCCACTAAATGGCACTAACTCGAGACGGAAAACCACCAAGCCACTAAATGGCACTAACTCGAGACGGAAAACCGCCAAGCCACTAAATGGCACTAACTCTGTAACTCCCATCTGGCACTAATTCTGTAACTCCCATCACAATGGAGATTGAGTGACAAAAATAAAGTGCCGGCGGCGCGCGCACGCACGCACGCCTACGTGCCTCGCCACGCCACCCTACGCCCACGCCCACGGCCCGGCCGGCCGACGGCGACGCGCGTGTGGCACCCCTTCATCCTTTTCTCAACTTCTTAATATAGAGAGATAGGATCCCACTATATAAGTCGAGTCAAATTTCTGTTAATTTTCCGTATGGTACTAAACCTCTCATGTGCATTATTAAGGCCTTAGAGTTTTATTAGAATTATTAATGGGCCAAGCCATATTATATCTAACAATCCCCACCAAACTCTAAGGTTCGATGAAAATAGGTCTCAACACCACATTCCTTTTATATACCAGTGTTTCAATGGAGACTGTTAAGTTGAACATCCATCTAGAGTAATAGCTAAGCTCAACCACAACTAAACAATGGGCTAAGCCTTGAATTGACAGTTTTGTGTGAGATGAGTTTCACTAGAACCCTAACTGATACTAGGTTGCAAAGAGCATCTCTCTGTTTGAAGCATATAAGTCGTACTTCTTGGCCTTTTCATGAGTATTTAGAGATTACCCACATCTCATAGATTGTGACTAACAATCGAACTCATATAGGTGTGTTCCTTATAGGATGTCCTGTAGGACAATATCCCTGCTTAACCAAGCCACTCGGATCACATTAAAAATTTAACCAACCTTCCTTACAGCATTGGAGAGACGGTGCATCTCAAATGAGCTAGACTTAATTCTAAGGAGCCTCTCCCTCAATCATCCACTAGCTTGTTTCACCATCCTAATTCACGGGATCTCCGATCACATAGAACAGGTTACCACTATGGATTGACTTCAAGTGGGTCTCAAGCCCAACTCCCTTGATGCACCTTCTATCACATTTCATGACAGCCCCTTAGTAAACTGATCTGCCAGATCTTAGATGTATGGACATAGTCCAATGAAATTACTCTGGAGTTTCTCAATTTTCTGACAGACTTCAGACGCCTTTTCACATGCCTAATAGATTTCATGTTGTCCTTAGAACTGTTTACCTTTGTTATCACAGTTTGGTTGTCACGGTTCATGGAAATAGTCGGTATCGATTCTTCCACTATCGGTAAGTCCATAAGGAGTTCACGAAGCCACTCGGCCTCAGCGCCAGCGGTATCCAATGCTGTTAATTATGCTTCCATTGTAGACTTCGTTAAGATAGTCTACTTGCAAGACTTCCAGGAAACAGGGCCACCTCCAAGCAAGAACACGTATCCGCTCGTGGCATACAGCTCATCAGCATCAGAAATCCAATTAGCATCACAATAACCCTCCAGTACCCTTGGGTACCCAGTAAAGTGAACCCTTGGGTACCCAGTAAAGTGAATGCCATAGCTCATTGTACCTTTCAGATAGCGCAGTACTCTCTCAAGAGCATTCCAATGAACATCTCCGGGTTTGACACAAACCGACTCGGTTACTTACAGAAACGAGATATCGGTCTTGTGGCGCTAGCCAAGTACATAAGAGAACCAATTATCGAGAATATCTCAATTGATCCCTTGAAATTCTGTGATTTTTCCTCAATATTACACTTGGGTCATAAGGAGTTGGAGCAGGTGTACACTCACTGTACCCAAAACGGCTCAGTACCTTTTCCATATAGTGGGACTGCACAAGAGTTACCCCACCATTTCGTTCTTCTCTCAACAGCTTAATGTCAACAGCTTAATGTTAAGAATAACATCATCCTCACCCAGGTCTTTCATTTCAAAATTTATCGACAGAAAATCTTTCACTTCATTAATCACATCAACAGTATTTCCAAATATTAAAATATCATCCACATACAAGCACAAAATGACACCATTACCTCCACCAAACCGATAATATACACATTTATCAGCCTCATTCACCGCAAAGCCGACTGATATTAAAGTTTTATCAAATTTCTCATGCCACTATTTAGGGGCTTGCTTTAGGCTGTACAAGGATTTTAACAGCTTACAGACCTTACCCTCTTGACCTTTTGCAATAAATCCATCAGGCTGATCCATATAGATCTCTTCCTCAAGCTCTCCATTCAAGAAAGATGTCTTAACATCCATCTGATGAATGAAAAGACCATGTGAGGCAGCCAGGGACAACAACACACGGATGGTCGTTAATCGGGCAACGGGTGAGTAAGTGTCAAAGTAATCTTCTCCTTCCTTTTGAGTATAGCCCTTTGCAACTAGCCTAGCCTTGTACTTCTCAATAGTACCATCAGGCCTCATCTTCTTTTTAAACACCCATTTACACCCTACGGGTTTACATCCATATAGACGATTAACCACTTCCCATGTCCCATTAGACATGATTGAATCCATCTCACTCTGAACCGCTTCCTTCCATAAGTCAGCATCAGGAGAGGAATACGCCTCAGCAATCGTTGTAGGAGTGTCATCCACGAGGTATATAATAAAGTCTTCACCGAAAGATTTTGCAATCCTCGGTCTCTTACTCTTTCGAGTGACAGTATTATTATCCTCCTCAGGAATTTCTTCATGGGTTTCATAATCAGTGTGTATAATCGGTTCATCTGTCTCAGTGGTAGGAATAGAATCATGAACAGATATGCTAGGTGTATTCCTTTTTCATAGGAAATTCATCTTCAAAAAATGTAGCATCTCTAGATTCCATGATTGTATCAACAACCATCCCAGGAACACTAGAATTTATTATTAAAAATCTATAACCTACACTGTGAATAGCATATCCAAGAAAAACACAATCCACGTTTTGGTCCAAGCTTTCGCTTTTTGTTTATTGGCACGTTCACTTTTGCCAAACAACCCCAAGTTCGCAGATAAGAGAGATTTAATTTCCTTTTCTCCCATTCCTCAAATGGTGTAGTTTCTTTGTTCTTTGTTGGCACTCTATTTAGGACATGACTCGCAATCAATATTGCCTCACCCTACCATTCCTTAGATAAACCAGCAGTCTCTAACATGGCATTTACCAAATCAGTTAGAGTGCGATTCTTTCTCTCAGCAATCCCATTGGACTGTGGTGAGTAAGGTGGTGTCCTCTCATGAATTATTCCGTGCACAACACAAAAACTCAGAAAACTCATTAGAGAAATACTCTCCCCCGCGATCAGACCGTAGGCGTTTGATTTTCTTCTCAAGTTGATTCTCTACCTCAGCTTTGTAGATATTAAAATAATGCAACACCTCATCTTTTGTTCTCTTTAGATACACATAGCAAAATCGAGTGCAATCATCTATAAATGTAATAAAATATCTCTTACCACCTTTGGTCAATGTTCTATTCATCTCACAAACATCAGAATGAATTAAATCAAGAGTTGCCAATTCTCTCGCCACAACAGCCTTGTGAGGCTTGCGAGGTTGTTTTGCTTCAACACACACATGGCACTTTGAAGTTTTGACCACATCAAATTTGGGGATTAAATTTAAACCAGCTAAGCGGGACATACAACCAAAATTAACATGACATAATCTCGAATGCCAAATATTTGTCTCAACATTACCAACCACATGGTTCACAGAATTAGAACAATTATCAACCAAAGACAAGCGAAACAAGCCTCCGCTCTCATAGCCTTTACCAACAAAAGTTCCAAACTTCGAAATGACGCATTTATTGGATTCAAACACTAGTTTATGACCATCACGACACAGCAAGGAGCCACTAATCAAGTTCTTCCTTATTGAAGGGACATGATGCACGTTCTTGAGCTGCACGGTCTTTCCTGAAGTAAGCTTCAGATTGACCATACCAACACCATGAACAACCGCACGTGCTCCGTTTCCCATCAGCAAGGCTCCAGTCCTCCCGACCTGATAAAATGAAAACAAGAAAAAATCAGCACACACATGAATATTTGCACCGATGTCAACCCACCAATCAGGTGAATAACAAACTGAGAATGCAGAAGGTAGTAAATTACCATACCTAGGTGTAGCTGCCTCAGTCTCAACGGTGTTCACTGTTTTCTGTGGAGGAGGAGGCTTCCACTTAGCCTCGAGGTACTCCCTAGAGAAATGTCCAGTCTTTCCACAGGTGAAACAATTCATCTTTTCCTTGTTCATCATCTTCTTTCCCTTCTTGAAATTAGTGGCGGGCTTTTGCTTAAGCTCTCGCTGAAATTTCTTTTTCTGTGGTTTGGGACGGTTCTTTTGCACCACATGTGCGCTAGAACTCCCCTAAATGACTTTCTTGCCTTTGACATCTTTTGCTCTAGCCTTATCCTCAACATCTAGAGTCCCAACAAGCTCAGCAGTGCTGAACTCTTGCCTCTTGTGTTTCAGAGAAGTTGCAAAATCAGTCCAGGTTGGTGGCAATTTTGCAATCATACAGCCTACCACAAACTTGTCAAGAAGTGCACACCCAAATAGGTCGAGTTCTTTCACCAGTGCCTGTATTTCATGGGCCTGTTCAACTACAGGACGGTTCTCAACCATCCGGTAGTCATGAAACTGCTCCATGACGTACAGCTTAGAACCGGCGTCAGAAACACCGTAACGAGCCTCAAGTGCATCCCACATGGCCTTACCAGTCGGCATCTGCACATACGGATCAATGAGGGAATCCCCAATAATACTCAGCAAAACGGCCTTGCAAGTGGTGTCGTCATGTTCAAATGCCCGTTGCTCATCAACGGTTAGCACACCATCAGGCCGTGCTTGCACCACATAAAAACAACGAATAGAGGTCAACCACAGTGTGGCTTTCTGGCGCCATCTCTTGTAATGTGTGCCCTCAAATGGCGTAGGTTTCAGCAAACCCGTAAAGCCAACAGATGAAAATGGCCTAAAATCACGTTTTTGGATTGTTAATAAATTAGGCAAATTCATGTTTAATTTAATCCACCAAAGTGATATAAAAAGACATTTTATAACATCACAAAAGTGCTTGTCTATACAAATCAGCATCATCACTTTGAATATGATCTTAGTGATAATTAGCAAAGCATGACATGAATTGGTACTCAAAAGAAACATGTCAACAGTACGAACGATAGCACTGAGCATCATGATTGTAGATATGACGGTACAACCAGAACGATGGTTGAGTAGATCGTACCCCATAGTAGAGCCGGAAGCGCCTGAAGAAGACATGCTGATTCGGTGCAGTGAAGAACGCTTCGATCCAGTGAAGAACACGTTGGTGAAGATGAGTAGTCGTGCCGCCGATCGACACTCCCCAAAAACGTGATTGCCGTCCTTCACCCGAGCAGATGAACGCACTGGACGGAGACGTTCCGAAGGCCTACTCTTCCATCCTGTGTGCGCGCACGAGAAGAAAAGGGAAAAACTCTCACAGCTGGGATGTGGTTTCTCAATTTAGGAGAGTAAGGGGTAAGGAGAGGGGAAGGGAGAGCTCAAGCCAGAGAGAAGACAGGCGGCCTTTATTGTGCGTCAGGAAAGCGAGGAGACGGAAAACCGCCAAGCCACTAAATGACACTAACTCGAGACGAAAAACCGCCAAGCCACTAAATGGCACTAACTCGAGACGGAAAACCGCCAAGCCACTAAATGGCACTAACTCTGTAACTCCTATCTGGCACTAACTCTGTAACTCCTATCACAATGGAGATTGAGTGACAAAAATAAAGTGCCGACGACGCACGCCTGCCTCGCCATCCCACGCCCACGGCCCGACCGACCGGCGGCGGCGCACACGTGTGGCACCTCTTCATCCTTTTCTCGACTTCTCAATATAGAGAGATAGGATCTCACTATATAAGTCGAGTCAAATTTCTGTTAATTTCCCGTATGGTACTAAACCTCTCATGTGTATTATTAAGGCCTTAGAGTTTTATTAGTATTATTAATGAACGAAGCCCATATTATATCTAACATTTCTCGCCTAGAAACACTTGAATTACCATCTTGTACTTGATCTTGATCCGCTAGTCAAACTCGCTCTCGCGCGCTTAATTACGTACTACCAACGACAAATTAATTAAGGGTACGTGTAGTGTATGATCAAGTTAGCATCGTCAGGGGATCGCATGGATCCATCTATATAGCAAGAAAGTTTCATCGATAGGAGCTTGATCGATATAGAGTTGACTCATGCAATATGCTATAGTTTATGTACAGAATCAACCCTTGGTTTCTGAATCCTGATGCAAACGTTGCACGAACTGAACTATCCTTTCGCCCGGTAATCCGTAAGAAATTCCTTGGAATATAATTGAGCAAACATTGTTACCAAGAATATTCCCAGTTAACATAAATTTGCACATGAAGTTGCAACGCAGCTAAGCTGTACGTTATCCAATAGTAGTAGTACGTAACAGCGAAAATGCAGATAAGCTTTCGTGTACTAGCTAGTAGAAGCTCTAGCGTCCATTTTAAACTTCCACTTGTATGCGTCTTTGGCTTGCTCTGCAAACTGAAGTTGCGAGTTGTGACATTGTGGATAGTGACGGGTCCAGAAATTTTCAAGTAGCCTGGGTGAATGCATAAATACTCGCTAGGGAAATATCTCATTTTATAGAGCATATCTATAGTTACGTTAATAAGACACCTTACAGTTAATCAAATAGAACATATTTACAGTTTTATAGATCACCAAATAGGACACCTTTGTAAATTGTCAACTACTTATGTTGTGGTCATTTTTTACGACCTTTAAAGGTTAATATATTCAGGCGGGCTTATATTACAAAGGTTAATGAAGGCTGTAAACTGTTTATTTATATCAAATAGGACACTTACGTTTCATAGGTCAGCAGCAACAGAAGCAGCTAGTAAAGCCCGAGCAAAGGCCAAGGGTTGCCGGGCCCTGGGCCAACCACTGATTGTGGAGTACTGTAGTATATTCTTGTCCTAGTCAGACATGTTGAATTATTGGTACCAACAGTCTAGCATAGAAATGACAACGAGTATATACCCGATGGGTAGTGTCCACCCATACCCGTACCTGCCAGGGTAAATTTTACCCGTCGGGTTACCCGTACCCGCATGCGGGTAAGAAAGTACTTCCATACCCGTACCCGCGAGGGTAATTCTACTCGACGGGTTACCCGTATATGTCAGCGCACCCGACAGAGTATGTACATGTAGGTCATCCCACACACAAAATTTTTCCGTTTCAACCTCAAAATTCACAGCAAGATAGAAAGACACATTAAATCCTTTCATTTCAACCTCCAAATTCGCAACAAAGTAGAAAGGTTCACAACATATTTATAGGCTAAATAGGCTGAGAGAGGGTAGCTAGACTTTTTAGACGGGTATTTCTTACCCACGGGTAGACGGGTATGGATAGTACACACTCATACCCGCACCCGACATACCTGATAGGTATGTGTTTTCATCCAAAAACATACCCGCGGATAGAAAATTCCTCTCATACCCATTTCTTTATCGGGTAAAACCCGCCGGGTACTCGGGTTTCGGATACCCATCGCCATCTCTAGTGTAGCAATACCACTGCTAGCTGCTAACCACCATCTGTATATTGATAAGTTGTCATTGCGACTAAATTTGTTGACCAAGCAACATGGCGCATCATGTTGTTGACTCTGGATCGCGTAATGAAGAACGAGTTCTGAAGGAGGAAGATGTAATTTTATCGATCCCTTCAGAAAATATCCTCTTCTTTTTCTCATATCATCTAAATAATCATAAAACTTTTTTAAAAAATTAACAATATAAATTAATATAAAATATTTGACTTCACACTCTAACTTCAACTTTTATAAATTAGAAAAAACAAATTAAACAGAAAACAGTTAACACACATTTATAGTTATATTTGTTAATTTTGTTATAAATTATAGAATTTCAATTTGATTTGTGAAGTGATATATCTCATACTAATCTACCCTATTAGTTTTTAAAATAAAATTGGTGACTGTTTAGATAACTTGTAAGAATCAAAAGGATATATTCTCGAGGAATAAAAGCATTTTTCAGATGCAAATAGATGAAGAGGAAGAGTCCATTGATCACTTCTCTTTCATGAGGATGAAGAGTCCATTGACCGGACGTCCCACGGTCCGTGCCGTCACAGTTTGGGCCGAAACATGACAATCACGAACCTGGGCTAAAATAACAACTTGACACAGCCACACCAGCAAGGCCGTGGCCTCACGTGAAATGGGCCGGAATGAGCCATGTCGCGGCGCGATATGTTGGGCCTATAGATGGGCCGATCTCGCACGATGTACGAATGAGGCCACAGCCCACAAACCGGGGACGGATGCGCCCGTACCATACACGTACGCCGGGGTAGAACTGTAAAAAACGACGCGTTGCTTTACCTACGCCGGTGGAGATTGCGAGGGTGTTTGGTAGTTTTAGCTGAAGCTTGATTCACCTTGTTAGTTCATGAAATATTTTATTCGGATCTATTTAAAATTGAAGCATTTAATATGATTTTAGCTTTATTTCACCCGAATTTAAAATTTGAAGTTTGACAAACATCCTCCGAAGTGATCCATGACGAACCGAACACCGGACGACGAGACCCGACGAGGCTTCACCCGCAAGCTTGGAAAAGGCAAGCGGTTCGGTTAGTTCAGACCAACTAACCGTCCACCTAACACCGCTCAGTGGGACACGTATGCATGCGAGGAAAAAAAAGTACAAATATTTTGGACACCAACGCACATCAACCCAGGCTGATTTGCCGTCGCTTTTCCCCCAAACATGCAGATCATGCAGGTCGCACAGGAGTTTACAAGGGAAAAATGTTTTCATCCTATATTCTTTTTAAAAAATTGATAAAATAAATTCATATAAAATATATTACTTTAAATTCAAATTCAATTTTTATAATGTATAACAAAAAAACTACGTATACTCATTAACCTTTTTTATTTAATTTATTCTTTGTTATAATTTATAGAAATTAAATTTAGTCTTATATGGAGTGTTATATTTTATATTAATTTATAATATCTATTTTTTTAAAAAATTTATAATTATTTAGATTACATGTAAAAAGAGAAGATGTTCTATCAAGAAATGAAAAATCCAATTCCGTTTACAATGTTTGAAACCGAAGCGTGAGTAGACTATTGTTTGCTAAACCACCATATCTAGCTCGCTGACCCCAGTGACCACAAAGAGCTAGCAACCGTCAAACCAATTAACACCTGCACGCAAACCACATTATTAGTCGCCAACTCCATCCTATGATCAATTTAATTAGTCCATTTCCAGTTTGAGCTAAACTAGCAATCTGCAGTGAGTGTCCTTGCTGCTCACTACCATGAACTAGCTAGCTAGGACTAGGAAAGATCGAGATCGACTCAGCAGCATACCGTGCTAGCTAGCTATACCTGTTTATGCTGTTGTTGTTGCCGGCTGCTTGGCCGCGAGGAAGCATGGCGCGAAATGCGGCGGCGATGGCGTTCGCCGTGGTGGTCTGCGCGGCGGCGATGGCGGCAGTGAGTAGTGCGGAGGAGGTGTACGAGTTCGGCTCCGGCGCGTCGTTCATCTTCGGGGACTCGCTCGTCGACGCCGGGAACAACAACTACATCCCCTCGCTGTCCAAGGCCAACATGACCCCCAACGGCATCGACTTCGCCGCCTCCGGCGGCATGCCCACCGGCCGCTTCACCAACGGCAGGACCATCGCCGACATCATCGGTAAACATTTCAGTATTTTTCTTGGAGCACCTAACCTAGCTATATCTGAATGTATCATTTCAAACTCAAGATTAGATTGAACTGAACTTGTCGTGTCCGAATTCAGGAGAAATGCTGGGCCAGACGGACTACTCACCGCCGTTTCTTGCTCCGAACACGACCGGCGGCGCGCTGCTCAACGGCGTCAACTACGCGTCAGGAGGCGCCGGGATTCTGAACGGGACAGGAAGAATCTTTGTGAGTTAATTTCTTCAGACAATATTTCACAGAGATCTTGTTGCATGCAAAAAAAGCTCATGTCTTTCTCCAAATTATCTTCTGGATTTCAGGTGAACAGGATCGGAATGGATTTGCAGGTGGATTACTTCAACATCACGAGGAAGCAGTTGGACGATCTCCTAGGGAAGGCGAAGGCGAAGGAGTTCTTGAAGAAGAACTCAATCTTCTCCATCACCGTCGGGTCCAACGACTTCCTGAACAACTACCTCATGCCCGTCCTTTCCGCCGGGACCCGGGTCGCCGAGTCGCCCGACGGCTTCATCAGCGACCTCATCATCCACCTCCGGGAGCAGCTCACGGTGCGTGCCTGCTAGTGACATCATGTACAATACAACGATGAGTATGTTGATACATATACATACAGTTCGCTCTGCCCAGAGATTGACTGATCGACGGCGGCGGCCGGCAATGGCGGGCTCGCCGTCATTGGTTGTATCACGCAGAGGCTGTACACGCTGGACGCAAGGAAGTTCGTGGTGGCGAACGTGGGGCCGCTGGGGTGCATCCCGTACCAGAAGACGATCAACCGCGTCGGCGAGAACGAGTGCGTGAAGCTGCCCAACCAGCTGGCGTCACAGTACAACGGCGGACTCCGGGAGCTCCTCATCGAGCTCAACGGCGAGCTCGCCGGCGCCAAGTTCTGCCTCGCCAACGTCTACGACCTCGTCATGGACGTCATCACCAACTACGAGACGTACGGCTTCGAGACGGCGAGCATGGCGTGCTGCGGCAACGGCGGGACGTACGACGGGATGGTGCCGTGCGGGCCGGCGTCGAGCATGTGCGGCGACCGGAAGAGCCACGTGTTCTGGGACCCGTACCACCCCAGCGAGGCGGCGAACCTGGTGATGGCCAAGTACATCGTCGACGGCGACAGCAAGTACATCTCGCCCATGAACCTCCGCAAGCTGCTGTCTCTCTAGCCTTATCCTACCAATCGATCGATCAGCTATGTCGAGCTTGCATTTTGATTCGCATGTGTAATCTAATTGTATCTGATGCCTTTGATTTTTGCACGCGAATTGCGAGATTTGGCATGTAATTTGCAGTGTGTGATGCTCAATCCAGTGATAGATTGCAGATTTGCAGAGGTTGATTCCCCCCCCCCCCCAAAGTGAAACGTGGACATGTATCTACCGTTGGATCAAATATATGCGATCCAGATTGAGTGCTGTTTTGGACTTTTTTTGGTTTACGGCCCACCAAAGCCAGCCCAAATCTAAGCCCAGAAAAATCTTCTAAAATGGCCCAAATAATTAAGACGTTTTAATTAAAATCTCAGCCCAACTCGGTCGCTTCCCTTTCTCGTTGGAAAGCTCGGCTCACTCGGTCTCCCCCTCCGGCCGCCGCAAGGAGAAGCAGCAGCAGCCATGCAGGCCGCCGCCGGGCGCGCGCGCCGCCTCATCACGTCGCCGGCGGCCTCCGGGATCTCCGGCATCCTCTCCGCGCCGCGGCCCGGGTGCGCGGCGCTCGCCGAGAGCGGCGCCTTTCTTCCCCATCTCGACGGTGTCCCGTCCTCGCCGTCACCGTCCCCTCCGCTCCAGGCTAGGAGCTTCTCCGCCGCCTCCTCGTCTCGCCTACCCCGTGAGTTCTCTCTGACGTTGATCCGTCCGTTTCACTATCTGCTTGTGGCGATCTCAATGCGCTGCTCCCCGGTTTGTCTGGCTCGGCATTTCGTCGAAATGGTAGTGGGCGCGCGGGGAGTGGCGTTCGAGTTGTATGGTTCCAAAGTGGCGTTTGAGCTACGGTTCCGAGGGTTGGTTCATGATGTTAACCCTGTTCCTGTTCTAAGATCAAGTGTTTAAGGTGTGGGATTAGGGGATCTGTAGGGCTTACGCGAGGGTTTAAGGATTTTGGCATTGGATATGTTCGTCAGCATATTATTATCTAGAGGATGCGGTGAAATCCTGTGACTGAGTGTGGTACTATTTCACACAAGGTTGCTAATTTGAAGGAATGCTGGGAAATTCGACGATGATCAAATAGCAAGTACTTGGGATGTTGTGACTGCACATGTTTGTTCGGCTGTAGGTCGCACACTTGCAAAGTTCCATAGTTCTGTAATTAGAAGTGTACTTGTCGAAGCTTAGACTTACATTGTCAGCTCCCGTATGGTGAACTGCATTGCTTCATTTCTTACACTGGTTTGTGTTCATCTTCTCAGCTGAGCATAGTTAATCCAGCACACATTTCAAATTTCCCTGCACTGCTTATTGAAACTTCCGTGCATTGAACTTTGAGGTCATAGCGCTATCTGTATCACTAGATTCCAGTATCTAGTACAATAAATTGAAAAAAAAAGGGGCAGCTTGAATGTAGCTAATGGGAAGTACAGCTGAACTGATTATTACTGAACATAGTCTTTTTTTCCCAAAAAAAAATCCCATTGCTTATCGTACTAGTTCACTGTTGCTTTTATTGACTCTGTGTATTTACTGCTTCTGGCTGACTTAAGTGATTTTTAACTGTTGCAACGATGCAAGTGCAACTCTTGTATTCACTAGTTTGTTCCATTATCCATTAAAGTACTTTGAATTGATTAAACTTTGCTAACTATGTTTATTTTGCATAAATTAGGTAACTTGCTATCTCCAAGTACATCTTCTCAACGGTGGAATGAGAAACCAGTGTGCTTGCACAAGGCAGCAACTCACTTCTCAACAGGAGCAAGTGAGATTGATCAACCTACAGGTTATTTAGAATTCTATGTTCTGCATTGGCCTTGCCATTTTTATTTCCTATGCACCCACTAGTTTTCTCCCCTCTGATACCCTTGTTAACTTATTCAATTTCAATGTTTAGTTGCTGTAATCATTATCAGTGTATTACTATCCTGCTGGTAATCTTTGCAATGACTAGTTGTTTGATATCATGTTCACATTTCCTTATTTCATGGATGACCACAGAGGCTGTAGAGGAGCTGTGTCAGAAAATGTTGAAATCTGTTGAAGCCGAGACCATGCCTCCGAATGCCTGGCTGTGGTCAATGATAAGTAGCTGTTCCAATAAGGAGGACATCAAACTACTTTTTCAGATTTTGCAGAAGCTAAGAGTATTTGTAAGTGGAATTTCCTCATAAGTTAAGACTTCAGAGTGTTTTTTGCCTTCTATCCTTGCTCATTATTCTTGGCTTTTCTGTATCCATTGTGTGTTGTTTGGAAAGCCAGCTTAGAGCACTGCATGTTAGATTCATTATTGTCAGAGCATATACACATCCATTGATAACACCATCATTGAATGTGCAGTTCGAATCTTTAATTTCCAGTTTTTTTATTTATTTCTACGAAGCTGGGATGCTTGGACAGCTGAGTTAGCATAGAGTTTCCACTATATGATAACATATTTGTTGAAATTTTAACTGAATAGTTTTAAAGGCCAAAATATTTTGTATTGGTACAGGAAGATTCTAATTGTTTTTGTAAAGGAACCTGTCTTTATCCCAAGCACTTAGTAATACTATTAATACGTGACTGATGTTCCTTTACATGAGATGGGCGATGGTAGTTCTTTATATTTCTCTGTTACATTTGTTCTGTCACTAGAAGTGATCTTTAAACTAAATCAACTTATTGATACAGAGACTATCAAATCTTCGCATTGACGCAAACTTCAACGATCATCTTTGCATGAAAGTTGCAGAGGCGTGTGCTCGTGTTGGTGCCCTTGACTATGGTATGATCTTATTAGAGGTCTAAATGATCAATTGTAAGGATTAAATAATGCTAATATAATTAGGCATGTGTGGCACTTCCAATTATGTGGACATGTTAACTTTCTCTATTGTCCAGAAGTTGTTTGGCTAATATATGTGAGGGCTGAACTTTATTATTTTTCCATTTCTGTTTGGAAATTCTCCATTTTAACCTCAAAATTTGAGGCTAATGGAGCTCAGAATCCTATTTCCCTCCATTGATTTTTTATTGATATAAATCCAGGTCTGAAGGTTTTATGGAAGCATAATGTTTATGGAATTACGCCTACCATTGGTTCTGCTCATTATCTACTGGTATTCAATGATATAAAAACTTTTCTTATCACCCTCAATGTTGCTTGGTTTTGATTTTTTTCCCTTCTCCAGAAACATGCTAAAGAGAAAAATGATACTAAACTAATGGGAACTATAATGCAAGTTCTTAAGAGAAATTCGATGCCATTGCAACCAGGCACTGCTGATATAGTATTCAGGTATGCTTGCATCTGTTCTCAGGTTCTGTTTACCGAAGTGCACTCATTTCTTTTTAGTGTTTTTATTTTGTAGTAGACTAAATTATAATTTTAGTTTTTATAAACAAATCACCCCCTCCCCCCTTCTTTTTCTGCCCCAAGCAAGTTATTGATGCCATGGATTTGTATGTGTTGTGCAGCATTTGCTATAACACTGATAGATGGGATTTACTCTCAAAATATGCGACAAGATTCGTGAAGTCTGGAGTCAAGCTGCATGGTACTGCATTTGACATTTGGATGGACTTCGCTGCCAAAGTTGGTAAGTAGTTCGATTCTTCTTGTGTGTGTTTTAATCTTTAGTATATGTTAAAACTTGCCACAAACCTAAGCATGTTTCATTGCTGTCTGGTCCTCACCCAAGTTACATGAAGTTGCTATGAGTTAGGGGTGGACTTTACATGTTTCGTTTCTCATTCAACTGGCATGGCTCACAACTGCGGCAGTCAGCTTCATGATTACAGCCATGAAAGCAGTGATATTGCAAAAAATAAAACAATGTTTGTATGCGGAACATTTATTTTCAGTTGTTTGGTACCCAAATCTCAGTTTCCTTTTGTATTTTAAACCTTCAACTTTGATAAGATATGATTTTGTATCGCACCTAATAAACCTTTTCTTCTGCAGGAGACTCCCAATCTATATGGCACATCAATAGCCTGAGAGGCAAGTCAGTCAAACGCTATAATCTTGCAACAGGTTTTGCATGTGTAAAGGTAATATTTCTTATAAAATGCAGCTTCAATTTCTCACATCTATGATATTTCTTAGCATTCCACATTAAGAACTAGTGACATTCTGAATAAATAGTACGATAGTAGCACTACATTACTTCATATTTATTGTCTGCTATTGTCCATGATTCATTGCTATAAGTTTTGCTCCTTCTTTTAGCATAACTAAGTCAGTGCTTTCAGTAAATTGTTTATGCTGCCCACCTCAGGTTTCTAATGTCAGATTCATTGTGAATTGTCTTGTGCAGGGGTTCCTGCTTGAACGCAAGCCAGAAAGCGCCGCTGCCATGATTAAACTACTTCACAAGGTTGGGTCAGCTATGCTAATTGCTATTAGACCTGTATTCCCAAAATAGAGATTGTTTCATACCATCAGCATGCTGTGGTTTCTCTCTAGGCAATGCTAGCTCTTTCTTACTCTTAAAATTCTGTACTGAATCTTTGGTGGTATTTTCAACCTTCTCTATGTCATGTTATTGTTGGTGTTACTGAAAGTGAACATATTTTTCATGAAATATAACGAAGCTAAATGCCAAAAGTTTGGTAGTTGATGTTTTACATAAGCTATCTTTGACAAACGTGCTTGCCTGATGAAAGTTTGTGGTTGAATGTAGCATTCGCCTGACGATAAGAAACAGTTGGTGAAGGATGAGCTCCAGAAGCTGGTTGCTGAATGGCCAGCAGAGGTGATAAAAAGGCGGAAGAAAGATGATAGGAAGGTGAGATTAAATAACCTTCTGTTTTGTTTCATGGCAATTTGGGAACGAATTATTTTCTGCTTGCAACACTAGGTAGCTGGCCTATTTTATGCCATGACATAAGCTCTCACACCGTTCTTCTAGCATGAAAAATCAGAAGCATACTTTAGAATACTATAACGGCTGGTGTGGCTGGAGTTTGGCTGATTATTTGTTGGTATTTCATAAAATTTACAAGAAATAAAGAGCTGTCAACTAGGCAAAGCCACTTGTTTTTTGCCTAAGTATCCTTTCTGCTTTCATAACAGTGTATCTGCTGGTTTCATATCATACTATCATCTAATAAGTAATAACAACATTCTGTCTTTATCAGGCGCTGGAGGAAGCTTTGGTTTCAGATATCCCTGAAATGATCAGTTCCATGTCGAAGCTGCGCCTTGATATTTCTGTGAATTTGGACAGGCTCACCCCTCAACTTGAAGCATCTTAAGAAACACCGTTTTCCAGATGGCCTTGCATCTGAAATATACCTGACTACTCCGAGGGACTGAATTAAGCATGAGATGGTTTATCTACTACTGATGCAGGCAGGAAACCAAGATCACAATCCCAGCCCTTTGAATGCGACAATACATTCTATTTCATGGGTAGCACTAGCCTCCCCAACAATAACATGTACAATACATTCTGTTGTTGACCTTGGCACCTTGCCATGTGCATTTCCATGACAGTTTTCTAGAAACCTTAGTGAAAATTGCACGCATGAATTTGAAGAATGCATTCTCGGACATTTTAAACCGTCGAGTCTCACCAATTTTTTTTCATTACTGGGAGCACATTCAGCCTTTAAAATTGTCTCTGAATGTCATTTGGTGACTGTTGAGTTAATTTATGAGGTGTTTTACAATGCTCTCTACTGATAATAGAACCAATCTATACCGTTTGTCTTTTCTCAGCCATTGAATTATATCTGTTTATACTACCATATCAACTTACTAGTAGAGCTCATAAATTAACGGTTGAGATTACTTCTAGTGTGATAATACTTGTATCTAACTTATAAATTAATGGTTGAGATTACTTCTAGTGTGATAATACTAGTAGGTACAAGTAGAGAGCACCACCTGGCACGGCCTGGGCACGTCGACGGCATGGCTTGCTAGGGCACGGTCTGTTAGGCATGGCTTGTAATGGGTCGTACTGTGTCGGCTTATGTGCTGCCTCCCAACCCAAGGGGAGGTTGTGTCAGCATGGGCTCGTCAATGGCCCATGGGTCGAGGTTGGTCTGGTTGGCGTTGTTCGACACTGTTCGGCCATGTTTGGGCATTGCTTAGTCCATGAGCTGGAGTAACGTGCTATAGTACATTGGCCCAGACACGACATAGGCAAACAGCCATGGCCCATAGGCTGGTGTGTCGTGCCGAGCTATAGTATATCCGTGCTCGGGCCGACCTGTCTAGGCACGGCCCATTTGGACAACCCTATCCGGTGCTAACGCATAGCTAAGTAGCTCGCAGTTGCAGGTTTTGACGAGATGTAGCGCCGACGTATTAACCCTACAACCGATCAACCTTTCTTGTGGGAACGAAAGGCTTCTCGCTTAATTAGCCGCCAAGAAGCCTATCAAATCCCCTGGCATTTTACTGCTGCTTCGGTCGTGCAGTACTAGAGGAACCGAAAGGATGCAACTTAGGGGTGGGCACTTTTAAATCAAAAAAACAAACCGCACCGAGCTGAACCGAAGTTTGCGGTTTTTCGGTTTTCGGTTTTAGTTTCGTGGTATTGCATAAACCGAGCAATTCGGTTCGGCTTTGGTTTTTACTGTCTGAGAACCGAATCATCGAAAAAACCGAACCATATCAAACCACGGGCAAAACCCTAGCTAGCTAGCGAAACCGCGAGCGGCGGGCGCGTGGGCGCGGGCGCTGCGGGCGCACGAAAGTTTTTAGCATTCCCATCACAGCAGCGCGCGGCGCGCGAAATCCTAGCCCCGACGGCGGCGGCGCGTCGCCTCCGCCCGCCCCGTCGTGCCGCCTCCGCTCTGCCCGGCCGGCCCACGTCGCGTCGCGTCCGCTCTGCCGTCGCCACGCCGCCTCCGCTCCGCCTCCTCCCCGACGCGCCGCTGTCCCGCTTGTTGTGCTGCTTGTTTCGTTTTTTCAGTAAAAACCGAAAATCGAACCGAAAAAATCGAACCCGAAATTTGTGTTTACACTATTTACATGAACCGATCGGTTTCTACTTCATGCTAAAGTAAAGTATGCTTTAAAAAAACCGAACCGATATTGTCGGTTTAAACCGATTGCCCACCCCTAATGCAACCCTAATGCAACTAGTTGTGGAATTTGCAAACTGAAAGCATACATGCACTGCACGGCCCAACTGTCTTTAATTTCACGCGTTGTGAAAATGTTTTCACCCTTGGAGGAATCTTTGGCTGCTAGGTTGTAATTCAGCGTGTAAAATGAGATGGAATTAATAGTTTTCTCCATGCATGTTAGTGATTGATCCTAAGAACTTCCTAAGATGGAATTAGTAGTCTTTAGGACTTCCTAAGATCTGCTCGATTCAATCAGTGCAAGTGTTAAATCTTAATTTATGAAAGCTCCGCTGATTTTTCTTGCAAAACCCTTTCATAAGGCAGGTAAAAAAAATTCTTCAGAATTCAGACTGGGAATTGCAGGATGAGAAGAATCAGAGGCCTTGTTTTTCTTGTGATCTTGGTGATAATATCATCACTGTGCCCTGCGACCAATGCTCTCTCATGGAGCATGTTCTCTTCATCCAAGAAGCCATCAATGGCGCCGCCGCCGCCGCGGCTAGACGGCGGGGTTCCGGCGGCCGACTTCTCCATCGACGGCGGCGGGGACCCGAGAGGGAGAAGCTGCTGGAGAACGCGCGGCGCAGGATCGCCGGCGATGGGCCGGCCACCTGCTGGAGCGAGGCGTACCGGAGCCTGTTCGCCAGCTGCGGCAACATCATGGCCGACAAGGAGATGCAGTCCAGGCTCGCGTGGCGCCTCAGCGGCTGCTTCCAGGAGGACTCCGGCCGGCCGCCGCTGCCGCCGTGCGACGACACCCGCTCCGACATGGTGCACTGCCGCAAGCGCCTCTCCGACTCTGAGGGCAAGGTCTTCCTCGCCTTCTTCCTCGAGACCAACACCCTCTGCCACCAACTGCAGTAAGCAAGCTAGTCGTCTTCTTCTTTTCTTCTCCGACTCCGGCCAATTTCATCTCTGTCATCCAATGGCGACGTGACAATTCTTGCAGGGCCGAAGCGTTCAAGCAGAGCACGGAGAGGCTCGTGAACGAGCTGTCAAGGGCGGCGAGGTCGGCGAGCGAGAAGCTGGAGACGATTGAAGAGAGGTCGGAGAAGATCATGCAGGAATCCGACCATCTCCGGCGATCGCTGTCGTCGATCAGAGCGCAGACGGAGCACCTGGCCATGGCGTCCGAGGACGTCCGATCCCGGATCGGCGACGTGCTGGAGCGGTCGGCGGCGATCTTCGAGCAGTCCAAGGAGATCGCCGCCGCGCAGGCGGAGCTGCGGGAAGGGCAGGCGGAGATGAAGGACAAGGTCGCCGCCGGCATGGCGCAGGTGGAGGCGTCGTACAGGAGCATCGGCGAGGAGATGGAGAGGCTGAAACAGGAGGCCATGGGCATCGAGAGGGAGGTCAGGGCCGTCGGCGACGCCATGGCGGCGAGGATGGTGGACTTGCAGAGCGCCGCCGATGACATCGGCAGCGCCGCCGGCAAGTCGCTGGAGAATCAGGTGCTGCTGTTGGATGGACAGGCAAAAGCGATGGAAGGGCTCAATCATCTCTACAGTTTTCAGGCACAGGCTCTTCAGGAGAGCAGGTAATAATACAGCACAAAGTTACAATCTTTTGTCTGAAAATTACAACCAAAGTAATTTTGAATTTTAAAGTTTGCTTTTTTAAGAGTAATTTGGGTAGAATTTTATATTGGATGAGAAGAGAGCTTGACAACCTCTGAAACTGATTATAAATCAAAATTTAAATTTAAAATCAGCCTCGGACTATTTTTTAAATGAAACACACAAATAACGTGTGTTTCATTGATATAACAGAAAAAATATAAGATTATAGCTCTGGCAGACCATAAACAGAAAAGAAAAAGAAAAGAAGAATCTCGCTCAGTTGGATTGGGACATCAATCTCGCCCGGTTGGATTGGGACATCAACGCGAGCAAACGCTTAACTCGAGCCTCCACAACAACCCTAACAAAACCAACTCACACCACACGGCTGACAAATCGAAGCCTATATGGTGGCACCCACCAGGCCTACACACAACCAAGCGTCGAAATCTTACAGCAGAGCTCCGAGTCAACTGGACATTAGGAAAAGACAAACCACACTGCACAAAAAAAAAAGAAAGAAAGGGTCCCCGCCAGGCGGTACCCATCGCCGCTGTGCCGCTGCAACGCTAAACATCACCCGACTGGGTGAAAACCATCAGATCCGGATCTCTCATAGGACTCAACGCGCGGGGGCCTCGCCACATCCGCCATTGGACACTGTCTCGCCGCTCGCAGAGGCCACGCCACGTCCGTTGCTGCACTCCTCTTCACGGGGGCCACGCCACGCCCGCTACTGCACTCTCAATCACAGATTTATTTCTTTTGTAGCGAGAGAGAAGTTGTCTTGTTTTCCCTGATCTCCATCGAACAGCTAAGCCGCCGCAACGAGTCAACCTGGCCCCGCTGCCTCACCCTTGCGCTTAGCCTTCTCTGCCAAGACAGCGAACCAGAGAAGTCGCTTGCGTCGTCTTTTCGACGATGGACCACATCGGGTAGCCCGGTAGCCCAGCAAGGCTGAAAAAACCGCCTTGATCCGCTGCGAGCCTAGTCACGCGAGTGCGGCGGCATGACAAGGGGAGACGCAACAGCAGACCAGGGCCTTGGGAAGCCTCAGCTGATGACAACCTTTTTGTCGTGTGGAGAGCTTAACAGGGGTTGACGAGCTCTTGTGTAGGCTTTCGAAGTTATGGTGATAGCCTGGGGTTGTTTGTATGGTTGTTGGTTTCTGACGGCTTGCAGCGGACCATGCGGCTGACGTTGCTTGGCAACGGTCAGTGCGGTGTGGGACTGCGTTAGTAGACGGTGCAGCCTCGCACTTTTGTGATAGCTATTTGAGGTATATAAATGAATAACTCAAGTTGAAAATTTATTGTACAAAAGTATTTGAAAAAAGTTTTATATAGATATTTTTTTTATGAAACACACCATTTAGGAGACAGGGAAGCGGGCAAAAGAATTAGGCCTATGATCCGAATATGAACAAGTAATGGTTAATCTGGACACCGGCAAATTGCAGGGAAACCATTCAGAAGCTGGCGCAATTCGGGCAGCAGCAGCAGGAGGAGCTCCTGTCTCGGCAAGAACAGATCCGGCACGCTCACGATGACCTGATGAAAAATTCAGAATCTATACTGGAAGCTCAGGTTTTCTTGAACTCCTCGTATCATCAATCTCACAAACTTTTTCCATGCCGTTTCTTACGCAGGCTTGATTTGTTTCTTGTGTATGCAGGAAGAGTTCAGAGCTAAGCAGGCGAGCATCTTCGCGGCGCTGGACAAGCTCTACGTCCTCCACAACGCCGTTCTTGTGGAGTCCCGCTTCATCAAGGCCTTCTTCTTCTATTGCTGCATCACATTCCTCGTCTACTTGCTCACCAGCGCCAAGCAGACCTTCGCCATTAGAGGCCACCTCTACTTCGGTCAGATTCTTCAGACTTCAACACAAACACTGCCAACATTCAGAAAGACACAAACTTTTCTGAAATTTTATCGGAACATATTCATCTGTTCCTTTCTAGGACTCTGCTCACTGAGAACATTCAGAAAGAAACTTTGCTGAATTTTCTTCTGAACATGTTCATCTGTTTTTTGCTAGGGCTCTGCATCACGCTCGTGCTGGAGATCGTCGTCATCAAGCTCGGAGCCGACGACTTAAGCAGTTCTTGATCATGTCCAAAGTGCTGTTCATCAGATCAGTGTTCCTCGCCGCCGCCGCAGCTCAGATCTTGCACTCAATTTTCACATACAAGTAGGGCTCTCTCGCTCTCTCACTGAATCATCATCAAACAGTAAATCTTTATCATAAAGGTAGCAGAAGAAGAACATTATGGCGATGAATCTGACTGGGATCTTATCTTTCCTCGCTGTAGGGATTACGAAGTACTGAACCATCAATTGCTGCAGACATTGATGGAGAAAGTCCGGGCGGTTGAAGGCAATGGCAGTGGCGGTGAGCACCTGTACACATTCAGACAAGGCAATTAATAGCCATAGTTAAGCCATTGTGGCAGTACAGTTGTGACAAAGTCCAAACCCTATCCTCTCCTTGTGTTGTGTCCAATGTCCTTAGCTATCAACTGCCATTTAACCGTCGCCTCAGTACAGAATTTGACCAAATTTTCTCTCTACACAGGAGACAAGATGAATCCGTGGAGTACTGGGAGTGATTGCAGCAGCAGCATTGGTGAGTGCTCATGGTTCTTCGACGAGCAGCTGCAGGACGAAGTGGACAGCGAAATCGACCAGATTTCGCGTTGCCGAGAAAATTCTGTGGAAATGGCAGCATTTTGCCGGAAGAATTCGGCGAAAATTCAGTCACCGCGTCCATCGCGAGGAGGTACGACCTCCGACCACGCATCAGGCCGCGGTGAACAGCACACAAGCAGCGAGAAAATCAGCTCTGTCAGAAATCGTGCTCAAGAAATGAATCATAGTGAAACTTATTTTTAGTATCTTTTTCTTTTTCAGCTTCTCTGAAAGATAACCACATCAGATGAAATGGTATTGGATTGGTTGTAAATAAGCTATATTTGAAAGTAAGAGAGTTGAAGTGACATGCTAAGTAGATCTGAAAGTTCCATTACTGAATCATAAATCTAACATGACATGTAGCTGCTTGCCTGCTTGTAAGAATGGAAAAGAGAACCTAATGTACAGAATTTTGACTAATTGAGCTCCCTCTCCGGCCTATACACTGCTGTTCGAAAAAAGAATCCTTACATGGAATGAATTCATGGATGTAGAGAAAAAAATCATCGTTGCTTGCCTTGATTTGCAATTAAAATATCTCACTTTGCAAGAACCGCTGCGGGTATTTTTCCTTTTCAGTATTGAAGACTTATGCACTAGACATCATATAATGGATCATCGAGCACGGGCGGTGGCCGGTTGTTTTGAAGAGCGCCCAGACTTGTGTTTTCGCTTCTGGTTGCCTGAAGAAGGGTCGGCCAATGGTCCAGACCAAGTAGGCACAGAGCCTTTCTCATACGGGAATACGGTGCTGAACGAAGATGGATCTGGGGGCTCAAATGCAGGTTCCATGTGATTTGAACAACCTAAAGGATATCCGAGTGCTCCATCCTGATGTGGCGGAGGGAACTTTTCACTCTTGCTCTTTGCATTTGCATGCGTTATTAGTCTTCTTTTCTGCAAGTTGTACGATAGAGTGAGCTATGATATTAACCTTGATCCAAGAGTATGTTTCTGACTGTAGCTTTCATGCAAATGAATAAATGAGCAACTGAAATCAGCAAAAAAAAAAAAAGCTCACATACATCAATATTTGCTTGAAGCTCAGCATTTGCTTCCGGTGCTGGAACAGCCCTAGGTCTTTCCCTTGTCCTTGTCTTCCTAGCTCCTTCGCCATTAGCTCTACCACCAGCAGCCCTTAAACTGTTGATCATCAAATGAATAAGCCAATTTGCATTTTAAAGAGTGCAAAAGCTCACTTACATCAGCCAATAAATAGGCTGAAGGTCAAGAAGCCAGGTTTATGAAATAAAGATATTTTACAATTAGGGGAATATTCAAAGAGAGAAATATTGAAAATGCAACGGAAAGGGGGACAACTTGTTGCTTGACTCATGATGATGTCCAAGAAATATAGTACTCAACAAGTTCCCAGAAATCCAGGAATCTTGGCACAACAACCAAGACTTTATCTTTTGGTACAAATCAGTATATGGCCTTGCAGTGCACTGAAGTTACTTTTTAGTCAACAAATACATTTTCTTCTTTATAGTCCACTACGCTGAATGCAATGCTTGCTTGAATTCCTGTCATCAAAGTGAGCAGTAATGTCCTCTGTTCCATTGCTCACCTATGCATACCGGAGAAGATGACAATATACCTATTTCAACTAATTCAACCTGATGATCTGGTCCTTTTGTTGCAAGAACATTTACCTATCTAGTTGTATCAGTTTGCATGCTACATGCTCTTTTAGATCAACAAAATCGCTTGAACTTAGATGAAATTACAGAGAACTCAGAAAGACGATGCAAAAGCAAATATTCTGAAACAACACAACTCTCTAAAGGAATGGAAAGGCAGGTTAGTAGGGAGACAAACCGTCTGGCTTCTTCATCTCTTCGTTTTGCATCCATCTCTTTGCTTGGGGGGTATTGGGGTAAACTTGATGGATCACATGCATGAGGTTCCGTTTTAAAGAACTGTGTTTATGGTGAAAAACATCATATTATTAAAGCATTTTCATCAAAGAGATTGTGAATGTCTTACATATGCTATCAAGAATATCTAAAATTGGATTCTGTTCATACATATGCAAAGATAACGTCAAAATCCCATGGTGGTCTCTAAACTAAATTTGAATTATGAGCTTATGACCCTATTTGAACCTTAAAGTTGAAATTCTGAACATTGTTGTGGTTTCAATGTGGTTGACATGAAGTCTTAAACTCTTGATTTCCTAGGATCACAAGGGGTATAATGGCAAACTGTACAAAACACAATAATGCAGTTTATTCTTGATACTGGTCAGTTCCATCTCACTATCTCAGGCACTAAAGACATTGAACTAGTTTTACTTGCTGAAAGATTGAACGGTAACCTACCAAACAAAGAAGCCAGATAGATACCATGAAATATTTTAGGTATGATTTGAATTTATAAGTTCAGAACCTCATTTTTCTCGTTCCAATAAAATATGAACAGAATGGTAGAAACTAGGACAACTTACTTCACTTTCTAACGCAGAAGTCGCTGTTAAACGATCAGCTGGATCAATTGCAAGTAGTGTTTCAATAAGTCGCAGTGCTGATTGTGGGAAATCTTTGAATGTATCAGCTATTCGCCTTTTGTAAGGTTGTTGGGGCTTGAATATAGTTGCATGAGGCAACTTTGATTTTTTCCAATATTCTTCTGTCGGGGAACCACATAACTTAAAAATTTTATGCAGCTGTTCCACCTAAAAGGATCAAAAACATAATTAAAACAACAGAATATCATGAGAAGGAAACAAAGTTCATATACGTTTTGACTAAAAGTACATAACATTAAACACAATTACGCTATAGGACAGGCTTTGTGGCCTGACTAGCAAGATAAGGGTTCAAGTCATTGAGAACTGAAACAACAGAAGTGGCAGCTGGTAAGTGGAAACAAGATTTGACTTGACGGCAGGTCAGAAGGCTTTTCTTTTCAGATGAGATGTCAGTGTATCACTCGACATGTAGATGTTTCTGTATTACGTAAATCAAGAAAACAGCTATATGAACAAGACCACGAAATAGAAGATCGACCGGATGGAATAGTCTCAACTCTCAACTATCTGCTGCAGTAGTTCAAAGAGCAGCGATAAGGGATAACAAACATTTTATGTTTTTACCATACTTCAGTGTGCCAAATAGACAATTCAGATAAATGATAACCTAAATAACCAAAAGAAAACATTTTGAAAATAATGCCTATTTGAAGAGTACTACAGAAGATGGCACTTGAACAGTATCCATTGCCATTCCTACTTCAATAATGAAACTTTGGTAGGTGCTGAACTGATTTTTTGAAAGATACGTGCTACAAAGTGTCTAAAGCATAACTATACGACAATAACAGAGCATTCTGTAGCTAACCTCAGTCCGCCCAGGCATGATAGGTTTCCCGGCGAGCAATTCAGCAAGGATGCATCCCGCGCTCCATAAGTCCACGCCTACTCCATAATCCGTCGCACCCAACAGCAACTCTGGTGGCCGGTACCAGAGTGTCACCACCCTGCTCGTCATCGGTTGCTTATGGTTTGGGTCAAAGAACGATGCGAGACCGAAGTCCCCGATCTTCAGCACACCATTGTTATCCAAAAGCAGATTCGACCCCTTGATGTCGCGATGCAGCACCCCCCGGTTGTGGCAATGCTCCAATCCTGACAAAAGCTGGTGGACATAGCATTTGACCTGCGCCACAAACACCTCTCAATCAGCCTCAATTACGCCACATTTTGCATAATTCGACAGGACGCCAGAGTCCCGCAAAATGGGACCTTGACCTGGGGCAGGGTGAACTTGATCTCCGGGCTGGCCGCGAGGCCAGCGAGGTCGTGGACCATGTAATCGAAGACGAGGTAGAGGCTGCAGGACATCCGGGAGGTGACGAGGCCGTCGAGCTTGATGACATTGGGGTGGTCGAGGCGTCGGAGGATGAGGATCTCCCGGGCCATGAACCGCACGCTCTCGGGCTCCAGGTTGTCGAACCGCACCTTCTTGAGCGCCACGATCTTGCCGCTCAGCGAGTCCCGCGCCTTGTACACGTTGCTGTACGTGCCTTGCCCGATCTAGAATAGCCAAGCGAGTCAGAACAAAGATGCGGTTTTCTCTCTCTTTCTCGCCGGGGAGCTCCCACGGCGTGGATCGCGGAGAGCTTAGGGGAGGGGAGGGGAGGGGAGCGTGCGCGCACCTTGTCGATCTTCTCGAACGAGTCGGCGCGGCGCGGGGTCCAGCCGTCGATGGCCTCGCCAGCGACGGCGGAGAGCCAGGCGGGCCAGCCGGCTGCGACCTGCTCGCCGCGCGCCTTGTTCGCGAAGCTCCCCCCGATGCGCACCTCGGCATGCGCCGCGGCCGACCTCGACGACCGCGAACGCCGCTCCCTCTTCACCGGCGGCCCCGCGGCGACGGCCGGCTGCTCGCCCTTCTCGTCAGCCTTGCCAGCCTCCGCCTCCGCCTCCGCAGCAGCAGCATCCGCCCCCTGCTTCTGCGTCTCCGCTACAGCAGCAGGCGGCGGCGGGTGGTCGCGGCGACGGGAGGCGTTCGCGTCTGGGCTGGAGGTGGAGGGGCGGCCGTGCACGCAGCCCATGGCGACGCGGCGCGGTCGAGCGTCACCGGCGTCGGCTCAGCATGAGGAGGCTGGCGCGTGCGGCGCCGGAGGCAACCCGCGATCCGGAGGCGGCGCCGGGGCAGAGGGGAGGGGAAGCGGAGCGGTGGGAGGAGGCGAGGCGGAGCCGAGGTGGGGGTAAGTAGTAAAGTTTGCGCCTTTTGCGAGTGAGGTGAACGGAACGGAACGGAGCTGGTGGGAAGGAGAGTGTAACGGAACGGTTTTGACTCCGACGGCTCTGCGCCTCCGTGTACGTACAGGCGTACAGCCTCTGAAACAATCTCACCCTGCTTTTGGTTTTTTTTCTCTATCTGCTTTATTTTTTCAATTACAAAGGAGACGCACACTAACACACGCATGAATATGAATATGTCCCTTAACACAATCAAAAAGATATAGGTCAACATTAAATCATTTTTTAAAGTTTATTTATTGGATTGTTAAAATGAATTATTTGCTCCATGCATTAAAAATATGTTTTTTAATTTTTTTTCTACTGCTTTACTTAAACCACCTATTTTTAAGCTATATTAAATTTATTTCTTAAAATAATCTATACCTATAATAAAGATAATAACCTGCTCGTTAATCTGAATCAAACAGGTCACGTGACCTCACTAAAAACCAATTCAAAGTGGATCCATATATACGTAATATTAGTAAGTACTGAAATTTTAAATCCTCACATATCAAGTCATACAAATCAAGTCATCCAAGTCTACTTTCACACCACCGATGTTAACCCTATATTTCTCTTATTTTTTTCATGTTCTATTTTTTCTCAAAGGCTGTACATGTCTTGCAGATCGAATGACGTATGTGAGTTTGCTCTTTTTTTTCCCTCTAAATTTAATTAGGAACATGACACATGTTGTGTGTACGTGGGCGTAGGTATGAACATACGTAATGCATCTGTACCTCTCAGGGTTTTCATGGATGATGAATGATGAAATTGTAAATACATGTGGACTGAAGATGGTGGCATTTAATCAGGTGAAGGACGGTGATATATGATGCCATCCATAGAGAGCGACATCAATTGCTAGCAGATATCGAGAAGATTTCAATGTAGTTTGAAAAATAATTTATGCATACAAACTTTCTACTCGTATTATTCATGATTTAAAAACCAACATTAAAATTTTAATTGATGAAAAAATCAACTTTAGAATGAAATTTTGGGTTGTATCTGATAAACGAACGACGATAAACTATAACATAAACTACAACATATCATGCTAACACTATAGTAATATGATCGATCGCTTTTTTTAAAATTTAAACATTAATTAATAAAAAACAAATCTCGAATAACATGTATATATACAAGAAAAAAACAAATCTCGGGTAATATGAAAAAAAGAAGTGAGTAAGAGAAAGAAGTTAGATATAAATCGTTGTTAAGGTATATTATAATTGATAGAGATAAAGAATTGTGGGTAGGTTTTATTTATTCTTTTTTTTGTCGGGGCTATTGGGGTGTTCTTTCTTTTTGTTTCCCTCCGTATCTGAGTATAAATACTCACAAAATCACAATACAGTAAAGATGGAAGTCAGGGGACAGAGGAGGGCCCCTGGAATTATAAGGTTGCAGATACTTTGGGGTTTTGTCTCATGGAGATGGATGCATGCCAGGGTGTGCCTAATCTTTGGGGTTATGTTATCTCATTAGGAAGGAAGCACAAACAAGGACTTAATTAGGATGATGCTTTCAGGGTGGTTAGACACATCTTTTCCTTCTTATAAGTTCTTATCCTGCCTGTTCCAGAGAGCAAATGCTGTATCCAGTTCAACAAAAGGGCATCATCAATTCATCTCTTTTCTTTACGATGCAACTTGGAATACACATCTTTTTATATTCAGTGCTAATGTATTTCATTTTTCAAATACTTTTGTGTCACCATGATTGGAAGATTGATTAATGAAAGGGATCAAGAACAAAAGGCATGTAGCACCACAAAAATCCAACTTGACACGCAAGATTGAGTGTTTTCAGCTGTTGTCCGAAAGATGTTAGTATTTTTCTAAGACAAGCAATCAACACAAGCGCATAAAATTGACTTGACAACAAAAATGCTGTCAATGGCTTGTACGCATCAGTAGAAAGGGTTCAAGGAGAAGACGACGAGGATGAGGAAAACATGCAGGACCATGCCTTGGTTCTCTTGTGCCAAATTATATTCATCTCTGAAACTCTGAACATGTGTGTGAATCCCAAAGAGGAGAAGAGAAAAAAAAAGAAGAGAGAATGGGTTGGTTGCCTTAGAAGAGACGAACATGTCTGCATTGGTAATTAAGCAGCTTCTTAGCTCTGATTTAGCGTTGGGCATTGGAGTACGGAGCCACCCCTTAACGACGGGGGACAGCCACAAGGCCCACAACTTCACTCTGCATCTTCTTCTTCTACCTGTCTCTACTCATGCTATTAACTCCTGTAAAATATTAGTATTCAGTTACTTAGGCTAAGCTCAAAGTTTATATAGGTTTTATACATATTAAATATAATAATACATCAGCATATATATATATGATGATATTACACTATAATTATGAAAAGATAGAAAAAACTAATTTTATCTAGATAAAATCTTATGTACGTAAATATCAAAGTCTTCATAAATGATTTTTGATTTTATAAAATCACATCATAAAATTATGTATTAGAAAGAGTATTTTTAAATATTATTTTATTTTATTCGTGTTTATGTGAATGTCTTAAAAGTATCGTTATGAAACTTTATATTAAAATTAGCCGTATACAATCTCGTAGTTTGCTCCATGGCTCGCTGGTAAGGTGTGAAAAAAAATAAGCCAACCAAGAATAATTTATTAGAAAAAAATTTTATATTTATATTTTTTATCAATTTAGTACAAGCTAATGTTGGGAAATAAAATATGTTTAGAAAAGCCTCAAAATCAAGCATAAAATTAGGTTCCTCGTGTAAATTTTGGTCCCGACTGATAAGCCGACAATCAAACAGTATACTACTAGGATATAATCTGCAGGTTTTGCAAGCAGCGAGGCAATTCAGGTGAATGAAAACAGGTTTTTACTCTGATGATGCTGAATGATGATTCCATAGTTCCATCCTGGTAGTGAGTATGATGATTCAGCATTATCATGAGCAGTATTAAATATTGTCCTGACACGTATGAATGATGGATCTGCTCGTCTCTTGTCACTCTGATGAAGTGCGAGTGAGTTGAGCTCTCTGGGTATATTCTGTGGCACCTTGCTGACAAAGTGCCATGGAGTGGACTGAACTGAACCTGTATCATGGAGTAACTGACATTTGGACCCACATAGCCATGTATTACTATTCATCATCTTCATTTCCACAATAATAATTCAGTAAAAATAAAGAGCTACTTTCTTCGTCTCAAAATAAGATCGTCCTTGTCTCTCTTTGTTTATATCAAAATAAACTTATTTTTGAACAGTCATTGTATTGAAGTATGTAAATATAAAGGATAAATACATTTGAACTGAGACAATTGTATTAGGATTTGATAAGAGAACTTTTACGAAAAAGGATATTTTAATTTCTTTTATTGGTATGTATATGAGAGGAGTGAAAGATAAGGTTATTTTTGGATGGAGGTATAGTAAGATTACTTGTCAGCAAATTTTCAGCAACAGTAATATTGGAGTGAGTACAGCTTTAGTTTAGCTGACTTTTGAAGGAAATTTTCAGCTTTCTTTCAGGACAACTACTACAACTACTGCTATAAAATGATTTGCCAGCTAAACTGTTCTTGGAACAGGGACAAGCTCAACTACACAGACCCCTCACTCTCTCAGCTTCAGTGATGTATACTGAGGTTAGTTATATGATTACATCATGGATTAGTTGCTTCAGCAGATGAGACTGAATGGAATTGATGTAGATTATTTGCCCAGAGCACTTTCTTTTGACTTCCTAGGATCCAACAGCTTTTTTAACAATGGTTTAGGTGAATCCCTTGATGGATAGGTTGAACCTATAAAATAATCCACAAGAAGTTACTGTGCATTTACATTTGACTGCCAGCTTGCCCCTCTTATTTTAATCCATTAATTAAGCATTATTTTGGCTGTTAACCCAATGCATACCAAGCATCTGTGTCCACCGTTAGAATGACCATTCCAGACTAGAAACCATCCCATTCGCTTTGAAGTCTATAAATCTTCATAGATAGCTTACAAAAATATCATTTTCGTTTTGAAGGCTAAAAAGTTTCAAATTAACTGAAAAAATATTAACCATATGATCCTGATAGATTCAAACTATAACGATTTAGGTTTATACCGATTTAGGTTGATTTAGGTTGATTGATATAGTTATATAAAAATATAATTATTTTTTTATCGCTCATGACAAGACGGACCAACGGGATGGTGCCTGCTCACGATATCGGCGATGAATTACGGTGCAAAGATTTGACCCACGAACCCACCACCATTCAGTGTTATCCACTTATTTGTACTAGGAATAATCTATCCCTTAACTCACAATACCATATTAATTTTGCTCCTTCGACGGTTTAATCGCCGGTTTTGGCTAACGTGGCAAGTGGGACCCACGTGAGTCCCACATGCCAGCGGCTAAATCTTCTCCCTCCTTCCCCTCTCCCTCTTTCCTCTCTCTTCCCCATTTCTCCAAGACAGTGTGAGGCGAAGAGATGGGTGGCGTGGTGCATGGCGGTCGGTGGGAGACAGCCACAGCAAGGATTTATCGTCGTTGTCGTTCGGGTGAATGGTGGTGTGGTTGTGCTTCGTGAGGTGCGGGAGCCGCAGCTTCTCGGGGGACTTCCTGGACGCCTCTCCACCTACTTCTACAACTACACGCTGCCCTGTGTGGAGTGCGCAGTCGTTGAAGCCGGTGGAGAGGCGCTCCAAGAAGTCTCCCGAGAAGCTGCGGCTTCCACACCCCACGGAGCGCGACTGCGTCACCTTCCTCCTAAACAACGACGACGAACCCTCGCTGTGGCGGCCGGGACTGTCTCCCACTGACCGCCGCATGCCACCCATCTCCTCGCCCTGCCCTGGAGAGATGGGAAAGAGAGAGGGAAGATGAAGAGGGAGAGGAGGGAGAAGAGTTGGCCGCTGACATGTGGGGCCCACATAGGTCCCACTTGCCATGTCTGCCAAAATCGGCCACTGTACTGTCGAGAGATCAAAGTTCATATGGTATTGTAAGTTGAGGGATAGGCTATACCTGGTATTTCGGTTCAGAGACGAATTTCAAACTCGATGAAAAACTGAGAGACCTAAAGTGAACTTATTCCTTTGTACTGTAAGTGGGTTCGCGGGCTCACCCACTTACACCCTTAACAACGTTCTCGTCTATGAAATCCTCCTTCGGCTATTGGCCAAGACCCTCCTCCTAGGGAAGCGGTCACCAAGCATGAGTAGTAGGGATGGAAATGACTCGTAAACAGACGGAAATTAGTTCTACTACTTCCATTTTCATAATTTTCAGAATCAAAATCGAAAACCTCGGATGCGAAAGCGGGATTAAAAATATTATCGATTGCGAAAATAGAGCAAATATGTTAACGAATATTTGTCAGAATATAAAAACAACTCTAAATGAGCTTATCAACTCAACGAACATATGCTAATTTTTTAAAAATAATAAATTGACATTTCTAATTTTTGTCAATTAATATCAATACAACTAGTTGTACGCTTTACTTTTCAAAAAAAACTACAAAAATCAACTGTAAATAGTATGGCACGGCCAAAAACAAAAAAGTAGTAATTAGGCAAAATAAAAATATATCTAAAGTACCAAGACTAGAAAAAAATACACCATTTAACTGACCACATCTACTTAGTACAAATTTAAACATCTAGAGTAGATAAAGCTTAAGCTAATCAGCTGAGGTGTATATGAAAAGTAATTAGTTCTCGATTCAAAGGAAAAAAATGAATTCATTTTCGGAAAGTTTCCGACCGATTCTGGTTTCTGACAGCCCAGATATTAGTTTTGCCGTATTAGTTTCCATTTTTCAGAAAAAATTCCGAATTCATTTATGTTTCTAAAAGTTTTCGAAAAAAATTCTGACTAGCACTTACCATTTCCGAAAACACGTCCGCAAAACGAGAGCCTTTTTATACTGTTTTCATCCCTAACGAGCAGTATTTGGTCTCACGTGTAGGGAAGGCAATATTTCTGTTAGGCTAAGAGCGGGGTGGAATTCTCACCCGCGCGTGAGTGGGGGATCGTAAGTTTCCATGGGTGACCGAGGTGTGAGTTACCTATCTAAAAGTAGCCCATTCCAAAAATGTAAGCCCATTTATCCTATTTCATGTGTCAATATATAAACTTAACCCTAATTCATCACTACCTCTCTCATACACTCCCTCATCCAGCCACTAATCCCTATCCTCCACTGACGCACTCACATCCCTAAACGAAGGTCCTGTTCGAATCCAGAGGTTAATTTTTAGCCCTTCACCTTTTAGCCCCAATTAGTCCTTAAGATCCAAACAGGAGGTTATTTTTGGGCTAAAATGAATTAGTCTACCTCAAAAAATTAGCCCTTCCAAGAGATGCTTATTTGGGCTAATTTGGCGTGGGTCACCAATCTCATGTGTTTCTATGAGAGAGAGAGAGAGTACAGTGCGTCTGTCTTCCTTTCTCCTGAGCGCCACGCCCATCCCGTCGCCCACCATCGCCGTCACCAGTTGTGACGCCGCCACCGCCGTAATCAAACCGTGTCGTCGCCGCCCCCCCCATCCGACGCGTCGCCGCCGCCTCCCATCCGCCGCCGTCACCCCCATCCGCGTCGCCCCCATCCGTCGCGCCGACGCCGTCGTCCCCCATCCGCGTCGCCCTCATCCGCCTCCACCCAGACGAGGATGTCAACGATGGCGCCGATGCCGCCGAGGACGTCGAGAGCGGCAACGGCAGGGTGAGATCCGGCCAACGCCACGACCGCCTCGGCGTCCCCTGCTGTTGCAGCCCCCCTTCCTCCCCGCAGGTTCGGCGACCCGCCTAGTCGCCTCCTCTGACGGTGATGGTCGCAATGGTGGTAGCTTTCGCGAGCGAGTTCCTCCTGCGCACGACGGCGGCTGTAGTAGCCGATGCGGAGTGCGAACTCTAGCGCGAGCACGTGGATGCGGCGGTCGACGGAGCAGAGCAGCACGACGAGCCGGGTGAGATTCCCACGTGCGTGGAGCTTGTCCGACGCAGCCTCCACCCTCGCACATCGTGAAAGTCGCCGCCCTTGTGGTTGTACCGCTTGTGGCTCCTGTCGCAGCTACCGCACAACACGTAGCGCTCACCGGCGCAGCGCACGCAGGAGGTCGGGGTGGGGTTTGCAGCCGCAACGATGCGGAGGTCGCGTCCCCTCGCCGTCTCCATCACCGTGGTCGGCAAGGAAAGAAGGGCACTAGCAGCACTAGTAGCATAGGGGTTGAGAAAGGGGATAACAGTGATAAAAATGTTTTTTCTACAAATTAGCCCACGATCCAAATTGCTCAATGGCTAATTTTTAGAGGGCTAATTTTAACCCTCAAATTAGCCAAGGGCTAAAGAACCAAACATAACCAAGCCACACACCGCACGCGCACACCACATCTCTGGACCAGCCTCCATGCAGCCACGGCAAAGAAGGCTGCTGGTTGACCACTCCCCCGCGTCATCTCATCTTCGGTGGTCTGATACCCTCACATCACGTCGGATTCCTCCTTCTTCTCACCACGTCAAATCACTGCCTATTGTTGAGATGCCTTGTCATCATTGACTCTTCGCCACGTCGCCTCGTCGGCCAACGTCGAGCCACCACGTCGACCATCCCCTTGTTGCCTCGCCTCCCAATATGTGTTGCGCCACCACCTCCTCCTCCCACCACGCTCCTCCTAGGTATGGTAAATTCTCTTAAGTTAACCTCTTAATCTCCTCCTCTCCACCCATAAAGAATATGTATGTTTTCACCTATTCATACTTCCACATAAGTGTAGCCATTTAAGTGAGTATCGTAGTTTACATCTGGTAACAATTAGTACTCAGCCACCACTCACTGGGCCACGTCTGTAGGAAATCATGGACTGTGGGGGTGTCACCTCGGGGTAGCCCGTGGAGCGGAATTAAGAACAGTTGAAGTCAGACTGATAGTCCTCGGGGGGAGATTAGATGCCCGACCTCTTCTTAGGGTCGGGAGCCCCGACCCCTCGACTGTCCCGATTCAGTGTCTTGTCCCGACTATGGCTCATCAGCCCGACCTTCGAACCCCTCGGGTTAAGAGGCTTGCATCATAAGGATCGCGAAAAAGATAAGGAGGGGATAACTCGACAGAAGATGACGTCACTCGACAAGACTGTGCAGAAGGTACCTACGGAGAGCGGATCCTAAGGCAAGGTGGAGCACGTAGTACCAACGGAGCGTAGGACCCGAGGGATCTCTACGTACTTTTCAGATGTTGTTTGTACTTATTTTTTTAGCTTTTAGTCTTAGCTATCTTGGCCCCCAAGTTCGCTTGTAACTGCCTCCTTGACCTATAAAAGGGAGGGCAGGACCGTGGGGGAGGGGGATCGATTCTTTGGGAGCTAGGTCTAATCTCTAAAACCCCAAGAACTCATATCCTTTGTACTCTGTTCCATACACCACCCCAACAAAGAACACATGACGTAGGCTTGTTATCCTCCGAGAGAACCGAACCTGTCTAAAAATCTCTCTGTCTCATTTTCTTTCTTGAGTCGATCATCGCGCCTTTTCAATAGACGATTCCCGACCACTCTTTCATCTCCTTGGATAGCCTCATTGGAGAATTGCCGACACATCCGTCAACATGGACCGTTAGATGTTGGCAACAGATGAATAAGGAGCGTCGGATAAGCAAAGTTCAAAGCGTCCCTTCAAAATACTTCTATCAATTTCTAATCCTCCTATCTCCCGAGAAAAAACGTGTTCTATTTTTCACTTTCACCCCTCCCTTACCATCATTCTATGAGATCACTGCTCCTCGTCTCCCCGTACATGTTGCGCCCCCACCATCTCCTTCCCAACGCCCCTTCTCATCGCGCTCCTCCTCTTAAATATGATAAATTCTCTTATGTTAACTCTTAATATATATATCCTGCTCATGACGACCCCACCCATAAAAACACATTTTTACACTATAAAAAACACATATGTTTCCACCTAGTCACACTCCCACATAATTAAGCAGATATTTAAGAGTACCGTTGTTTAGATCAGAACTGAATTTGTATATGATAAAACCAATGGAACCACGAGCCTAGGATGACTATGAATCCTACAAAATAGAGAATGGAAGAAGGCACATCTGATAAAGCCCACAAATTCGAACCACAAACAGAAACCCAAACTATATGGGTCTATGAGAGACCATTAGCAACCGCATAATACTCTTTTACGTCAAGATGAACATTGTTTACCTGACATCATTCATTTTAGATCCAATGGATGCAAAAGATGGTTTCAAAGATTTTAGTCACGGGGGAGCTACACAACCATGAGAAAAGATAATTAGGAATTAATGATAGTGTGTTCAGATCATAACTATATGTAGATCAATAATAATAAATGTACACTGCATATATCCTTATAAAAGTGTAAACTACACATACGTCTAAATATGTTGCTCAATCATTATAAAAGTATACTACATATATCCTAAAAAAGTGTATACTACATATATGTCTAAGAATCGCATACTAAACACAAATGTATCAAACATAAGAATAGAATCATGAACCGAAGAGTAAATTTATCTCTCCTGTAGAACAAGAAACTATAAAAAATTGTGAAACATAATCCCATCACCTTGAACGTTGGACTCAAATCCAATGTTCCAGATCTGGTTTACCCCTTAAATAGGTCTCCTCTTCCACCTCCCAAGCCTTACTCTTCTTGATCCCACGACACTCCGCCGCCTCCCGCCCTCCCCCTACCCTTGGAGGCTCACTGTATCCATACTTCATCCTCACTTTGCCTTCTTTATCGTCTTCAGAGGTTAGCATGGAAAATTCATCTCCGCCACCTTTCACCTATTCACATTCTAAACTATCAGATTTTCTTGTCCTCCTATCGACCCACCTATTGTGCTCTCCCATACAATGGCTACAAAAAAGATGTCGTTGTCGTCCTGTCATACTCAATTCTCTATTGCCCACCAATAGTGCACCGTCTAATCTCAGGTTCTCCTTTTGTCTTCCCCACCCTCCTTTGTTCTATCCTTCTTCTTCTGACCGATATAAATATGACCAAGTTCACCAAGATTGTCAAAGATAGAAGAGAACCTTATTCGCACATCAATCGTAAAGTAGATCACGAGATCAGGAACTCAAAACAATTTGCTCATGATTTTAATACGAATATTTATATTCATTTTTTAATACAAATTGTTATATTCCATTTTAACTATGAATGTTATTTACTACATGTAAGCAGGACATGAATATATGTAGAGATGATGAAGCAAAGGCAGACGACGGGTAACTTGGCTATTGACGATGATCTCACCTACGAGATCCTCCTCCAGCTGCCGGCCAAGGCCGTGCTCCGCTGTGGTGCCGCCGTTCCTCTCCGACCATGCATGCGCGCCACCGCCCGCTCGACATGGAGCTGGACGCGCTGTGGGTCGCCGTTGATCTCACCACCAGGCGGCTGCTTTTCAGGAAGGGCATCGGCCACTACATCATCTGCAACCCAACGACGAGGCAGTGGGCTGAGCTCCCACGGCTGTCGACCGGAGGCGGAAACTTAATGGAATGCCACCGAGAGTCCGGGTTCTACTTCCACCCTCAGTCCGGCGAGTACCGGCCGGCTGCTTTGCCATTGCACTATGAACCTCGCGGTGTACTACGTGGTCCTCTCGGCCGGCGACGGCGATGAACCCCGGCGGCTCGACGTGGAAGCTGCCGGGATAGAACTATTTGGTACCACCCAATACACCAAATCGATGATACACCGGTTGCTCTTCATGGCCACCTGCATTGGCTGCAGCATCGGGAGGGAAGGCTCGTTCGACATGGTTGCCGAGACATTCAAGCAAATGACGCCGCCTCCAGTGACCACAAAGCACTTCGCATTCGCAGACCTGCTAGCCACGGAGAAGTCCCTCATGGCGTCAGAGTTGCAGTTAAATACTTTTTGTGCCTTTTCAGACTTGCAGTTAAATATCTGAACAAGTTATGTTTATGCTACACTTGAAATACAAAGTTTGCTCGTTTATGTTTAGACAAGTTATGTTTATTGCATTCTCCATGTAATTTTCATAGTGCATCAGTCTATTACTCTTATCTATTTTTATGTTTCATGCAAATGATTGTTAGATGCTTGTTTTTCTTGAGTTGCAACCGGTGAACTTTGTGGAAATCATCAAATCGGTAAAGACTTTCTTGTAGTTGCCCCAAAATTCTAAGGCTCTATTTAAAATTTGATTTGTGCGTTGAATTAAAGTGCTTTAAAAATTTTATACTTCATCTTAAATAGGAACCAAATGATTCATCCAAACATTATTTATGTGACAATAAAAACTCATTCCATAGATTACACATTTTTTTTTAAAGAATCATGAATCTGGAGCTGTGCCAACCCAGGTCCACCCTAGTTGCGCCAAAATTCGTCCTGTCGCTTAGAATTCAGCCCAACTTCTTTTTTGAAGGAAATTTAGCCCAAATTGATAGTGGGCCCATTTTTCATCTCCCTCCACTGGGCCGGCCTCCACTGGAGGACAAGCCGTCTCAGCCGACACGGCGACGTGGTCGAGCCAGACCAGATAGCAGCGACGCGACGCGAGCCGAGATCCCCAACCCGGAGCGGCCACTCCACCGGCGGCGGCGGCGGCGCGAGCACACGATCCCCCATATCCGCAGCCGATCCAGGGGCGTCGGCGATGGCGCTGCCGTCGAGCGCCTCCACGACGGCGCGGATGCTCACCGTGCCGGCGCTCCTCCTCCTCCTCTCCTCCGCCGCGCTCCTCGTCTTCCTCATCCTCCCTTCCCTCTCCCCGTCCCCCGCCGCGCACCTCTGCGCCTGCTCGCCCCCCACCACCACGCACACCACCACCACCGTCACGACGACGACCACCACCGCCTCCCCGTCGCCCGTCACCACCTCCCCCGCCGACGTCACCTGGCTCAAGTCTCAGCTCGCGTCCAACTCCCTCCCGCTCCTCGCCTCCCACGACGCATGGCACCGCCTCCGCAAGGGCATCAATCCCCGCACCCGCGAGCAGCAGCTCTTCGACATCAACAGGTATACCTCCCTTGGAATACTCAACAACACTGATTCATACTTCAGATCGCTGCATTTCAATTTAGATGCCTCGCTGCTGTGCTTCGGTTCGATGCTGCATTAGACTGAACCTTGTTCAGTCACCATCTAGTTAGTTTCGACTACACTGAAAAAAATGACGCAAGGGAAATTAACATCTTAGTAATGCACCTGAATTGCAGGCACCATGGGATCTCGCATTACCCAGATGAAGAGGCAACTAACCACACTGTGCTGCCTTGCCCCGGGGAGCTCCTGGTTGAAGAGCACCATAGTAACTATGGCGAGCCATGGGCCGGTGGCCGTGATGTCTTTGAATTCCTTGCTAATGCCTCTGCACTAACGCCAAGAGACCAAGTTCTGGAAATTGGATGCGGGACTCTTCGCGTCGGTCTGCACTTCATTCGGTTTCTGGAGGCTGCCAAGTTCCATTGTCTGGAGCGGGATGAGCTGTCCCTCATGGCCGCACTTCGCTATGAACTACCAGCACAGGGGCTGTTGTACAAGCGGCCCATGGTCGTGAGAGGGGAGGATATGGATTTCAGCAGGTTTGGGGATACGGTTATGTATGATCTTATTTACGCAAGTGCCGTGTTCCTTCACATTCCGGATAAGCTTGTTTGGACTGGGCTTGAGAGGCTTGCAGGGAAGCTGAGGCCACAGAAAGGGAGGATTTTTGTGTCTCATAACATTAAGTTTTGCTCAAGATTGGGTGGTGATGAGTGCACACGGCGGCTCACAGAATTGGGGCTTGAGTATGTGGGGAAGCACACTCATGATAGCTTGTTGTTTAACCATTATGAGATTTGGTTTGAATTCAAAAGGCCAAAAGTTTAAGTCTTGATAGTTGGGAGAGAGATTGGTGTGGCATCCATTTTGTAATTTTGGTGGTGTTAAGTGCAGAGAAAGCTACGGCCTTTAGTTATATGCAAATGAGCTCTGACTGAGATCGAGATCATTGTTTGCTGGGTGTTGAGTTCACTTTCGACCGTACACAACACACAGGATGAAAGATCCAATCACTTTTGAGCCTTCCGAATTACATCTGGTGAGTGGTGATTGAAGGCTGTAGTTTTCATTAGAGCCAATTATTGGATTTACTGTAATGCTACTAATTTTTCTGCAAGAAATGTTTCGGTAGCTCAAGTCATATACATTTTTAGAGCACAGTATACTTACTATGGTTAAACTAGAATTGTATCACCACACAAGGTTTAGTAAATCTGTCACAAGGATAACTTTGTTATGCTATTAGATCAAGGAGTACACTTTTGCTATGATACAGTGTCTTTATAAATTGTTCGATCCATAAGCGTACTGTGTTGTTGACTTACAGTGGATCATATATTGTTAGTTGGATGCATATGCGTACCATGGAACTGTTGATATAATCAATCGGTACTTACTTGACGTGGCAACTAAATGTGTATAGGTCTGTTCTCAGCTGGAAATCTTGGTGGATTGTAAAATGGACTGAATCTTCTCATGTCTAAAAATAGACTAACCCCCCTCCCCCAAAAAAAAAAAACAAAAAAAATCATGGCATACTAGTCATCATTAAATCAGTTACTGTGCTGAAAATAACTTTTCATTTGAAGTGAATAACCATCATTTCAACTTGAGCATATGCCGTTTCTGTCATGATTCATGGGTTTTGTGGCTTTTGCCTAGCTTGGGTTCTGTACTACTAAAGATGCTGACATTTGACCTGGCTGGTCCATCCTTTCAATTTCAAGATTTATTTCTGCTTTGTGGGGCTGAAGAATCCTGTTCTTTTGATTCTTCTTTAAAGCATCCGCTGTGCATCGACCGTCTCCATAACTGATTCTCGCACGGCTGTATTTTTGCCTGCACATTGAGTATTCAGCTTATTTTCCTTCTCTTACACAAACTTAATCTCCTAATATACCCCATTTCATGTAATGACTCCACAAGAAACCATCATGTTTCCTTATAAAATTGAAGGGCAGGGCCAGGTGATTTTCCTTTAGACAAATTCTATTTCAGTTATATATGAGATTATGTTGCTAACTTACTGTGGGTGATCCTTGCTTGTCAGCAGCTGATGCTGTTGGACTTTCAAATCTGAGCATATACATATATATATATATATATATATTTAGTGCTGATGATACATACATACATAGAAGAGACTCGCATCCTTTTGTTGCATTGAGACGGGTCAATGTAACCATCCTCGAAAGAGACTCGCATCCTCTTCCTTGTGCAATAGCAATAGTATCTATCTACTTAAAACGAAGATGCATTGGGTGATGGCGTCTTCTGTGCATTCACTCCGTCCGATCTACCAGCTTCAACAGTAGTAACTATCAGATGATTTTCTCATCACAGGCTTAAGATTTTTTGTGCTCTCAGAGCTGACGTGTTCCCTTCATGCTCAGAGCATGCACAATTGTTTAAACTACGGCCGGTAAGCCATAGAAAATTGAAGGAAGCAACCAAAAAGGCAAAAGCACTATCCTCCAAGAAAGACTTTATTTTTACCTAGATAAGTGTCCGGGTGTATAGTCAGAAATAAAGTTTCTTTTGGAACATAAGTATAATTTGTAAGTAAAATTTGTATATATGTATCACTAATTCAGTTCTAAAATATAATAACTTTTAGCTATGAATCTGAACACATACTTATTCATATTTTGGGACGGAGTGAGTTTTGTTATTTAAAATCAAAGTTGAAAAATGCTATGTTGAAAAAAAAACTCAAATTATTTTTCAAAATTAAAATTTTGACTGTAGCAAGTAATAGATGATAAGGGCCTCCAGGCTCCGGTGTTGAAAAATCAATACAAAGCTTTAACATAACATGTTTGATGATTGACTTTTTTCAAATTTTTTAATTTGATTAAGTTTATAAAAAAATTTACCAATATATACAACATTAAATTAGTTTCATGTAACAATTGGATATATTTGGTAATATATATTTGTTTTGTGTTAAAAATATTGCTATATTTTTAAAACTTAGTTAAATATTAAGAAAATATTATAAGAAAACGTTAAAGCATATGAAATGGAGAGAGAAGTATTCTTGTCATCTCCATAATGAACCCTAATTTTGTAGCGATGCGATGCGAGGCAGCAGAGTTCTTCACACGTGGTGACAAGTCATGTGGGAGTGACCCGCCCTACGAACGTCTCGGCCCTTTTCGCTTTTTCCGGCGCACACATGGCTTTGCATTGTGTTGCAATGTCGCCTCTCCTCTCCTCTCCTGCCGTTTCCAGCAAAGTGTCTCGCTCTCACTCTCTCTCGAGCCATCAGCTTCAGCTCGCTAATTACTTCACACTTGCTTGCTCACACTTGACCTCCTCCTCTTCTTCTTCCTCCTCCGCTTCTTCTTATGCCTCAACCTGCTCCTGCATCTTCTCCTCCTACTTCTCGCTTCACTTGACCAGACCGAGATCTCCATCTCCATCTCCATTCTCCTCCCGAGCTGTACGTGAAGCTTTCTTGGTTCGTATCCATGGCGCGGGATCACGAGCAGCAGAAGGTTCAGGAGCAAGGTCGAGGCGAGGCGGCCAAGAAAGCTGTGTCCGGTGTGGATGGGGGCACGGTGGCGGTTGCGGTGCGGTGCTGTGACTTCTGCGTCGCCTTGCCCGCGGTGGTGTACTGCCGGGCCGACTCGGCGAGGCTGTGCCTGCCGTGCGACCGCCACGTCCACGGCGCCAACACGGTGTCCACCCGCCACGGCCGCGCGCCGCTCTGCTCTGCCTGCCGCGCCGCGCCCGCCGCCTTCCTCCGCGCCGCCTCGCGCTTCCTCTGCTCCAACTGCGACTTCGAGGAGAGGCACCGCAGCATCGGCGCCGACGGCGACGGCGACGGCCTGCCGCTCCATGACCGCGCGACGGTGGAAGGGTACACCGGTTGCCCGTCCATAGGGGAGCTCGCGGCGATCCTCGGCGTCGTCGGCGATTCCGACAAGCCGGCCGACGACGGCTGGTGGTCCGCGAGCTGGGAGGAGGCGCCACAGGTGCTGAGCCTGGATGACATCATCGTGCCGACCACCTCCTGCCATGGCATGCAACCTCTCCTCACGCCATCCTCCCCCGAGGTAGGTAGCAACAGTGCTGTTACTGTTCACTGTCATGAAAAAAAAACGTACTTTTTCTTTCTTGTTTGACTCTGACCTGATGTGGTGCACAAGAACCGGAGTTCACCGGACGGCGGGCTGGACGCCGAGGTTCTCCGGCAGCTCGGGGAGCTTGCCAAGTCGGAGGCGGCGATGGCGGCGCAGGCCGCCTTTGTGGCCGGCGATCAGCTGGTTTCATGGGCATCACCGGAGTTCACTTCTGGGTATGGTGATTTTGGCGTTGAGGCTAACCATGAGGCAGCAAGCACTACAGTACCTTCTTGTGAGGTTTGATTCTGTCACTTGACAAAAATTGCTATGCTATTGATGCTCTTGTTCTTGAATTCAATGCGTAAACGACAAGAGTACTGCAAAATCATGTGCAACTTAGCTTTTGCTGGCAAATTGTATCAATTTAGTAAAAAGATTATGCAACAAACAGCAGTCAAAACTCTGGATTTGAGAATGAGTCAAATTATAAATAGCTTGCAAGGCCTTGGAGATTAGCCCCACTACGATGCTTTCTACTGATATAAATTTGAACCATTGATTTCATTTGATCAAAGATTTTAGATTTATTTATACTATTATCCTAATTAGCGGTAGTAGAAACATGAAGAATCATTATTGTCCAAAAAATAGGTGTAGAGAGGTATAATCATCATTTAGCAATGATTAAACATTTTTTCCTTCTTTTTTGGCCTTTTCAATGAAATATGAGCGTTGCCATTGCAATGAATCACCATATATCGATTTAGCTAAAAAACATAAATAATAAAATTATCTCTAACCACTACATTAATAAATTACTGATTTACTTACTAGTATAATACTATCAGTGGAGAGCACCGGAGCATCGCTCTGGAGATTTGGTATGTAGAGACATCAAAGGTAATTCTAAACTTTTTAGACAATGTTAGCATGCATGTATGGGCACGGTATTAGTAAATGCCATCAAAATGAAATGCATTAGAATATCAATACCAACAGAGACACCGAGACTATTCAATCAATGATATTCTATTCGAAACCTATCGGCATGGTAGTGATATTTATATGCAGTGTTAAACGCGATGTTTGTAATTCGATCTCCAAAGAATCCCTTTCAATAGTATCACATGTCAACATGGGCATTTTAATAATCCATGTTGAGTACCTCTCCTTAAGCCGGTTAAAAACCACATGATCTGTCCTTCTCATCCTGATTTTAATTTGTCACAGAATGAAACATGGATGTCAACTGGTTGCACTGATCCTACTGATGCAAGCAAGACGGAGATCGCGCGCGAGGAGGTTCCACCAAGCTCATCTGCCGAACCGTGCCTCTCCTCGTTCGTCGAGATTTCAGAGATTTGCCCCAGCATGAGCTACAGCGGCAGTGGCATCGACAATGGCAGCCATGGTCCATCAACCCTGGCAATGCCAACGCAAGGTCTGCCCAAGAAGGGAGTCTATGACATCGCCTACCCTGACCGGGGCACGGTGATTTCACGCTACAAGGAGAAGAGGAAGAACAGAAGGTGATGCATTTCTTGCATTTCTGCTGAATTCTTCTCCCCTGAAGGAGATGCATTGATTGCTCCATGTTCTCATGTTGTTCTGAAATCGCAGATTCGACAAGCAGATCCGGTACGAATCGCGCAAGGCTCGTGCTGATGGCAGATTGAGGATCAAGGGACGCTTCGCGAAGTCGAACTAGGCATAATTTCTTGGTCGGCTTATCAGCTTCAATTTCTAGCATGGGCACGAGGGACCCTGCTACAATTCCTCCATTTGTATGATGTATCATTGTTGTGTTGGCAGCATATGATTTCCTTGCGTTTTCTTTTCCCAGCTTTGTGTGGTAGAATTGTTCAGTAGTAGTAATAACTACATTTGAGGAGAGTTGATCCAAATCCAACTCTTCTGTCTCGTGGCAGAAAAGGTTCAGTGTTAGATGTTTGTGTTGCCATGATGTTGCTTTGTTCCAATTCTGATTTGAGATTCCTACTGGTTATTGCAAAAAGGTTATCTATAGTTGCTTGTCTAATGGCAGATTCTGAAGATGTAATCCATTTCCTTTATCTAAATATATTAGAGTACGGGGCAATATTTTAGAAGTTGGCACCACATTCTTTTTTTTGGCAAAAAAAGACATTATCATGTACTCCTGAATCCAAACTTTAAAAAGATCAAGAATTTTCATAACGAAAAATCATAGATCGATCATTGCCCTGATGAAAATGGCTGACCAAAATTTATAGATCAGTACCTATAAAACCAAGTAAAGGACGACTAAAATTAAGCACATGGCTGATGTCCTGATGAAAATGGTACTCCATTGTACGACAGGATCTACTTCAGCATGATTCCAAAAGATACTTGAAAGCATCTTGTTGCGATGTGTACTTACAGAATCTCAATTCATACATGCTTGAAAAGTTAGTAGAGTTAATTTTCAGAGGTTTCTTGGATACTGTGGTCTCATCAGTCATCAGTGTATTTACTCACCAGTCACCAGTGTCACAGGGACAACGGTCCAGCCCAGCAGAGTAACTGTCTCTGAATTATGCGAAAGAAAGTGTGTTACTTTCAGAATATACGAGATTAAAAATCTTGGCTTTGCTTTACCACACCATCTTTTTAAAGGATTACGTATCAAAACCAAAGTGTGTGGTGTCCCCGTATAATAGACAGATGAAAAACATTCAGACTGAAGATTAGATAGAGATTTCAAAGTCAATTGAAGCAAATATTCATCATCTTCTTCTTCGTTCGTCTTTTGTTTTTTTGCGAGGTTTATTTTTTGCAAGAGTTCACCAAACCCGGTGTTAGTTATTTTCTCGGTTTCGTCGAAACCGTTGACTCCCGACAAAATCATGTCAAAATTTTGTTGTCAAAAACTAAAAAAACAGTTTGATTTTTTTTCAAATTAACCAGAAAACCGAGCTGTTTGTGTTCTCAGACGGCCTAGAAAATTTAGTTTCCACCAAACCAAGTTGTTTTTATCTGTTTTGTAAACCCTGATACAACATATTTGTGCTAGACATTACTTCGGCAAAGTTAATTTCTAACGCTAGTAAAGCTCCCGAGGCAAAAGGATTAGCTTGAGAAAAATGCATCAGGGAGTGCTTGAACAAGCCAAGCAAACTGAATATGCAAGCAATATCAAATGTAATCTTTTTCGATTTTGCTATATATTTGTTGATAATTTTCTCCACATAATTATCAAATATAAATATAATATAATTCTAGTGCAATTTGTTTGTAACTTTCACATAATTTTAAATTGTTAGAGAAGATTTAGTCTCATGACCTTCGCTTCACGAAAATAACATGTTACTACATGATTTTTGAATGTTACTGAAATTGTATTATATTAAAATCCGATAGACTTTTAGGAGAAAATTTATCAACAAATTTCTATAGCTAGTTCTTTTTTTTTCTTCAAGAAATGGGCAGCATTTGGCGCCAGCTCACCCCGAATTTTTTTGCTTTTTAGCCCAAATTTGCAAAGATTATCACAAATAGCCCTGACAGTTTGAATTCTAGAAATGGACCCTAAGCTCGGCGCCAATAGTGATGGCACCGAGCTTGAACTACTCGACGCCAATACTATTGGCGCCGAGATATTTGCGCCACGTAGGCGCCGAGTCCGACGTGTAGTGGCGCCGAGCTCGACGCCAGTGAAGGGGGCGCCGAGCCTGCTTACAGGTGGACCATCTTCTTCCTCTCTGTCAACACTTCCTGTTCTCCTATTTCTCTTTATCTTTGTCATATTCAACTATCACCAGTGTTCCCTTCACCCTCGTCACGAATCGGCATATTGGACCGTGGAAAAGTGAGTTTGAGCTATCGTATTTGTGTTGTTTAAGCAATTGACACGGTTGAAAAATTTTGTAGTAATACAAGCATAACTCATCATATATTAATGATACAATACATGACATATGTTTCATAAGAATTATTGCATGTAATTAAACCGCGAAATGTATGCCATGCATACACGATACAAACTAATCGGACCCGACGAGTCGAGTCTTAGGTATCCTACGGATCCGTTCTAGGGCTTTCAGCTTGTCTTCAATTTTCTCTTTCCTTCTCGGCGTTATACTCCTTCTGTGTTTCACATTCAGTTACTTTTAGGCCGTTATATTGGGGAATGAAATTGTCGATCCACCTAGTGACACCTCCTTTGAATGCCCTGGTAAAGAAACACATGTAATCAGTTAGAGAGCCAGTAGAGGGAAGACGTTAGCGGGATTGATAAAACGAAAGACGTACAACAAAGTCGTTGTCTAAGTTGAGGCAAATGAAATATCTCCGGCCATAGGTTCGTGGTTCAAAGGAGGTAGCCATCTTGCAACGATCTCTACAATCGCACATGGGACGCTCCGACCATTTAGGGAAACCTAGTGGGTTGTTCCGCCAATCTAAGCTTGTGATTTCCACTCGACGTTCGTACTCCATCCATGCCTGAAGGAATTGTTCGGTCGACTCAGGTTGCGTTACCGTCCGACCGATTGAAGCAGGTCTAACCGTATCGATCCACTGTTCGTATGGACACTGACGTACATCCTCCTGTATGTTCATTTGTGATGTTTGAAGTTAGAAAATGGAACAAGCAAATAGGTTGAACAAGAAAAAATGATACTCACGACAAAATCGTCATCCACAATCTCGGGACACACGAAGCATCTTTGTCCTCTAGTTGCTTGTCTTATGGATCTTACCACCTGGCAATGGAGACCACAATGGCATTCTGGACGTTCCCGCCATGTGGGTAGTGCTAGCTGATCCATAGGCCAATCCAAAACTTCAGCACCAACTCGACGTTGGTACTCAGCCTTTCACCGAAGGTAGTCTGACATTATTTCGCTTAGTGGGTAGTACCATGTTCCATCGGTTCGTGGGTTATCCATATCTATCCACTCAAGGAAGTTGCAGACCCGATGATATGCCTGCATGAAGTGTTAACGTGATACACTATTAAAGTTAGCTTTTTCTGTGTGAATATTTTGTAGAAGAAAGCATTGCAGATAAGCCATACCCGATCAATGTTGGCGCATTGGAAAAATCGCCTTCCCCGGGTTTTCATGAGGAGGGACGACGTAAGTATGCAAGCATCCCCACAATGGCATAACAGACAGTCACACCATGGTGGAATGAAACCACTCAAAGGATGGAGTCGTCTGTGAAGACGCTCAACGAAAGGACGATATGAAGAGCTCATTGTATGTGTAAGTGTAGAAAATAGAATGAAGATATGAAGAGCTCGTATTCGGATCGAAGTAATATATAGTGGAGGGAGGTGAGTGGGGAATCCTTCACGCGCCGAAAGTTCAGTGGGGAATCCTTCACGCGCCGAAAGTTGAGTGCGGAATCCTTCACACGCCCAAAGTTGACAGCGACGTATCATACACGTCTCTCGCATGCCGAAAGATTTTTTGTCGTTTTTAAGAGTATCGTGCAGCGAACGACATGGAAGTATGTGACAATACGTGCTATGCCGAAAGTTGATTGTGACAGAGCGAGTATGAAGGACGGAACATGTGGATAGCAATATTATGTGTGTCATTTTGTCAGTTTTGATTGAGTCAATCGTAATTAAAGTATACATTCCAATTTCACTCTAGCCGTTGGAAGTAATTGTAGGGACTCACTTCATACTTTACTGAATTTTTGACGTTAGAAACTATCTAACCTGCCCAGCTGTCTAAATCTATACTCCTGTAAACTTCGAGCAGAAAATTTTGGCAGAATTTCCCCTGTTTATGTACTCAAAGCTTACACAAATATCAATGTAGCATATAACAGTAACAAAATATGTACCACATTCATCCACATCCCATATACATGACAACACGAAAATACCACGAAGTTCATAATAGTCCGTAAAGTCCAGAATAGTTATGCCAGTCCAAAAGAAGAGTCCATACATGACATAATAATATTCCATACAGTCCACAAATGTTTTGCATACATGTAGCACAATATGTACAACCAGGGTCACTGCCTCCTACTCTTACCCTTGCCCTTGTGTCCAAGAGCGTCACTGCCTGGAATAAAATGGACCGGTGGATTCCTTCTCCTGGTCCCAAGCTGCTGCATAGGTTGAGTCGAAGGAGCGTCCTGTAGCTGAGATGAGCCAATCTCATCGTGTCCCGGAGCGCATCCTCCTCATCGTCGGTGTCGTCGTCCTCATCGGAGTGCATCTGGAGGCCGTCCGTGCCTGGCTTGAGGAACCGCCACCTCCTGGGGAAGGAGACAGCACATGCACGTCCTGCCTCGTGATTGTCCTACAACCACAACGTGCAGCCGCACGACGTAGCCGACGTACTACTCTCTGTTGCACATAACTCAGTACTTATGTCACATATTGCAATGTATTAGATGTAAAGTTCAAAGATCTTTGAAAATCTTACATCGAGGTAGTTGTGTGTGTCATCGTCTCTAACTCTTTCGCGAAAGTGCGTCATCTCCTCGACCGTGGATCGGAGGGTGTTCCCCTGAAACAAATTTCGCACTTAGACCATCAAGTTATTCAACTTAATACATAAGAACAAGTCAGATGACATACCACTCTGTCCAAGATTGGCCCAGCCTCCACTTGGCTCCCAACCCGCGTACTCTGGTCGTAGGTCGTGTCTTCATCGTCGGATGACGCAATGTTGGCATAGTCATCCTACGACCACTGGAGTCTGAGCCGTGTACGTGTCACACCGTGGTACCAAGACTGGTACTGCCTGAAAGCCGCGTTCGAGTGCGGCTCTTCATTGACGTCCACATTAGCGTCGAACAGGTCCCACTGGTTTATGTAGTTGAAGTGGAACTGGTCCCAGACGAAGATCTTCTTGTTCTTCTGGCGATCCAACCTGAAAGGTACATAATGGTAAGTTAGGTAAGTTTGCAATCAGTTAATACGAAATGATGGAAACAATTATAAAGAACATCTCACTGACTTATGTAGGTCATATCCAGTAGAAACTAGATCAGGTGGATAGATTTGCCGCAGTCCAAACTGGCGTGCAACTCTATGCGGCAAGTGAAACTCGACAGCGTAGAAGCAGATAAGGGGACACCTCATCCTATACAGTTCGTTGTCGCTAGAGCACAAGTTGCTCACCAAGAAAGGCAGCGCCACCTCTCCGGTGTACGACTCCCACGTCACCTACAACATGTCGATACAACATGGTACATTACAAAGTAAACACCTGCAAACGAATAGAGCAAGTAAACAAGGCTTACACTTGTTGCCGTGAGACTGTCCAACTCATTCGTGTACTCCTTGTAGGCCCTCTGCATTCTCGCGTGTGGGACAGTGACCTGGTCACAAAGATAGGCCCATGTCGGCTGTCGACGTGCGTCCTGACCCGCGAACCAGTCGCGAGGAGGCAACACCTGCGGCCGACCTACTGGAAACCTCGACCACATCCATAGCTGAAGTAGGTACATGCATCCACCAACTGAGGCGGACGACGAAGATCGACGACATGCCTTGCACAGCTGCCGGTAAAGGAAAGCTAATATTGCCGATCCCCAGCTGTATTGACCCGCCTGGTCCCAGTCAGTAAGGAGTGTGGGACAGTGACCTTTTGCTTCCTCGCACAAACCTTCCATGGGCAGCGTGTGGGTTCACAGACAACCATGTACCGCTGCTCTGCATAGGAGTGCAGGACCTTGTAAGGCCTCTTGCGTATCACTGCAAACGCCTGCAACCAACGCTTCAATGCAGGAAGGTCATTGAAAACCCTGTCCTTGCCAATTTTCATGCTAGGCCCGCCTCTGGAGCTTCCATCAGCTCATCATCACGTCCCTCAGCAAACGTCTGATCGGAAAGAGTACAATCACTGAACTCATGAACTCTAGGATCACGACGGCCGGGGAGGATACGCCTTAACATCTCCATGTCACTCTCCGTCAGCTCTCCAACTGGTCGATCATCATCGGAATCAATAGCTCTCCGACCTCATAAGGCTCTAAATCATTCATAACTTCAACATTGTTTGAGTCCCAAAATTAGGCAAAAAAAGGACCACCCACATTGTCAGGAATATCCCCTGCAACATATGCATAAATATGACGAAAGCAAGATATTAGCGGTTGAAAAGAAGGGTGGATGATGACGAGAAACTGTCCAATATTCAAACTTACTCGGATGATTCTGTGTCAAAGGGATCTCCTGAAGAGGACCTGCCACATTTCCATCCAATGGACATGCATCTCCATATGTCTCAACAATTTTGACCTCTTTGGGGGCAGATTGAGCATCCGGAACCGTACGTGCAGCCTCCGCAAACCGAAGTGGTTCCGGAACATCTATGGCAAGGTATGGCTGATCAGGCATCAATGGGGAAACCTCATGACGAATGGGATCAACCACCACCCTACGCACAACCTCCTCCAAGCTTGGGAGTTGACTCTTCATAACAGATCTCACATACTTCTTCCACTTATCTGCACAACCTATTAGGGTCAGCCTCCTTAGGATGTTGGAAGGAGATACTACGTGAAGTACACCCTCAACTATGATGGAATCATCTCCATAGCAATGTAGCTCCTCTCGAGCCCTTCCAAGCAACTCACTAAATGTTGGCTTCTCATCAAATATAACAGGCTCGCTTTGCATGTCAACAAAGTTGATATATCCATAACAATCTCTTGCCACAGTGCCTCCATGATATATGATCACTACGTTGTCCATCTAGTAGTTCGAAAAAATTACAAATATATTTAGTTCAGTCCAAAATAATTGCTATATAGTACTCAATTTGTCCAATCCACTATAGTTTTTAAAACATAAAAACTTTCTACTAGAATTATCCAATCCTGCTCTCATCCTGCAATTTCTTTATGAGATCTACCTTCGTGTAAACTAATCCAATCCCGTAACCTAATCAAAGTTATTACCATTAAAAGATACCATTTATTCAAAAAAGATATGAAAATTTAAAAGTTACATGTTCAACATTTTACAATTCACCTATTCAAAATGCACGTACATTGTATATTTATATTTTACCCACATTGCATATTGTAAAATTATGTACATTGCACTTTTAATTTTTTTCCTACACTGCATACTCTAAAATCACGTACATATTCTAAACTTTACCCACATTTCATATTCTAACTAACCAAACATTGGATTTTCAAATTTTATCTACATTGCCTATTCTAAATTAAATGCATTGAATTTCTTCATTTGCACATTCTAAATTTTAATTTCATATATATTGCATACTCGAAAATACGATGTTCGAATTACTTACCTCGGCGAGAAAATGCGGGAGCCGAGAAGGAAGTCGACGAGGGAGCCGAGAAGGGAAGTCGGCGCGGCGAAGGGCGTCGGCACGGGCGTAGCGGCCGGCGCGGCGTGCACGGCTGTGGGCGCCGGCCGGCGGTGGCGGCTGGCACATGTGCGGGCAGGCGTCGCCGGCCGGGAGAGTGCCTCGGCGGCGGCGCCCACCGGTGGTCGTCGGGCGGCGCGCGCCGAGCCGAGGCGGGCGGGGGTCGTGCGCGCGGCGACCGAGCGGCGGGTGTGCGGCGGCGGCGGTAGTGGCAACGAATGTGCTTGGACGAGGAAGACGGGACCCACTGTAAGCGAATCTCGGCGCCAAGATCGGTGTCGCCGAGGTCGGCGCCAAGATCTACAGCGCCGAGCTCGGCGCCACTACCGCTAGCGTCGAGCTTTGCCACGTCGGACTCGGCGCCTATGTGACGCAAATATCTTGGCGCCAATAGTATTGGCGCCGAGTAGTTCAAACTCGGCGTCATCACTATTGGCGCTAAGCTTAGGGTTCATTTCTAGAATTCAAACCGTCAAGGACCTATTTGTGATAATCTTTATAAATTTGGGCTGAAAAGCAAAAAAATTCGGCCAGCTCACCTACCCAACCAAGATTAGGGGAGCCACCTCCGTGCCGACGCTCACGCGCGCTCCGTGCTCTTCGCCTCCAAACGCGCGCGCGCGCCATTTCTTCTTCCCGCGATAAACCGAGCCGATGGCGCACGCATCCCAAGGCCCAAACGCCAACGCAAGCTTTAGCTAAGCTAAGTTAGCGCGGCCGGCACGTCGCCTTCTTCCCTTTCCTCTCGTGTCACCGATGAGCAATCTGGGGAGGTGCGCCATGAACTCGGTGTTAATAACGCATGCGCAGCACGTGGTGAGGTGCGGCGGCGGCCGCCGGGAGAATGCCGGGAGTGCGCCGGCAAGGGTCGGGTTCAGGCAGGCGCGTCGCGGCGGCTGTGGCGGCAGGAGGGACCTGAGCGCCGCCGGGCTCGGCCGGTTCCTCGGCTACGCCACCGGCGATAACAAGAACAAGAACCATGAGGTATTGATCAGGCAATCCAGATTTTCTTTGAAGCAATGGTGATCGAGATCGTAATGTGGTCTGTCAGGTGGACGACCTCGCGCCGGTGAGGCTGTTCGTGGGCTTGCCGATCGATACGGTGACGGACGGCTCGACGGTGAACAGCGCCAAGGGCGTCGCCTCCGGGATGCGTGCCGTGAAGCTCCTGGGTGCCGACGGCGTCGAGCTGCCGGTGTTCTGGTCGGTGGCGCAGCCGGAGTCGCCGGACCGGTTCAGCTGGGCGGGCTACAGGGCCGTCGCCGACATGGCCCGCGACGAGGGGCTCAGCCTCCGCGTCACGCTCCACTTCCACGGCTCCCCGGCGGCACCGTCCCCTTGCTCCCCGTCTGGGTCACCACCGCCGCCGCCGCCGACCCCGACATCCTCTTCACCGACTGCTCCGGCGGCCGCCACGACGACTGCCTCTCCTTCGCCGTCGACGAGCTCCCCGTTCTCCACGGCAAGTCGCCGCTCGACTGCTACGAGGCCTTCTTCCGCAGCTTCGCCGACGCCTTCCAGGACTTGTTCGACTCCACCATCACCGTACGTCGTGAACACGACAGCTTCGATCACGCGCACGCCATGGATACGTGCATGCTCGAGTGACACGTGCGTGCTTCTTCTTCTTCTTCTTGCAGGATGTGACGGTGGGGCTGGGGCCCAACGGCGAGCTCCGGTACCCGTCGTACCCGCCGGGGAGCGACGGGAGGGGGTTCACCGGCGTCGGCGAGTTCCAGTGCTACGACAAGTACATGCTGGAGCAACTGAGGCGGCACGCGGAGGAGGCCGGCCAGCCGCTGTGGGGCTTGTCGGGGCCGCACGACGCGCCGCGGTACGGCGACTCGCCGGACGCGTGCGGCTTCTTCAAGGATCACGGCGGGTCGTGGCAGAGCGACTACGGGGACTTCTTCCTGTCGTGGTACGCCGGGCAGCTGGTCGGGCACGGAGACCGCGTGCTCGCCGTGGCGAACGGCGTGCTCGGCGACAAGCCGGTGGAGCTGTCGGCGAAGGTGTCATTCATGCACTGGTGGCACGGCGCGCGGTCGCGGCCGGCGGAGGCGGTGGCCGGGTTCTACAAGAGCAACCAGAAGAACGGGTACAGCCCGGTGGCGAAGATGTTCGCGCGGCGAGGGTGCACGGTGATCGTGCCGGGCATGGACGTGTGCATGAACAAGCAGCACCGGATCACCGGCTCCAGCCCCGACCAGCTGCTGGTGCAGATCAAGAACGCGTGCCGCCGCCACGGCGCGCGGATCGCCGGCGAGAACGCGTCGCTCGTCGTGACGCACACTAGCAGCTTCTCCCGCATCCGGAGCAACGTGCTCACCGCTGAGCGGATGCGGCCGGGCCACTTCACCTACCAGCGGATGGGCGTCGCCTTCTTCTCGCCGGAGCACTGGCCGGCGTTCGTCGAGTTCGTGCGCAGCGTCGTGTGCGGCGAGTGGGACGAGGACGAGCAGGGCGACGAGGAGCGCGACGTCGCCGCCGCCATCTCCGGAGATGGCAACGCCAGGGAGGCGCAACCAGTCTAAGTCTGAATTACTCTGAAGTCTGAAACCTTCACTAAATTTGATGTGCATATGTGCTGATGAAATATCATCAGTTTCATCATTAAGTAGTACTACTTCAGATGGGATGATCCAAGTATTAGTGGATCATACTTGAAGTGTTGTACATGAATGTCATGTGATTAATAATGTTGATGTCTATGGAGATTGCATCCAACTCAAACAAAGTTTGTAATTGCTGTCAGTGGATTTACAAATCACTGAACTGTAGCTCTGTTCTGATTAAAAAAAACTGATCTTAACAATCAACTAAAACAGAACATGTACATCGAAAATCTATCATTTTAACTAAAACCTCAGTGAGAGGGTAACAAAAGGTAATAAGCACATTATTGCGGATTTTTTTTAATGAACAATGAGTCAGACAATTATTCAGGTGTGAAAAATGGCCTCGTTTTCATTTCATGAATATCTGAAACAAAGGGCCATAGCTTCTGCTTCATTCCAGTAATATTAGAAGAATGTAACGTTAAGTACATCTATGGATTTCCAATTGGATAAGTACCTAGATACAAATCCGAGATGTCAATTGTGGTTATCCAACACCTGTAGGTAACTCAAGACTTGCAAGTGATTCAAATATTGCTGGTTGAACATATTTCAAGAAAGCTAAATTGCAGGTTACATATCCCTATCCAACTAAAAATGTTAGATTTAAGACGAGTTTTATTTATGTCCCTATTCTGCATTGTTCCAAAAGGTGGAAGCAACTAAGCAGAGTGCATGACCAGCTTGCAAATTGCAATGTGGCTCTTCAGGAAATGGCTCATTTGCCAAGCCAAAAATAGAGACATGGAAGAAAGAATCACACCTTCACTCATTCGCACGCTATTTTGGTGTCGAAGCTGCTCAAGCATATCGCAAACGCCTGAAATGACGAGATAGGATAGCTGTAGTCCATGGTGAACATGTCCTTCCCAACTTTACCGAACTGGAGGATCACATCGTCATGTTCCTGGTTGGTTGGGTTACTCTCATCTGAAGCCACCAGCTGGAAGTTTTTTACTGATGCAACCGTCACCCGTCCATGGAAGTTGAGGCACCAGCACTGCAGATGTTCGTGCCACCTCGGGGATTTGTTCTTCAGCACCAGTTTACTTCCATTTTGAGCGAGTAATGAAGCAGTTGAACTATTCGCTCGAACTGATTTTGATTTGAAAAATGGGATCGATGTGAAAGATTCATGGTAACTCAAAGGAAATTCAGTCTGCGTCGGAGCTGTTCCTCCTTGTTCAATTGCTGATACAGGGATAGAATCCATAACACAGTGCATCCTTCTCGGGCCCCTGTAACGAAAAAGATTTGATTAGTGACACTCCTTAAATATGGCAGAAACTCAGTAACTAAATCTGTTTTTTTTGCTGCATTATCTACAAAACCATAGCTTTGCTTACCAACTATCAAGATATGGCCTCAAAGACTCAAAGTGTATATCCAAATTTGTAAGATTGTTCATTACTTATGTATTTCCTTCTTCAGTAAAATTAGTGCAAGCTAGTAACTTTACAATAAGATTGTTACAAGCATTTCGAACAGAAGGTGCTTATCAGTTATAGCTTTCACAAAACAAAAGAGACACTAACACAAGTTAGCAGATTAAAAGTGAGTAGCATACCTAGAACCCAAAACATTCAATTCGTATGAAATATGTGAGATTGGATAATTCCCGGCAGGAACCCTGGGGGATGCATGGTTTGAACCAATCACACGTGCAGATTGCCTCTTTGAAACCACATCACTATCATAAGGTGGGTGGGCATCATAGACGGTAAATTTCGTTCCCAAGAAGTTAGATCTGTTTAATAGAAGAAAACATTAGAGATTGCCAGGCCAGAAAACATTAGAGATTGGCCTGCCCATCTGAAATCATGCACAGTAGTACTGAAGTATCTTTCAGACATCAATCTCTTTTTTTTGAAACGAAACGCACAAGATAGCGCGTGTTTCAGACATCGATCTCAAAGGCTTACCTTAGTTTGCCAACATACGTATCACTCCCCTTTGATATATCGTTCATACCAAACGAAATTAGGTATTCAGTGCATGTGGTCCTACGACATTTGCGTGCAGCAAGTAGGAACTTCCCATCATCAGTTAATGCTGCGAAATAAGGAGCCGTTTCAATCAACAACTAGCACATCTAGAATTCCAGATTACATACTTACACTCAATGTAAAAAAAAAACATACCATCAGTCAGTCCAGTGTACAGGTAATATGTCTGAGTGGTCCGGTTCCTTACAATGAAACATTTCATAGGAACATCCCTCGGACCAGGCTGCATAAAAATGTTGTCTAAGTGAAAAGGATATACCGACAAAGCTTTACAGTTGATAAAAAGCTAATCAAACGTCATTGTTCATGAATCAAAAGCAAACAAATATCATGCAAGAACCGTGCTTATCGTTCCACATAGCAAACTGTTCTTAATGAAAACCAACTTGTGTTCTGATGTTGTAACTTCCACGCTAAACATTGACCTACCGAATATAATTGCATTTTATCAGCTTTCAACACAAGCTGGGGGCCATCTGGCCTCCGGTCTACAAAAAGATATAATTGCATTTGACAATGGAGTTTCCTGCTACATAAATCCCACATTGACCCACAGAACAACGAGTCATCGGGGATTGTTTACTAATCTGACCTATCACTTTTCCTCTAGTTTATACTTTATAGTACTCCAAAATTGAAAGGTAAAGAAGTATGACTTTTTAAGTGGTTACCCAGCAATATAATTCTTTACACCCTTTGATGTCTTCCTAACACTCAACAGAAAACTCAACTAAACCCTAATTAAGAAAATAATTAATGCAATCACCATCACATCGCTATCCATTTCCATCCAACTAATGCATGAAAAAACATGAAAAAAATTAATCCGTAGAGGATAGAAATTTGGTGACAGCTCAAGAACTTTGGTATGAAACAATACTATCTTATAATCAATTGGAGCAGAATTAGCTGCATCAGCAATTCAGATTCAGAGTGGTCAAAAAAGTGTAAACCTGCTTGAGAGAGATGGGGAAGGTGAGCTTCCCCGACACCTCCGGCGTGCGCACGATCTCCTTGACGATTCCCCTCCAGCTCCTGCAGACGCCGGCGCACGCCACCACGTCGCGGCGGCGCGGCCACCACCCCTCAGACTCCTCGACCCTCGCCAGAACTTCCCGTAGGAGCTCCGGCGGCAGCTGCGTCCAGCAGCTCTCCCCTAGCAGCAGCAGCGCCACCGACTCGTCCGGCGGCTCCACCGCCACCGCGACTCGCCGGACGCGACCCGGCCGCGACCGGAAGCCCCGCCGCGAGATGGCGCCGATCTCGCCCTTCACCTCCTGGATCACGCTCCTGAAAGACATCGCCTTTCTTCTTCTCCTCCTCCCGCCTAACCAAATCGAACCCTGAAAATTCTCATACGATCCAATTCCAATCCACAACTCGCAATACCAATATCAACCGGGCAAGATTCCTCTCATTCCTCAACTCCTCTCTTCTTGAATTGCTCCATCTTGGTCTTGGGGATGAATTAGACCGAAATTTTGCAAGATTGATGGATGAAAAGAAGGAATCTTTTGTGAGGAAGGATGCAGAAAGGATGGACGGGGCTACACTACCGGCTACGGTTGATTCGTTGGTGTTTGTTTGTTTATATGCGGGGGTTGGAAGCTGTGACCTCCTCGTCGTCGTCGTCGTTCTTGTGGTTGGACGGAGACAGGAGTGTGGAGGCACCACTGCCCACCAGCTAGGCAATCGATCTGACAGATCGTGCATGGAGAAGAAAAGAAAAAAAAATCTACCGCTCATGACTGTTTCTACTTTCTTCCATGCATCTTGCAGTGATCTGCACGTAGTTGACAGGAAAGTTTTATTGTACTGTCACCTGATTCTGCCAGAAGGTTAAGAGATTTTAAGTACAGCAGTGATTTTCTGACACAGATTGGGATTGGTCAAAAGAAAGCTTCAGTAAGAAATTAATACTCCGTTGTCGGAGTAATAGGCTGTCTTTTTTTCTTCTGAATTTTGAGCTAATAAAAAAATCAACTGAACCATCTTGGCTTGGCCATTTTGGAATAGTTAGTAATACCTTCCTAAAATAACTTTATTTTCATCCATAACAATACGAAAGAATAACACTATAATACCATTAATTTTATCAAATCATAATGCAATTTCAGTCTCAATGTAATTATTTTTTTATCTAGTCTCAATTCCTGACTTTCACAAACTTCAATACATTTAAAGTTTAAAGTTGTTTTGAGACAAATAGGATAACGAAAGATGAAGTTATTTTTAAGGATGAAGGAGTCAGTAGTTACTTCCTTTGTCCTTACTAGCAAAATTATTCATGCTTTATTATGGATGATAAAAATATATAATAATATGTCATTAGATATAATATATTATTTATCAAATATGTCAGTATTATTTATTTTCTTGTTTTAATATAGGTATCACTTGATTCAAACAAACATTAAACTATTATATAATATCAGACAATTTTAAGAACTAATTTGTAAAATTACAAAAGTAGTAGTGGTGATGGCAGACCAGCACTGTTCAAGTTTAAACTTAACTACTATTTCTATTTAAAAAATAAAAAGAATTATACTCCATCTGTTTTTCAATGCAACGAGGTGTAAAGTTTAAATTTTATTTATAAACATGTAAAATGTAATTTTTACCAATCCATGCTATCCTTACTATTCTTTGATTTTATTATGGACGTGTTTGGTACTCATAAGCGGTGATAAAACAATGGTGATAAGACAATGGTTGGTTTGTTGTGAGAGAAAAACTTTGACGGCATAATGTCCATGATACGTGTCGAACAGGCCTATAGTCGAAGTGACACCTCACCCATCTCGAGAAAATAAATATGTATTTCTATTCTCTGCTTGAAATGTGTGTTGTTTTTTAAAAACTGCTGTAAGATGGAGTGTAAAAACTTAAAATCTGTTATATTATCAACATAATGAATATAATCCAAACCTTTATTTTATCGTAATCTAATATTTAAAAAAGTAATTTTTGATCCAAGTGATAGTGGTTGTGGTTGTACTCCTACTATTCCTAGTCTCCTACTAGTTAACATCGACAGTTATTCGAGAACCATTCAGTCAGAGTAGACATTTGTTTGAGAGGTTGTACTTGTGCCTGTAGCTCCAGCTATCCATCTCGATGCATTGCCGAGTGACTGGGAGTAGCAAATGTCACAGTCCACAGTCTGAAAAGGAGGAAGTAGTACTAGCACATTTGCATGTTCTGGATTCTGACTTTTGTCTCTCACGCAAAGATGGTCAGACTAAGTGCAAGATGCAACTTGATTCTCTCTCTCCAAGGATAAATGCTGCTTGTTCTGACTCAGTGACTCTTCTCATAAACCTAACCGAACTTGGGTTTTCTGGCACAGACCAGGCAACCAACCATTCAGTGAGACAGAGTTTAGATTTTGGTACCTCAGCCAAACTTCTGATTTCTGGGAAATTCATACCACTCAGTTCCACAACTAGCAGCCACACACTAATTTTTCTCTGAACATTGTGCAAAACCATCACCTTGAGCCCAATTTTTCCAACAAACAATGGTCAAATATTACCTGACTGGTCCAATATTATATAGGGAGTACTAATTCTCCATCTAACACATTATTTATGAAGAAGAAAGTTTTGCTTACCTGCAAGAGAGAACAGTATCAAACAATCCCTCAAAAATAACAGTGCTAAACAACAATTTACTCTCTTTAATGTTATGTTCTCTTTCATTTTAGTCCTCAGCAAAGAGTCTGTCAGTGCTAAGCTAGGTAGGGCTGAAGCATGGCTTGGATAAATCTTGCTTAGAATAATGCTTGCTTTAGTAACCAGAACTTTCTTCAGACAACCATTACATAGCTTCAGAACAACAGGTAACCTGACTTGTACAGTAATAGATTCAGAGTTCAGAGTTCAGGTGACCTGACTTGTACAGTAATAGTTCGGGGAGTTAATTTGGAAGGCGAGAGCACCCTCTCGAGTGAAATTCTTCGTCTTGGTTGATGTTGAAAGGGAGCTGTCTAACGGCAGATAATCTTCAAAAGTGAAATTGGCCTCACAAAGATCTTTTTTTTTGCCGGGTATGACCGAAAGGACGGCCGACCAATTTTATTAAGGGGAGAGGTGGTTAAAACTATGAATACAATGGCCTTATACAGCCGATCCACAGCCAGGCTGGGGAGCCCGGCCAGGGATTCAAACTAGGAAACAACACAGAAAAGAGCAAAAAAGTCCAGTCCCTACGCCAGCAAGCGCGGTCCTGGTGCCGGAAGAACATCCGCTCTGCCCCTGTCTGCTTTGAAGAGCAAATACATGTTGATTACTCGCAACTTTCTACCCACACCCCCGCCTCCCTCCAGAGGCGTGCTTCCTCCTTGATTGAATCCAATAACCGCGGCGTTGTTAGCTCGGTGTTATCGAAGACCCTTGCATTCCTTTCCTTCCATATGCGCTAGCAGATCAGCAAGAAAAGAGAGTCAAAGCTTTCCCTGTAGCACGTCCGACAACACGATCTAGCAGTTAACCACCAATCGGACAGGGTAGCGCCCAATTCCCTGGGTGTTTGGAACCTTCCACCGATTAGAGTTCTCACCAAGCGCCAAATTTCATCAGTATATGAGCACTGGACAAACAAATGGGCACAACTTTCTGAATCCTGGCGACATAGCGAGCAAATGTCATTGTGTGCCCAATTTCGTTTAGCGAGATTTTCAGCTGTTAAGCAACGTCCCTTTAGTGCAATCCACATAAAAAACTTCAGTCTTGATGGCGCCATGGAGCTCCAAAGCAGATGGCCTCACGAAGATCATTGCTCGCTCTGCCGCACGGAGGCGGAGACTGGCCATCATCTGTTTGTGACTTGTGTTTGCTCGGCGGCGGTTTGGGGGAGGTTGAGACGATGGTTTGGGATAGATTTTCAAATCCCAGCCGAGTTTAATGGGAGTTGGATGATTGGTGGTTGATCGCTCGCCACTGTTTTCGTTTGGGGAATATGGAGCGCTTTGATAGTGTGTTCATGTTGATTTGTTGGATGATTTGGAAGGAGCGCAACGGCCGAATTTTTGAGAACAAAGTGAGGACTGCATCGCAATTAGCAGAAGATGTCAATGAAGATATTGGGGTTTGGGATTTTTCATGTAATCGGCGAGTAGTTGTCGGTTTTCGGTTCTTGTACAGTTCCTTTCATTTCCTCTGTTTTGTTTCAGCCCAGCTAGGCTGAGCTGCGCTTGGTGTAGGGCGACACCCTTATCTCGTAGTTTGTAACTATTTTACTCCTTCAATCTTATGTTCTTTGGCCGGCTTCCAGGCCGTCCCGTCAAAAAGACTGAAACAACTGGCTTTTTAAACCAGAAATGAACACTGACGCTAAATTCACTTACATTGCAAACCATGCCATACCGTTATATCAACCAAGCAAAATTATTATACACACAAATCTATTTTGGAGGAGAATTTCATTTTACATGCAGGGTGGCAACTAGGAAAGAAGACCTGCTAGCTAAACAAATGGCTGTTAATCTACAAAATTTACAGGTTGTCGGAGCACATCACCCTGTGTCACTCACTAGGGTTCATCCTGACAGAAGAAACCAATCATCCTGAACCATTATCAGAAGGTCCTCTTAGGCCTTGGTGAGGCACCATCTGAAGTTCTGAAGAATATAAGCACTATCAACAACTCATTAGCAGCAGCCAAACTCTACAAACCCAAAATTTGCCTTCTCTCTTTTGCTGTCACATTTTACATGTCTTCTCCTCATCAACCATTCTCATTTCTTTGCACTGTTCATCTTCCTCCATGGACGCTCTGCTCGGTTGGTGATCCAGGGGAGAAGGGCACAAACCCGCGCCCGCCAAACATTGGTCGCATCAGCGCATCGTCGAACTTGCGCCAGTAGTAGTGGACGGTGTGGGTCGGCTTGCTGAGGAGCATCCGGAGGCTGGAAGGCCTCACAATGTGAGTTGAACTCTCGAGGTCAGAACCTTGCATGCTTGTCAGGAGAGGAGAATTCAAGGACTTTGGCGATGAGGGCTCAGAAGTGACGGCATGGCTTGAGGCCGGTAGCAGCAGCCGGATCAAAGGCTTTGTCATCATCCCAAACACCTAATAAACATTTGTAAATGTCAGCTTGTTTCGAAAAAAATACTAGATATGTTGCACATTTGAACCTTCGGGGATTCTGAACAAGGATTTTAGCTTATAAAACCTGTGCTTATGATCAAGTGATTGGATGCACAATTCGACATGATGACACATGTATGTGTTCCTAAAGAAACATCCAAAAAACTAAAACGAAAAGCTACTAGTAACAAACAACAATTAATTTAAATAATTGTGCCATCCTTGATCCATGTCATGTGAGAATATGGACGATGACTGGACAGTACGGCAATCTCTTCAGAAGGGATAAGAAGAGGACGAGACAAGAAAATTGAAATTATAGGATGCAAACAATGCGCTTCATAATTATAGGACTTCAAATATCAACTTCGCTAAAACGACCTTTGAAACGTTGACTTCTTGTTATACATGACATTTGGTATTTTTAATCATTTTTCTCATCTAAAATACATCTATTTGTTATCCAAAATGACCTTTTTGCCTTTCACTCATTACGTATCGTTGATCCATCCTTTCACTTGCCCGACATTCCATCTGCCCCAGGTCTTCTGAGATGAACTTGTTTATGCTACAATCATGGTTTTATAAGATGAGCTCATTTATGCTAAATTTATGGTTTTATCTATTACTTATAATTGCATATGGATCATCTTTGTTAATTTGTATTATATATTATGTTGTAAATGGCAGCCAGCCATGCCCAGGTGAGCGGCCAGCAGCCCCAGCCCACGCCATTTTAAGGCAGGAGGGCAAAATGGTCAGCTCATGGCAAAATACATGTATTTTAGAGGAGAAAAGTGATTAAAAACACCAAATGTCATGTATAATAAGAAGCCAACGTTTCAAGGGTCGTTTTAACGAAGTCGATGTTTGAAGTTCTATAATTGCGAAGCGCATTGTTTGGAGTCCTATAATTGCAATTTTCTCATTCAACATTACAAGCTTCCAGATTTACTTTTGTCACAGCTGACAATTTTGATTTGACAATCGCCTTTTAAGAACTTATTAGGTTAGCTTAATGTTGAGGGTCCGTTTAGGGTGAGAAATTCAGACATGTGGCACAAACTCGGATAATCAGAAGACACTTTGCGTTAGATATAGGTTGCAGCAAGATGACTCACCATAGTGCTAAAAAGAACGACAGTGATGGTGCTGGTGATCATTATTGCATTCCCGTGCAGTTGAGTATGGCCAGATCTTGTAAACTGCGATTGCAACAACACAATAGTTAAGCTTAAGGAGAAGAAACTAAGAGATACTTGGACAAGATGAAAAAAGAAATACGTATTGTTTTGCACTGACCTTATTGTAAGCAAGAGCAATCGACACAGCTCCTCTCATCAACCCAGCCCACCATATTACAATCTAACGTGATAAATTCAGTTAGCAGATGACAAGTCAATTCACAAGAAAAATGTCTGTCGTACAACAAATACTCACTTGCTGTCTCCAGGTTATTTTTTCATTCGGTGCCTTCTTTGTTAAGTTTGACAAGAACGACAGCGGGAAAACAAAAGCAGCTCTTCCAACCAGAACCAATCCTAGCAAAATTGAGCTTATCCCAATGGATTTGCCAGGCCTGCAAATGGGAAAGAGTAGTAAAATTGAGTCTCCATATCCATAAATGGGAATTACGTATGCCGTTTAGAGGCAAAAGGAACATGTATCTGACCTGTCACTGGCAAACTCCCATTTTTCAATATCCAATGCATCCATCCCAACATACAGGAAGAGAAAAGTCTCGGCAATGAAGGACAGAGTTGCAAATGCGTGCCTGAGGTGAAAGGACAAAACAAACCAGTAAGTTTTGTTTTAAGTTAATCATTAAACAGTAGAATATGGAATGAGAATTATAATTACTTGGTTGTAACTCTTGAACTCTCTGTGACGTTGTGCCAAGTGTAATGTGACATCACAATACCACAGAAGAACACAGTGAGAATGCCACTCAAATCTAGCAACTGCCAATATCAAACAAACAAAGTTGATGAAATCAAACTATAAAATGAAACTGTGTACAAATTTCGGTACTGCATCAAAGCAGAGGCACACCTCAGCCAGCATATATGAGAGGTAAGCCATGAGCATCATAAGTGCAACCTCACGGTCAGTAGAATGCCTGGAATCAGTCATCAACATCCAAGTTAACACTGAGCATAAAACCGTATACTAATGAGGGTTTGTTTGGGCTTAACTAACCTTCCAATGTATAACTTCTTGATTATGTATGCACTGAGCAATCCAGCCTGCAGGTGGAAGAAGAATATCAAGTTTAAAAATAGGAAAAAAGAATATTAAGTCTACACGTCTCAACCACGTAGTTAAGAGTCAAGACAGACAATAAGCTGTAAAAAAGTGAAACTTATGAATCAACTTACAAATACTCCAAGGAAGGTGCTTGACAAAAATAAATAAAAGAAGTTCCCCAAGAATTTCAGAACGACAGCTGCATCTATGTGGACAAGATCAAAGTTCTGTAGTGCGTTGAAAAGCACAATTGATGTGGCATCGTTCACAACACCTTCACCGAATACCAGACTGTACAAAAAGGGTGTCTCATCCTGATTGAGGACCTGTTTTTGGGTTAAGATCATTACATTAGCGCGTTGAGTCCAGGTTTCTCTCAAGGTACAAACTGAGTATATGGCAAACTTTGTTCAACTAACCTGCAATGTGCAGACAGAATCTGTTGCAGAAAAGATGGCTCCAATTGCTGCACATTGAACATAACAGTCAACAGAGGAAATGATGCTCACATGGTGTCAATATTAATGTCAGCAAGAAGATCATGCAGAAAGATAGCCATGGCTTACCAAGAAAATCTCCAACATCCAACGTTCCAATGTTCATTCTGCTGAATATTGCAATGGCAGCTGAAATTAAGATATTGATCAGCGTCAGAATCTCAGAGAATAGTCCAAAAGGTTGTACGGAACAACAGAGCATAAAAGCACTACGAACTCACGGAATAATTAAGAATCATGTTCAGAAAGAACGTACCAATAGATATTGTGAAAAAGGATATCATTGTCCCAACAGCTCCAAATAATGTGATCGTCATGAAATTCCGGAAGAACTGCTTTTTCTTTACCTGGAAACTGATGGAAAATATTTGTGAGGACCAGGACGATGCTTTTTCCGGCAGAATTATTCAGCAACTTGTGTTATTATATGAATAAAAAAACAAAAGTTCCGGCAAAGCAGAAAAGAAAAATTTTAGCCAGGCCAAGAAAATGGAGTAACTCTGAACTCAAAAAGGACTTGTGCCCTTTCCCAAAGAGAGATTTTGCAATTCCTAAATATGAGAGCAAACAGGGGCCCATAATATTTCAACTTGCCCTACAACCCTACTTCAAATTTATACCGGAAGGCCCAAAAACCTTAAAAAGAGGATTGAATGCTCAACCAAATTCAGACTAGCATGGCCACGGTTCTTTCAGAAATTGATCACGCCATCACTCCAATCAGGACCATCCTATCATGCCTTCATGGTGTTGGATGGTCAGTACTGACCAGTGTAAATGGACCAAGAGTAGAACTCTAGGAGACAGAAGCTGTTGTACAGTCAATCAATATATAATTAAAATTAAAAATTAAATAAATTTCCCCCCAATTCTCAATGCTCCATGCAATGGTCAAGATTACAGTTACTACTCCATACTATACCAATGAGCAGTTCCAGCTGGCAAGTCAAGGTATGCCAGTAAGACGAAAGTAATCCATCTTTGTCTAAAAGAAAAAAAATTCACACAACCTGCACAGTATGAACTAGCAGCCATGTCTAACTCGACGGACAGACAGCTAGGCCCAGAAGAAACAAACAAGAAACCAGCCACGCGTACAGTGTATCACCAGCAAACAGATTCCCCAATCCCCAGAAAACCTTGGACACCATGTGCCAACAAGAATTGAAGCGAAATCTAACCACAGCAAGAACGCCGAAGCTTTTACTTACCCGGCGTTGAAGATGATCGGAGGGAGGAGGTAGATGAAGAACAGATCCTCGCTGAAGACGAATATGTGCGAGCTCTTCCCTTTGGTCGTCAGCAAGATGACCACACCGGTGCAGAGCCCCTGCCCAAGCAAGCAAATCATCAAGCAGCAAGCGTGCGTCAGCAATGGCAAATCAATCAATCACAACAATGGCGAGGCGTTTCGGTCGGTGTGTGCTTACGATGATGAGCGCGGTGATGGACTCGTTGACCCAGCGATTCTCCTCGAGGAGGTGGCCGAGGACGATGCAGGCGCAGAGCAGCGCGACGAACAGGTTGATGGACACCACCGACGCGTAGTCGGAGGTCGTGTTCAGCGCCCCCAGCCGCGCCGCCGCCACCTCGAGCCCCATGCCGGAATCCTCCTCCTCCTCCCGGCGCCTCCTGCCACCCCGGCGGCTACTGCTCCGGCCACCGCAGAGAGGAGAGATTTCACCGGCAAGATGCGAGCTTTAATCGAGCACCCTCTCGCTCGTGGGGGAATGCCTAGTTCTAGAAGGGGGAGAAATATTTCCCAATAGAAGAACTCGGAATTGCTCTTGCTCGAGAAAGCGGGTGAATGGATTGGAAATCTGGAATTCGATATGAACAAAATCCAAACTTTTTTATCCTTTCCAGGCCGAGAAAAATTCCGGTAAAATCAGAGAAAACAAAGAATTCGGAGAAGAACAGATTGAAACCGCCCGCGCGAAAGGAACGGGAAATTCAGGTTGGGGGAATCGCGGGTTGGGAAATCGGAATTTGGTTTCGCGACCTCTCTCTCGGTTGGTTTCGCATTCGCGCGAGCGCTACAAAACTCTCTCTCTCTCTCTCTCTCTCTCTCTCTCTCTCTCTCTCTCTCTCTCTCTTTCTCTTCGTAGGTTTTTTCGGAGGCGCTCGTGATGAGATGAGCCGTATATAAAGCGGGTGGGAGGTGGGCCCCACCTGGGGTGGGAACACGTGGCGGGATTTGAATGGATCGTGTTTGGTGCGTGGTGTTCCGGGGGGGTGGGGCCCAGCGCACAGCGTGATCTGGCCCCGACAGGAGACAACCCGGTGCCAATTTGGATTGTCCAGTTGGATCCGCTGCATCCACCCGTATTTGTAGCACGGTATGGGGTGTGTTTGCCACTCTTTCCTGTTTAAATTTAAATTCTCTTTGGCAACAAATGTTTTAAGCAGGGCTGTGTCGTACTGTCATGTTCTTGATTTTTTCCGGTTTTGATTGTCAAAAAAAAATATGTGAAATGCGACTATTTTCTGTTTTTGTTTGCGGAAATTCAGCATGTGCTTCTTAGGGTTCATTAGATAGTTTCTTTTTCTAATTTAACAGTTGCAGGCTATAATTGAAAATACAGCTGTAAAATTATTATACAACTCTCTGTTGTTTATTCTAGATCCTTTTTGTTTTTTCATGTGATTTTTTTAAGGTTAATGCTTGTGTATATTTACAAGAAAAAAAATCATTTTCCTTGAAATATAATGAGACAGCTCCATGCGTTTCAAAAACAGAAAAAGACAGCATGCAACTGTATTTACATCAGTATAGCACATGATTTAAGCATATTTAAGATCAATCATTTTGTTCCTAGATTCGTATTAATTTGGCCCTTGAACGCTGCAGGAGTCATGTTAAATTCAGGAGAGAAATGCATTATTCATGCTTCCATTGATTGATCCAATCGTCCTTTCAGTTCTGGCGTTTCTTTGGCTGCAGATCGATCATCTCGTGCTGCACTTTGCTCGTGATTTATCGATGATTCAATGAATGGAGATAGGGATTTAGAAAGAGCCTGAAGCCATCCAAAACTCACAAGAAAGTTCCTTGATTACGTTTCAAGCAAGAACACTTCATTTTCTCTTTTCTTTTCTTTCGGAGATAGCTAGCTCAAACTGATCTTCAGATATAACAAAAACAAACATAGATTACGATTGTGTTTAGAACATTAGAGGTCAACATGGATTTTTTGGTGAGCACATAATTATTGACCGCTTAATTGTCTCCAAGAGAGTACGGTACATGATATAAACGGACTCTAAAAATTACCAATTTAGACGGAGCAAACAAGAAAAAGAAGAAAAATAAGCTATAATATATTTATATTTATAGCTAGCTGCCATATGAGTTTCAAAACATTAAATTTATGAGAAGTGGACCAAATATTAGTCCTATAGTATATTATATGTAACAATGGATAAAGTATTAGGTTGATTGCAAATGCCATGTCATTTTTAAAAGCTGAATTATCTATACAATCTGTTATAATTGTTTGCATTATTAATGATGAACCTTCATTTCTTCCGCTGGGTGTGGTGTATAATATTCTAGCTCGTTAAATTCCGAAAATGACAACGTAATCTAAGAGAAACATGCACTAGCTGGTAATCACACAGCGCGTGGCACGTGTAGTTGGAACCTGTTCTAATTTAATTTAACTAAGCCCTGTTTTGGACAAGCTCCTGATGCAGTGATGCTGATCCAACAGATAGCAGTAGCTCTGCCTTGTGTGTGTGAGAGACTGTAGCAGGGTGACATGACAGACACAGTGCTGCAGATGGATTGTTCTAGAATGACCTGGACTATCTACTATAGCATTCAAGATTACCTTAGCTTATTATGTCCAGTAGCTCGGTTTGTATGGGTTTGTTGCTTAATCTGTTCACATTTTATCTACATTAAATAAAAGGTTTAAAAATTAAATGAAAGGTTGAAAAAATATATGGCTTTTTCTATCTTAATATCATTGGATGGCTAGCTCCTTTTATCTATTCTAACATATTTTTTTTTATGTCCAGTAGCTGCACTGGTAGATCCCCTGGTCGAAAGCAAAATTAACAAGCCAGAGTTCTCCAAAAAAAAAAGAAAGAAGAAGCCAGATCGGCTGCATGGCAACAGATGGCCAGCAGATCGATCGAACTGCAGGCTAGCTGAAAGAAAATAATCTGAATCGATCGGTGGCTGGCTGGTCGGTTAATTGTGCAACATGCAATGTGCAGAGCCCAGATGCAGATGCAGACGCAGTCGATGATCGATGGAGTAGCAGCTAGCTAGCGGGAAGCAGAAACCGGTGGTGGTCCATGGTATTGCAAAAGCATACGATAAATCTAGAAATATTTTATAAAAAAATGAAATCTTTTTTCTATCTTTAATTTTTTTATAACACATATAAACCTAAAAATTAATAAAAAAATTAGGATATCTCTACTAAGAGGATTAGGATATCTCTACTGCTTCAACGAAGGTAAAAGGCTAAAGATCCTCAAACCCACCGTTAGATCCATCTTTTGCATAAGCGAGCAAGCTGGATACTTACGTACTGGTAGCCTCTGCATATTACTATCGAGATTAATTGAATATTTGATTGTTTAAATGTATATAGCATAAATTACTTGTTGTCTTGCTGAGATAGTGAGATTATTCTCTGTTGATAAGCCATCTTATGTCGATCGTCTTATCTGAAGAGAGAGATCGATCGTTTTCAGTGATCAGGGTGACTGTGTCAGTGCGTGGCTGCTAATTAAGCACAACAACCATAGGCATGGATTAATCATAATAACAGAGATCAAGCTATAGCTAATTTGACCGCCTATGCTACCATCTTTTTCTTGTCTAGCTAATCGGAATGTTTATGTCAAGCAGGTTGCCATGTTACGCACGAGTCCTACATGTATAATATCCGTCGTTGCTAGCTGCAGAATGAATATATCGCCATCAGAAAAGAAAATCGATGCACAAATTCTCTTTCTATACCCGTTGATCTCCGCCGCGCCGCCTCTCGATCGGTAGTCTCACATGATGGCATTATTTGATCCTACTTACGTTGTAGAAAAAGGTCACCCTTTCCCCAACTTTTTATCTAATTTATTTCATAAGGAAAAAGAAACTTATGAGCCCCACAATAATATTCTCTATTAATAGTAGAAAATAATCTGAATTACTGATTATCGAAGGCTTCAGATCTATTTATACTATTATCTTACTAAACGGTAGTACAAATATAAAGAGCCATTATTATAAAAAAAAGGCATGAAGAGATATAATCGTCATTTAGTCGTAACTAAACTTTTTTTCTTTATATCGATCTAGCCAGAAAAAATATAATCAACAAAGTTACCCCTAATTATTATATTAATAAATTACTGATTTAACTTTAATAATAAACGGTTCAAATACGATAGTAAACCGAAACATTGCTCAAAACGTAATGATATTAGTACAGTTATCAAGGGTACGTACAGAGAGTACAGTAGTATGCGACTTCTTTATCCATGGAAAGCAGAAGCAGAGTATATATTTTCAGCTTTTCATCGCACAACTAGCTAGTTGATTAATTAAGCTACTCTCCCATCGATCTCCATACTGGCAATAAACAAGCTGATGAATTAATCGATCACCTGTAACAATGATGCCGCCACCATGCATGATCGATCGATATGATTTATTCATGCGATGCAAACTAAGGGCATCATGACCGATCTTTGGTTTTGAACTGAAAATTAATGGCGTCTTGTCAACAAGTGATCATTGATACCACCTCACTTGCATGCGTGCAGGAAGTAATGCAGCTTAATGCGCTGTGCTGTGGACGATGGTGTATCTTAGCTGGGCGGCATGCGGGAACGCAAGTATACCGATACACGAATTTATTTACAAAATTGTTATTTATAAATGAGTTTATTAATCGACTTATTTATATTTTTTTTGATAAAAAGAACATGACGTAAGATTACACGGATTACTCATTTACTTAACCTATAACGATATATAAGTAGATTTATGGGTTGGCTCGCTTAATTCCTAACGTGCAGCTGCATGTTTTTGCTTTGGGATATAGGCATATTGTAATTTGTATATTTCAGGCACTGTCTATTGCCGCAGCTTTTGCTCGGTGGCTGAATTTGCTTTCTACCTCTGAATGAAATCCATCAGGGAGAGAGATCGAGATGATATATGATGGTCGAGCAGACAAGGCGAATCGGAGGAAGGGTCGCTTCGATCGAGCTTGCATTCGGTTGGTGCAGCTGCACCTCATGTCGGCCGTCCGATCGTTTTCGTGATACGTGCTGTATTTTTTTCCTTGTGATATTGTTTTTTCTTGTTGAGCTGTATGTCCGAATCTTGATGCAAGCCTGAGGTGGCTAATTGTTGAAAATATAGCCATAATTTAACATATTTTAATAAAAACAACATACTGAACATGATATGTAAATAAAATAATGATTTAGTGGTAGTGCTAAACATGAACATGGTAATAACGGGATAGCATCATCTAATAACATGTTTATCACTAAAGTGAAAAGAGTGACATACCCGAAGAACGCTTCGGATATAGAGGCGATGGTGTTGGTGTTGTCGCCACCGTTGTTGTCTCCTCCTTCGTTGTTGGTTGACATGAACAGAGTTGTCGATGTAGAGAAAGAAAGAACGTGACACCGAGGAAGCAATGTCGAGAACAGTTGCACGAAGAACACACTCCCCAAAAACTTGATTGTCCGTTTACTCGTGCAGGTACTCAGGTGGACGGAGTTTCGGAAGTCTACTCATTCCGAACACTCATGTGTGCAAGTGCTCAGGACCGAGAAGAGCCGAAGCAGCGTAGGAACATAAGAACAGAGTATGTCCCGAGGAGAATCAGAGTGTCAGAAAGATGAACTGAGGAGAGGAGCTCTTCGTCTATCTCGGAGGCGAAGGATAACGAGAGAGACGTTTCGAGAGAGGTTGATCCGATTGTTTGCTTCGTCCGTTATTGCATATCCCGGAGGTGGAGGATAACGAGAGAGAGTCACTGCATATCTCGAAGGCAGAGGATATCGAGAGAGACGTTACATCATGTTTCGGTAGAGATTAATCCTCATTGTTTGCTCTGTCCATTACTGCATCAACGAGTCTTCGTCAAATTACGCTTTTACTCATAAAAACGAAACGTCTGAAAGGAGAGCAGCTGTTGCTTACTCGCATGTCACGGCTTGGCGTGCCAACCACTTGCCTGTGGCAATCCTATCATCACCTCAACCGTTTAACTAGTTCTCTCAATTAATAGCCTATTTAAGTTAATTAAGGTCATTTGACATTAATTATGGGTTCATAAAATTTACTATGATTAAATTGGATGAGTTTAGCCCATTTAATTTTAACAATATAGATGCAGCTCCACCTAGACGGTAAAAATGATTTCCTATATATGCATACAAAGATTGAAAGATACTGGGATTATACTAGCTTGCATTGATTCTGCAGGAGAAAAAAAACGACACAGTTGGTTTATCCCTGACAGTAATAATTCAGTATTTGTCTCAACTTTGTACGCTGGATCTATCCATACATGCATGCATGGCTAGTAGATCTCATTAGATACTATGGAATACTCCGTACTATACTAGTATGATGGAGAACATCGTATACAATACAAGAGCATCTTTCGTACGCTAGCTGGTTGGGTTATCACCTGGTCCCTTCCAGTGCCAGGTGACTCCTGCCTTATCACATCAACGTCGTCTTAGCTATTATTATTGGTTAGTCCATCGATCGACCAACGTCCATGATTGATGCTTCCCAGCAATATATGCCCTCGTCGCGGAGAGTGAATTCGAATCTAAATTCAATAGTTCTGACCAATTCTGAAAAAAAATTAATAATGTAAAACATAATGATATGTATCGGTTCTAAATTTGATCTACATATCAGAGAAAAAAATTCAGATATACATAATACATTATACATTATACATTAAATTTGTTTTTTTATATCTCAACGAAATTTGGATTTAAAAGAATATATATATATATTGTATATATTGTTAAATTTTTTAAAAAATTTTAACCATTTAAATAATTTTTAAAACAAACGAAGACACATCCCATCGAATGATCTTCTCCCCGTCCCGTATTAGTCAGATCAGATCGATCATCAGTCATGTGCTAAGGGTGGGTCCTATTTCTTTTAAACAAAATACTAACTTCTAAAGTTTAAATCTTATAAAAGTACTCAACTTCTACCTTCTTACCTGCTTCTACTCCTCACACACAAATAAAAAATTATTTCTTAAATAACCCTTACCAACCCACCATCTAATATATCTTTTACATTAATAAAAGGTGTTTTGCTTTTTTTCACCTCTCTACTATTGTTGCATTAAGATTTTAGGAATTTATTTTTTATGGGACAGAGAGTAGACAGTGACTCAGAACTATAATTTTTTTGTCTTTTACTTCTCAGACTGCTAAACGATAAAATTTAATAGTTTTTTATAAGTTTCTTTAAAGAATTAAATGAATCTATTTTTCAGGAATTAATATTTGATTACTCATCTGTTAATAGTTTGTCTACTTTTACGTGCCACAAAACATAAACTTTTAAAATAATAGAAATGGTTTACATCTTTGACCTCTGCCAACCGTAATAAAAAAACTCTTATAGAGAAAATCCTTAGCTCCCTTCTGATAATGTCCAACTGAAATATCAAATAGAAAACACATAGAATCGATAACAATTTCTATAAGAACTGCACATCCAGCTTCTCCTGTGTTTCATTCAGTTCACGCAAACCTATTCTTGTTCTTGTGTGGATATTAGTAATAAGTAAGAAGATCGATTTTCGTCACTCGAGGAGACATCTCCTTGTTTTGAATATGTTATCGAAAAATCCTAAAAATTTTAAAATAATTTGATAAGACAGATAAATATATGTAAATTTAAATGACCCATACAATTATAGAAACACGAATAACAAATTTGACTTGAATTATGCATTCTATTCGGAGTTAAATTTGTTTTTTAGAAAATTTATTGTTTTTATTTCTAATAATTTTATAAGTTGAATTAACATGTAAAATGATATATCAAATATTGATCTAGCATTTTGTTAAATTTTCTAAAGAAAAACTAAAGATTTTTTGGGTGACATAAGAAACGAGGAGACGTCTCTCAAGGTTTGGATAGACTTTTTACAAGAGTTTAATTCCATTTGGTTATTTGGATATGAGTACAAATGTACAACTAAATGCAGAATCCTGCACTGCTTGTAGAGATTTGGATGTACACACCCTGATACATGGATACATTCGGCCTGATCGATCTGCCAGCTGGGGGCACGATCGAGGACACCGTGGCGAACTCGACCTCGTCGTCGTCGTCTCCGTCTCCGTCATCTTCCCGGCCGAAGCGTCGTCGTCGACTTGTGGCCGGAGATCGCCGTACGTCGTACGCGAGGGCTGACGTGGCACGGATTAGCTGTACGTCGATGGGATCGCAACCTGCGATATAATTATTCCATCAGAAAGATCAGAAACGTGTGGTTTTTAGGGAGCTAGCGTCAATTAGCGTACGTTTCCGATCGATGATAATTCGAGCTGCAGATCAGATCGAGATGATGCCACATCTGAAGGATATTTATTGATAGATCATGTACCTGGACACATGCTGCGTGATTAAATTATCTGTCTCTAGCGTTGCGACCTTTGGCTCCATCTCGGTAATACCAGTGCCAAATTAGCAAGAGCTCGTTGCATGCATTCGCATATACACCACTACACATAACATTACAGTCACATTTCTTATAAATACATCCTCTAACATATATTTGAAAAGACATAAAACCAATGATATATCTCTAATTTCATTAAAACCATATTTATCTTAATGTGTATAATATTTATGAACATCAGAATTTACAATCAGAATTTACATTCTGAGAAGTGAACTCAAGCATCCATGACTCTACAATCACATCGCTAGTATTTTTCCGAGTTTGTTATATTATTAACTTGTCATTTTAGCCAAATCAGGAAGATTAATTAATTGGATCGATTATATATATTATCATTCTCTAGAAATTAATTAGTGGACGAGGCTAGAGACATGAGAGTTTGAGCTTAAGGCCCTGTTTGATAAAGAATTTTCTCTCATATTCTCAACAGAATCAGTAGAATCTCTATCAAACGAATTATTTTACAACTCTTTTTAATTGATTCAATAGTTTATATAAGAAGCGAGAATCATCTGAAATGAAAACCAGTTTATTTTCAGAATCATCTTAAACCAATTTTTTTTTAAAATCACCTAAAATATTATGTTAATTATTATTTTATTATATTAATTTTGATTCTTTTTATAATTTAATTTAAAATAATAAAAATACAGAATCAGAAAAATTGACAGAATCAGACCCTTACCAAACAAGCTCGCCTCCCAACCGTGAGAGCCCGATGGCCTCGCCCACGGGCAACCGGTGCCAAAAGTTGTTGGGTATACGAACGAACGAGTGTTACTGCTGGTTTGCGTGCGTGCGTGCGTGCGTGCGTGTGTGCGTGTGTGTGAGAGAGAGAGGCTGCGAAAACAAGCTTTGCCTTTTGCTATGCCAAAGCTCATTCCACGCCATTTGGCGTGCGTGACCGTCCCAAGTTAGTTCACGCTACTTCTCGATGATTCCCGTGTTACTACTCCAACTACCTTTATTTTTTCCATTTTACCGAAGCATCCTTGAAAGAAAGATCGATGGCACGCAAAATAAATATGATAAATTAGATCCATATTATTATAAAAGTTCATGATTTAAAATGTCAGTTACGAAATCTGGAATTGATTTGGTGCCACTGACATTTCTAAAGATTTGAATGGTACCATTATATCAGTCTATACGTGACCAAAATATCCCTATCTAATATTCATTTCTTTGAGGAGAAGGACAACTGCCACCACTGGGAGAAGCCTGAAATCGTGCGTGCCTCTCCTCCATAACCGAGCTCAGAGGGTCCCCTTCATCAACGGCGAACGGCGGTGGCACGTGTAGCGTCCCCGGCGCCGGCGACGGTGGGACGTACGTAGCACAACGGTGACCATGCCTGCTCAAATGACAAGAACGAGGAGCGAGGCAAGCAGCAACGAACAGAAGAGACCAATGGCGAGCGGGGGCCATTTTAGTCCATATGCAAAATATGGTATAAGACGGTCTTCAACAGCCTATGCATAATGCCATCTAAGGGCCCGTTTGGTAGGGCTCCGATTCTATAAGAACGTTTGATTCGATTCTCTCGCGAAACGTTTCTCGAATCGAATCACCTATGGAACCATTTGGCATATTTGCTGATTCTGAGAAACGGGAGGAGAATCTGAGAAGTCGCTTTAAGGCGCTTTCACAACCACACATGTAAAAGGAGAATCGTTTCGTTCAAACCCACAGAAAACAGCGTTTGGCTTGGATTCTCCGGCCGCTCAAACTAACCGTTTCGGCTTCCAAACGGGCCCTAAATCTAAATATGAGTAGTGTATGTATCGTTTGGATGTGAAAACTGGTTCCAGAGTAGGCAAAGGCGTGACCCATTTTGGATGAGACCCTGAGCGAAACCCAAAGTAGAGTCTTCTTCCCTCCTTCGCAACTGGAGCAAAAGCTGGCGCGTGCCGGGGCGGTTGGGCATGTAGCCGCGTATGGACCTGCACCGTGCTACACCAACTAATATTTCCCGCGATGCACACTGTCGCTCCATGCGCGCGACTTCCGTTTCCCGCGAAAAATTTTTCTTCACGCGCCTGAAAAAGAAAAAGAAAGGGGCTAGGCCCGCGCCATGCATATTTGCTTATACTATTAAAGATCCATTTTTTTAAGGTGTGAGACTCATTCTCTTTCCAGCTATCCATATCGAAAATGTATGTCCAGATTTGTATGTCATTGTTGAAAATAGTCTAAGGACATTCGTGGCGCACACGATGGTATGATTTCAATTTTCACAAAGTACTAATGATACCAGGCCAATTTCAACCTTTGCAATAGCATATTTCGATCATGCATATGGTTTTAATGACATGAATCTAATTAACACTTACATGTTCTTTTCCTTTAACTTCCTTTAACTAGTGAGCACGCACGTATAAAACACGTCGACATATAAAATTAAAAAATATGGTTATTGCTGATCATACATAAATAATAAAGAATCATCATAGACACTGATAAAAATTTAATACATGACTACTTTGATCAGTATCATATCAGCTGGTTTAAATCTATAAAGCAATTATCAGTCTTAAGATATGTTCAGATCCGACCTATGAAGTTATGGTTGTAAGTTAGATTTATTTAATTAGTAGACATCCATCATTGTTTCATCGAGGTTTCAGTCGATAAGTTATTTAGATATTGTTTAAGTATTATATCGGTTTATAAGAATTATATACAAGATTGCTTTTAGCTGATTGCAACAAAGGTTTCATTGATTATTTAATCATTTAGACGTAATAACATCAGATTTTTAGCCGATATATGTTTTAACCATCGAGCCTACATATACAAATTCTATAGTGGCCGATTATTTTGTTGGATATTTACTAATTATATCTATATCGGTTGATTGGTTCATTAAATATCTACCTTGTCACTTCATTATCTTATTACATTATTATCAACCGATTGGTAACATTATTTATCTAAGCGTCGAAATCTAAAACCTGAAACTCTATATAGTACTATACTATATAGTACTATATCTGAGGACAGTGATAGTAATATACCTTGGAATGCTTCTACTTACTTTCTCCCTCAAAATACTCTCTCCGTTTCAAAATATAAGTTAATTCGTTTCAAAATATAACAACTTATAATTATCTCAAAATATAACAACTTTTTCATCAACAAAATCTTCCCAACTAATCACAACTTTACTTTTTCACCTATCTTTGTTTTTCAACCAATTACAACCTCTTTTTATTTAATTATACCTATTTTTTAATATCAGGTGGTCAAATTAAAGCTTATATTATCTTTTCGGAGGAAGGTAGCACTGTTGGGTATACTTTGAGTCGTCCTTGCTAGTGACAAATCAGATGCCCCTTTGCAGTTTGCGTGCAGGCACTCATCTTTTGACAGACAGCTAGGGAGACAGTCAGCTACTAAGCCGGCCATTACATGATTTTGTCTTCGGCTTGATCGAACCTTTTTTGCCGGGCTGGAAGGAGTTTTGTGGACGACAACTCGAGCGTTCTACCGGCGGCTGGCTCGCGCGTGGACAGGATGATGGCCATGATCGATCATCTCCTCCCTCACCGGACACCACTGCTTGCTGCCGGAAAAGCTGGTTTCAGGGTTCGTTCATCTGCGTCTGCATGTTTCTCAACCTGCTAAATAAATATATTTCATATGAAAACTTTATTATATATAAAGTTGTTTAAAAATTTAATAAATTTATTTATTAATTTTTTATATATTAATATTTAATTAGCTAGTTGTTATTTATGTTTTTTTTATATGGGGCTAATTAGCCGTTTAAATCATCTGTTTGCAACGTAGCCTTAAAGTAGCAGCTCATCTGTATACGCAGATCAGATGCTGTCACTAGCATAGCAGGATCAGGATCGACTTTACAGGTGCTGTCTCGTTCGGTGCATCATCGTGTGCCTCTTGACAGTGCAAGGAAAATCAATGAAAACTGAAGTCACATTGCTGTCTGGACATCGCATTGCTGCCATTACCGAACAGCCAACAGACATGAAGATCTTTGTGCATATGCATATGCGTCAATGGAAGTATATATGGATGTTGCCAAGGTGTATCCTAAGGTGAATCCCCCGATGCGCGTATGCTTTCATGCTTATGTCCACCCAAATTCTTAGTAAGGGCATCTCCAAGAGATGTCTAAAATTATACTCCTAAAAAACATGTATTAGGAGTATCTTAAAAGATGTTGGTTCAAAAATCATTCTCATCTCCAAGAGTGTCCCAATATTTGATTCTAAAAACTTTAAAATCTGTCATGTCATCGGTAATGGACCCTCCTAAACTGATTATTAACGATACCCATATCTCCCATGCCGATCGCTGACTCGAGCACGAAGATGATGTCTCGGCCCTATTTCTTTTTGCTAGCACGATCATCGTTTTGACAAATACAATCAGGTTTAGGTCGGTTTAGGTCGTTGCATCTTGCAACTACTGTCTACTAACCAACGAAATGCTCCATTACAAGATTCAGCAACAAGTCGACAGGTAACCAAAGCCTTTATAGTTCAATTATAAGATTCAGCAACAGAGATGCACATGTCAACTTTAGAGCTAACAACATTATTTACATCTTGGGTTATTGTTAAGCTTTGCTCCATCAGTAACAGGAAGGCACATGAATAGGCCGCTTTAGGTCAGACAGACCACATTACATGCATAATATGGTACAAATTTTCATAGTATTCAGAACAATGTTAAAATCTTATAGGAACGCTGCAGTAGATTGAGGCTCTATTAAAAATGATAGAAGTATAGAGGTGATCTACTCTAGTCTGCATTTCATCAAAACAATAAGTAGAAGAAGCAATGCACTATGTACAAGAAGCTGAGATGGTTTTGTGAAAATTGCAAGTAATCTACTAAAATTCTTGCTGGAAGAAAATATATAGCAAACAAGTATATTCTTGCTAAAAATAAATATGGAAGCTACATACAGGAGCTCATCCTATAAAATCAAATCATCTTAAAAAATATGATAATCATCTCAAAGCCCTTACTAGATACAGACACAAGCAGCTACAAACAATTATGTACATTGCATTGACTATCAGAGATCGAAACTCTACTGACAAGCCATCATCCTCCATGGTATTAAGACCAACCATTCTCATCCACAACAACTAATTTTAAGTTATCCAGCATGGTGAGATTCTTATCCACAACAACTAATTTTAAGAGAACAAACATGAACATACATACGTTACCTTACTCTGAAGAAGTATTTGGGTAGAACAAATGGCAATTCCATAACCCTCTGCAAAATGCTGGACAAAAATTGCATCCCTCCATGCAAAGGAGATACACTGTCCTGTCCAGTCGTTATTCATTTGGTGTCCCCACGTAAGCAAGTAATTGGTTGTTATTATACTCTCTAGGTACACTTGAACAATCTTCTAAAAATAGTAAATGAAAGCAACTACATCTAATTGGCTAGACGACGAGCAATAAGCTTCTGCTGCATAACCATGTAGTACTGTTGCTGCAGTGGGGTCAGGGCGCTAATGTCCATTGCCATTATTTTTTCTTTCTTTTCGATTGTGTCATTTTCCACCTTTTTTTCTTCTAATGCCAGGCGTTTTTTCTCTAGCTCAAGATAAGCCATGTGCCTCTCCTCTTTCTTCTTCTCTTTCTCCACATCAAATGCCTCCTTCTTAGCCCACATTTTGTCCAAACCCTCCATGCAAGCTTCACCTCCTCCTCGCCTTAGAGCCTCTTTTGCCTTCTTCTGTCCCTGCGGCCTCTTTTGGGCTTGGGACTCTGTGGGTGCAATTTCAGTGACATCTTCAGTGATGTTGACTTGTACATTTGTGGGAGTGGATTCCAGGCAAACCTTCTGTTTCTTCTTAGTGGCTTGCTTCACCTCTGCTAGTTCCCTCCTCTTGGCCTTCCACTTCTCTTCATCCTTCAAAATGTTCCAGCAATGCATGAGAGTGAATGTCTTCTCACCATTCATTTCTTCGAATATAGTTAATGCTTCAGTAACCTGCAAACATATGTAATTATTAAATATCAACGTGTAAGTGTTCTGATATTAATGACATATGAAAAAAATTACATTAACACTAACCTTGTCTTGAATGGTTTTTCCACTTTGATTTCTACGCTCAATCGCATCATAGCAAGCACAATACTTGTTGACATTTTCCAAAATATACATCCATCTATGCAGTAGTGAACTCTTTGTTCGGCTTGCAAAGGACTTCCTATGGGTCTCATAGTACTCAGAAATTCTACGCCAAAAGGAGGCATGAGACTGATTAGCACCTTGCATGGAATCTTTGCTGACGTTCAACCAAGCAGAGACAACAATTTCATCCTCGTCTGGACTAAAATTTTTTTGCCTCTTGGCGTTTGGCCTTGGAATGCGTGGGCGTTTACCACCAGCACTGGGATGCACTTCTACAACTTCAACAGCTGCTACTGCCTGCACTTCATTTTCTTCAACACCAGCTACTACATGCACATCCTCATATGGCACTTTCTCAAATCCCGTGACCAAATCAGTCCAATATCCACCACCGGACATTGCGAGGAGCCTACAAATATGGAAAAAGAAATCATTTTTTATAATCTATGTCAAACTGCTACAATATAGTCTCTGTATTGCATAACCTTACTATCTGCTTATATTGCACAAGCAACAAATAGTTACACAAGGAACTAATAGTTCTGCCAAAATGCATCCCAGAGAATGCACTTCAACTCTAGAATGTTTGATCTAATATCTTAATTGGAATAATAACATGTACCAGAAACTGTTGGAGTCGTATAAGAATACAACACCACCACCAAAACACCAGCAGATGCTGCTTAGCTAATTGCAAGAGCCCTTAATATGATCCAGAGAGTTGATTTGGAGGTAACTTTGTTTTTCTATTTTGAAATAAATGGATCAGCTTAAAATCTACCAACATGTCTCCTCCTAAACTACCAGATTCTGAACTAGAAACTTGAGAATATATGAACTACCAAATTCTGAACAGTTAGATTTTAACAAATATATGGCAAGCATGTGTCCTCCTAAACTACTAGTTTCAGAAAAGTTCGATTTTAGCCCTAGATATCTTGAATAACAAAGCTAGATATTAGCCATACTTGCATTGCCACACTATTGAGCCATGTACAGATGGGGCAAATTAACACTAATCATGCATGATTGCACACAATGCTAGATTAATTACTAGTAAGCAGCTATTAGCATCATACAGCACTAGCACTGAAACAAAGTGGCTACTAGCATCACATCATTTTCAGTTGTTGAAGATCTGCCTGCATGTAACCAGTAATAGTAGTAGTACTCTTTCGTAACCCCAATGAAATTTGCATCTCTGATAACCATATATATATATATATATATCCGCTTCATTGTGCAATTTGGAGTACTCACCGTGCAAGTTGGGCGACGCCGGAGTAGGGGAGGAGGCGCGGTGCCGGCGGCGAGTCGGGCGGCAGCGAGTTGGGCGTCGGCAGGGGCGAGTTGAGCAGCGGCGAGTTGGGCGTCGGCTGGGGCGAGTCGGGCGGCAGCGAGTGCAAGTTGGGTGACGCCGGAGTAGGGGAGGAGGCGCGACGCCGGCGGCGAGTCGGGCGGCAGCGAGTTGGGCGTCGGCGGGGGCGAGTCGAGCGGCGGCGAGTTGGGCGTCGGCGGGGGCGAGTCGAGCGGCGGCGAGTTGGGCGTCGGCGGGGGCAAGTCGGGCGGCGACGAGTTGGGCGTCGCGGGGCGAGTCGGGCGGCGACGGAGGAGGGAGGAGAAGGCGCGTCGGCGCGGAAGGAGGAGGAGGCGCGTCGCCGATGACGGAAGAGAAGGGAGGATGAGGCGGCGGTGGAGGGGAGGAGGAGCTAGGGTTGCTGCGGCAAAATAGGTCCGTGGAGCGCGCGAAAAAAATCCTGGGAGCCCGCCAAGCGTATGTGCGTAGGTCTGTGGCGCGGATAGTTACGCGAAAGCAAGGTTGATTTGCCAAGTTCCTAAAGATTAGAAGTATATATTAGGAATTATTGGAGACAAATTTTTCTTATTTTACTAAAAATCAAGTACTAGAAACCTATTTAGGAAACTCTTGGAGATGCTCTAATAGTATGAATCTATGTTATATAGTACATCTTATATTATATATTAGATTTATTTATTTTGAGAAAAAAAGTACGAAACAAAAACTTGGTTGATGGGATAGGGACAGGCCACCAGTGGTGTGGCATGACCATGCGCGCAATGTAGGATTTGTTTTGGTTTGAACTCAATTTTTGCCCAACCAAAATTTTCGTAGTCCTAAAACTTAGCAAGCTTTGGTACTATTACTGAATTTGATAGCGAATTCAAGCTAGTGTAGCCAACAGTAAACCAAATATTTATTTGACATTACTGAAATTGTCAAAATTTTGGTAGGACACACAAACAAGTGTATACTTTTTTTTTAAGAAAAGTGTGTACTTTTATCAGGGTAAGCTGGGAAGCCTGGCAAAAAGAGGAGCTTCAGAGTTGTTATTTGCAATGTTTTTTGCACAGCACAGAGGAAAAGAATGCTTAAAGTTTTTTCACGAATCATAATGTCGACGTGGTGTCAGGCTGTCAGCTCACCTGCTGACGAGACGAGCCGGCCGTCGCAAGACTTTCAGAAACAGCTAGGAAAACAGTGAGAGAAAAAAAAACTGGATGAGTACACGGAGAGGATGAGGGATTCCTCTCGTCAGATATATGTACAGCTACCCCGTGTGGCGTGGCATTAAATTATGTTGGATTCTAGTATACATGGTCAGATAAGCCGGGTCACGTCGTGTCGGTTCGAGCCTGACAGCACTGTTCATCGATTTGATACAGCATGGCATGGTAGACGGTGGGCCATGTCGGCACGGCCCATTGGGACATATGCCTGGACCGTCGACCGAGCCCGTGGATCGACACGACACGGTTATTGTACCGTGTTGGTTCGGACACGACACGGCTCACGAGCCGGCACGGCACGCGTGGGGAAGAAGGGGCGAATCACATCGCGACGCGTGGCAGGAGGGCGGCGTTCGGTCGGATGGCGCCATTAACTGCTATTGCGTCAGCGAATCAGGAAGCGCCACGCATCCCCTAACGACTAGTTTTTGAATTTGACCGTTGGAGCTCAAAAAAATTCAAAAAAAACCAAAAAAATCCAAAAGTGAAATTTCATTCTATTTAAGGCATCCACCTTAGCCATTTCTACTTACTCTAAACATCTCATCTTGTACTCTCAAGTATTTGATTTTTTGATTTAGACAAAATTTGCTTAAATTTGTCCAAAATCAAAATTAGTTTTGGAGTTAAATAGTGCAATCGCAGAGGTGTGAAGACAACACGATAGGAAAGTATGTAAGTGATATTCATATTTATATATTTTTGTTCTTTTTGTGAAGTGAATAAATATTCTGAAATTTGTTTATTTCGTTTCAAAATTTCAGAATGGATCTATACTATCCATACCAGTCGTCATCGTTTACTTTGGGTGATTTCGACCCGAATTACATATCAGGGTTATTTCCAATTGGTGATGACGATGCCTCGGATCGGCTCCAACTCCACCAGTTGTGGAGGAGGTACCGGTTCAGGCGACGATGACGGCTTCAGAAGGATATTTGAGCACTGTGAGCGGTAGTGCTTCGACAAATACCGGCTCGAAAAGATTGAAAACTTCCGATGTTTGGCAGCACTTCGATGAGGTGGTCATGACCCACCCCGACGAAAGGTAGGTAACAGTAGCTAGATGTAGAATATGTAGGAATAATTTATCTACAAAATCTTTTGGTGGTACAGGACACTTGAAGCGCTATGCGGAGGCTTGTGTGAAGAAGCAAGGGATACAACTCCCGCAGCAGCAACTTATGCTAAATCCCGACTGTACGACACATAGTTGAGAGTACGATCTCATGGTAGCTTGGAAATCTCTTGTCCAAATAATCATCAGACAAGATTTACCCTTGAACTTTGGTGAGTCTTCTGTTTTTGAAGAGTACATTCAACAATCGTATAATCCTAGGTTTAAAGCTGTTAGTAGACAAACAACGACCCGGGATTTGCAAAAATAGAAGGATTGTACTGAACTTAAAGAATTATTTAGTACATTCATATTCTCTGTTAGTGTTACCTCCAATATATGAAATAGTAGAGTTAGAAAGGATTACCTTAGCGTAGTTATTCATTTATTGATGATGATTGACAGATAAAAAAAGAGTTCTAGGTCTTGGTTTAATAAATATTTCACATACAGGTGGAAATATAGTTGAAAGAATTAGGGAGATTATTAATGAATTTAATCTTGCTAATAAAATATTTCATGTCACTCTAGATAATGCATGCAGTGGAAATATTGCAGCCTTTATTTTTTTTTGTTTATGTTAAGTCTTTTCTACTGCATCAGCGCTGTGCATGTCATATAATTAATTTGATTGTTAAGTCTGGGATGAAGAGAGTGAGTGCTCACATCGACGTCGTTCATCAAGTAATCGCGTGATTAACTGCTTCTAACCCATGGATTGCTGCATGGAAGAGGTTTTGTCATGCATCCGATAAAAAAATATGTAAGTTTGTCATCGATACGGAACATCAGTGAAATACAACTTATTTATTGTTAAAGTTGTTTTACCTTATAGTGATTTACTAACTGATTTTGTTCAGTCACGTAATGGCCCAAGAAACAGTAATGGTGGGTCAATACTGACTGAGTAAACCTGAAAAATTGTTCAAAAGTTTTATCAATTTTTTGAAACTTTTTATAACTGCACTCTTACTTTCTCGTAAGTTTATTATTCAACCGTAAATTTAATTTTTCATAATATTCTTGAAATTGCCACTTTATAAAAAGAATATGAAACTGATATTCTTATGCAACCTATTTTTAACATAAAATAAAAATATTTAAAATATTAGAAAAATATACATATGTTGTATGCTTTTGCTTTCATACTAGATTATTAGAAAAAAATTAAGGAGATTCTTCACTATTATATCACTCATTAGAGATACCGTAGGACTAAATTATAGTCTCTTTTATAGTGAGGTTAGATCTAAATTATATAAAATTTTTGGAAAGTGTAAGTAAAGTTTCAGGGAGTTCGTCAGCACAGACCCCCTCCTGCCCCTACAACAGGTAAGAAAAAGATACAGTGAGGCAGAATTTGGGGTGGCTCATCTTCAAACCATGGTGGTGGCAGTTCGTCGGCGGCAAGTGGAGACGCCTCTTCGCATGGTGCTGTCGAAGAGTTGTTCAGCTATTTGGATAGCGATGCTATCGGGCATGAAGCACAAGACTTCAACGTACTTGCATGGTGAAATGATCACAAGATGACATATCCCGTGCTTTCGAAACTAGCACAGGATATGCTAACGGTGCCCGTATCAACGGTATCCTTCAAATCGGCCTTCAGTCTGTGCGAAAGAATCGTCGAAGACAGGAGGGCGAATTTGAGCAAAGAACCACATCGAAATGCTACTAAGCGTTAAAGACGAAAGCTAGCTAGACAACATGCCTAATAAACCGCAGACAACCAAGAATTGATCGTCCAGTTCGAGAATCTCTATTTAGATCCAGACCAACACCAATAGCTTTAAAACTTTGTTATAAGTAGTAATGACCTTTGAGCTTTTTGTTATGGTTTTCTCAGATTTCCTATGAGTTTTTACATGACAAAATTTTTAACGAGACAACATGTATCAATGTATTATATAATGATGTAAACATCAATAAATATTATTACTATTTTTAATATATTTTTTATAATATTTTATTAAGTGCGAATGTTTCTTTTAGTATTTTCAAGATGAGAAATATATCATTTTTTCAAGATGAAGAATATATTTTTTCATATTTTCAAAATAAGGAATAGATCAATTTTTAACTTTTATTTTTAATTTTTAATTTTTTCGAGCAAAGAATAGTACAGTTGGTTTTTTTTTCATTTCTCAAACAGTACAAGAGTCGGTCATGCCTGGCTAGGCCCGTGGGCTTGGGGACGGCATGTGGGCCTTTGGCATGCTCTGTTGATACGGACACGGCACGACCACCCATGGGTTGTGTTTGGACCGAAGGCGTGACACTCAAACCGATATGACACGACCTATAATAGTAACCATGTCTAATGAGGTTGTGTTGTAGCTGTGTCCAGGCTAGTCCATTGCCGTACGGCCCATCTGACCATCTATAGATTCTAGTAAGAAATGGTTGCCAATAACAAAGCTGAGTTGCTTGTCCCTTACCAGCAGCTAAACGGACGTTGTTGAACGCTCTCCCTTCGCCATCCGACGAAACGATGATGCTACCACTGCATTTGCCAACAAAAAAAGATTTAGCATTGGAACGAGGAAATGTGAATATGTTACCTTTGTCACAAGAAACTTAGTTTACCAAAGGCATGAACCAAAATGCAGTGCTATGCAGCCAGTATTAACGAAAGGAACTTGCAAGCAAACTTAGCTGATGAAATGCAGATGTGGAGTGCTGTGCCAACAAGGACACTGGCACAGCACTAATTATATCGAGGATAAAAAAGACCAGGGTATGGTAACTACTAACTATACAATGTGCAAAGATAAGACAATATCTTTCTAGCGGTAGGTGCTCTTCCGTGATTAATTGTTTGAATTGCAAAATGACGTCGTGGAAAGCGTCAAGGCAATTCCGTTGGCCCATTAGCTTTTGATTCGCATAATTTTTTAATTGGAGAAAGATTTAAAGACTTATTGACATTACACAGAACGCTAATAGAGGGAGAAGGGCCTGCCAAGTCTATCATATCAATACATAGAAAGTCTTGACTAGAAAGGCTCAGACAATGTCAGAAATTACATGACTGGTCTTTCATTGGACGAAGTAGGTTCTCATCGTTCGCCAAATATGGATAATATTAAAGAAATAATTTATAGATAAAATTTTTATATATGTATTTTTAGTGACTTAAATGTTAATGTCGAAAAATAAACTTCAATGAAAAAACTTTAAAATTAACTTTAAAAATTCAAATTTTGGCAGCGACTGATGCTATATGGAGGAAACAATGGGGCCTTAAAAAAATATAACTGTTCCATTTCTTTCCATTACTTTAAGAAGAAAGAAAACAAGAAAGCTAAGTGGAATGGTAGAACACCTTTCTCTTCTGGCTATGCCCTTCTTCTGGCTCCAGAACATAAAACTTGTCCATCCCATAAGCCTCATCTCCTTCCTACAAAAGGAGAGTTACAACGATCTCGGTTACTGCAAAGCGTTTGTATGGCTAAATCTCTACCAGGCATTCCAGGGAATAAATGCTTCAAGAGAGAAATTTAAACTGCTACATCTACTAGGATGTATTGTTATAGATAATAATCACTGAAACATCCATCTGCATCTTCAATTCTACATAAGTAAAAACAGCATGAGTCAATGACAGCATTTCTAAGTACTAAATAAGAACCTGTAGCACATGAATGTACAAAGGCGTAGAACGATAAGCAGCAGGAAGCTAAATCGAAAACTCCATTCTATCAGCTATCTATATCCCCTATTCTAGTATTAGAGGGGGGAAAAGAGGAAGATCGATGTGTACCTCGCTGGTGATAGGGGATTTTGGATTTGTACTCATTACGTCTTGCCTTCAGGGAAAAACTGAGTGGGGTGATCATCCAAATGCAAGTGCCAAGCAAGCAAGAGAGAAATACTACAACAAGTAAAATCGACTAATTTCATGTATTCAGGGGTGGGGAGGTTTTGAGGTGATCATCTAAACAATTTCCATCGCAGAAAAAAGAAGGAAAGGGGGGGACAGCGAGAGCACCTGGAGACGATGAGGAAGGGCGGCGGGGCGGCGGGATCCAGTGGTGGTGGAACCGGCCGGCGGCGAGGTCGATTTAGTTAGGGTTCGGGCCTTGGTGGTCGCAGGGAGGGGGAGAGAAAGCCCAAGCCACGCGCACGGTTGGTCGGTTTATTTTTTTTCTTTTCTCTTGGGCTGCAGCAGGAAAGCCCAGTCTGCCTAGATGACATAGAAAGCTTAGTGCCGATGGATTGGGTTCTCCTCTGGAATAAGTTCGTTTATGTCTCTTAACTTCTTAACTTCTCCTTTAATCGAAATACCAGATACAGTTGGTCTCTCAAGTATCAAAAACCAATGTAATATAGACCCTATAGCAGTATAACGAGGTGGTTTTTTCTGACGTGGCAATTTGACCCAAATCAACAACACTGAGTCAACATGGGCCCCACATGCTAGGACCTCTCCACCTCTCTCTCTTCCTCCCATGTTCCCATCGGCTTGTGAGGAGGATGGCGGCCGATGACGGGTGGTGAGGAGGACGATGGTCGACGAGAGAAGCTAGCTCGATGCACAAAGGACGCTGGTGATGGCCTTGCCTTACAGACCCCAACAACGACAGTGATCCAGAGTAGATGCTAGAGGAGGGCCCTCAACGGGCAAAGTCGGTGATGGCGGCGGCCACACCATGGGCGATGCGAGGAGGGTTCCTGTGGTGGAGCTCGTCATCGTCCACGATATCGCGATGCCAGGAGGAATGAGATGGATGAGCTCCACGCTCAGGCCGAAGAAGGGCCTCTAGCGGGTGGAGTCAGCGCCTGCGCCATGGACGGTGTGAGAAGGGGCCCACCCCCTGGTCGACGATGAGGCAAGCAGATCATCAGGAGGGCATTGTAGATTGGGAAACCCGCAACGACCACAGCGGTGGCCCGTGTAGTCGGTTGGAGCCAGTGTTGGCGAGCTGGGTGGCAACCGATATTCAAGGGCGATGACCTAGATCCAAAGCCCGTCGAGGGAGGCGTGGTGGAGGAGATGTGCCAAGGCGTGGTAGACGGGAGGGCACGCGGCGCCACGCCCGGAGCCCACGGCGGTCTCCTCCACCACTGATGTCCTTCCTCCATTGAGCTAGCTTCTCTCGTCGGTCGCCATCCTCCTCACCCTTCGTCACCGGCCGCCGTGGATATGGGAACAGGCAAGGAAGAGAGAGATAGGTAAACCCCAAAAAATAAACCCATGGATGCATGACAGTCAAGTAAAATAGAAAAGAAAAACTACCGTCGTCACCTCAAGCCCCCGCCCCTGCCCCCTGGCGACGAAGCTTCTGCATGGTGGAAAGGAGGAGGCCATGCATCTGCTGGTGTTGACGGAACTCATAGAGGAGCGAGTGATGGCGACACCGTGTGACGGGTCTCATGGCTCGACGACCAAGAGCAAGTTAACTGTTGCTAGGCAGCACTCCTGCTCCCTGCATTAACAGAGAGCATGGTAGTATTTTGATCTCTCTCTTATGCCTTTGATTTTCTAGAACGATAGTCTTTGGCGATGAAGTAGAAAAAACATTGTATTTACAATGTGATAAATATCTATTCACAACTAGTTAAAAGGATTTTAAATTTGACGGCTCTAAGGAGGGAAGAAAAACACAAATATCAAGGCAGAACCAAGGTAAAAAAAAGAAAAAACTGAGCAACTCTGATCCTAAATTATGTCGACACCTGTACAGTCAAAAGTAACAGGGAGAGGGAGAGTGTTTGAGCCTTTGAGGTAACAACAAACGAGCTACAGTGGTGAGCAACAGTGAACAGGTGTTGCAGGCAGGAGTACGGGTCTACGGGATAGAGGAGGAGCACTAATCTCAAAGACATTATTACACTATCTCTAATTTTATACTACTATGCTACTCCATCTCCATGAAGCTGGCTTGGAAAATTAATTAATTTATGCTCCAACAACAACCAAGAACGCCTCAAAGTCTGGAGCAGAAGCTCGTAGGCTCGTCTATCTGTTACATCCAATGTATATTATTTAAAAATATTACATATAAATTATTTATAAATATATTTATCGATGGATTATTTACGAGACGAAACTAATACTATTTATATTATGATTTAACGAAGTAATGTTACATTAAATATTTGATAATTATATATTAAATAGACTTAATAGATTTATCTGGTAAATAATCTATCGATTCTGTAATTATTTTTACAATTAATTTATATTTAATTTTTAAATTAATATTTAAATATTATGTGAGACGAATGTTTTAGATCCAAACTCTCTCATACTGCTACTGCTACAACGGTCGGCTCGGTTGGGCCAGACGAGCGCACACGCTCCAGCCAACTCATCCTCCTTTTCTACTCCCCACTATTACTGCTTGCTTTGCACTTTTGATAGCAACATTTCGTACACTAGTGCTTAATTAATCCAAGGGAATTAGCTCCCTGATACTCTGATTTGGCACCATCTCCGTATCCTTTCTCCCATTTTTTTCTTTCTTTATTATGACTACTCTCTCCTAGTAGTACTGCTTCGTGCATCATTGGAGTCTGCAACGGCTAGTTGAAACCCAAACCATACAAAATAATTTCCCAGGTGTCTTCTTCCTCCTTTGACCTCGTACAAGTACAGCTATGCAATGCACGTATATCTTTAAAATAAATATTGACATGGCAACTGCTAAGCCAAAGTGCCAAAGTTACTACTACTACAGCACATAAGGGTACAAGAATAATAATATGCTTGTTTGTTTTTATACGTTTTTAAAATGGCGCTTATCTCATCTCTGGAAGAAACCCATAATAATTCGTTCGGAACTAAAAATCGGCATCTCTCGGTTAATTATCAACAAGAACTAAAAATGACGATGCCACGTGGCTGTTCCGCCATCTTTAGTCCCGGTCGGTAACAAAGGTTTTTTTATTTTTTTTAAAATTTGTTCCGGCTAGCTGCTAGCTTATTAATTATATATTATGCATACATATTTTACACACACATATATATATATATGTAACATGCATATATATATATATATGTATAAATATATATTTTACACACATATAAATAAACTTAACAAAGAAAATATATACATATATTACCAAAATATGTATACACATACAATATCCACATATATTTCGTATGTTATAAAAAATTACATACTTTGTGAATCCACTGGTAAAGTTACTTAAACTAAAGTAGAACTCTCCCGCGGGATCAATGATCTGCTCGTTTATAAATTTCATCAATTCTGATTGAGCAGCTTGTATGAAAGTCGCATGTGGAAGATTGTCTCTTGCTTCCATAAGCTATAATTAATTCGAATAAACGAGAAATAAATATATAAAATAAATAAGAAATCGAGACGTAATGTATGAATGACTGTTATACGTATATCTATATCGTCGAGACTTGTCAATAAAAAAGAAAGAAAAGATTGGGATGTTTACGTGCTAGTCTGGCATATTTTTAGGGGCGTTTTGGTTTGATTAATGGTAAATGCGATGGTTTGGTTTAAAATCAAATGCTTGCATTTTATAACATTCTTAAACACAATTTAAAATTTTGTTATCAATTGACAAAATCCAAACGCACTCATTTACAATTCTATCTTACCAAAATATTGGTAGTATCAAAACTGGTATAAATTTTGACGTTAGCATAGTAAACCAAACAAGCCTTTAATGCTGTGAAAAACTGAAAACATGTATTATTAGTACTGTCTCCAGTTCACTCCTGGACGCTTATCCTTTTCACAGCAAACCTTTATTTATATGAAACAAAACTTGAAATTGGAATCCGTTGTACACATAATCTGCTGGGTTTTTTTAATAAACTCTCGTTTCATAACATGCAAGAGCTGGATGACAGGCAAGCCAAAATTACGAAACAAAGAGGGTGTTTGTCAGGGATCCACATCTTGAATTTTGATGAAGTGAAGCTCGAACCCTGTCAAACGCTCAAAAACAGAGATGAAACATTCTAGTAAAATAAACTAACAAAATGTCTTCCATCAGTTTCATACTTAACTGAAGCTTAAAGTTAAAGCTCAAACAAACTACTCTCGAAGTCTGAGCTGGAGTAGACTTCATTCAAAACTAAAATTACCAAACCATTTTTCCTTATACTACCACACTGACATGAACATGATTTGGGCCACTTCCTCATACAAAATATCCACGTGTCAAACTGACCATAAATCTCTTACATAGTACAACCCTGTCGAAAAAAAATCAACTTTTGAGACAATCTCTCTTATTTCAAATTCCAAACGCAATTCGATAAGAAAAACCATAATCAACATGAACAATTTGTGTACAAGTATATGATGACCATACCCGAATCGGTTATTAGTAGAAAGAGCAAACAAAAAGGGGGCAATTTTAACGCAAGCGAAACAAGCAAATTGGAGTAGGAGGAGAAAAAGAGGAAGGGAGTAATAATCAGCGGGGATAAGCGATTGGCTATCACCGATCAATAAATACCATCTTCTTGGAGGGCATCCACGCAAGAACACCACCGCATCGTCCAATCCCCGAGTCGTCGTCGTCGTTGTCGTCTTGGAGCGGCAGGATTTGAATCCTAGCGAGAGAGAGCGTGCGAGTTTTTGTCCGCTTCCATCTTCAATCCTCCTCCGCTTCGCAATCCGCAAATCTGCGGCGGGTACAAGAGTCCCCCGGAGAGAGAGAGAGAGAGAGAGAGAGAGAGAGAGAGAGAGAGAGAGAGAGAGAGGCCCGCGGCCACAGGACACAGGTGCGGTTTCCGCCTCCGAGTCGCTAACTCCTCTGTTCGATCTTTCGTGTTCTTGGTTGCTGGGCATGTTTGTTTGATCTGGCGGAGGCGCGGGGGGTTGGTTTCTGGTTGTGTTCTTCACCGTGGGACATGGCGATGCGTTCTTTTTTTTTTGTTGCGTTTGAGGAATTTCATCTCGAGTGGATGAATCTGTATCTGTAAGCAACGGGCGTTTCGGCTATTTGTTTTGCGCGTTTCCCATCATCATTTTAGGTCCGTTTCGATCTCATTTTTGCAAAGATTTTCTTTTTTCCCCGCGGCTTCCTTTGTTGCGAGATACTTAGAACTCTCTTCTCGCTAATACGGAGTAACCCTGTTTTCTTCTTTTACTGAAGTTTTAGTTCATGTCTCAGAGTTTAATTTGATTGACGGCAAAGGTGTTAAAATTAATTTAAAACACGCCCCTTCTCGTCATTAAATGATGTGCTCATGATGTTTTCATTTATTTTTGATTTGGCGATTTCAATCTATGCTGTCCTGAGAAATTGAAAAGTTCCGTTTTTTCATATTAGAGATCTCTGGTTCATATGGCTTTTTTTAAACAAGATTTTCTACTGGGCACAACATGAATCCCCATGCTTCCAATTTCCTTGCGCTGTCATGGTTTCAAGTTTTGTGCTTGTAGGTCTTGTTATTCAACAATCAAGAGAAAGTCTCAGTCAACTATCAGTTCACTTCAAATCATCCTTTTTCTCCTATATGGTTGCATTTCATGAAAATTGTCCAAACTTTTTTTCTTTTCTAAATCACATATCCAGAGAGAATTAAAAATCAGCGTATGGTTTGTCTCTGTGGTGAAATAGCTACGTAAAAGTAATGCTAGAAATTAAAATAACCTGATACTCTCCTTAGACCTTATTAGCTCCTAACTGGAGTAGTTCTGAGTTCTGACTAGTTTATCTTTGTCATGGTCTTAAAAAGCTAGTACATACTATGCAGGCTATGCGATAACTCTTTTTTTTTCTTTCATATGTTGTATCATTACTAATTTTTATTTTGTTTCAGTGATTGCTGCAGGTAATTAGGTAAGCGAGGACCGAGGAAACAAGATGGTGCAGAAGGAGCTTTCCCAGGCATGGTGGTTCGACAGCCACAACCTTGCAAGGACATCTCCATGGCTAACCAACACGCTTTCAGGTTAGCTTCGATCAAGTTCCAGTTATTACTGCAGAATTTTACATGCTGAGTCCAGTTGCAATGAAATGAATTCATGAACCATCCTCAATAGTTAATAGCATGCTTCAGCGTGATTTCAGCTGTTCTTGCCATAGAGGATTTTTTTGGGACAAAACTACTTTGTTTTTTCAGTTGTCATGAATGTCCGTGGTTCTAAAGTTTATCATACTCCACCTGAGGTTTAGCTGGAAATTTCTCCATGAACATGGCTCCAAAATGCCACATCTTTCCAATCTTTTTGAAAAAAAAATCTACCAAATCTATATTTTCAATGAACAAGTACAGGTGTAGTTATCTACACTGCCTCTTGCAGGTTTTGAATTATAGCTACTAGTTTTAAATTGTTCGTTAAGTGCCTTCCCTTTGATTGCAGAACTTGATGACAAGACGAAGCAAATGCTCGAGATGATCGACCAAGATGCGGACTCGTTTGCGCAGCGTGCCGAGATGTATTACAAGAAGCGCCCCGTCCTGGTGGACATGCTCGGTGACCTGTACCGAACACACCGCTCGCTGGCAGAGCAGCTTGATCTTCTCAAGCACGGGAATGGCACACGCCACACAGTGTTTGGGCCACCCTCCTGCACCCAGAGCTGGTCTCATCAGGCAGCAGCAACCATGGGTGGCAAGGGAACAACAGGGAGCAGGTCTTCAATCTCATTCTGCTCAGACACCTACGACTCTGAATCTGAAGTTGATGACCCTGAACAAGAAGACATGGAGGAGGAATTGTCTGAATCCGAGACCATGATGAAACAGTCAAAAAGCCAAGCAGATCAAGCAGCGCAACTAGCGCTGATGCGTGCGGAGATCGAGATGCTCAAGGAGAAGAACGCGGAGTTTCAGAGAGCGAGCGCAGAGATGGAAATGCTCAAGGCGAAGAACACGGAGCTGCAGAGAGTGAGCGAAGAGAACACAGCCCTCAAGGCGGAGCTTGCAGCGAAAGACGAGGAGAAGAGGGAGGTGATCAGGCAGCTCGCGTCGTCATTCGACATCGTCAAGAAGGAGAATTTCACCTTGCGGGAGTACATCATCAAGAACTCGAAGAACTCCTCTTCGCCGCCACCCTCCTCTAGTGGCTTTGATTTCAAGAAGCTCACCAAAGACCTGTTCTCCGCGAAGCTCTTCACAGCTCGCTGCAAGGCTACAGGTCCAATGGTTGCTCTATGAGCTCGGTGCAGCTGACGAACTATTTCAGAGAGAAAACGGCATGCACATCCTCCTCCTGACAAACCCTGATACTCTATAAGCATGTGTCCCTCCCTGTCTGTCTGTTTGTTCTATTCTTATTCAGGTTTAGGCAGTAGAGGTGTTCTATTCGTTTTGACTGTCGCTGTGAAATACCCATGCGCATCAGTACTTACTGCAGTAGAAGAATTAGCGATATGAATGTTTGTATGATATGATCCTGTTAATTATAGTAGAGATTTTGCTCTCATATTGAATATACAAACTGTTTGCTGCCGTCATGGAGCTCTCCTGTAATCTGAACTTGAAGATCTGAATCAGCCTGAAAGTTGAAACGAAAATCGACTGAAATTTATCAAAAAATCAGGTGACTTTCAAATAGCAAAGGTAAAAATTTTAAAGGCTTTTCAAAGAAAAGCACAAATCTCAAAGTGAATTCCCGTGGAACCAAACATGAGGTAGATGTTAGATCAAAACTTGATCTGAACTTAGCTTACACAAATTAAAGCAGGATCATCTAGTCTAATAACATCTACTAACTTTAGACTAATGCAGAATAGAACAAATAGTTCGGTCCATACCGGCGGCCGTGGCGTCCATGGTCATCGGTGATCCCGTGATGAAACTGATGGCTTGAGGATCGTTAGGGATGTAGCGCAGTCGTTCCTTCAGAGATCGCTCGGGGAAGCGGCGTCCTTCGGGGCGCCACCTACACTGTTCCGGGCGTGGAACTCGAGCTTCTGAGCCTTCCAGTGCGCTAACAGATCAGAGGGTGGAATTAGGGTTTGGGGAAAAGCACGTGGATCGTTATTTTCACGTTTTTTGGGTTTAACTCGGGGTTAATCCCCTCTTATAGGGTCACACTGTAGGCAAGGGGCCAAGCCCAAAAGGCTAAGGATCGCCAACCGATCACAGAGAAATCAGACTCGGGATATGATTCCGAGTCCGATAAGATACGTATTGATATATTCCTTATATGAGTTGGTTATTATTGACCGGAATCAAAACTTAACTTAAACCAAAATATCCAACATTCTCCCCCTTGACCGAAGGTCAATAACTTAACTTAAACTTTCGACTATTCGGTCACTGACTTAAACTAAACTAAACTTAAGTTCCTCCTTAGTCAAACAGCAAGTACCAGACCAATGCGTCATCAACAGCATAGCAGCATACTGGGACAACATTACCCATAGTCTTACTGAGAAACCTTGTTAGAACTTTTACTCTTATTGGGAAAATCAATGGCCCTGAAGTAGGACTTGATCCAGACTACCCACCAGAACCATGCCTAGGATATGATTCTGAAAAAGATGTGATGGTAGACCTTTTGTGAGCGGATCCGCAATATTCTCCTTAGTATTATATGCTTAATCTTAAGTGTATCGTCCTGGTTTCTTTCTTTCACGACACGATACTTAAGATCTATGTGCTTAGAAGCACCACTTAGTTTATTGTTTCCGCAAAAGAAAACTGCAGATTGGTTATCGCAGTACATTGTGATGGGTCTCGAGATACTATCCACAATTCTTAACGCCGGTATAAAACTCTTAAGCCACACTGCCTGTCCCATGGCATGGTAACATGCCACAAATTCGGCTTGCATTGTGGATGCAGCCGTTATACTTTGCTTACTGCTTCTCCACGATATCGCTCCCCCTGCTAATGTGAAAATATAACCGGAAGTAGATTTCCTGTCATCTTCATCACCAGCAAAGTCAGCGTCAGTGTAACATTCAATCTCAAGCTTATCTAACCTCTTATATGTGAGCATCTTGACACCTACCCAGTGAGCTCATCCTGGATTAGACTGAAATCTACTAAGTACTCCAGCTGTAAATGCCAAGTCCGGACGCGTGCAGACTTGAGCATACATCAAGCTACCAACAGTTGATGCATATGGGACGTCCTCCATCTTACTTCTTTCTAAATCGTTCTTAGGGCACTGACTTCCATTTAACTTATCGCCCTTTTGTAACGGAACAGGTGATGTGTTGCACTTATCAAACTTATATCTCTTAAGCATTTTCTCAATATAAGCTTTGTGAGATAATCCTAGCACTCCTCGGGCTCTTTCTCGGTCTATCTCAATGCCAAGTACATACGAGGCTTCACCGAGATCCTTCATGTCAAAATGAGATGAGAGGAAATTCTTAGTCTCATATAACATGTTCTTATCGTTGCAAGCTAACAGTATGTCATCCACATACAGTACTAGAATCATTAGTTTTCCACCCTTTGTCTTAATGTAGATGCACTTATCTGCATCGTTCTCCATAAATCCGAATCTTTTAGTGACCTCATCGAATTTACAGTTTCATTGTCTGGATGCTTGCTTAAGTCCATAAATAGACTTTCTTAACCTGCATCTCATATGTTCCTTACCCTTAATGGCAAAACCTTCCGGTTGAGCCATGTAAATGGTCTCATCTAAGTCACCATTCAGGAATGCAGTCTTAACATCCATCTGATGTAACTCCAAATCAAAGTGAGCTACAAGAGCCATAACTATTCTAAAAGAATCTTTGGTAGACACAGGAGAGAAGGTCTCATTGTAATTGATCCCTTCCTTCTGTGTAAACCCCTTAGCTACAACCCTTGCTTTGAACTTTTCGATCTTCCCTTTGGAATCACATTTAGTCTTGTAGACCCATTTGCAGCCTACTGTTTTGACTCCATCGGGAATTTCCACTAAGTCCCAAACTTGATTTGAGCTCATAGACTTTAACTCATATTCCATGGCTTCAATCCATTTAGTGGAATTCTTACTTCTCACTGCCTCTTTAAATGTGGCAAGATCACTAATCTTTCCAATATCATACATATCCTCACTTAAGTATGTTTCATATATATCAGGAAGAGCCCGTCTCCTTTCCCGAGTTGATCTCCTTGATGGTTGAAGATCGGGTTGAGGCTGCTCTAATGGCTCAGTTTGAGCCTGAACCTCTGGAGCTGGCTCCTGATCTGGTGCCTGCACCTCTGGAGATGGATCAGTAGCTGCCACGGTGTTGCTAATATGTGGAATCACCGGTGGTACAAACTGGTATACCATCGCGCGGCTCTGGAACTCGCGAATCTGGAAGTTCGACTCGCAGTTCTTCGAGACTTATATCCCTCTTTAGGAATTCTTCACTAATACCCGAGTCCTCTAAAAATACAGCATGTCTGGTCTCTACAAACTTAGTGGAGCGACCAGGACAGTAGAATCGGTACCCTTTAGACTTATCAGGATATCCAATAAAGTGACAGCTTACTGTCTTAGAGTCTAATTTCTTATAATGTGGATCGAATAACTTAGCCTCAGCGGGATAGCCCCACACCTTTAGGTAATTCAATGTTGGTTTCCTCCCATTCCACAACTCAAAAGGTGTCTTGGGAACTGACTTAGATGGAACCCGATTAAGTATGTGGACAGTTGTCTTTAATGTTTCCATCCACAACTCCACAGGCAAATTGGAATAACTAAGCATGCTTTGTACCATGTCCATAAACGTACGATTGCGACGTTCAGCCACTCCATTTTGTTGTGGTTCTCTTGACATGGAGTATTGCGCTCTAATGCCATTTTCTTCTAAGTACTTAGCGAATGGTCCCTTAATTTGACCATATTGACCAAGCTTCCCGTAATATTCTCCACCCCTATCTGATCTTACAATCTTAATGGTGGTGTTGTGCTATTTCTCAACTTCTTGCTTGTATATCTTAAATATTTCTAACGCATCTGAACGCTTACTAATGGGGTAGATGTGTCCATAGCGGGAATAATCGTCAATAAATGTTATAAACGAATCATAACCATCTACTGTCGTCACTGAGAGTGGGCCACAGATATCCGTGTGAATTAATTCTAAGACGCCCGTACTCCTAGTGGCTCCTTTCTTAATTGTCTTAGCATATTTTCCCTTAATGCAGTCAATGCAGCGGTCTGAATCGGAGAAATCTAATTTGTTGATTATGTCGTCTTTAATGAGACGTTCCATTCTCCCCCTCGAAATGTGGCCTAAACGACAATGCCACAACTTCGAAGATGTCTCATTAAAACGCTTACGCTTATGTGAAACACTATCGACATTCATCACAGAATCATGATAGAGCATATAAAGCTTGCTTGCCTGACGGCAAGACCTATATTAATAGAATTGTACTTAATATCACATTTATTGTTGCCAAAACCACAATAATATCCTGAATCATCTAAAGCTGAAACTGATATAAGGTTTCTCTTTAATCTAGGAGCATAAAGAACATCATCTAACTTAAGTTGGAAACCACTTGGCAACTCTAACTCGAAGCTTCCAACGCCTTCTACTTCAACAGGATGTCCATTAGCCACTCTTAGGTTTCGCTCCCCTTTCTTATAGTTCGGATCGAACGGAATGCCTGTAATGATTTAGAAATGTGCACAGTGGCACCTGAGTCAATCCACCAAGTATCAGGGAAAAATTCTGCTGAGAATAACTCATCTATGAATGAAACAACATCACACTTATCATTTTCCTTCAGTCATTCCTTAAAATCCAGGGCAAGCCTTCTGAAGATGCTTGGGTGAATGGCAGAAGGAGCACAACATCTTGCCACCCTTAGTCTGGTGGCGCTTGAACTTGTTGTTGTTGTTCCTGGGACCAAATTTCTTGTTCCCATTTCTCTTATTTTTCTTAGGGCCTTGCTTACTGCTACCTGATTCATGCTGATTCTTAGGAGTGCCTGAAATGTTGAGGTTGCCAACCATGTTCACAACATCCTTCATTTTCTCAGTTTTGAACATTTCTTCTTCTTCAACACAGTAGCTGATCAACTCACTGATGGACCAAACGGTCTTGTTGGTGTTGTAGTTGATCTTAAAGGCAACATATTGTGTTTGTAATGATGTCATGATGAAATGCACGAGGAATCCTTCAGAGATCTTCATATGCATCTCCTTAAGTCTGTTGGCCATGTCACACATGTTGAGAATCTGCTCCCTAATGCCACTGAGACCATTATACTGAGAACCCACCAATTTCATGATGAGTGTACTGGCATATGTTTTGGATGAGCTCTTAAAATTCTCCTCAATCTTGGCCAGGTACTCCTTAGCGATCAGATCCACCCCCTGAGCATTCTTAGTGGGGATGGCACCCTTGATGCCAGCATTGATAGTCTGCTTCATGACCATGAGAGCTATGCGGTCAGACCTGTCCCATTTCTGATTGGGAGCTGAACTCACTCCTGCAGCGGGCTCAGCAGGCTTATCTTCCCTGAGTGCGACGTCAAGGTCATTCCATGTGAGGCACGTGATGACCTTGCCCTTCCACTCATGAAAGTTCGCTCCATTGAGCGGCTCAATGTTGTTCAGGTAGGAGGCCACAGCATTGACATTAGTAACTGAAAATAAATTAAACTGAGTTAAAACTTAACTTAATAAGCATATACAATGAAATGCAAATTAGAGTATGATAATAACCCTACGGTGGTCTGATTAAAATCATACAATTAAATTTCAAATTGCATCACCGGTGGGGAAAACGATCGAAATTTGTCTTAATACTCATGATTAAACAACGGTGGTCGGAATAATCATAAGTTTTCTCTAAATAAACTTCTCGGTGGTTCCATTTATTTAGAGACATCTCAAAGTATAGTGGTGGAATTTTTTAAAAAATACAGCACCAACAATATAGTAAATAAATGTACTCAAGTCTTAAAATAACATAAACTTACTAAAAATACTGAAAAAAATAAATTACTCTAAAGGTTATCTTAAAATTAAGCGAAAAATAAGTAAACTCAATTTAAACTGAGCTTAAACTGAATAAAAATAATAAGACTAAACTTAAACCTTAATAAAGGAATTTTTTTAACCTAACGGGCGGCCGCCGCAACGGCCTATCGCCGTGTGACACGTGTCGGCTGCCGTATCGTTTCCCGCGCGCGATGCCGCCTAGCCGCCTCAATGGCCAACCGACGCCGGCCATGTGTGCACCGGGTGGGCGGGCCGCTCGGCTCCTGCCCGCGCCCGCGCTCGGCCGCATGCGCCGGCCGATTTCCATGCGCCACGCGTCCCGCACACGGCTCCCGCGCACGCGCTCCCGCACACATGCCGCTTGGCCGGCCTTACTTAACGCGCCAGCTGTCGCGCGCTCATGCGACCGCCGCGCCGCCCCGTGTCCATGCGCCATGTGCCGCCACCGCAGCTCCCGCTTGCACCGCGCGCTCGGCTCCCGCACACGCCCGTTCGCTCCACGCGCCGCGCTGTGCGGCCGGCTAATCACCGCATGCCACGCGTCGGCCGTTGCTCAGCTCTCGCGCGCGTCGGCTCGGCTGCTGTGCTAAACGGGCCGCCAAATCGGCCCACTCACATGCGCCGGTGCTGAACTGAGTAGATCGGCCGGATCGTAGCTGTCCGTGCCGATCGAACGGCCGAGGCTCGATCCGGCCTCACTTATAAAAGGGCAAAAAAACGGGGAAAAAACCTAACCCTAATCCCCATTTCTTCTCTTCTCAATGGGCTGAGCCCCGCTTCCCTTCTCCCCTCTTCTTACTCAACTTAGCGAGAGGAACAAAGGGCTTATGGCGATGCGGCGGCTAGAGAGTGGTGGTGTCGTCACGGATGCCCTCGCCGGCGCACGCGCTTCCCTTGCGGTGAGCGTGCGGCCGTCGAGGGTGTCCATGTCGGCCCGCGAGGCCCTCTCTCAACGGCGACGGATCTGAGCGGCGCACGTGCGAGTGCCGGCCAATCTAATGGCCGGAATAACTTGCGCACGGCCGTGCCGGCCAAATCTGATGGCGGCAAAAACCCAGGTAGGGTTTCTTAGTTTTGGGTTAGGGTTCGGTTTGTCTGATTTGTGGTTTCGGCTTCTTTTTCCTTACTCCTTTTCTTAATCCGAACCCTAAACTCGTAGATCTAAAACTAAAAGCATAATAAAACTTAAGAACTTAAAGGATCTAGCATGCGAACTTACTGATTAATTGAATCTTAACTAAAACATTAACTAGATCTAGGCAAAAGGCTTCGGGATTTCTTAGATCGAACTAAAAGGATGTAATAGACTAGATCTAATAGCTCTGATACCAAATGTTAGATCAAAACTTGATCTGAACTTAGCTTACACAAATTAAAGCAGGATCATCTAGTCTAATAACATCTACTAACTTAGACTAATGCGAAATAGAACAAGTAGTTCGGTCCATACCGGCGGCCATGGCATCCATGGTCGTCAGTGATCCCGTGATGAAACTGATGGCTTGAGGATCGTTAGGGATGTAGCGCAGTCGTTCCTTCAGAGATCGCTCGGGGTAGCGGCGTCCTTCGAGGCGCCACCTACACTGTCTCGGGCGTGGAACTCGAGCTTCCGAGCCTTCCAGTGCGCTAACAGATCAGAGGGTGGAATTAGGGTTTGGGGAAAAGCACGGGGATCGTGATTTTCACGTTTTTTTGGTTTAACTCGGGGTTAATCCCCTTTTATAGGGTCGCACTGTAGGTAAGGGGCGGAGCCCAAAAGGCTAAGGATCGCCAACCGATCACGGCGAAATCGGACTCGGGATATGATTCCGAGTCCGATAAGATACATATTGATATATTCCTTATGTGATTTGGTTATTATTGACCGAAATCAAAACTTAACTTAAACCAAAATATCCAACAGTAGATAGCAATTTCGCCTCACCCTGCTTTGCAGGAGCCGTGACGTTCTCCACCAAACCGATTGAACCAAGCATGATATTGACATGAATTCGCCTCGAAAGAGAATCACTAACTCGGCCATGGCAGTTTAACCGGTCGTTTTGATACAGTCAATGAGACTTTTCAAGATACAGTTAACGAGACAAGTTCGTTATGTTTTGATAAATTAGTCTCGAGTGACGGTTAATACTTTGATGAATTTGATCAGGCGAGTGGTTGATGGATCTATAGCTCAGGAGCAAACCTGAGGACCTATTTATTTGCTTGAAAATATAAAGAGTTTTGCATCGGATATATAGGATAGCTAAGGACGCATCGAATTTATACAGAGTTTCCCAGATGATGAAAACAAAGTTTCAAGAACCTACTTACAGAATAGCTAAGGACGTATTCCCTAATTTTGCATTGCAAATTATGGGGGACAACCACATCAATCACCGCTTAGGGGGCAATTACAACCACATCCTGAGGGAGGCAACCTCAGCAAAATCAACCTCAATATTTACGGTATCAGCTTCCAGTTAATCAACCACAACATTGTCAGCTTGTTCAACAAGGAGAAGATGTTCAATATCGATTAGATATACTTGATAGTGTAGTGGTAAGAAATGTATGATTTTAATCTCGAGATCTCATTAATATTTATGTTTGAAGGTCCGTATCCTGTTTTAAATCTTTTTTTAATATCAATTTTAAAGAAATCAGAATGTTCAGAGACCATTCCAACAACAATTTAGAAATAATGTCAATGGTTAGTGGGAATTGCTGAGACGATAAAGGAGTAGTTTGGACTTAAGACCAAAGATCACAGCATCATCTATCGGCATCGATATCCTGAAAGTTCCACGTGGACTCTCTCTCAAATAAGAACCCACCCCCACGCCTCCTCGCTTCTCGAGTCTTCCACATCAGAAATCAGAAGAGAGAGTCGCCAAGTCGCAGATCGCCTTCGAATTCCTCTCGTCGCGCCGCAGGGGTCGCCTGAGGTATGCCGCATCACCCCCCAATTTTCTAGGGTTCTAATCGCCTCTGCTCGCTGGATTGTGGCCTTGTGGGTGGTATGGCTCCGATTCCGCCGGAGTAGCCGGATCTGTGACCGGCCGGCCGGCCGGCCGGCCTCCATGCTAATTTAGGTTTGGCTTTCGATTCGACCGCGCTTCGGCCATGGGCTCAGCTCAGACTCGACATGTGGGCGGCGACATGATAAATCCTTGTTAAATTTACGGTTCATGTGGTAGGGGGCTTTTCAGGATCGGAGGTTTAGGTGATTTGGAGTAGCAAAAATGATTTGCTGTGTTAGAATTCGAGGGTCTGTGCCGTCAATGATAATTAGGTGGTTTTGAACAGATGTGTAGACATCATGATGAAGAAGATAGGATGATTTGTTGCGTTTAATGTTGATTATAGACTGTGGTCTCTGTGAAACTTTTTGCACGGGTGTTGCGGAGCTATAAAGGATAGGTGGATATAGTACCAAGTTTTGTAGTTTTGTTCTGATACATACAATTCGCTCTACGTTATGGCACCATCATACTGAGATATGCTTGTGCTCCTTTCGGCTTCTGTGCAGAACACATAAACAATGGTGAAGGCTGTTGCTGTGCTTGCTAGCAGCGAGGGTGTCAAGGGCACCATCTTTTTCTCCCAAGAGGGAGATGGTAAATTCACCACATGCAGCGACAACCTGTATTCTATCCTTCCGTGTTCTTTGGGCGTAATTTTTGTTGGCTTCGTATTTAGGCCCGACCTCTGTGACGGGAAGTGTCACTGGGCTCAAGCCAGGGTTCCATGGCTTCCATGTGCACGCGCTTGGTGATACCACTAATGGCTGCATGTCAACTGGTACATACACTTCATTCCCCTTTTGTTTATCAGGAGAAATGGATGGCTTGTGGTGTGCTTACTGGAGAATTTGTTCTATACTGTAGGACCACACTTCAATCCTACTGGGAAGGAACATGGAGCACCACAAGATGAGAACCGTCACGCTGGTGATCTTGGAAATATAACGGCTGGAGCAGATGGTACTTTTGTTTGTGCTCCTGTGTTGCTTACATTCTGTTATTTTGGGGAGTACATGTTTTCTGCACGGACTGAAATTTTGATAGCTATCCTCGAATTGTTTAATGCACTGTAGCTACCATGCATAACACCACTGACAGTTTTTACTTATTGGCTATCCAGGTGTTGCTAATGTCAATATCTCTGACAGCCAGGTAGGGAATACTCCTCTCTCTCAATGAACATATGTGCTGACCTTTTTCTTATCATTTACTCTCAAGACAATTAATTTGACATCGGTAACATTCTTTGAACGGCAGATCCCCCTTACTGGACCACACTCCATCATTGGCCGAGCTGTTGTTGTCCACGCTGATCCTGATGATCTTGGCAAGGGTAATGCTTTATAAACACTCAGAACATACATTTATTTCTGTAGGAATGATTATTTGTCAGATGTCTTCTTTTATCGTTGTTTTGGATAGATACATGAAGCCGATGTTTGTGTAACGACGCCTTTCTGTTTCATATCAGGTGGACATGAGCTTAGCAAGACCACTGGAAATGCTGGGGGCCGTGTTGCTTGCGGTGAGTGACTTGGTTTTACTTACCTCCTTTTGTCAAATCTGTTTAATTCGTTTTCGCAGTGCGGATTGTTTGTTTCTTCTCTTTGCCTAAGCTGGTTTGTTTTTATTTTATAAGCTTGGTGAATTGATTGAACTCCCATCCATTCCGTTTGTTCTGATGATGCTTTGCTCTTCTCTGATTAAGGAATCATCGGACTCCAGGGTTAGACGTCTCCACTTTCCAACATACAGAAGCTGTTCATGTTCGCTCGTGTGGATGTTGAAATAAGCACCTGATGTATGATCAGTGTGCATTTTGCCTCAGTTTATATGTGCTACACTCCTGTCCAAACAGTAGTCATTTGACACACTCCTTTCCAAACAGTACAGTCATTTGACTTGAGTGCATATGCTTTTGAAGTATCATTTGGTGGATTTGATGTGCTATACATGTCCATAACCCATTTTATCTAGATGCTGTGGATGAGACCCTTCATTTTTCAGTAATGGGATTGGTGTGTCAGGTGACTGAAATTGACACCTTCAACCTGGCTCTGGATTGGGGGAGGCTGGACGGATGAGGGAGGGAGGGAGGTAAGGAAGAGGTGGTGTTTTTTTTTCCTCGGCTTAAAGAGGGTTGGTCGTGGACGTCGGCCATAACTGCTGACGCCACGGTGTTGAAGGAGAGTGACGTGGACGTTAGATCTAGGACGTTTGTTTTTTCATTAAACTTTAATCCGTGTCATTTTAAAAATAATCCGTGTCATTTTAAAAAAATATTAATTTGAAAAATTAAACATAAATTAATTTAATTAATTGGTGGATAATTAATAAGACGTAATTAAACTTATTAAATTCGTCTTGAAAATAATTTATCAAGCAATCCAAGCCTTCCCCTAGAGTGGTGAGAGGCAGGGGAGCTGCCGTTGATGCGGAAGGTGGCGTGTGCTGCTCGGGCGAGCGTGAGAAGATAAGCAGGGTGCTGTAGCTACACGAATTTTTGGTACAAACTGATCAAAAAATGAATGAGATTTGTAGTATTTTCAGGCAACTGAAAACAAAACAATCAGGTGCACTTTTTATGAACCAAGCTCTGATCGATGAGTCAGCAACTTCGAATTTTCTGGGTTGAAGAGCCAATGATGAATTTGGAACAAATCTGATAGTTCAACCAACAACGAATTTCAGAAAGATAAACACAATCAATAACAATGCCGACCAAACGAAAGGGAAATGCGGGTAGCAACAGCGATCTCATCTATGAATTCCAAATGCTGAAAGGAAGAGTCAATGAGTTCGCAGAGTAACGACAGATTTTGAATGCCCTTGCAGCAACATCCGAAACCATGACATACTTTTCAATGCACGGATAATACTTGAGATAAGCACGTGACAGGCTAAGCTTTGCCTGATAATTCAGGGTTTCATCGGTTGGCCTAATACGTGAAAGAAAAAACCAAAATTTGAATTTTCAAATTTAATTTTAAAGTTATTTTTTGATATTTTTAACATAATTTTTTAATATTGATTTTTAAACACATATATAAAAGTTTTGAACCTTTTACCATTCTCGAGGGCAAACAGTACCATATTTTAGCCATCGATCTAACGGGATCTAACTGCTGCATTGGTCAATACCTCAGATGCATGTCCATGTCCCCACGAGAGATAGTATCACCTGTGGTGAGATGATGAGGGGTAGAATTGTACTTTCGCATTAACCTTTTCACATCAACCTTTTCTCTTGATTCGTCTTCCTCCAACCTTCGTCCTTTTAATAAGCCAAAATAACTTATTTATTTTGACTTATTAAAAAATATGGACTCTCAAGCACCTCAAGTAGAGGCCGGTGGATTCCGGAGGAGGTCCTTGCCCACCGTGAAGCCGCCGTCGACGACGAGGTTGTGGCCGGTGATGAACTTGGCCTCGTCGGACGCTAGGAAGACGGCCGCCTTCGCCACGTCTTCCACCTCCAGCGACGTCCCTTCCAGCTCCTGCATGCCCCTCGTCACCATCCTCCTCACCTCCTCAGCGGTAGCCGCCGGGAACGTCTCGGAAATGATGCCTAGCGCCATCGACGTTGGGATGGCGTGCGGCGAGATGGCGTTCACTCGCACGCCGTCGTGCGCCAGCTGCCTCGCCACCGAGCGCACCATGCCGACGACGGCCGCCTTCGACATGGAGTACGCCGGGGCCGCCATGCCGCCGAGCACCGCAGCCGTGCTGGCCGTGCAGAGGATGCAGCCGGCGCGGCGCGGCGCCATGACGCGCGCCGCGTGCTTGACGCATGCCAACATGGACCGGGCGTTGACAGCCATGACGCGGTCGTACTCGTCGAGGTCGAGCGCGCCGAGCGAGGCCGGAGACGGTGCTCCGATGATGCCGGCGTTGCTGTAGACGACGTCGAGGCGGCCATGGCGCGCCACGGCGAGGTCGACGGCCGCGGCGACATCCTTCTCGACCGTGACGTCGCAGTGCGTGTACAACGCGGCGTCCGGGCCGAGCTCGCCGGCCACGGCGCGGCCGAGGTCGTCCTGGATATCGGCAATAATAACCTTGGCGCCGTTCCTGATGAACTCCTTCGCCGTCGCCTCGCCGATGCCGCTCACCGCGCCAGTGATCACGGCCACTTTTCCCTCCAACCTTCTGGAGCTTGACGACGAGGAGAAGAACATCTGAGCAGCTATGCTCTTCCCCCTGCAACGCGTGAACGTAAAATATGATTAAAATCATCAAAATTTCACAGTTTGCACGAGCGTTTTCTACTGGAGAAGATGCGAGCCTGAGAAATTTGTTGGCTGCTGCCATGAACATCATGGACGGACGCCGGCGTGTCTGCTGCTTCGCTTACAGGAGTCGAGAGATCTCAGCACAAGGCAGCCTGTAGAGAGGGGGTGATTAAATAGTTAAAAGATCAGAAAAAAAGCATAAAAAACAGAGTGCTATTATTGTGCTAAAGGACAATAATTAGTGGGTTTAATGTCTGGAAGAATTTTCCAATGTGTTAGAGGGTTTTTGGATTATAATAGCACTCCACTATTATTATAGTGAGGTGAAGGTGCAGAGCCAAGGTTCATATCAACGTATAGTGATTTCGGTGCTAGAGGTGTTTTGTGGTAATTAAGAAAAAAACTTACAATCAGGGTAAGACAATCATCGGGCATTATATGTAGAAGAAAATATTTTCATGCAGATCAAGAAAACCTTTGAACTCATGCCTCACTCTTATACAGCGATATCATAGCCCTATAAAAACTGGACGAGCCTTAAACCTATGCTTTGGCGTGTGACAGATAAAAGGATATTTTTAACCCTAGCATGAAATTCGCTCCTATTAAGAAAAGTGCTACTAGAGTCATCTAACCAACTGAGCTAAGAGACCCGTTCTCTTTTGTTGGTGTTAAAGGACAGCTATAAACATTTGTAAATTCATTTATAGATTGATGCTTTGTACGGTATAATTTTAAAGTGATCCCATATTCCCATGGAGTAATTATGGTGACACCAATAGTTTTGTCATCCTGGCTACGCACATTGTCTAACACCATGTGACTTTGTCCAACTTCGCTGTGTTTTTAAATCACCATTTCCATTGATTACCAGATTATCATTGTTTTAGGCTCTATGCGCCTATGATGAACGTGAAGCACCCGTTCAAAACGATTTTGCATTGGCATCAAATTTTAATCTATCTAATGAAAAAACAAAGCAACTGAATGTACGATGATGTCCATGTCCAACCGCTCTGTCTAGCCAAGTGCTTTAGCCTCAAACAATTAGTTATTTGGTATAGGCTATATTAGACCATGAGTTCGAATGATTTGGCATTGCTCCTTACCCTTTTTTTAAGGGTGAATTGCTCCTTATCCTAGTGGAGACATACTTAATGGCCAACTTCTATGAGTCTATTCTGCATCATTGAGATTGAGGAAGCCCTCTCATCTCCTCCGGTTCACAAGTTACAAAAAATGTGCATTAGTTGAAAATAGAAAGCAAGATTGTTTAGTCATTGTGTATGAGATTGAGGTTTGGTACTTTGTGAGAGTCAAGAGAGTCTTGTCTTATTATTTTTGGTTGCCAAGACCTAGACGGTTTGGTAGCGGTTGTGACCTAATGAAGAAGGCCCGATAGTTTGGTGTTCATCATCTTGAGAGTAGAGGAAGAACGATCACAAGTGATCCAGGCTTAAGTAGATCATCTTGGTATTGGCTTCCGGCTTGCCCATCTCTTAAGGGTCCGTTTGGTAGAGCTTCTAATTTTATGATTATCTAATTTTAGATTTTTTTAAATTAGATTATGGAGAGAATCGGAATCGATACAGTAAAGTGATAATTAGAATAATATTTTAGGTGATTTTTATATGATTCTTGGAAGAAATTAGTTTTAGATGATCCTGGGAAAAAGCTGGTTTTCAGGTGATTCTCACTTTCTACGTAAAATTGTTGAATCACTCGAAGTGATTCTTCTTAAAATCAGTTACAAAATAACCGTTTGATAGGAATCCTATTGATTAAAATAACTTGTTTAATAGGGATTTTATTGATTCTGTCAAGAATCACGAAGAAAAATTAGGGCCTAAGTCTTGACGAGAGATTTGGAGTCCTGGCGGCTTGAGCGGTGAAGCATCATTAGCTGATTTGATGTGCTCTACGTATATATCCATCATCAATCCTTTGGATGCTGCGTATGCAAGTCATCAACCAGACATCCATTCAACTCGAAGGCAGGTCGGCAACTCAAGATGCATGCTTTGAATTTGCAGTTTGACTAACCACAAGCCACTGGCGAATTTCGGAGAGATAAAACACAAACACAACAATACGGTGACTCGATATTTGAATTGCAAATGCAAACGGAATAGTCCATTAAGTTTGCTGAGAAAGAACGACAGATTTGAAATGTCGAGACAGCAACCTCCAAATTTGGACAAACTTGTCGATCTACGGATAAGACTGAGACAAGCACTGGACGGGCTAAGCTTTGCGTGACAATTCCGTCACCAATTCAAGCTGAGCCCGGAGGATCCCGGACGAGCACCTTGCCTACCGTGAAACCGCCGTCGACGACGAGGTTGTGGCCGGTCACGAACTTGGCCTCGTCGGACGCCAGGAAGACGGCCGCCCTCGCGACGTCTTCCACCTCCAGCACCGCCCCTTCCAGCTCGTGCATGTCCCTCGTCAATATCCTCCTCACCTCCTCGGGCGGTGGCCTCCGAATGAAATCTTGTCCCGTTATATTTAGAACACTAAAACACTTCAATAATGTAACGTTAACATAGTTTTACATATTTATAATGCTGAAAGGGTGACCAATGTTTAGGCAATTTTCAGTTAATCCCTCCCATAAGGACATAAGTGGATTGAGGAGAATTTAGAGATAATTTATTCTGCACCTATGTGATATCGTGATATCGTGATATATGAAATTATCCTCCCTCAATACCCTCTAATCCCTTTCTTCAGGGGATTAAACGAACAAGCCGAAAGGTACCGGTGGCTGTCGCTATTTGTAAACGGAGTTAAAATTGCCAAAGGGTGAGGGAACGGTGCCAATAAGAGTTGACGCTAGATGTTATAAAATAACACCAAAATCACCATTGAAACCAAACACGAAAGAAACGATATAGAAGATCCAAATACGATGACGATATCGAGGCATATTTGTTAACAAGGTTCAACCATAGCCTACATCCCGGGACACTGATTACGAACGCTCCTCTCCGATCCAGCATATTACAGTGTATTACAGTTGCAACGACCCTCAGTCGAACACCACTAGCAACCGTTTTCTCTCACCTATGCTAAGTCATCATGTCGTCATGTACGGTTACAATGGGTGCGCTTCTTTATTTAAGAGAGAGCCCAGGACAGAGTCCGACTCGTACTCTATTCCTATACCTAGTACAACTAGGAATAGCAACGGGACGGGTTCGGTTCGGGTAGAGTCTCTGGGCACCCAAAACCGAAACCCGAATCTAAAACCCGAAACCGAAACCGAAACCGATTCGGTGAAAATCCATCACCAAAACCGAAACCCGCGGATACCCGAAATCCGACGGATTAACCGAAAACCGAATTTCACCCGAAATCCGCGGCTGGGGGACGACCGGCGGCGGGCGGCTGGGGCCTGGCGGATGGGGACGGCCGGCGACGTGTGGCTGGAGGGCACTGGGGGACGGCCGGCGCGACGCGCGGTTGGAGGAGGCCGGCGCGCTGGGGGACGGTCGACGCGGCGCGCGGGTGGAGGAGGGCGACGGCGGCTAGGGTTGGCGCCGCGGCAGCAGAAGCTCAGGAGTTAGCGACGAGTTGCGCGTGCGCGTGGGCTGGGGGTCAGGCTGGTCTCCCTGGGGATGGAATCGGATGGGGTGGGGTCTTGGAGAGTGGGGAGATTTTTGGGTCGGGTTTGAGTTATCCGTGGGTTACATCTAATAACCGAACCAAACCCGAACTATTTTGGGTACCCGAAACCGCAAACCCGTGGGCATGAAATAGGCACCAAAACCGAAACCAGAAACACCGAAACCCGTGGATACTAGAACCGAAACTGAACCATTGCCATCCCTAAGTACAACTCTAAGTCCTAAACTATAACTGACAGTGTACACATATTCGACACAAACTCTAATAATCCACCTTGGCAAATATGTCACGCCAATCTGAATATGTTACTTGCTCGAATCTCCATGCATCAGGACTTGAGTTGATCCTTTCTCGCCGCTCACGCCGAGCCATTCAGGCTCACCGTAATCATGAAACTCTGGTATTCCCGTAACTTCTTCCTCTTTGACTTCACCTGCAGCAGTACTTCACCTTCTCACCTATTACCACAATCGTCTTGCCAAGCAAAATTGGATTTCTTCCTAGCTATCACATCATAAACTTCCCAAAGACCATGTTCAACTCTATCTACCATCATAAATTTGACTTGATCTAATCTATGATTAGATAACCCACGTCATCATCAAATAAATAAATCAAACTCAACAGACATGAAGAAAATCTTTTTCTTCCTTGATATCTTATGAACCGAGCTAACAAATCCAACATCCACGCTTTTTCGCATCCGTAGACTGAATACATGATACTTTAAGAAAATTCACCCTTGACTTGAATCACCAGAAAAAATTATTGCCATAGCGCTTGTTCTTTCTCTTCAGTGACACAGGTTCCATATATCCTCATCATTCAAACCCCACAGATCCTGGATATATCCTGTACTGCCAAACAGTCCGTTGACGCCCTCAACAATTTTCACCTGCTTTTGCCTGAGATAATAGGTTACCATAGTAAAAGAACATGCCCAATCAATCAATAAGTAACCTGTCCACATGAACAGTAACCATGAACGGTACAAAATTTGATTTCCGTTTCTTATCCGGTCAACCAAGTCCACATTTGATTTTTCCCTTTTTATTAGATTGCTACATCGCGACCGAACCGGAAACCAGCACCCAAGGCGCACGCTTGTCACGTCCTGTGCACAATCAATCCACCATCCAATCCTAGCCACTAAATCGGTTTCTTTCTCCAAAAAACAATCTTGGTCAAGATCGGTCAATGAAGCTAGGCAACCAAGCCGCTCTCTTCACACGCGCTTCACATCCGCCTCCACCGATGTGGGCTTCCCGCTGACATAAAAATGTTGATGCCCATGGGAGCCACCCCGACATAGGAGTGTCGTTGCTCCTTCGCCGGTACCCGTCGCCTCCTCTGCCTGGAACCGGCATGCGTCGAACTTCGTCGGCACCTGCACGACGACCACATCAAGCCATGCTCTTGCCACATAGTTCTCATCTTCAATAAATCCGCTCCGACCTCCGATTGATCATTCGTCAATCTAGCCATGAGCCAAAGCCGACAAATCACCATGCCATCTTCCTAGCCGCCAAACGACTCGAGCGCTACATCTAGCCGTCTCTCTGTCGAACGCAGCTCATCAAAAGGCCCAAGCCACCCCATCTGGAGTGTTCGATCCATCGACCAAGAACGCTAATCGTCTCCAGCTTCAATCAACCCGTGCATGCGGCCACACATCACCCTGTTGAGAATAGCTCACCGGAAAGTCCAGGCCACCCGCCCCGAAGTGTCCAACCCACTGATTGGATCACCAATCACTTCCGCCGCCATCAACCCAAGCACCATGTCTAGTCGTCTCCCTGTTGATTGCAGCTATCGAACGGTTCAAACCGCCACCTGAAGTGTTCGATCCACTGATCAAATTTCGTTGATCATCGTCGTGCTCCACCTTGCGTCCATGTCCGTCCCTAGACATCTTATGTAGTCATCGCGGCATGGAGCACCTCCCTTGTACCTCTACCATGACCTCCTGCAGGCTCCGACACCACTTGTTATAAAACAACACCGAAATCACTATCGAAACCAAATACAAAAGAAATGTCATAGGAGATCCAAACACGATGACGACACTGAGACACGATATTTGTTAATGAAGTTCAACCGTAGCCTACACCTCCAAGGCACTGATTACGGGTGCTCTTTTTCGATCTAGCATATTACATCGTATTAGAGTTACAACGATCCTCGGCCAGATGCCGCCGACATCCGCTTTCTCTCGCTATGCTAAGTCGTCATGTCGCCATGTGCGGTTACAACGGGTGTACCTTTTTATTTAAGAGAGAGTTTAGAATAGAGTTTAACTCTTACTTTATTTTTATATCTAATAGTTCTAAACTATAACTGATTCTGTATATATATTCGACACACAAACTAAGGTTGAAGATCATGGATCCAAGAAAATACTCTGCTCTTTACCTCGCTGACGCACAAAACAACATAAACTTATACTTTTGCATCATCAGAGAGACACACCATGTGCCATCTCACGTGGAAAAAAAACACACCGACACCCTAATCAGACGTCTAATAAGACGGCATCGCGTTGCTGTTGCTTGCGTTCGTTCGTATCGAATTAAGCTTTGTGGGCACCGTCTAGCTAGCTGAAGTATGTTATCGTCGCAACGATTTTTATTTTTAAAACTGTTAAATGATATGATAAATAAATTTGTTCATTCATTCATGATTTTAAATAAATGTTCGAATAATAGTATGTTCATTTCTATAATCTAATTCGTGCAAAAGAAATTTCTGAAAGAAGTGGCCGTTCTGTTCTTAGCCCTGACTAAGTGGTGTACTTTATTTCACTATTACCAAATGTAAACAACAAACAGGTAATCGATACACAAACTCTGAATTATTGTTGTACTAAAATACAAAGATCGAATTTTCTGAACTCAAGCAGGCGCGACGTCGATCCACTTCCCGACGCTGAAGCCGCCGTCGACGACGAGGTTATGCCCGGTGACGTACTTGGCCTCGTCGGAAGCGAGGTACACCGCCGCCCTCGCGATGTCCTCCGCCTCCAGCGTCGCGCCTTCCAGCTCGTTCATGCCCTCCTCGATGATCCGCTTCACCCTCTCGGCGGTCGCCCACGGCAGCACGTCGCCGAACCCGCGCATCGCCAGCGGCGTCGGGATGCCGTGCGGCGAGATGGCGTTCAGCCGCACGCCGTGGCGCGCCAGCTCGCCGGCGGCGGACCGCACCACGCCGATGACCGCCGCCTTGGAGATGCTGTACGCGTGTGGTATCGAGCTGCCGATCACGCCCGCCACGCTGGCTGTGCAGAGGACGGAGCCGCTGCGGCGTGGCACCATCACGCGCGCGGCGTGCTTGACGCCGGCGAGCACCGCCCGGGCGTTGACCGCCATGACGCGGTCGAAGTCGGCGAGGTCGAGGGAGCCGAGGGGTCCTATGTAGGAGCTTGTGATCCCAGCGTTATTGAACAGGACGTCGAGGTGGCCGTGGCGCGTCACGGCGAGGTCCATGGCCGCCGCGATCTGCGCCTCGTCGGTGACGTCGCAGCGAGTGTAGGCCGCGTCCTGGCCGAGCTCGGCAGCGACGGCGTGGCCGAGATCGTCTTGTACGTCGGCAATGATGACCTTGGCACCATTACGGATGAACTCCTTGGCCGTCGCCTCGCCGATGCCGCTAGCGCCACCGGTGATCACGGCCACCTTTCCAGCCAACCTGTATGTCCAGGTAATCCGTGTATTAATTGCAAGCTCACGTAAGCTGAGAAAAAGAAGTGTTTGATGTAGCATTTAAGTTCTTCCGAAGGATTCACGGCATAAATCTTAAAACAATCCATCGATAAAATAGCTATAGACATACTATTTTATATTCTCTCCGTTCGTGTAGTTCAAATTTGAGAAATAACTAGCTTCTCGTGTCAATAAAAATATTTAACTTTTAAATCAAGTTTCAGTAAAAAAATTTTAATTTTCTATTAGAAATATTTTGTTGTAAGCATTAATTATTTATGGTTGGAGGGAGTACTAATTGACAATCCTGAGCACATATCTAAAACATAATATTTTTAATAAAAATTAGTTTGTTTTCTTTTAAATTTCCCTAAGAAATAGACCTCATCCGAAAGGCCTAAAAACAAATTGAGGGAACATTGTTATGGATATGTCTATATGGAGTAGACGAAAACCTTTCCGGTCTTGACACGGTGGAGAAGCGGTTGACGAATCCAGTCAACATCGTCAACCCTGCTCTGTTCTTGCCCCTGCCACAAAGCAAAAAATGCCACGTCATGCGTAAATCTCGTCTTTTTTTAAAAAAAATTGATCCTTATCGCCTCCTACTAACTTACATATACTCTCCATCCAAAAATAATCAAATTATTTTGAGACAAAGGAATATAATTTTCTACAACACTATAAAGGCATTTAAAAGTTAAAAAGTATATATTGTGACCTTATAAGTAATACATCTCATGATTTATCGAAGTACATATCTTAAAAACGAAAAAAAAAGATAACACGTTAACTCGACATGACAAAAAAGACTGTAAGAATATGTCTCGTGTGGAATTCTAGTTAAAATACAGAGTGAGAAGAGCATTCGAATCCCAACGAACACACTCATCCTCTTCTTAATACATATCAATATTCAGCCCCTTTTTTCATATCCAGCTTTTTTTTAAAAGAAATACAAGGTGAGAAAAAAAAAAGAAATGCACAGTACCTCTGAACAAGGTGAATAGCGCTGTACATCTCCTCTGCCTTGCTCTTCTTCAACCTCAAGAACTCAGGTATGGTGTGCCTACCTCTCTCTCTCTTTCTCTTTCAGTGGTTTTGTACGGTGGCAAATCGAGGTCCTTAAAAAGGAGAAATATCTCCCCATGTTTCTCATGAACGAAACATGATATGTGACCCCTTACCAATGGTGCTATGTATGGTCCTTCGTCCAGGGTCAAACTGGGCCATGTTTCTAGAAGCCGTTGTTCAAATGCTGAATGATTGCATTCTTCATTCAGACTTTTGCATGAATCACATGGACCCTGAGAGATGGGGCAGTGTATAGAGATGGCCTGCAGATTTTAGCAGGAAAGTTAGGCTGAGCTCTAAAGAGTTACTTACTCTGTTTTTAAGATGTGTGGATCCATATATGTGTTTCATATATACGTTAAAATTTATATGGATATTATTGAATCTAGACGAGAAAGACAGAGAGACCAAAATATCTTATATTATGGAATGAAGGCCGTATGACTATTTCCTCGCTCTTCGTGGACATGCTTCTCCAACGGTTAACAATACGATTTGTGCAAAAGTAAAAGTTTTTTCATATAAAAGTTTCTTTAAAAAATTGAATGAATCCATTTCAATTTTATAATAGATAATACTTAATTAATCATGTGATAATGACTCTTCTCGTTTTACATATCAACATAAGCTCAGGTGGTTTAGCTCTTCTTAATAAAAAAGCACCATCGTTTTATATGCACACGTTTCCTATAAAACTTGCTTAAAAATCATATTGATCTATTCTAAAATTTAAAATAATTAATACTCAATTAATTGTTAGTTCATCTCATTTTGCATATCTTCTTATCAATTTCTCTTTTTCCTTCCTCTCAACCACAGCTTTAGCCTCTTTGTTGGCTTATCTACTGCAGCCAAAAATTTATTTTTTTTCTACATTACTTTAAAATAAAAGCACAGTTGTTTTTCTTTCGTTCCTTTCTCTTCGTACGCTCCTTCATCTTCCGTCCACTTCTCTTCGTACGCTTTTCATGTGTACGTAACCGGTAATTCCTCCACCCAGCTAAATTTCAGCTATATGGGTTTGACCCGTTGTAAAGCGGAGACACATTTAGGCCCAGCTTTTTGGTAGCTTTTCAGCTTCTCGCTTTCGAAGTTGGAAAGCTAAACAAATGTTTTCCACCGCTTTGAAAGTTCTGGAAAGCTAATTTCGAGAAAATAAATGGAAAGCTAGAAAGCTGGCTAAAATGAGTTTTTGCTAGTTTTTAGTGTGCTGAGAAGATAAAAATTTACTACAAAACCTAATAGTAAGATCATTAGCCAGTAAGCTAGCTTTTCAGAAAAGCTGAAAAGCAGAAGCTCAAACAAACACAGCCTTAATAGCAGAGTTAAAAGAGGGCAATCTCTCCTCACACATGATGAAGGGCGTGTTTGGAGAAATGGACGGCAAGGCTAATTTCAAGGCTAGTTGTAGCCAAACAGTACTGCATCCATATTTTAGCCCTCATGTGTTGTTTGGAGCATGGGCTAATTTGAGGCTAATTTGAACATCTCAATGATTGGTTCATCATGCACAAGGAGGACCATGCTTAGCAACCAACACCAAACTCATCTTATTGAAAATATTTAGAGATCACAACATTGCATATAAGTTATTCAACTAGCATCAAACTCATCTCACGTTCATAAATTTTTTTGTGCGCATGAATAAACAATGAACATTAAAAAATTGAATGCCCAGCAAGTTCAATTCCCAAAAATTCAATACTGTAAGTCACAAGCATCAGCACAAAGCAGGTAAACAGAACCAATGCAGGACCAATTCAATAAAAATATTAAACATTAAAATTGAATACTCTTTGGGCAGGTAAAAGAGCAAATGAGATAATCTGTCGTGAGTCACCAGCATCAACACAAAGCAATTTGATCCATAAACAGTGTAGGACCAAGCATCAGCATGAAATTTGATACAGCAGTTCAATACCCAAGTGCCCATACAGTAGTTCGATACAGCAGGAAATTTGATACAGCATCAGCAAGAAATTTGATACAACATTTCAATACCCAATTTGATCCACAAACAGTGCAAGATTAATCCCGGCTTGCATTCAACTGTGCCCAACACTATGAAAAAAAGGCAATCATGTCTGAAATACAAACTAAATATGCCGATACAATTAAAATCTCCCAAACTTACAAGCCATTCATGATCCATAGAACAAAGCATATGCTAACTCATCACGAAAATCATTCATGTCAGGGTCTTCTACAAGAGATTCACCTCCTTGAAAATTATCTTGAGGTTGATATGGAATTGGAAAATAGTTTTCATCCGCATCACACATATCAAATTCCCTGTCCGCAATTTTGCTCTCTCGAATGAAATTATGGAGAGCCATACATGCAACAATTATTCTTTCTTGTTTTCGTGGAGAAAATTTTGGCATATTGTACAACATCCTCCATTTCGTTTTCAATACTCCAAAAGACCGCTCTATGACATTTCGAACTCGAGAATATGCATGGTTAAAGGTTTCTCTCATACCTTGAGGCGGTGGCCCGTTTTCCCACTGCGTCATATGGTACCTTGTACCCTTATATGGTGCAAGATAACCCGGTTGGTTTGTGTACCCCGCGTCAACCACGTAATACTTATCTACAGGTTAATGAAAATACAATCACATATATGGTCAAAAAAACATTGCATAACTAATTCAATGTGAGTTACAACAGTTTACCTGGTGATGGATGTGGAAATTTATCAGCATATTTGGTCATTGCATCATTGAACACTCTCATATCATGTACCGAACCAGGCCACCCCGCAAGCACAAAGGTATATCTCATGTCGAAATCACAGGCAACAAGGACATTCTGTGTGGTTTCATTGTGCCTGTTCATATGTTGAACCACCAACTTTTTTGGCACCACAACATTTATATGTACTCCATCTAATGCTCCTATGCAATCATTGAAGTGTGGCCAAAAATTAGGATTTTCTAGACATGGGTGCACCGTTAAAAATTCAGGGTCCTTTGGCTTAATAATATCAGCTGCTAGCTTGAGTATACTGCTCAACACTCCCATTAAATGTGCGGCTTATTGTCTCCAATGATCTAACAAAACGATCCTCAACTTGTCTAACCGACTGTGATGTACCAACAATCCATAAAAACATGGTTAAAGCCTCTACTGAAGACATATTTGAAGTTGACTGCAAGCCATAAGATTGCACCAAAGTGTTATGCAACCTATTAAATAAAGGTCTCTCAACCCTGAACATGTTGTAGCAAGAGTTGGCATGGGCAAGTGTCCTATGGACCCACTGTACTCCAATTTCAACAACAACCCTTCTTGGTTGTTTCAAAAAGTGTTTGTTGAAGTACATACCGAGCAAAGGGGTAATATGCACAATCATTTCTCGGGTCGTCTTCAAGTTGTTAAGAGCCATTGACATAAGCTCATCCTCACTTGATGACGTGTTGCCTCCATCATCCCATGATGCATCGCCGTCTTCCTCATTCACTTGTCCATTACCCCCATTTTGTTTCAAAAAAAAGAACAAGTGTCAAAACTTTGATCTTTGACAAAGGATAACCATATTCTTCAAAACACCATATAAAAATCTTGTCCACATGTAAAGATAACGGGTTCATCACAGGACAGACATAACAAGTTCATTACAGCTAACGACAACTAGGGCATAGAGGCCCACATAGGCAAATTGTTGTCCCTGCAAACAGATAATAGAAGCCTAGAGGCACAAAAGGTTCATCACATAACATTGTTCCTAACTAACACATGTTGTGATCGATGCACCATTTGCTTAAGTAATTCTGCCTTGCAGAGGCACTAGGCAGGCCACAAAAGAATTCCCGCTGGAAAGGATATTGGAACATCTTGCCCATTTCATAAACCTTCACACTGTCATGCTCTATCCCACACTCAAAAGCCAGCTCTTGACACCTCTTGACTGAAAACTGATGTTTTTCTTTTTTTGATTCCATTTTTGTAACTTGCGCTTGTTGGATCGCTTGTTGACTGATATCCACAGATTCTGAGAACTTGCAGGCTATCTGCCTTATGTACCTAACCATTGGGCTTTTGCTCTTCTTCATAGGACTGTCACATGTGCTGGTGGTACCACTCGTTGACCTTTTGCTCTTGCGGGTACTTGTACTTGGGGGAGTTGCCACAACATCTTCTAAGGCATCATCTCCCCATGGCTCTGCAGTATTGTCGTCTCCCTCAAAGAAATCTTGTCCAGCCACAAAGCTTGTGCTTCCATCCACAGTCGTCTCATGGAACATTTCTTCAAGCTCAGGCAGATTTGTAGGAGGACCATGCTTTAGCTTATTCAGCCATGGTTTGCCCTGCATTACACCATACATTTGCATAAGCAACATTGCATAATAGAGTTATGGAGAACAAAACTTCAATGAGAGAATGTACCTTTGTATGAGTTTTCCAGAAGTCTGAGTCCGCATCTATAGTTCCATCTTTTTTCCTACCTAAACCAGTGTGTGTTTGCAAAAATCTCCAGAAAGAGTATGTACTTCTCAGCTGGCCTATTTGATTCTTTAGCTGCTTTCTATCATGCATCAATCCTGTTCGTGCGTAATAGCCTTCAATTATTTCTTGGTAGCCTGCTGCATTCATTTGTCCATCCACATAATTGTCTGCTCTCAACTGCTCGATACATAACCTTAATAACACACCATTATTGGCATCGGACCAATTAGCTCTGAATTTGCTCACCGGAGGGCCGCCTGAACTGCCCAATTCCGTGATGTCGTCCCCATTGTCGTCCTTGTACTCAAGGTTGACAAACTCGCCCCCATGTGCTTGCGGAGTTGCGCCAGCGCTGGCTTCTTGAGGGCCACCTCGGCCTCTATCAAGTCGGCGGGCGCCAGCACGGTCGATGGAAGTGCTGCCATGACGACGTGCTAGCCCCGTGGATGATCCGTCGAGGAAGACGCCGCCATCAGCGTCCCCAACCATGTGTTCGCCACTCCCTCCACGTCGAGCATGCGCCGATGCAGTGCCGCCGAATTGTAGTTGCCTAGCACACCCTGCCGCCTGAGCTGCCCTGCCGCTTCCTCCTCCACCAACACGTTGGTGGCACACTCCTAGTGTGTGATGTGCGCGTGGGACAGGAGCACTGGCGGTCGACGCGGGACCTCCTCCATGATCGTTGCTGGATCGAAGGATGTTATGATACTCGCCGAGATGAGGGAATTCTTCAGCCGCCTGCGAGTTGAGGTTGAGTCCATCGAGGCCAGTCCGGGGAGTGTGGGCAAAACGCCGCTCAAAGACGCCTACGAGTATATGTTCAACCCGGCGGTATATGAGCCCGGAAACAGGCGAAAATAGTTGAATCCGTCGTCACCCTCCATGTCCGCTGTTGGTGCTGTAGGAGGCAAAAGACGATTCATCAGGGGAGGTAGGCAGTGGTGGAGCAGGAAATAAAGCCAGAAAAAATGAGCAAATCTTGGATAACCTCTCGTAATTAAATCCATGAAAAGATGAAAATTCATGACTATTGTCTCCAAAAATAAGGTAGCACAAATGACAAGCTGGCAACATAATATAAAGAGGACGACAACATAATATAAAGAGGATGCATTGATACTTGCCCTGGTGTAAAACTGAAAAGGCTCACATATGCACACCAAAAAAAATGACACGGGACAAGCAAACAATGCATCATGTCCAAAATGGTCCAAACCAAGGATCACTTTTCATAGATATTCAATTGAGTTAGATGAACCAATGGAAGTTTTCAGGCAGAAGGTGCTGCTGCCTTCAAACATCAGTTGGTTGGACGAATGAAGGATCTAGTAGGCTTAAATAACATACTTTCTTGGCCTGTTGGATTTGGCCCACTTGAAATGTAGGACTGCCACAAGGATAAATTGTATAGAGACAATCCAACCAACAAATTTGGTTGTATTCCATCACTTCAGGGTGCTATTTACTCAACCAATATTCTGACTTTAACAAAAGTTGCTTTTATTTTGTGTAGTTTAGGTCCTCTTGGATTCTCTCTCGGTAGTTGATTACCAAAAAGATGATAGCAGCTTCATCCAACACCAAAAAAAGGACCAAAAGGCAACAGGACAACCAAATCTAAAAAAAGATCCAAATATCATATTCTGAACCAAAGAGCAATATAGGAGCATCCCTGAACACATATAACTTTACACACATGAAAATAGCAAAAGTTTTCAGTACACTAGCTCATTTTAAGTGGTTTTAATTAATTAACAACAACACTACCAGACACAATCGGGTAAAACATCTTAAATCAGAATCGCACCTTACAACAGTGAGTATATGCCATGGCGACTCCGTCTCCCCCGGAGCGATTGGCGATTGGAGCTCCTCTCCTCGAAGATGGTTTCTAGCAGGCAGCGATCTTCTGGTGATGGTATCCTCTTCGGATCTTGTACATCGACTGGATTTCGATCTTGGTCTCTGCTTTCAGGAAAAGATCCGTCAACGCTTCTGCTCTCCGGTACATCACCCTCTCCCTTCTCCAGATGGCTCCTTCTTCCTTCTTGCTACCTTTCGGCGTTTCATGTTTTGGCTTTCGGAAGACTCGGTTTCCCTGGCTCTCCAGTCGTGTTTGGGTGGTTCTGCTCCTTATTTTCATGTTACTTTTTTGAGCAACAATCATTTTCGATTTTCGGTCTTCTCCAAGGAGGTTGGTTTCGAAATCTTTCGCCTTCGCAGAGTAATTGCCAGCAGTTTTGATGTTTACTTTCATCTTTGGAACAATGGTGTTCCACATTGGGAAAGAGAAAAACGAGCCTGGGAAATTGAACAAGAAAAGGAGTGGACTCTGGTTCTATCCAAAGCAGAAAAGAAGGGTTTATGAAAAAAACAAAGTTCTTAAACATGTCAGATTCGCCAAGAAAATAGTTCAATCTCCTCCCAAGGTTCTTCATCAACCAAGGATCCCTATTTCTTTTGGCTCAATCCGTACTGAAGTTATTCCAAACCTTTTTTCCAATTTTCTTCCCCTGGTGTTTGGGCGAAGTGCTTTGGTGAAAACCTGCCATGGCCAACATTCTCAGATCCGGAATTACAGGAACAGTTTCAAATCTTCAGTACATCCATCTTCTCGATCTCCATCAGTGCCTAGACTGAAGCGGCAAAAAGGGGTTTCAAATTCCAATCTTCTGCATGAGCAAAGTAAATCTTTGGCCAATTTTCAGCCCACCCAACTCTCAGCGGGCTAGGTTTGTAAGGCTCGTCCTAGTAAACTATTATGGGTAGCAAAACCCAAGCGAGTATGGGTCCCCAAAAAGCAGAAAAATCTATCTCGAAAACTGATCTGGAGGCCCAAAGAGGTATCTGACATTTTCAAAAAACAACAATCCTCTCCAAGGAAATCTCTACCTGTGTTAGGCAATGCCCGCCTCGATTCTCGTGTGGACTCCTTAGCTCCTGCAAACAAGAAAACCTCGGATGCAACGATCACATCTCCAAATTCACAGTTTTTTATCCCCTCCCCAAGTCCGTCCACTTTTTCTCTCGTTCCACCAGCTCATCTCGCTTCTTCCGATAGAACTTGATCAATCCGAGGAAGACGAAGGCAATCAAGCTGGGATAGCCAACTTCCCGGTCAATCCACAACCTTTCTTAGTAGCTGGTCTCAACGTTGAACATGGTTGGAATCGACCGGCATGCAGCAGAGTAGCTCTTGGTGGAGAACCAGCGAGAGATCATGAAGACTTCACCATTATCACCCTAAATCCAATGTCAGCTGAGTTCAGATTGAAGTTGCTCACCTCTCCCCACTAGGGTTAGGGTTGATCAAACTGAGAACAGTCACGCAGCGGGACAAATTAGTCAGGGATTCCCCTTTTCTTTTCCAGTAGCAGGAAGTTAGGGTTTTGAGGCACGACGAAGGAATTAATGCCCGAGCCTGTGTTTACACTCATGTTTGTTGGCTGATGCTTTTGGGGTTTCCCCTTGACTACCAGAAATACTTGTTTATCAGAGCTGCTATTGCTCCTTTTGGCAGATTGTTGGATTGGTACCAAGACCAGAACAAATCTCGGATTCTGCTTCGTGCTCTGGTTCTTAGTCCAGACAGGATTCCTCGCAGCATTGTTTTCTCTTGTGGTACAATACTTGGTGGTACGGGGCGCTCCTGGTCTGTTCCTGTGTTCATCTTAAATGGCAACTTTCCGGATGAGTTCCCTGCTGATGAGGACCCCGTACCTTTTGATGGGGGACCACATCCTTTTTCCCCCCTGTGGTATTGGGCCTGAACCTCCCCAATTGGCAAGCTGAACAACAAGTTGCTGCACCAAATCTGGGGTTTTTCGGTGAAGGCAATCATGATCTCCATCAGCAGAATCAGTGGGCTCCAATTCTTGTCCATGATGACCACAATGCAGATGGGGAAGTGGATGATCCATGGCCGGCATGGGAAGGGCCAGAAGTTTCTACTGATCTGGACTTGTCTGGATCTTCCTTGGAGTACTTATGCTGCATCGGCCCAGACATCACCATTGAGGAACTTGCCGCACTTTAAATGCCGGGATAGCTCATCCTCCTCCAAGTGAGGCCACCTCCCTACCTTCGAAGAGCGCACCCTTCCAAGCCGCTCTAAGTCGATGTGCCACCATTTCTCTCTTTCATCGCAAAACTTACCAAGCCCAGGATTGGCACCTGTGTCAAGGAAGCATGATGACTCCGCTCCAATACGCTCAACATCCTGCTGATTTACTTTCGGAGATTTCACCGGGCGTCCTCGCACTGGAAAAGAGATTATGCTCTGGAGTCCATGGAAACCTGCTCTTGCTCTGCAGCTGTGGCCAGCAATCTTGGAGGTGTGTCGCCATGCCTCCCAAAATGTTCAAACTGAGGCTAATAACCCAACCAAAGAAGGCCCAGCAGACCCAACAGCAAGCTGGCCCAGCTTGCCTCACGCAAAAAAGTCTCTTTTGGGTCTCCCAAACATGATCTCAGACCCCTCCAAGCATCTGACAGAAAGAAGTGTTCGTCGTAGTGCCCGCATCAACAAGACAGATGGCTACCGCACGGTTAAACTGGAAACCAAGAGGCGCAAACTCTGCCCTGTCCTGATAGATGCAGATACGGGTGCGACGGAACCAATTCCTTTGGAGATCCTGCGTGGATGGGGAATTGACTGTGGTATAGCTCCTGGCGAGTTATCAGATGTGGCGCTTCTTCAGACGCCGACACCAAGCCAGCCTTCCGATGCCAATGAATAAAATCCTACTTCACAAACTTATGTTACTTTGCTTCTGCCAGAAAACTACTTTATTTTGTGTTAGCTTGATTAGAACCTTACCTTATGTTTTGTATGCTCTGATGATCGATGATCTTTTGCTCTATCCTCTTTTGATGCCTGATGATTCTCTCCTCCTTATGCTTCTCTGGTTTTGTCAGCGCTTCTCTTGCTATGCTAGTCATAGTAATTTACACTTGGTCTGTTTTTGCTTATCCCATGATTATGCGTGATTGGAATATACTATGCTGGAATGTTCGTGGTATCAATTCCCCTAGCAAGTGGGCTGCCATTCGCGACAAAATCGAAGAAAGTAATAGTGCAATTGTTTGCCTCCAGGAAACAAACAGAGATTTTTTCGATTCCAGTTATATTCGGAAAATAACTCCTCGTAGATTTGATCAATTTGAATATGTTCCTTCTTTTGGTGCTTCTGGTGGTCTTCTGGTTCTCTGGATCAACTCCCTCTTCTTGGGTCAAGTTTTGGATGTTCAAAGTTTTGGGATTACAATACTGTTTGTCTCGTCTATAAATAATGAGCCTTGGTATCTCACAAATATCTATGGACCTTGTGATGAGCCTGCCCGTTCCTCGTTTATTAACTGGTTCAAGAGCCACCAAATCGATGATGATATCAATTGGATCTTTTTGGGTGATTTCAATTTCTACATATCACTGAGCAACAGAAATAAGACTGGTGGCAATTTATCTGATACCCTAATTTTTAATGAGGCTATTGGGCATCTGGGTCTCATTGAATTACCCCTAAAGGGCCGGGCTTACACATGGAGCAATATGCAACAGGATCCGTTGCTAGAGCAACTGGATTGGTTCTTTACTTCTCCTAACTGGACCATCTCCTTCCCAAACACTGAAGTCTATCCTTTAGCTAAAACCACCTCAGACCACACTCCATGCCAGGTGGCGATCAGCACAACAATTCCACGTTCCAATATTTTCAGATTTGAAAATTTTTGGGTAGAACACACTCTTTTCAAAAACAAGGCTTGACGTTGGTCGCCTCTCCAACAAATAGTGATCCAGCAAGGAATATATCTCTCAAATTCAAAAAACTCAGAGCTGATCTTAAAACCTGGAGCCACCACCGTTCAAACCTCAAATTACTTATTGCAAATAGTAACACTGTGATCAGCTTTCTAGATCAGTTAGAGGAAAGGAGAGGCCTTTTCTTTGCAGAAAATAACCTAAGAATAAGGGTTAAAACTCAGCTTCAGATCCTTCTGCATTCCAAGAATCTTTACTGGCAAAAAAGATACACGGTGAATAGGATGCGCTTAGGAGATGAATGTACAAAATTCTTCCATGCTATGGCCACAATTTTCTACAGAAGGAACTTGATTTCACACTTAACCAATGATCATGGCATTGACACAACTGATCATGCAGGCAAAGCTGGACTCCTTTGGTCATCTTTTCAGAACAGAATGGGAGTTAGTTCCAGTCCAATCATGGTTTTTGACCTTAATAGCCTCAACTCTTCGATAGATGGGCTTACATCTCTTAGTGATCAGATTCAGCATTCTGAGATTGACCGTATAATTCAGAAAATGCTGACGGATAAGGCCCCAGGTCCAAATGGTTTCAATGGTATGTTTTATGAAAAAGTGCTGGTCAACTATCAAGGGAGATTTTTATAGACTCTGTGATGATTTCTATTCAGGATCAGTCGCTTTGCACTCTCTCAATGCTTCCTTCATCACCCTAGTTCCAAAGAAAGAAAATCCAAGCACCGTCAATGACTTTCGCAATCTCCCTGATGAACATCAGTCTCAAACTCCTCACCAAGATCCTTGCAGATCGTATCCAAATTGTCATGACAAGATTGGTGCACCGCAACCAATATGGATTCATCAAAGGCAGAGCTATCCAGGACTGCATAGCTTGGAGCTTTGAGTACATTCACCAGTGCCACCGCTCAAAAAAACCAATAGTTATCTTAAAGTTAGATTTCGAGAAAGCCTTCGACACAGTGGAGCACTCAACAGTCATGAAAATCATGGCACACCTGGGATTCCCAGCGAGATGGCTCAGTTGGATTGAATCAATCCTTTCGTATGGCAGATCAACTATCCTCCTCAATGGGGTTCCAGGCAAATACTTTCAATGCAAACATGGTGTTCGCCAAGGCGACCCCCTTTCCCCTCTGCTCTTCTCCTTACAGCAGACTTACTACAAGTTTTTGTAAACAAAGCAGCTTCCCAAGGCCTTCTCACTCTACCGATTAGGCAACCCTCAGAGGACTTCCCTATAATCCAGTATGCAGATGATACTTTGCTTATCATGCAAGCGGATTCCTGGCAATTATTATTCCTTAAAAGTCTTCTCAACAGTTTTACCATAGCAACAGGGCTCAAAGTGAACTTCAGCAAATCCCAAATGCTCCTGATAAACATCAGTCAAGAAAGATTAGAACACCTAGCCCTTACTTTTGGTTGCCAATCAGGTTCCTTCCCTTTCACTTATCTCGGTCTGCTGATGGGAACCACAAAGCCAAAAATAGAAGACCTTGATCCAATCCTAGACAGAATTGAAAGAAGACTCTCAGGTGCTTCAACCTGGTTATCCCTCTTAGGAAGACTTCAGATGCTCAACTCAGTCCTATTACCAATCACCACATACACTCTTTGCTCAATTAAACTCCCTGTTGGCATAGTGGAGGGAATTGATCGTGCAAGAAAACAGTGTCTATGGCGTGGAAATATAAAAGGGACTCAGGGGGTAATTTGGTAGCCTGGGATAAAGTGCAAAGGCCAAAGCGAAACGGTGGACTTGGTGTAATCAACCTTAAGTTACAAAACGATGCTCTGCTTCTTAAACAGCTGCACAAGTTTTATAACAAAGAAGATATTCCTTGGATAGAGCTGATTTGGTCAAAATATTATACACACAAAGTTCCGCATACATGCAGAGAAGTAGGCTCTTTCTGGTGGAAAGATATCTTTCGGCTCAATGAACTTTATCGAACCATAGCTCGTTGTGATCTGGGAAATGGTTCTACTGTCAGCTTTTGGTTTGATCCCAGGATAAATCCCCCCTCCACCAGGCATATCCAAGATTGGCCTCTTATGCACTTTCAACCTCAATCTATGTGCAGAAAATGATGGAACTTGAGGACCTGGACATCATTTTTAGACTCCCTATCTCAGCCCAAGCAGCAGACGAATTAGACATACTCCAGCAAGAGCTCCAGCAACTTGTCTATGATGACACTGCCTATGATACCTGGAAACCAATTTGGGGAAAGGATTATACCTCCAAAAGGTTCTATGATTATGTTTACAATACCAGACTGGCCCATCCCGTCTTCTTAAAATTATGGAAATTGCACTGTACGCCGAGAATTAAATTCTTCATCTGGCTAGTTCTCCTAGATTGGCTCAATACCAAAATAATGCTCACTCGAAGACATATTGGAAATCGGGCGAATGATCACTGTGTTATGTGCAACCTTAGTGTTGATGAAACTATGGAGCATCTCTTGTTTTCCTGCCCCTTCGCTCATCAATGTTGGACACGGCTCAATCTAATCCAGCAATGTCTCTTGCAAATAGGCTCTCTCAAATCAATAGTACCAACTTCACCTAGGATGCATGCCTAATTGTTATGTGGGAGATTTGGAAGCTTCGGAATTACAAGATTTTTGGTCGACAAGAGCCTTCGCTCTCCAGATGGATGCACAACTTCCTCACCCAAGGTTACCTCCAGTCGGCTCGGTTCAAACCTGCATCTAGAGAGGATTTCTGTGTCTGGCTTGATGCCTTTAGCTAGATTCTTTTCCTTGGTTTGTCTAACTTATCTAACTTCCCTGCATCCCTGTAAGTTACCACTCTTTGAATTTTTTTTAATCTATTTGTTTTGCTATGGGGATTTTTTCCCACCGTCCTTCTTTTCAAAAAAACAGTGAGTATATGCATTGTCCAAACCAAATAACATGTGTATGTCCCCTGGATCATACTCTTCTAAATTTCTCTCTTGCTTTCTTGAAAAAACTGTTGTGATTATAATAGAGCACTAGCTAAATACCCGTGCTTTGCTATGGATTAAAATAAATTATACGTGTGCTAATATTGTTTGGAGCAAATTGATTGTGACATTTTTGGCACAATTTTGTCTCTGTTGATGTCTTTGTATGATAAACTTGTATTATAGGAACAGAATAGATAAAATTATATAGAGAAGAACTATTTTGTGATATTAAAGCATATGAAGTAGTTAATTGGTAAAAACATGAAGGATTTTCACATCACTTGTCTTTTAACATCAGATTTCACCAACTTCAAACTCTGCATGGTTGACTGTATTTTTCACTCATTTGCTTCCATGTCACTCATGACACATAATCACACAAAACAACTAATGCATCTGATTGTGATTAAATAAATGAGTCCAACAAACCCTGCAAATAAAGATCTAAGCACTTCAAATTGGACTTGTCCTGACAACAATTACTGCATGCCACTGAATTTTCCAGAGCATCAGTAAAACATTAGTGGAATTAAATACCCATGTCGCATCGAATCTTATAGCAGTCTGAATAGCGAAACCCTAGCAACGGCAGCAACCCGAGCAAGGAGAGGGACGGGAGGGTAGGGGCCGCGAGGGGGCGTACCTGACGAAGGAGGAGCCGTCAAGCCCGTTGCCGGCGCTGAAGGGGGCGCTGCAGACGGCGGCGACATGGGTGGGGAACGGTGATGCGGATGCAGCAGGATGCGGTGGGAGAGGACAGCGGAGGCCCTGCTGTGAGGGGATGGCGAGGATGGCGGCAGCCGACGCAGCTCCGGTGGTCGGCGATGGCTCACAAGACACCGGCGACGAGGCTAGAATCGGGTGGCGGCACGGCTACGACGCGTGCGACTCGTGCGCCAGGGAGAACAATGACGATGGGTATCAAAGAGAGGAAAGTGGCCTGGAACATGGACCCACATAAACTTTAGCCGAATTAGCATATGCACCTATTAACGCCAAATTTTGGTAAGCCCCGAAGTCCTTATCGGCTAAGGGTTAGGATCGGCCCAGAGTCAATATCGACTTGGAGTTCTGCATCAGCCGATGGGGGTTTTCTGTTATCCATATCTCCAGCAGTCGGATTCTTGTTAGATTCGGTTTGAGAAGATATTATCCAGAAGAAACCGAGTCTAGGGAGGATACGGCTTGTATCTATTAATTAGGAAGAGATTGTTAGTTTCCTATTTATCTTTAGAAAAGTCTGTTTAGTGTCCGATAAGGACTTTATCTATTTCCTTTTATTTTTAGGAAAGTTTGGATTGTAATCTGTTAGGATCTTTGTCACCCTACGGGTATAAATATGTAAGCCCAGGGTTCTTGTAACATATCTCTTGATCAATACAATTCGGCGCATCGCCACTCTTTTATTCTTCATCTTTGTTCAACATCCGGCGGAACTTGGCATCCAGTGCTGGCTGCATCGGTTAGGTTCGACCTCCAAGAAAGGAATAACTCCAATGTTCTGCCGGATCAGGCGATCATATTGACTACGTCGACGTTGTCCAAGGCTGCATCAGTACGTTCAATCTCTTGGATTGCTCCGGTTTAGTTAGCATGCTTGTCTGACTATTTATTATATGTCTCTATTAATCTAATCTTAGTATTTCAGTTTAGCCCTATCGGCTATTTCTCGTTTTAGGGTCTCTGTCGTTATTAGCTAAATTGTTTACTAGATTAGATTGGTTTAGGCATCTACCACCCTGAAAATCAGCCAAGGGCTTGATTGTCTAGATATTGCTTTTCTTTTCATACTTAGTACTGCATCAGTTTGATCTACTAAGTCGTGATTAGAACCGTAATCTCTAGCCTGCCTGTTGACTGCCACTAAGGGTTTCATCGAGGTTTCAGCCGGTGAGTTATCTGGGTATTGCATCGGCTTGAAAGGATTGTATACAAGTTGGATCTAGCCGATCGCAGCAGAGGCTTCATTAGATATTTGACCATTTGGATTTTATGACATCGGACTTCTAGCCGATATGTGATTTAATCTTTAAATCAATATCTATTTCATCATGTGATTGGTTCATGCAATGTTATATATATCATGTTATTGTCAGCCGATCGCCTTTATATAAATATTTGTTCAACACATGGCCGATGGATTCAAACCCTAACACCATCGGCTGGCATCGGCATCGGCTGGAATTGCACCATTGGCTTATTAGCCGATCAGTTAGTTTTTGGGTATCGGTCTATCGACCGATATGATTTATGTTATGCTGTTTTGCATAAATTGTCAGTGGCAGGATCAAACTGACTGGCACGCCCGCGCTTCATCTATTCTAGGACCTGCACTAGAGCTAAGCCGATCTCCCAGGCCGGCGTGTTGATTTTTCTCGTCAACAGCACCTGAGGCCAAAATATTTTCTTGGGCTAATAGGTTTTAGCCCATATTAGCCCTACATGTTTGGAGCATATTAAGCTATTTGAGGCTAATTAGGGGGAAGGCTAATATTTAGCCCTTGCACCAAAAGCAGCCGAAAACACCAAAAGAATAATGTTTGTTTGTTGCATGACCGGATGGTCCTGGTCAACGGTGACATGTCTGTCAGCATCCCCTTCTCCTCCAACTGGTCACTGTTCTTGAAATGGAAATGTTTTGCGTACCGATAATCAAAATATTCAAATGTTAGGTTCAATTTCTCTGCTAAACAAAAACTTGTTTTGTTTCGATTCGTTTGCTCTGAATGATGTGTTAGATTTTGTATTCGAAGTTCAGAGATGAGACGAAAAATCTCGAAAACACTAATTCGTTCTATTTTCGGCAAGACCACATGCGCGTAGAGACAATGACACATCCAAGTTTAAATGGTTCGTGCTTTTTTTCCCTTTTTTTCATGCTTCTTGTTTTCATTTTGGGCTTTAGCCTTTTCATATTTTTGTTTTGTGGAGTAAGCTAAATCTGACTAGTGGAGAGACCAAATACTTGGGTCTTACAGCCCACATACATGTTTGTTTCTTTATTTTTCCTTCTAAATGATTCTTTTAATTCATTTTAAATTCATATGTATAAAGTTTGTAGATAGTGTGAAGTTTCTATGCACAACATATGGGCCTCACGAACCCATATATGTATGTTTTGCTTTATTTTTTGAAAAGTAATTTTTGAATTCGTTTCAAATTTATACATATCAGTGCACGGGACCCCCACAATGGGGAAGTGATGAACCTTCTTTGAAGATTCAGCCGAGGGACGCCCTGCGCAGAATCGAGGCAACGATATGGATCGGGGTCGAAGAAAGAGAGAGAGATGAACACAGGCGATAGAGACGAGGGAGACAAGCTTTTTTCAGACAGGTTCGGCACGTTCGGAGGTGTAATACCCTCCTCATGTGTTGTTTGATGGATGATGATGGTGAAAATTACAGTAAGCTCTTCGAGAATATTCTAAATGGAAGAGAATGAACCCTTCTTTCTTATGACGTGGTTAGCAGCTATCTTAGCCGGAATCTCCTCTGATCCCCTATATGTGGCTAATAGTTATCTTTGCCCCGAAAACTTCCTCCCATATGTTGGTGGCACGTATCCTCCTTTTATACATCAAGGGAGTCCATCGTGCTGGTTCATACATGTCGGAGTGGGCGTGCCACGCTCCGCTTCCTCTGTTCCTTTGGTTGATGTGTGCATGCAAAGAGCTTCGCACGGTGCCACGTCTTCTTAGCATACATGTGAGCTGTACTCCGAGTGTCTGTGTCTTGGGGTTCGTGCATGGTATTGGTCCAAGCCAATCCTCTGGGCTCATCAATGCTTATAAATGGGATGGAGCTTTTCGAGAAGAGCCCGAGATAAAGGGCGTGTTCGGGCCTCAGTCCGAGACCTTAAGACGCCTATGCCTTGTTCCCGAACGGTGGCCGAGCTCGGGACAACCGCGCGTCGGGGGCATGCCGCGTGCCCGAGGCACCCAACATACCTAGGCACCCGTGATCGCTCCTATTGTTGATCATAGGTTTTCATGTTGGTTTGGATGAGCTTCTCAAAGATGTTGACGATGAAGTAGTTAATGATGAGTGTGGCTTAGAAGATTTTCTGGTGATTACATGCACCTGGTTCAGCATATTGAAAATATAGATCTTGTAGGTCTCGATAGCGCTTCGAGCACAACCCATGAAGGGCCGCTCCTGGGGGCGGATGTGGCATGAGCACAGCCCACAGGAGGCCGCACCCAAGATAAAACTGATAGATATGCCCCGAGCACAACCCACGAGGTTCGCTTCTAGAGGCAGATGTGCCCCGAGCACAACCCACGAGGGTCGTGCCCGAATACAATGCGCCCCGAGCACAGCCCATGGGGGGTGTGCTTCGAGCATCGCCCGTGGGGCCGGCATCCAGGGGAAAACTAACAGATGTGCCCCGAGCATAGCCCACAGGAGACCGCGTCCACAGGTAGATGTGCCTTGAGCACAACCCGCGAGGATCATGTCCGAAGACAATGCGTCCCGAGCACAGCCCGCAGGGGTCCATGCTCGGGTAGGGTGTGCCCCGAGCACCGCCCGTGAGGGGCGACACCCAAGGAAAAACTGACAGATGTACTCCGAGCACAGGCCCACGTAGGACCACGTCCACCCCGAGCATAACCCATGAGGACCATGCCCGAAGACTATGCGTCCGGAGCACAGCGCACGAGAGGTCGCGTCCGGGTCAGGTGTGCCTCAAGCACCGGCCGTGGGGGCGACATCCGAGGGCTGTGCCTCGAGCACCGCCCGTGGGCATGGCACCCAGGGTTGTGCTCGTGTAGATATGCCATGAGAAGTCATGTTCAGGGGGTTGATGTGCCTCGAGCACAGCCCACGAGGGACTGCACCTAGAGGCGGATGTGGCTTGAACACAACCTACGAGAGACCGCGCCTAGGTCGGGTATGCCTCGAGCACCACCCATGGGGACGGTGCCCAGGGGCCGTGTCCGGGTAGATATGCCTCGAGCAGTCGTGCTTAGGGGCCGATGTGCTTCGAGCACAACCCACGGGAATCGCGCATGGAGACGGATGTGGCCCGACTATAGTCCATGGGAGACCACGCTCGGGTTGGGTGTGCCCTGAGCACCGCCCATGGAGACGGTGCCCTTCCAATGCCCAAACATTGATCATGTATGATTCATTTGTTCCAAGTTCTATTAACTACACTCAATACATGAAATATTAACTGGTTTCTGCACAATCATAACATTTTTCGTAGACATACTGTACGATGTGCAACTTCATTGAGTGGGTAGATATGAAGAACCCACATAATGACGGAACACGCTGATATTTACGTAGTGAAACAAGATCAAACTACCTTAAGCGGAAGGATTAGCACGAACGACGAATTGTTGAAGAAGCCTTAGAATGATAGGTGAATCCCCTGGGACTTCCCACATGGCGAAACCGTTCAGAGTGTTGTTGTGGTGACCGTTGTTAGGTGATAAGGTCCATAAGACAACAAACTCTAGGACAAAGATGCATCATGTGTTCTAACATTATCGATGATGATTTCGTCGTAAGTATCATTTTTTTCACTACCACCGATCACTACTTTCATACTATTACCTACGCCATCTCTCCTAATAAAATTATACAAATAACAGGACGTAAGAAAATGTCAATTCGTAAAGTGGGTAGATAATGAGAGTTACTTCTACCGGTCAAAGGATAACGCCACCTGAGACGACCACACAATTCATTCAGGCATAGATGGAGTATGAACGTATGGTACAATTTGCTAGCTTAGACTGGAGAAACAATCCATTAGGTTTACCTAAATGGTCCAAGCATCCAAAGTGTGATGGTAGAAATCGCTACCAGGTGGCTACCTCCTTTGCAGATGAAACATTTGAAAGGAGATATTTTGTCTACCCAAACATAGACAACAACTTTATTATACGTCGAAGCCTTACATTTCTATAATTTCGGAAACATTTCTATAGTATTACTACCCTAACTGACTAAATGCATTTATTTCTTAGGCCAATCCAAGAAGATACGAATTCACTTTGTGGATGGACACTGTTAATCCAACATATCATGGCAACAAATAACCGAGTCTGAAACACTCGTACAGTATCAGTGATTGAAGGAGCATGAACATGCAATACATGTTGAACGACATAGAAAGGGTCGGGAGATAAGCTCAGCCTTGATTCGTCGGGACAGACAAATTCATATCATGTATCCATAGGATTTCTTAACTATTTTTTTCATAATAACGTAAATTGTACCAGTGTGTTGGTATATGCGTCACAAATTAAAAAATAATGGCATTGTATGTTTTGATTAATAAAGTCACTTTGTCATCCTCACTGTGTTGTTTTCCTTATAAATTAAGTACATATGAAGTACATGCTTATATTTTGTAAATATTTTTGTAAATTCTATCTTTAATATAATTCAACCTACGGATTCTCTAACTTAAATGTTCCAGGTAAAAAACAGCCTCCTCGGGCTCTACCCGAGTGAAAAATAAATCATTGAATTAAAAAAAAGTTTTTCTATTTTGGTCTTTTTTAATACAATGATTTTATTTTTTAGTGAACAATCGCATATTCCCTTATTCTTTCTTATTTTTATTGATTCTATTCTATATGAAATAATAGTAAAAATTGCCCTTGGCAAGGGGGCGGCCTTCAAAAATGCTACCTCTCGCCACCCTAAAGGCGCCCTCGGCCTACAAGAGAAAATCACCCTCTAGGAGGACGACAAGAGGACCGCCTGAAAAAATTCCAGGTCACTCTTCCAGCCATTTTGTAGACGGCCCCCGCCTGTAAAAATGCTCTTTGGAAGGACGACAATGTGGTCGTCTGCAAAATACCCCTCCCTCGATAGACGGACATTAGACGGGGCCAACGAGTGTCTGTCACATAAAAAATTGCTCTTTGAGATAGTGTTTTTTAAAAACACCTCGAGAGCAGCAGGCAACTAGTTTTATAAAATTTTCAAAAATTTATTTTTAAAATATTTTAATAAATAAAACTAAAAAAATCACACGAGCGCGAGGACGCACGGCTAATGGCGCATTAGAGCATCTCCAAAGAACTCTCCAAATAGCTCCTTGATGCTTTATTTAAGGAGGTTCATTAAAAATCATGGTCCAAAGAGCTCCTTAAACCCATCCTAATAATAAGGACCTTCTCAAATCTCTTTCCCTGCTCTCTTGATCCAGGGAGCCGCATTGCCTCCCCATCATGCGTCGTTCCTCCTCTTGCGCCGCGCGGTGAACACTCCGCGCGTCTCCCACGGCCCGCCCCGCGCGCGATTTCCCCGCCCACCGCATAGCCGCCTTTTTCCCCATTTGGAGCTCTCCTTCGCCGGCGCCGCCTACCCTCTCCCGCAGATTTCCCACTCCCGCGAGAGCTCCCGCATGTGCACATAAAAATCCCCGCGATGTTTGCCGCCGGATGACGTTAAAAATCCCTGCCAGAACAAATCCCAAACAAATCAATCTTTGTCGCTGGCTGGACAGAACTCAGCCAAATCAATGCTTTGCCGTTGGCTGGACAGAATTTGTCGCTAGACAGAACTCCTGCATGTCCACAGGCAAATCAATCTTTGCCGCAGCAACCAAGCAATCGGGAATTGCAGCAGGAGGGAGTAGATGCATTGCATTCGACCGCAGGGGAAGAAGCGTCGCATTCTTCCGCAGGGAGAAGAAGGGTCGCGCGTTCGATTGTAGGCCGTCGGGCAGACGCAGCGGCAGGTCGGAGCCCATAACATCAAAATGTCGGTTGGTTTCGGTTGAGAACATGTGACGTGGCAGGTTTATTTTAAAATAGAGAGCCATTTTTTTTATTTGTTAGAGAAAGGAGTGATCTTTTTGTTAAATTATTTAGCTATCTCTTTACGTTACAATTATAAGGAGCCATTTTTTAAGGAGTTTGTTGGAAATGCCCTTAACGGTACCCGAAAAATCTAGTGCGGTGCTGTATAATAGGCTTTAGGCCTATTGACGATGGCCCGGAAGTGGGCTCGGTGAAACGCGGCCCATTTAATAGTGGGCTCCCTCCGGCACGGTGCGGAGAAGGAAGCCCAACCAACCACGCAACCGGAGCGCCACCGCCGCCACCGCCGGCTGGATGGATCCCTTCCTCGATGGAGAACCTGATGATGGATCCCTTCCGGCTGTGAGTTTCATCTCTCATTCCACTCATTGCATCTATTTTTTCATTTCTAGGTTTCGGATTTACAGAATAATACTTGTAGGATAGATATTGTTTTGTTAGGGATTAGGGGCTGTGAGAACTGAAAATTCGCATCTCTCTCATTTTGGCAAAATTCAGTGTCTCTGGTTAGCTCAACGTTAGTTTCCTTGTTACTGTGTGGCTTTGGACAAGTTAGGTAGGCAAGCAGAGCTAAAAATGCCCTTCAAATTACTGTATGCTGCACAGAACAACCAGATACGCTTTCCAGATCAGCAGTAAAATAAGAACTTTTTTTTTCAGTATTCTGTTGCAACGGCCGCACAGCTGAGTAGCCATGATCATGTTTCTGACGTTGTGTAATTCACTGTCTGTGGTTAGCTCAACGTTAGTTTCCTTGTTCCTATGGCTTTTGACAAATTAGGTCAGCAAGCAGAACCAAAATGCCCTTCAAATTACTGTATGCTGCACTGAATAATCAGATATGCTTCCCAGGTCTCAGCAGTAAAATAAAACATTTAATTCAGTATTCTGTTGCAACAGATGCACAACTGAGTAACCATGGTTGTGTTTCTGACGTTGTGTAGATAAAGCAGGTTTAGTACTTCAGGTATAGATCTCACAAAATTTTTTAGGTGCTTATGTATTGAAACTTGCAGATATACCTCTTTTTCTTTGGAAATGAGTAGCAGCATGATTGCTCCATGTTTTGTACTTTTAGAAATCAATTCAGTATGTGTCACCCTCGGGAATTCAGCACACTAGAATTCCAAACATAATTTGCATTAATCCCCGTGCATGACCAGCCAAGGTAAACAAAAGATAATGTGCATTAATCAACACCGAACAAGACTTTTTCATTTGTTTATATAAGACGTGAATCTATGTATCGACTTTGTCCTTGTGTATCCTGACTGGTCTTGAACAGGGATTAATGAACATTATGTCTAGAATAGAGTTCCGGTTTACTGAATTTCCGGACGTGACAGCATGTTTCTAAAAAAAGGAGAAATCAATTCAGTAGAATTTAATTTTTTTGCATGAGTTAAGCTTAAGGTGAATGAGAAGCTCTATTGTCGACAAACAATGCCGTGCACATGTTCTAAATGGTTAAGTATGGAATAAAATCCATCTATATACTTTTGTAGAATCATCAGAAACCCAAAAGTACTCTTTTGTTCCTTTATCTGGCAACAGATTTGGGTGTTTGTACCTGTGAATGGGGAGCAGTTCCGATTTTGCGATTGCTTTCACCAATCTGATTTGGTCTCTTCGGGTTTGATGGAGCATAGGCATTAGCTTCCGATTTTGCGATTGCTTTCACCAATCCGATTTGGTCTCTTTGGGTTTGATGGAGCGTAGGTATTAGCATGTGAATTCAAGGTGTTTCTGCTCTGTGGGTAAACATGGAGTTATGTAAACTCCAGTTACAAACTCTAACCTATTTTACTCTTAATAAGGTGATTAGACCTTACATTGGGGAAACTCATAAGTCAGAAATGAGTGATTAAATGTTTTATCTTTACATTGGGGAAGCTCTAATATATGTCATTTAGTGTGTAGAGTTTACATTGAGAGAAGCTCTAATGTATTTGATTTAGTGTTTAGACTTTACATTGGGGAAACTCCTATAGATGCGATTGAGTGCTTAGGCTTTGCAATGGGGAAACTCTTACATATGTGACTAAATGTTTAGGCTTTACAGGTCATCATGTGGGTATATTTTAGTGTGCAGGCGTGCAACTAATTTAGTCTTATGTGGGTGTGCATTAACTAGTGACGGCCAAATGGGCCGTGCTGAGGCGGGCCGGCCCGGGCACGCGTGGCACTGTAGCGGCATGGCACGGCACGACCCAAGAGGCAAACGGGTCGTGCTGGCACGACACGAGCAGCCGTGCCGTGCTTGGGCCGTCGGCCGAGCCCGCGGGCCGGCACGGCACGACACGTGCACTATAGCAGCACGGCACGGCTCGGTCCACGGCACGGCACGGCCCGTTGCGTGGTGGGGGGCGAATCGGTGGCTGACGCGTGGCGCAAAAGTGTCGAGGGCGTGCAACGGCTCCCCCGCCGTCCAATACGAGCGCGTCACGTGTCCCCCAACGGTTATATGGCTGTTTAAATTTGAAATTAACCGTTGGAGACAAAAATTCATAAAAATCAAAAAAATTACAAAAATCTGAAATTTCGCCCTATAAATAGGGCATGAACCCCACCATTTCTCCTCACCCTCACTTCTCATTTTGTGCTCTCAAGTGCTCTAAAGTGCTCTGCTCTCTTTGCTCTTAAGTGTTCATTTTTTTATTTTGAAAAAAATTGCTCAAATTTTGTCAAAAATCAAAATTAGTTTCGTAGTTCAATAGTTTGATCGCAGAAGTTTGAAGAGCTCGTAGTTGGAAAGATGTAAGTAATATCCAAATTTGTGTATTATTTGTATTCTGTCTGTGAATTCAATAAATATTTTATAATTTGTTTGTATCGGTTTAAATTTTCAGAGTGGATCCGAACTATCTATACCAGTCGTCGTCGTTCACTTTGGGTGATTTCGACCCCAACTACATGCCGGGGTTTGACGATGCATCCGGATCGCCTCCAACTCCACCATCTGTGGAGGAGGTACTGGTTCAGACGACGGCGGTGGCTTCGGAAGGATTATCTTCCGGATTCGTGAGCGGAAGTGTTTCGACACGCACCGGCCCGAAAAGATCAAGAACCTTCGGTGTGTGGCAACACTTCGACGAGATAAAGGAAACAATCCCGGACGGAAGGGAGGTATCGAAAGCTTGTTGTAGAATATGTAGACAAATGTTATCTGCTTGTGGTTCTGCTGGTACAGGTCATCTCAAGCGCCATGCGGAGTCGTGTGCCAAGAAACAAGGAATACAACTCCGGCAGCAGCAACTTATGCTAAACCCGGACGGTACGGTACGTAGTTGGGAGTACGATCCTATGGTTGCTTGGGAATCTCTTGTCCGGTTAATCGCCAAGCAAGATTTACCACTGAACATTGGAGAGACTCTTGATTTTGAATAATACATTCAGCAATCTCATAACCCTAGGTTTAAATCTGTGAGTAGGCAAACAACAACTAGAGATTTAGAGAATGTTTATCAGAAAGATTCAACTGTACTTAAGGAACTGTTTAGTACATGTACTTTCTCTGTTAGTGTTACTTCAGATATATGGAGTAGTAGAACTATGCGGGATTATCTTAGCGTTGTTGTTCATTTTATTGATAATGATTGGCAATTACAAAAGAGATTTTAGGGCTTAGGTTAATAGATGTCTCACATACAGGAGAAAACATAGCTAAAAGAATTAGGGAAGTAATTAATAAATTTAATCTTGCTGATAAGATATTTGCTGTCACTCTAAATAATGCATCTGCTAATTCTAGGGCTATGAAAATATTGCAACCTTTATTTTGTGTTTATGCTCAATCTTTTCTACTACATCAGCGTTGTGTATGCCATATAATTAATTTGATTGTTAAGACTGGCATAAAGAATCAAGCAATCGCGTGGTTAATTGCTTCGAACCCGCGGATTGGTGCATGGAGGAGGTTTTGTCATGCGGCCGGTAAGAGAGCTCGTAAGTTTGCCACCGATGCTGAGCATCAGTGAAATTCAACGTATTTAATGTTAAAAGTTGTTTTACCTTATAGTGAATTACTTACGGATTTTGTTCAATCACGTGGTGGCTCAAGAAAGAGTGACGGGTTGCCAGTACTGAATAAGCATGTTTGGGCAATTGTCCAAAAATATAACCAATTTTTAGAAAACTTTTGTGATTGTACTCTTACTCTTTTACAAGTTTATTATCCAACTTCTAAAAAATAATATAATTTTGCACAATATTCTTGAAATATATTCTTTATTTAAAGAATATGAAAATGATGGTATTCTAAGTGAACCTGTCTTTCACATGAAAAAAATTTAAAATATTGGAAATATATACCTATGTTGTATGTTTTTACTTTTGTTTTAGATCCTAGGTGTAAATTAAGGGGATTGTCGCTAGTTTATCACTTCTTGGTGATACTGTAGGTGTAGATTATTGTTCTTTTTATACTGAGATTAGGGGTAAATTATATGAAGTTTTTGGAAGATATAAACTAAAGTTTCAGAGAGTTCGACAGCAGAGACCCCCTCCTATCCCCACTAAAGGTAAGAAGAAGATACAGTGGGGTAGGATTTGGGCTGGATCGTCTTCAAGCCAAGGTGGTGGCAGTTCGTCGGCTACAAGTGGAGATGCCTCTTCGCATGGTGTGGCCGAAGAGTTGTCCGGTTATTTGGACAACGACGCCATCCACCACGAAGCATAAGACTTCAACGTCCTCGGATGGTGGAATAACCATAAGTTAGCATATCCCGTGCTTTCAAAACTAGCACGGGATGTGTTGACGGTGCCCGTATTGACGGTGTCCTTCGAATCGGCCTTCAGTCTATGCGGCCTAATCATCGAAGACCGGAGGACGAATCTGAGCAGCGACCACCTCGAAATGCTACTAAGCGTTAAAGACTGGGAGCATGCTCGACAACATGTCCAATACACTGCGGACAACCAAGAATTGGTCGTCTAGTTCGAGCAACTCTATCCGGATCCGACCAACCCCAGAGAATTTTGTTAGAAGTAGTTCGACTTTTGAGCGTACTTTTTTCTTTGTCATGGTTTTCTCGCTTTTCCTATGACTTTTTACATGACAAAGTTTTTAACGAGGCAGCATATATCACTGTATTCTATAATGATATAAACATCAATAAAGGTCATTACTATTTTTAACAATTTTTTTGCAATATTTTCGTAAATGTGGATTTATCTTTAACATTAGTAAGTCATTACTTTTTTTTGAAAGCTTTAATTTTTAATTTTTATTTTCTAAAACTTATCTGTTGTTTTTTTAAAAAAATTTACACTGTGCAAAAAGGCCCGTGTGCTCGGCCGGCCCGTGGGTCATTGGCGTGCCGTGCCGGCATGGGCACGGCCCGGCTCCCCACGTGCTATGCTTGAGTCGGGGGCTAGGCACGTGGGCCGGCACAGTATGGCTCGTTTCATGAAGCGAGCGAAACAGGCCGTGCCAAAATGGGCCCGTGCCGTGCCGGGCCGGGCCGCCCGTTTGGCCGTCTCTGGCGTTAACTAAAACTTTGACCACTTGGGTGTCTTATACTCCTATCAACATGTTCCCGCTAATCTCTGTCCAGAATCTAATGCTTATATATGTGTCCCAACATTTTTTGCTTAATGTTTATGTTCTACAAAAAGCTGTGTTGTAGTCGTTGTAAACATGTTTTTGTATGTTTTATAATTTTAGTCAATGACTATATTTGGTTTTTTGGATGAAGGTACTTGACGGAGGACATCTCCCATTGCAAAAGAAGGCCTTAACTTCTACCCAGAGATATTTCTTAATCTCCATTTTTATCCCTCAAATTTCTTCCATTCCAGGTACACACTTACACTATAGTGCAATACTAAACTGGAGCTTATATGTAGGGTTAGTGGTCTAGTTATTTGCTTAGGAAATTGGTCAGAAAATTAGCATAGCATTATAATTTGTATCTATTTTCATCGCATAGACACAAGCAGATTCGTAACCGTTCTTTATTTGAGATGTTAAATATGTGCCTGAAGCCTTATTTGGTATCGAAAAGTAAATTTGGAAAAATTTCATGGTACAAAGTAGACTCTCTATCATATTCGTTTATTTTGCATCCTGCAATTTTGCTTGTCTTCTTGCACTGATATATCTTGATCCGGAGGGACGTCTTAGACAACATGTCGGAAACTGCACTCCATTCTTGTCTACTCTTTGGAGATTTTGAGCAGCTTCCCCACCGTGAAGCCGCCGTCGACGACGAGGTTATGACCGTTCACATACTTGGCCTCGTCGGAGGCGAGGAAGACGGCCGCCCTCGCCACGTCCTCGGGGTCGATCAACGGGCCAGCTTCCATCTGGTCCAGGAAGGCCGCCATTGTGGCCTTGAGCATCTCGAAGCTCATCCCAGGGTAGAGCTCTTCAGCCTGACTCATGGACAGCGGCGTCGCGACGCCGCACGGCGAGACGGCGTTCACCCGCACCCCGTGGCGCGACATCTCCCCGGCCACGGCACGCACCACGCCGAGCACGGCCGCCTTCGAGACGCCGTACGATGTTGGCCCCGTGCCGCCCACCACGCCCGACACGCTCCCCGTGAAGAGGACGCACCCGCTCCGGCGCGGCACCATGGCGCGCGCGGCGTGCTTGGCGGCGGCGACGGCGGCACGGGCGTTCACTGCCATGACGCGGTCGAACTCGCCGAGGTCCAGGGAGGCGAGCGGCGTCGGCGCGATGGAGCCCAGGACTCCGGCGTTGCTGTAGAAGATGTCGAGCGCCCCGTGGCGCGCCACGGCGAGGTCGACCGCCGCGGCGACCTGCGCCTCGTCCGTGACGTCGCACCGCGTGTACGTCGCACCAGGGCCGAGCTCTGCGGCGACGGCGCGGCCGAGATCGTCCTGGACGTCGGCGAGTATAACCTTCGCGCCATTGTTGATGAACTCCTTCGCCGACGCCTTGCCGATGCCGCTGGCGGCGCCTGTGATGACGGCCACCTTCCCGGCCAACCTGCATCGATCGATCACCATGATCCACACTTCACAACAACATACAACACATATGAACACAAAATGATCGGGAAATCATCAAGGAAACCTCTGAGAGTTCGCGGCCGTGGAGAAGTGGTGGAGGAGAAAATCCGACGATCTCTTCATTCTAACGCAAACAGAAAACCAAATCATCTTTACAGCTTACTGTAATCAAGAACAAACATGAACTCTGCTCTGATAATGTGATCAAACCTGAGAACGAAATGCATTGTTCTCATCATCATAAACTCCTCCTGATCCGATCAAAAACCAAGTTGGTCAATACAGCGCTCGAGAGGGTATTTATGCTCTGAAACTGGGCATCTCTCGCTGTGGACTTTGAGCTATCTTTCGTCAATACTGAAGTTCAGTTGTTCAACCATGGCGGTGACACGTCCGACACATGCAACATTATTGTTATTAGTTTTCTCTCTCTTTCGTTGACAATCAAGTAGCAATGACTCAAAGTTGCCTAGTTCTTTTTCCAGCGACGGCTGCTAAGCAGGTCGCCGTCAGTTGTGTAGTTTATACATCACCATGTTCAATTGGCCACAAGGATATGGTTTTATGCATCAATCATGAATCATCTATGGGTTCAGTAGTTAGGATATTATTGTTCTGTAATCTAGAAAATATGGCCACAAGGTTGGACCTGAATATGTGATAGATACTGCACAACATCCTCCAATCTGAAAGACGTAAAATTGTTTATTGAACTATTATTATTTTACAAAGACCCTGGATACACATATTTATATCCAAAGGTTAAACTAAGTCCGACTCTACTAGGATCGGATTAATATAGGATTATCTCTAAACAAAGAAACTACTGTTACAACTTCGACTCAGACACGACCCTGATCGGCTAAAAGAAAACCATCCAAGTCCGATTTTAACACAGAACTAGCAAAAAATAGAAACTAAAGTAATCTTTCCTTTTCAGGTAATCTCACCAACCAAATCTACTAAAATCATGGCGTGAATCCCATTTTGACTCGGTCTTGACTAACAGAAATTACAAATTTTGTTGTTAACACATGCCCTCAATTTCGAAGTATGGATAGACATCCTTTGGAATTCTCTCGTACGACCAATTTAGCTCCATCAACCCATTAGGTCATCGGCCCAACTGGCCCAACACAACTTTTAATGCATCAAATAGTATAAATACTCTCAGTCTTCACCCATAATCATCACCCTGCCATAATCTCTTCGTCCTCCATGCTAGCGAGCTCTCCTCTTATCTCTCCTCTGTCTCTGGCGACACCACCGAGCAAGTACATCCCTCTGTTGCATCAAAAAATGGCCATCACCATTGAAATCCCTGGGGTAAGAAACCTTAAAATCCCACTTTTTTATTTTTACCGCATTACACAGATTTGACCTAGGTTTTCTCTTATCCTTTTATCCCGTGTTCTTTGTGTTCTTCATCTTTTACTGTTCATTTAACTGTAGCACCTAAGAAACCAAATAGCCATTCCCATGCTCGATCAACCGCTATTCTATTATCTGGGGCCGATGGATAGTGAAGATCCAGTAGAGTTTATCAATGCTGAAACCAAAAGAATCCCCTTCACAAAATCCAACCCCCAACATCTCAGATTGTCACCTTAGCTTCAAATCTTGGCCCTTAAAGCTATCGGGTTGGAGAAATTGGTATCAACGCATGTCATCTTCTAAGTTCCAGTTTTGGTTCGATATCGGCATAGCTCAATGCATCGAGCTATCCTTAGCTGAAATGGAGAAAGACGAATCCCTTATCGCATCGGTTAGCTATTTCTGGTCTGATATCCTGAACACATTTCTCTTTAATCATGGCCAATGGCACCAACCTTAATAGACATAATTATGCTGACCGGCCTGGGCATATCTTCATTGGCTAACTTTATCAACATGAGGGTAAAGTGCTCCCACAAGTTAGACACCAAGGCTGCAGGAGGCTGGTCTGGTTACATCACCAAGCATGTCAAAACGGATTTAGTTTCTCATCAAGAACACGTGGCTTTCCTCAACATGTGGCTTGAAAATTTTGTCTTCTGTGGATCAACCCTGAGGCCGACAGCAAACCTGCAACATATAGCCGAAGCCCTAGCCGATGGAAAAAATTGCCTCTAGGCAAATATCTCTTGGACGTCGCTTATCATCTACTCCACCAAGTATCAACAAAACTATCGGCTGGGCAACCTATTGGTCATATCGAATACTTGTGGTGGTTCATCCAACTATGGCTCAAGCACTGTCGAAGTGGCCAATAATCCTTTTCTTAAAATGTCCAAATTTCCATCTGATTATGCAAAAGATGCCGATCCCATTTATCGTCGATGCATGTTCATTTAAAAGGAATTCGAAAGGGAGAGGGAAATGAGGAATCTTGGAAGTTGGAGTTCGAATGAAGGGATGAAATCTGGGTTTGTACCTTGGAGTTGGAAAAGAAGTTCGGGAAAGAATTCAAAGGAAAGATAGAGATAGAAATAGAGAGAAAGAGAGATTGTAAAGAGATAAGTGCATAGAGAGGGGTTTTAAATTCAAGATTTGAAATCACGGGTTCTTGCAAGGCGAAATTGTGAGGACTTGAGCATCGGTTCGAGTCTTTGGACATGTTATGGAGTTTGACGTATTAGTGAGAATTTGGTCGGTAGAGATGTAGGAGGGAGATTCGAAATTGAGAATCCTTTTTAGTGCACCAAGGGAAGAGTTTGAGATTTAGGAGGTGAATGCTAAGACTGAATTTGAATTTGGATATTCGACGGAATCTGTGGTTAGGGTTTTAGGGACGAAATCCGAATATAAAGATTCAAATTCTGACATTATTTTGGAACGGAAATTTGAGGGGACGAGTTTCGTGCACCGAGGAAAGGCATCAACGAGAGGAAATTAAATTGAGATCTACGACACAACTTAGACACGACACTTAAGGAACAATTTTTTTGCAATTAAGATTTTCACTAAATTAGCTTTTAACACCATGCGAATATCGGGGCGTTACATGCGCCACCGCCGCTGTCAAGAGAGAGAGGAAAGTGGAGTGGATAAGGATGCCCACTCCGCCCTCCCTCTCCTTATTTGCTCGCAAGTGGAGACAAGTGGCCCGGCTTGGTTTGGCTCGGTTTTTATGGGTGCTGGTTTCTTAAAAAATGTCATTTTTTAAAGAGACATCGGTTTTTCTCTAGAATTAACACTTATTTCTTCGTAAAGGTGCCGATTTTAGCCGATGGTGTTTTGTGGGCGTGCGTTTTTGTGGGAAAAGCACTATAGGTGTCGACTTTAATTTTTGGCACCTATGGTGCCATTTTTTTTTTGTGTGTTTATGTAGTAGTGATGCCCTGGCCGTCGTCGCGAAGTCCTCTGCCTCGAGCACCATGCCCTCCATTTAGTTCATATGTCATGGACAGTGGATCAGCTGCCCGTGCCTTCATTAATTGTGTCATGTTAATTGTGTCATGGAATGGAATACTTTAAGAGTATACAACAGCGAGACAATAGAGAGAGGAAATAGAGAGAGGAATACATGCGTTAAGACAAATACATTAAAAATACATAAGTGAGAAAAAGATAAAGATAGGAGAAGAAAAAATAAAGTCAATCTTATAGCTAATCTATTATATATGTTGACTCTAATTAGCACGGGCTAAGAGCAAGAATAATGATAAGCTATAAGCAAGCTATAGGCTTATATGAAAGAGAGATAAAAAAATAAAGTATTGGCGCTTATACAAGAGATTGCTCTACACTTACTTCAAGAAATATGCATTAAATTGATGGTGTAAGAAAAAGAGGAGAAAAAGTACACTTATTTCGTAGTGTACGAAAGAGAGAGGAAAAACCATATAATTAATCTTATAACTAACCTATATAAATGTTACATCTATAATAGGTTTATAATTAGTAGTGAGCTATAGTATTAAACTTGCTTTAATATCTTTAATATCTAGGAGTGAGTTTTACTATTAAACTTTCTAGCAAGGTCAATAGTACAGCCTATTGCTAGTTTCAATTTGTTCCACGTTATCTTCATCTAAATTAAGAGGCATCTTTTCTCATTCATCACTATTTTTTTTATTTTTACATGGCCCATCTATATTTTTTTTCTCCGCTTTCTTCTTCTCCACCAGCTCGTGCAAGAGCAAGGCAGACCAAGAAATCAGATCTAAGTATCTAAGATACAAGACTTGATGCCTGACAAATCAAATCGAAGCAAGCAAAACCATGTATAGGAAATTGTTGGATTGAATACAATCATGCATCGCCGTGGGAGACGGAAAGAAGTCAGGCTGCATCTCTGAAATCAAGGCATTTCACCATTGCCGCCATGGACCATGGGCCTAGCTCTCTCAAAAGCTCATTTCCATCGCCATGGCTTGAGCCTCTTCCATGCTCCTGTTCTAGCCAACCTTGAGCTTAAATCCAAGAGGTATTAACTAGATTTGAATGAGGAGTTCACCTTGACGGCATGCAGTAGGCGGCTACGAGCGCGCCTGGCCACCGACCAGTGATTGCTATTTCGGTTCGAAATCTCGGAAATTTCTGAAATTTTAGTAATTTCGCACCCTACCGACAAGTCGATTTTATCGACCAAAAATTTCAGATTTTCTCAAATTTTTGGTGAAATTGGTCCAAGTTTATTCAAAGTCAGTTAAAATTTATTAAAATTATAAAATCGGTCAAAAAGTGCCGAAAATCACGAAATTTCATAAAATTCGGTCATACCAAAATCACCGAAATTGAAAGTGCAAACCTTGCCTCCAATCGCGGCGACCCGCACCCCATTAGCGCTGCCGACGAAGTTGCCGTAGAGTACTGCAACGGGCGAGTCGTTGGGTCGTGGTCGTGATGAGATCAGTGAGCCCATTTTCTTGGAGCCCAGCGCTTATTTAATCTATTGAATCTTCGGACTAAAATATAGATAAATTTAATCTATGTCATATCGAATGAATATTTTAGTCTATTAAATATAGACCGTTTACAAAACATATTTATAAGATTATTCACGAGACAAATCTAATAAACCTATTTAATAAGCTTATTTAGTTCATATTTAATTTTTAAAATTAATGTTTAAATATTCGATAAATATTCGATGTGACGAGTTTAGTTTCTTCGTCTTAGTCTCTCGCTCTCGCTCTCTTCCGTTTTCTCCTCGAGCGCATCGCCCGAGCCGAGGTGGAGTTTTTATCGCCGGCGCTGAAACCTGTTTACCTACTCCGAGAGTAAGTTGCTATAAACCAATTATATACATATATAGAAGAGAGATAAAGAAAAGTGTAGAGTGTTGTCTCTTACACAAGACTACACATACTCAAAATAAACTGTTCAGACGTGCCGCCGAGCTCCGCACGAGGTCGTCCTCGATGTCGGCGACGATGACCTTGACGCCATTCTTGCTGAACTCTGCGGCTGTCGCCTTGCCGATGCCACTGGCTCCGCCGGTGATGACTGCCACCTTGCCGGCCAACCTCTGTGGGAGCTGGACGCCATGGAGAAGCCACTGACGACTAAACCAGCAGACCAAGCCGTTGTTCCAATAACTATCTTCGTCTCCCTGTAACACACCAGGATCATGCATAGTACTGCATATTCTGTCAGCTATATATAATCAGCTCTTGATCATCATATAACAAAAATATTATTAGCTCTCACATATACACAATATATATATATATATAATTAGCTCTCATTATTATATAGTAAAAGCCCTATATGTAATTAATATCTTGATCAAACTCATATATGCTACCTGAGAAGGATCCTTTGGTGAACATCTTGCTAAGAAAATTAATGCTAGTTACAGACAGAGCTAACTAGCTAGCAGGCTAGCAGCTGCTTATTGCCTTATTATTAGGAAATGCAGGGCAGATTAATCGAGCTAAGCTGGTCGTCGCCGTTGGCTCGAGAGATGCTGACAGAGGGCACCCTACTTAAGGAGGCCAGCAGATGTTATGCCTTAACGAAGGTTGCGAAGTGTTTATCTTTTTCTACAACAGCTACTTTCTTGGTTTTGGTCTTGGTCTCCGTGAGTTAATTTGTCAAATTAAAACCAAAGAAGAGACTAGCTGATGGAAGGAGGATGTTTCTTCGTTTCTTACAACCCCCATTTCTTTCAGCTTATTCGCTTGATTGTTAATTTTCTGATAATTGCTTTAGGACTTAAAAATATAATTTATCAAAAAATAATATTCCTTTGTCGTATTTGTTAGACCAGTTATTATTCTGAGCTATTTATTAGTTTATTTTTATTCAAAATATTTAATCTTTACAATTAAGCAGATAATGTACGGTAATATATATAATCGAGAGAAAAATAAAAAATACATTAGTTAAGCTATAAGCATAGGTTTGGACAATTCTTTCGCTAGCTGTTATAGAGGAGAAAAATTCTGAGACCAAGAAGTCTCGATCATCATCAGAACGTTAAAGTGTTTCAATTTTATAACTGAATTAAAGTTTTGAGTTGATCAAGACAGATAGCTTAGTTTCATATCATTATTTTCCCACGCTGTTATAGGTGTCATTCCTTCGTAGGCACTAGAATATATACGAGCCCACTTGAAGAAACCGATCGACCGAGCCTGAAAATTAAAAGGAATGTACTGGACGATGGGAATATATAACTCGATCGATCACAAATGAACATGCATGACCACAGTGTGCGTGATGATCATTGATAATTATCTTAGCTAATTGTTCAAATCCCGTGTGAGTTTTGTTAGAACGCATGAGATTGACTTAGAGAACATGAGAACTTCTTGAAATATTTTTATGCATATGCCGCGCCGGCGCCGTGATGCGAAATGCATGACTCCTGCAAAAGTAAGCGGTTGAATTTTCTTGAAGATTGACATAGTACAAGTTCATGCATGGCGACAAGGTCAATTCGACCATTAATTTCCTGGACAGATATAGTATATTTTTGGAGAGAAATGATCTCGACATATACCGTGGCGGCGTACGTTATTCTCCTTTTTCTCAACTAGCTGGTGCCTGGTGGTTGTGGGTGTGTATGTTTGTTGAAGCAATCAAGTCTTAATTAATATATATATATAATGTACTTAATTTGTCGTGATTGATAAAACTGTTGATAGCTAAATTTAGCTAAAATAACAAAGTTTAGCTAAATTTTAAGAAAGAAAAATCCCAAACCTTCTATACAAAGTCTAACCAACCTTAGATATACGACCGAACCGTGCTATAAGAGTTAGAAAATAAATTTAGAAGCTAAAAGCTAGAAAACATGAATTTTAGAGATTCTCACTACTTGACTACTCACAAGCTACAAACTACTTTCTATGTTCATTATTGATTTATTCAAATAGGGCCTAAGCTTATACTGGAGAAAAAAATTTAAATCATTTTTGATAGATTTTGCCTCGTTATAACATACGGATATATAATTAATTTAAAGTTAACACCAATATATTATATTGGGCTCTCTCTTCTCTCTCTTTTGTTCAATTCTCATTATTGATACAGTATTCCGTACATGGCATGAAGCAACGACTTGATGCTTGCATTATGCATGAAGAATCGCCGATAATTAACATCACACATACGTACCACAAAGTCATTGCGGTAGTGCTACATGAGTCCATAAACACAACTTTTCATCATTTCATGTAAAAATTATGCGGCCGGTCAAGCTTGCCCAGCTGCTAGCCCATTCATTTCGTTATTCAAGCTCACACGTAGAACAAGATTAGTCCACTTCAACGCTGGGCTGAAAAATAAAAATATGAAAATGACACTATGGGAATTACAGAACAAGTTCGCGTTTGTTCTGAGACGAAGGGTCTAAACTGAAATCTGGTCTCGTAGAATTATTTTCACACGCCCTACTTTTTTATTCCAACGATGACGACGATGAGGTTATGCATGGATGACACCTGTGCTAGGTACCTAGCAGTCTGCTATTACTCCATTAATTCAAATATATTTTGTTTATCCAAGGTCTCTGATGTTATATATGCTTTTACCATTAACTTTTTTTATAATATATCATCAATAACTACAAAATTCATATTAAAAAATTTCACATAAGAATCTAATGGTACTACATAACATGCATATAAACACACATTTTTAATATAATGATTAGTATAAATTTTCAATTATTGATTCAACAAGAACGTCTCTTGTAGTTTCAAACGGAGGGAGTAGTACGATTCAAGGAGCTGGAGCGTCAGCTCCTTTGTGCACCGAGTAGCCACCGTCGACGACGAGGTTGTGGCCGTTCACGTACTTGGCCTCGTCGGAGGCGAGGTACACCGCCGCCGAGGCCACCTCCTCCGGCCCCATCATCATGTCGTTCGCGTCGACGTCGATCATCTGCTTCAGTTCGTCGCTCAAGCTAGGGGACGACATCATGGACACCTTGTCCTGTAGAACCGGCGTCCTTGTGGCGCCCGGCGAGATGGCGTTCACCCGTAGGCCATGGCGCGCCAGCGGCTCCGCCGCCGCGCGCACGATGGCGATGACGGTGGCCTTGGTGATGGAGTGCGTGGCGACCGCGGGGAGAGGGAGGATGCCGATGACGCTGGACGTGCAGAGGATGACGCCGCTGCGGCGAGGCGCCATGACGCGCGCGGCGTGCTTGATGCCAGCGAGCGATGCGCGGGCGTTCACCGCCATCATGAGGTCGAAGTCGTCGAGGTCCACGGACGCCATGTCGTCCTGCGGGAACTTCCCCGGGATGGCGGCGTTGTTGTGCATGATGTCGAGGCGGCCGTAGCGCCTCACGGCGAGGTCGACGGCCGCAGCGACCTGCGCCTCGTCGCCGACGTCGCAGCGCGTGTACGTGGCGTCCGGGCCGAGCTCCGCCGCCACGGAGTGGCCGAGGTCATCCTGGACGTCGGTGATGATCACCTTGGCGCCATTCCTGATGAACTCCGCGGCGGTCACCTTGCCGATGCCGCTGGCGGCGCCGGTGATGACAGCCACCTTGCCGGCCAACCTCTGGGAGCTGGACGCCGTGGAGAAGCCACTGGCTATTAGACCAGCAGGCGAAGTCGACGTCGTCCTCATCCTTGGGCCAACCACTCTCTTCGTCTCCCTGAGACACGCACGGCCGGGTCACGCTCGGTCAGATCAGTACAAGTAATCGTGCACGTGAAACGTATTTCTTCCTAGCTATAACATGTATCGTAGAAATATACTTACATCAAAATTTTACCGTGTATAAGCCGAAACCTAAAGTATTTGTTGCACATTTTTCTTGCATATAGTCTAAATAATTCACAAAACTTATGAAAAGCAGACGATCGAATTGAACTCATACCTGAGGAGGAGTTGCACTGTTGATCTGAACATCCTGGTCGAAACGGAGCAAGCTTATTCTCCTAAATACTAGTATATATTAGCAAGGTAGCTAGACAAGAAAACAGAGGCAGAATGGAGCTGAGCTGATCGTCGTTTGCTCGATCTATTCGAGAGGTGTGATGACAAGATGAGCACCCTGAACCTCCTTAAGAAGGCTAGCAATAAGCGCGTACGTATGTGTGCTTGCATTTGGTCTTTGGTCACGCCATGAGTTTTTTTTTGTTTATATAGTATAGATAGATTTTTTTTGAAAGATTCATCCAATTGACCGGCTATCTATAATAATTCTATATATGTTGTAAGAAGGAAGATAAATAAGTTGCAAACGCGTTAAATTGAATTCGTTTCATGTTGATAGATCATAATTGGCGTTAGTTAATTAATCGGCTATGCAGAAAGGCAGATGGTCATCGCAAGCGTTCATTTGCGGACTTTTATGAATCTCGTGACCAAGTGCGTCGACTGCTGCTGATGCTAATTTTCGTTCCTAGAAAATAACATAATGCCGTGTAGTTTATTTGTCTATCTTATACTTGCATATACTAATCGGATACTATGAGAAAATTCATGAGAGTTAACATAAAAAATACTCCCGGCAACCACTTATTTGTGATCAGGGAGAGAATTGGATAAATTATATCTTACTAGTAACATGCTACGTTGTAATATAATCGATAACTCCTTTTTAAATCAAAGCATACATGCAAACCAGAAAAAGAAGCAAATCTCGAATAACATGTAAACCAGAAAAAAGAGTAAATCTCGAATAACCTCTCGCAATTAAATCTATACGTGCATACACACATAAAAATAAAAAATAATATAAAACAAAGAAGTGGACTCTGATTTTCGTCAAGTGGACTCTGATTTTCGTCTGTTGAATTATGAGTAAATAAGAGAAAGAGATTAGAGGTGCATTATAAGTGACTAGTAACATACCCGTACTAACGCTACAGTAACATAATTGATCACTCCTTTTTAAATCCAAGCATGCATGCAAATTAGGAAAAAAACAAATCTCAGATAACCTACATGCATGCAAGCTAGAAAAAAGCAAATCTCGGATAACTTCTCGTAATTAAATCCATACATACATGCACACAATAAAAATAGAAAATAATAATAAAACAAAAAAGTGGACTCGATTTTCGTCCGTTGAATTATAAGTGAATAAGAGAAAGATGTTAGATCGAACCGTTGGTAAGATGCATTATAAGTAGTAGAGATGATAGAGACTATTAATAATGATTGATTACTTGAGTAATCATTAGTTTGAAGTTTTTTTAATCCGATCATATTATATTAATAATGTAGTAAGTTTGTTTGGTAGGACTTCAGTTTTATTTTTATCTTAAAAATATGAAACAAACTAAAATAATATAGAAAAATAAACTATAAAGCTAAAACGTAAACGGGATTTGACCACCCCACAGCTCTAGTCTAAAAAAAGCCTTGCCAAATAGGCTCTTGCTTCTAAGGCTCATAAGCCGAGGTGTTATTGTCTCATATGCATTCCGAACAAGTGACCTATATCCACTACCATTAGCCCACATTTCAACAAAGAGAATAAACTCACGAATGAAAAACCTTAAGTTAATAGTAGAGTCAACTACCGACTCTATCTATTACCATAATCAATCTAATAGTTTATTATAAATAATAGTTAGATATATATTTATAATACATCATTAATACTTGATCATATCTTACTATCTGACAAGCCTTTTTAGCTGCATTTGAGTTGGCTAGATATATATAGCCCATTCTTCTTATCTCTCTTCCAATTCAACACAAACCTAAGGTGACAATTTCTTAGCCGTTTACATCATCTTATTTCTTATTAGACTTACATAACTTTATTGTACCTGCTGGTGGATCACAAGATGCATTAATGATGATCCTAGTTATTAAAAAACTAATGCCAGTGTTATAGATATATATGGTGTACCACGTATGTCTGCACTTGCTTTCACTAAAAATACCGCATATCTATTCATTGAAAATACCACATATTTATTTCTATACGAAATATGAAAGAAATTCCTAAATATTGGTAAAGATGCAAATAAGAAAGTAATCTTGTCCACTCAAGAAAGTACTATGTAGTCCGTCTCGGTGATGATAGGATCATGTCTACCTATATCCTATTTGGATCACGAGTTTTAGTTAGACAAAAGGTCCTATCCTGATGTAAATACAAAGCCTCCTAGGAGAAGAGGACTTCATATGTCTTACACCACGCCACATCAAGTTCACGTTAGGAGAAAGCCTTTTTCACTAGTCGTCGATTACAACCCGCTGTTTTGTTCATCGAGATTAGTTTGATAGACTAAATTAGTTAACTTGCTCCTCTTCATACTCGATGTGATAGATTATATATAAACTGAAATAGAATTATTACTCATATCTCGAGCCTGAACCAGTGTAAAAATGTGTGTTACCTTATTTTCTACCTTATGTATCTCAAATACCATGGTTAAGATAACCCGTGGATAATAACTTGCATATTATGACGTAAGTTTCCTTGCACCGCATTATTTGGCTTACAAACATAAAACTTCTCCAAATAAAATAAATACGCGGCAGTGACGACGATGCATATGACACTTGCACAAGCTAAGTACGTAGTTGAATTTTCTTAAAGATTGACAAGCTCATGGTGACAATGTCAAATTGAACCGTCGATGTTCTGTACGTTTTTATTAGAAATGTTCTAGATAGAAACTGCGGCATTTTTAACTTATTATTGTTCTGCTTTTTTTTCTGTTCAGTTCAATGTTGAAACAATGAAGTCAACTTCAAAGTTTGACAGTGAACGAAACAATGATAGATAAAGGAACGTTCTCCAAATGTCAACGACTGAAATAAAATACACCAACTACGTTGTGTTCTCTTTTTCAATCAAGATGAAACAACACAACATCTTTTTTATTGTCATATAGCTAGATTTGTTTGGAACGTCCTTTCATAACTTTTGGGTTCAAGCCGCCCAATAACGTTGCTAATTTGTTTGGAGTTTGGCTGAAAGGTTTACATTCTTGGCTAAAATACCAAATCTTTATAGGGATTGCAACAATGTGTTGGGTGATGTAGCTCTAAAAATGATATTGTTGCTCGGAGGCGAATCGCGGCGGCAGAGGTCTCTTCCCCCGCCGTCGCCGGCGCCGACGGTTCCAGCCGGCCGCCCACTCTCCCCCTCCTTCCTCCACCGCCTCGCCGCCGCCCGAGCGGTCGCCGGCAAAGCCGTGCGACCGCAAGGACGGTGGCGGCGGGGCTTCTCGCTGCTTGCGACGAGACGGCGACGACAGCTGGACGGCGGCAGGCGGCGGGGATGGCGGCTGGCGGCGGAAGCGGCGGCTGGTGGCGAGGATGGTGGCTGAAGGAGGACGGCCCAAACCCGAGCTGCTTCGGCCAAATCTGGCGGCGGCCGTTCATGCCGTGCATGACGACGCCGAGCTGCGCGACCCAGAACGCAAGGAAGCACGCGTACTCAAGCGGCGCGGCGCCGTGGCTGGGAACCGGCGCGAGCAGCGGCTGGGACGACTTGAGCCTGGGCGGCAGGAAGAGGAACACGGCACGGGCACCGATTCAGGGCTCAATGTCGAACCAACCGATCCAGGGGATGGCGGCTGACGGCGGAAGCGACGGCTGGTGGCGGAGATGGCGGCTGAAGGTGGACTCCAGCCGGATCTGGCGGCGGCCGCGGGGGCTACGGCAGCCGTCGCCCTCAGCGACACGAAGCACGGCAGCATGGATGACTGGCTGCGCGGTGGCGCGGAGGACGCGATCGGGTGGCCAGAGCTCCTAGCGACACCGCACGGGGCGCCAGCCTGGGCGGGTGAGGTGGCTCGAGTCCGAGGCCGCCGACGACGTGGAGAATGGGTTGTGCTCTGACGCGCTCACTGGCGAGGAGAGGCAAAACGGACGGCATGGAGTTCCAACTGCGGTGGCACGGCGGCGACGTGGCGCCGATGGTCAAGCTAACCGACCACGGCTTCCACCCGCTGCTGCCGCACCACGGGCACCGACTCGCGGCGACGGCCAAGTGCCCGGAGTTCGCGCGCGGGAGGCGGACGTGCTCCCGCACCGACGTGTTCTGCCTCGGGCTGGTGCTGCTCGAGGTGGTCACCGGGAAGGTGCCGTCGACAAGGACGGCGACCTGGCGGAGTGGGCGCGGCTGGCATTGAACCATGAGTGGTCGACGAACATACCGATGTGGAGATCGTCGCCGACCGAGACCGCCACGGCGACATGCTGAGGCTCACCGAGGTGGCCCTGCTCCGCGTCGTCGTCGAGCCCGACCGCCGGCCCAAAATGCACGAGCTGTGCGCGGCGGTTGCTCCGTCGCCGGCCGCGGAGGGCGAGGGGATGCGGAGGCCACGGAAGGTGAGGTCGTCGTCGGCGGTGGACTGGCGCGGCTACAGGGGGGTACGGGCGGCGGTGGTGGCATGTTGGCTTGGCGTGGGAGGTGTGGCGAGCGGCGACGGCGTGGCTGTATAGCACGAGGGTGCCTTAGCCAAAAGAAGAAAGGAAAAAAAGAAAAGAAGAAAAAAAAAGAAAAAAAGAAAAAGAAAATAAAAAGAAAAGAAAAAGAAGAAAAGGATAAAAAAACATGAGAGCCAGGGGTTGACCAGCCTTTGTGCAGGCTTTGGAGGTTTTGATGGCAGCCATGGGGTATTGTATGGTTGTCGGTTTCCGGCTTGCGGCGGTCCGCGGTGGCGACGTTGGTTGGCAAGGGTCGGTGCGGTGTTCGCCTACGTCGTGAAGACGGGGCTTGCGGCGATGGCTTTGTGCAACGACTATCTGGCTTGTTGGCTTGGCGGAGAAGGCTAAACGCGGGTGAGGCAACGAGACCAGGTCGACTCTCTGCAGCGGCTCAGCTGTTTAATGGAGAGCGGGGAAGTAGGGCAACTACTCTCTCTATGACGGCGATCAAAGAAACAGATCTGTGATGAGGAGTGTAGTAGCGGGCGTGACGTGGCCCTCGCAAAGAGGAGTGCGGTAGCGGACGTGACGTGGCCCCTGCGAAGAGGAGTGCAGCAGCGGGCGTGGCGTGGCCCCTGCGAGTGGCGAGGTGGTGTCCAATGGCAGATGTGGTGAGGCCCTCGCGTGTTAAGTCCTATAAAAGATCCGGATCTGGTGTTTTTTCACCCCGTCGGGTGGGGTTTAGCGTGCAGCGGCACAGCGGCGATGAGTACGACGTGACGAGGACCTTTTCGGTGCAGTGCGGTCTGTCTTTCCCTAATATCCAGTTGAATCAGAGCTCTGCTGTAAGGTTTGACGACCAGTTCTGTGTATGTTAGGTGGGTGTCGTCGTATTAGGCTTGATTTGTTGGCCGTATGGGGTGAGTTGGAATCTTTTAGGTTGTTGTATAGGCTCGAGTTGAGTGTTTTCCTGTGTTAATGTCCCAATCTAACCGAGCGAGTTTCTCTTCTTTTTTTCTTCGTTCCTGCCTATGACCTCTCAGGACTATAATTTTATATTTTTTCCTACTGTATCAATGAAACATGTGCTATCTTACATTATCACAGACCACTTAGACGTAGCACCTAGGCTCCAACCCGACAAAATAACAACGAAATACATTGACCAAAGGTCATACAGGGCAGCAAACAAGAAAAGCCCAGCAAACTACCCCTCAATTCGATTCCTCATGTTCCAACCCTTCACAAAGAGGTGCAACACGATAGTCTCCAACAAATTGCAACCGTTTTCTTCGTCTTTAAACAAAACATCATTGTCACGTCTAATATGTCTTCTTTGAAAATAACATTTCAAATAACATGTAAACAAGAGTTATTTTATTTTTTATTAAAAACAATATCATTTTTTTAAACAAAACGCATACATCCTTTCCTTGGTGGTACTAAGAGACCATATTTTAATCTATTATCTTAAAAAACACACACCAACTATAGAAGATATTTTTTATAAAAAAAACAGTACAGGATGACCATGGTAGGTTGAAATAGTCTGTACACCACGATCAAATATGATGTTTTCTGAGAAAACACCAATTATGTAGTAATAAAGTTATGGATAGTAGTACAGGCTTTAATTAAAAAATTATTATCAATATGTTATTATTTTTCAATTGTTATACATATTTGGTACTTAGCTTTATATTATTTTTCCTTTTCATAAAAATAAGTTGAAAGGTTATTTCTTACCTGTAGGAGTTAATGAGAGTAGTTGGCCTCTCCTCTAATTATTTTTTAAAAAAATGAAAGTTGATCGTGAGGTGATGACAAACATCATCACTATTTAGTATAGATATAACTTCTCTCATTACATAAAGTTTTCTAACTTTTACATGTTATATATATAAGTGTGTTTTAATAGAATTTTAGTGAGATCAGCAATCAATAATATTCTAAGTTGGAACTAATATGCTCTCTCTTCTGTCGCTCTTTGGGTCGATTCATGATCAAAACAGTACCCCATAGATGAGCTAAGAAATGACTTTTTTTTAAAAGAAGAGAGAGGTCAGGCACTAAATGAATCAATTGTTTCATCCCATTATCTAGACAGCTAGGCTTAGTAGAGCTCTAACTAAAAAGCCCTAGTGGCAAAATATATAGCAGGTGACATTAATTAAAGCCCAAGCATTTTCACAACAAAACCATACAGACTGAGAAAAGAAATTCTAGGGGATTGAGTGACAAACTAAAAAGACAACATCTCATAGATCCTCCCAAACTTCATCAGAGCTCCTTATCTTCATTGGTCAGCTTCTTCAATTAATCAAGACTTATGTTGCCTCCTCTCCATCCATGTTGGGAGTATTACATCTGCCTCAAACACCCGCTTGAGAAGTTGACAATATTATTCGTTTAAACACTCACCGAAAGGGATCGGAGGAGGATTTAAAGAGGATTAAAATTCTAAATTAAACTTTCTTAATTTCCTCCCATCTCTTTCTTACAGTGATTAAATGCATAGACTCTTTCTTGATTTTCCACCGGGTTTGTGCAGGATCGACGAAGATTCAAATAAAAAGCAAATTAAATGGATTAGATCAACAGGCTTGACAGTCCATTCAAGCTTTGTTTCTGGAAGTTGATTGGATTACCTATATATACGCCGCCATATTTTTTATGAAAAAATAGTCAAACACTTATTTACATTGTAAGTCTTCAAAATTACATATGTAATTTTAATGAATTTATGTTGCAACTCCCAAAATTACACACACATATAAGTTCATGTAGGTACGATCTTATAAACGTATATAGTTCAAAACAAGCCCATTCACACCTTAACAAGCCTATAAACAGCAACCAATATCATCCTTAGGAGGTCCATGGATAATAAACATATAAAATATAAAATCTGAATGCAAAACAAACAAATTTATGACGACACAAATATAGCGTTTCAGTTCCAGATTGCCTAGAAAATGACTTGATGTTGCCGATGCATGCATCATGCATGACAAATCGCCATGAACATCAGACCTACGTACTCCCTCAGTTTCATATTATAAGTCAACTCAGTTTTATTTTGTCGATGTTCTATATCGGCGGCAATAATAAAAAAGGTTGCACAAGATCTAAAAATGAATTGAGTAAAAGGTTTAATGATTTAGACATGTTCAGCCTTTCTCGATGAGACGTAATATCCTACTTTTGTTTGGATTGTAACCATCGGGTGTTGTATTCATCTGACGATCTAATCATGGTTATGTCTTTGGAGAGCTCCTTACCACCTTATATAGTTTAGGGGACAAAGTTAAAAAAACTAACCGAACACAGTTTCAGCCTCTTAATCTATATATGGTAGTGTTCAGCCAGGAATATATACCCTGCCATAGAACACAAGACAACACTACGACTAAGTCATACTCTATCACATAATACATGGATCCGGCTCATCATCTATCTCTAGTCGAATATACAGACCGTGCGGATACCTGATACCCGTATCCTCCATATCTTAATCTTCTTTAATTTAACCAAGTTTACTTAAAAATCAATACCTATAACATAAAATTATTCTCATTAATATATTATAAAATATATTTTGATAGTGCATTTATTTAATGTTGTACGACTCCCTTTGTTCCCAAATATAACCATTTGTTATACACAACATAAAAATTTTCAGAATATTGATTCCAGTAAATAGGAATTTAATTATTTTCAGCCAATCAGTTACTTAGAAGTGAAACCAAAGCAATTTAAAATTAAAATTTTGGCTAATGAGGTGACTGAAAGGACCTTATTCTTAATTTTTGCTAAACATCCTTCAAAATGCTTATATTTACAAAGAGGATTTTGATATTAATACATTTTCTTATAAACTACATCAAAACATTAACTTAGGCCATGTTCTAAAGAGCTACTACTTATTTTTTTGTTAGCACGCTTTTAAACTGATAGAAGATATGTTTCGTACAAATATTTTTATATAGAAGGTACTTTTAAAAAATCAAATAAATTTATTTTTAAAATTAATACTTAGTTAATTATATTAATTATGTAGTAAGTGTATTTCTCATTTTATGTGCAGCCAAACAGCCAAAACCATCCACCTAAACTAAAATGTGATAAAATACACAAGATAAACTTATATTCCCTCGCTTCCATAATATAAGGGACTAAATGTGTTTTTATTCAAAAGTTAAGAAAGTAGCAAAAGGACATGTGACAGGACAAAAGGTGATGAGTGAAAAAATAAAGTTGTAAAAAACTTAGTACGTGGGAAATAAACTAGAACAAAGTGGACGGTGGGAAATACACTAATATAAAAATTGAAAATTGGTAGGTGGAGAACATAGTATTATCTTGGGATCCTAAATCACTTATATTTTGGGACTAGTTTGAAAGAAAAATCCCTTATATTATAGGACAAAGGGAGTTGTTGACATAAAATCTATAATAACACATGAAAGTCTGAAAGATTTGCTTAACTTTGCTACGTCTTAAATTTGGGATTCAAGATGTGCCAGTTAGTTTGGAATTAAACTAATAAACCGATCTGTCAATACTGATACAGTGTAGTAGATACAGGTCCAATGGTTAAACCATCCATTGGTTGAAGATCCGATGCAGATAGATTTTGAATGTATATCGGGTAACTAATCGATATATCTTATTACTGAAACCCACAATAATGATAATTCATCGGCTAGACCCCCCGATGAATGTTGCAAAAAACCTATCGACTTACTAGAATTAAACTTATTAGCAGTAATCTAATAGATCGAATCTAATCGAGGAAGTATAAGATTAAAGATAACAAGAAAGATCTATTTAGCCGATAGATTAAAAAATGTAATGGATATATCGATAAATCTAAAACAACAATAAATACGAACTTAGTCAGAATATCGGACCTAACCGACAAAGTCCTAACTAAGCCGATGTAACTCTAAACAGTGATGCGGTTAAACATAGAATCAAAAAATATATCTAATAGGCAACGCTTGCATCAACTTGAATAGAATATCAAACATAACTGAGAAAGTTCTATCCAAATCGATACAAGTGAATCTATCCAAATCGATACAAGTAAAGTTTGACGGAACTTACTTTCTCGCTGAAGATTAAAATAAATCGATGCAACCTGCTCGAAAACAAGAACCCGTCGAAAGATTGACGATGCATCGAAATTTTATTGTATTGATCTCTAGATTAAAGATCTCGGGTATATATATTTATACCTTCGGGTTGATATAAATCTAAATCGGACACGGGATAAGATTTTTCTAACAAAAAAGAAGATATAACAAAAAATACAAAACTATCTTGTCAAGGCTTTCACAATTTCTCCTTAATTCAGCCTTATCTATACAAAATTTTATCAATTAACTTTTTTCTTAACCAAATCTATTAAAGATTTAACTGTATCGAATTTTGATCGATGTTAATACGAGTATATCGCTAGCTGTAGAGCTACATGCATGTACATATTATGCGGTCAAGTGACCGGCTGCTTGCCCATTCAATTCGTTAACCGATTTAAGTACATAGAACAAGATTAGTCCACTTCAACGATCGGCTGAACATTTTAAAAAATGATAAGTATATTTGTATGGAAACTACAGAATACGTGCACGGGATCTAAACTCACATCTACTCTCATAGAAATATTTTCGCACCCTTTATTCCAAGTACGACAACTATGACACCTGCTGCTGGATGCGGCTTTTCCTATTTCATGTTTCCATATGAGATATATATGTCACGTGTTTATTGGTTCTTTTTCTAGTGGGTCTTCATACCTGTTTCTTTTTAATATAGTTGGAAACAACATCATTAACTTTAATAACAGATTTTAGGCGCCACACAGATAGAAATTGCTGACGGGAAAAAGAATGATGACGCCATTTATCTCAGTTCTCCCATTAAATCCTTGAGCACCCAAACAACTAACATCTATACCTGTATTAGCATCCTAATAAATTAAGTTCTCTCGTATCAAAGCACCGGCATCGACGCCAGGCATCACAACTGCATGATGCATGAGCAATTGTCCCATATTCTTGGACGATACGTCTGTCGTAACGGCGTCATTCACAAATCTTTCTCAGCCTGATGATTCGTTCGTTGGCCTGGGAATGACGCAAATAGAAACGGTAAGATGGATCAATATATTCTCTTTCACAATTTGTTAAATTAGTTGAATCTGAGTTGAGTTATCTCATAAACAAACCTCTACATACAAACAACTAACACTACTATAGAAACATGGATTGATACCAGTTGAAAAACCTCTAAGGTACTAAATTTTCCAACCGACACCCAGCAAACGACACTAATGAGGTTCGAGAAATGCAAAAAAAATATGGAGCAGCTCCTCATCACCTCTCACCCCAGAGCATCCCACAACGTATTCATCAACATCTATCTAACAAAAAACAGATGACCCAGAGCAACACCCAATGCATGTTTCCCTCAAACACAGATGACCAAGAGAAATATTTTCAAGAACTTCAAAGAACAAAATTATAGAATTAAAATACACAGATCATCATCCAAGAACATAGATCTGCACAGGTCAGCCGCCGTCGCCGCATAGTTCATGGCGAGGAAGGGAGACGAGGCGACCGACGAGGACCTCCAAGGGAAGAGAAGAGGGCCCTACCATCGATGGGACAACAGATCCACCAGCTGCACCTTTCCCCACGCCGCCTCGTCGGCCCGAGCCGTCATCAGATCCATCGACCAAAGAAAAGTACAGCGGGGATCCAATGGAGAAGCACCGCCGGAGAGGGGATAGACGGCGACGTTGGCCGAAGAGGAAAAAACTCTCTCAAGGAGAGCTCGCCCCTTTTCGGCAGAGGCTGCCATAAAGCTTGATTCACTTCTTCGTCGCTTGAGTTGGGGAGAGAGGGAAGGAGCGAGGCCACGGGCCGAGAAGAGGAGGCGGTGGAGACGAAGGAGGAGGGAGGCAGCTGGAGAAGAGAGGAGGAGGAGATAAGCGAAGAGGAGAGGAGTGAGGCAGAGGTGGAGAGGAGATAGAAAAAGAGAGGATGCACATAGCGGCTCGGCTCACGCATAGGTGCCAGTTTTTTATAAAACCGGTACCGATGACTCACCTATAAAGGCCGATTTTAAAGAACCGGTACCGATAACTCAGATATAAGTGTCGGTTTTCATTTGGAGCCGACACCTTTCTCTGACAAGAGTAATAGGTGTCGGTTCCTATTAAGAACCGACACCTATCTCTCTATAAAGATGTTTTTTTCGTCCCCCTCGAGCGCGCGTGTGGGCGAGAAAAATACTATAGGTGTCGGTTTTAACTATTCCGGCACCTATAGTGACATCTCCTTTGTATCTTTCTGTAGTAGTGTAAAATGGCAGTTGTGTTGATCATTCCCTTTTTGCAATTTTGATGTGAAATACTATAACAAATAAAATCAGGATCATGGAGTAAATGAAGATTCTCAGACCAGAAAAGCTTTGGAAAAAATGATGCCAAAGGTCGAATGAATTTAACTATGAACAAGAAGCTTATAACTTTTACAAAGCATATGCTTGTGAGAACGATTTCAGCATTAGAAGAAGCGGCTATCATTATATGGGAAATACTAAAATTATAAAGAACATGACATTTTGTTGTTCTCATGAAGGTATTTTCCTCATATCTTTTTACCGAGACATTATCTTTTTATTAGTATATTAGATTTAAATAAGTTCATTGTATAACAGGAACTAGAGCCCTTTATAAAAGAGCAGAAGTGTGAGGTACCACCGGAGGTAGCCCAAACTAAAGAAAGAAGGCTGAGCGGATCGGATCGAAAGTCTTCGAACTGAGATTGGAAACCAGACCCCGGGCGTGGTCGGCCTTCTAGCCCGGCCTCGGCTCCTAAGTCCGACCTCCATGCATGGTCCCGACCAGAACGGAGGTCGGTCGCCTCTCCTCGAGAAATATATGGAGAAGAAATCATTAGAAGATGTCAAGTTTTTTATTCTATTTAGGTTGATGAGGTTGATTTAATAACAAATATTTTTTGGGTTGACTCTAAAATGATTGCTGATTGTGAAGACTTTGGAGATGTTTGCTGTGACACAACATACAAAAAATTGGATGATCAACGCCCTTTTGGTTTGCTTGTAGGAGTAAATAATCATAAGAAGATGACTGTTTTTGGCGCTGCACTTTTATATGATAGGACGGCTGATAGTTTTTTTTGGTTATTTTATACCTTTCTAAATGTTATGTCAGGAAAGAAGCCAAAAACAATTTTGACAGATGAAGACACGCCCATGGCTAAAGCAATCAAAATAGTTCTTACAGAAACTCATCATTGGATATGTGTATGGCATATGAATCAAAATGCCTGCAAGCATCTTGCTGGGTGTGTTAAGGATTATAAGAAATTTAATAGTGCTGGGTCTGAAGAAACATATTCCATATCTACTAATTGTGCTGAAAAATTGGCAGAAGACATAGAGAAATGCTTGAAAATCATATGCAATCCAGATTTAGAGAGCTCGTCATCTCCACAAGGTTCGCCTAACAGCTCTATATAGTAATTATTAGTCCTATGATCCAATCATAGTTTGACCTGTCCATGTTCTAATTCATCTTTGTAGTTGTGAAAGAAAATTAAAAGCCTAGTAAAGCCAATAGGCGTTAAGCCCAAAAAACAAAAGGAAATTTGTGGATCAGCAAGGCCTATTGGTGGCTTAGACAAAGCTTCTTCATGGAGAAAAAAAAAAGAAGAACAATGATGTCCCAGCCGAATCACTGCATCCTCAACCTGTAGAGATGCAACCACAAACACAAAGACATACTACAGTAATAGTATACTCATCACATAATTGTTTTTTTAAGAAACTGCTTGCTTTGATTATTGTCGTTGATGTTTTTCCATATTTTTCTTGTATTAGGATCACCTAGAGAGGTTCCCAATAACCATACTTTTTTACACGTGTCAGAGTACAACTCCGCTCTGGATGCATCGACACATACTTCATTTCATACTCCTATGTTAATGACTCCACAAAGTCAAGGATTGCATCAAGGAAGGCTGATTCAGCAATTTGACACTGATTTTCACTACATGTTCAATTGAGCTATTTGCTCAATTTAGTGCAGAAACAATTTTACACTTGCAAGTTACTGAACTATACAGTCTAGGGATCTGAGGTTGTAAATATTATCTTCACTTCTTCAGGCTACAAAAATTTTTGCAATGTTATTAAGCTAAAAATATATCATTATGATGCTGTACCAAAAGAACAAATTTAAAGCAAAACCACAAAAAAGAACATCAGGATCGGAGACAAATACCTGCTAGTTCCAAGAGCTCGAGCTTGAACTCGAAAGCAATACGCTTGAGATCGATGTTGTGCCGCCTAATGCACTGCGTGGTGCTAGAGCTTGATGGCAAGGTCGCCGATGATCTATTCATGGTCGCTTGTGCTCGGCAGCAAGGGACCCAATCAGTCGCCGGCGATGGCCCCATGAAGCTATCTTAGCTTGGTACCATGGCCGATGGCTCGGAAGCAAGGCGCTCGATTGGGTCTTGATTGGGTAGACAGGTGGCCTGAACATGAGCTCGATGATGTGCCGCCGCCGCCGCCGCTGTTGCCATGAAGCTTAGCTCAGGACCACGGCTGATGGGATGGGTGAAGCATCGAAGAAGTGAGGATCTTTTTTATTTTCAGTTCATAGGATGCGTTTGTAGCGGAGAAAAGGAAATTGAGGCATAACGTCGTGCCCAAGGTTAACAATTTCGGTTCGAAATTCTCAAAAAATTGATAATTTCGGTTTTCCTGGTAAGCACATATTTCACTCGAAATTTTCGGTTTTATTCAAATTTTGATTGATTTGATCAAATTTTATTTAAATTCATTTAAAATTCGTTAAATTTTAAAAAAAAATCGGCCAAAAAAGTATTGAAATTATCGAAATTTCGATCCCGGTAAAATTGTCCATAATCATCATCTTGCGTGAGATAAAGGCGCAAGGGTGTGGAGGCTTGACATATTCGATTTCTATTAGAACTTCTATATTATACTCTAACATTTAATTTCTTTTATAATATACCATCAATAAATATAAAATGAATGTCATTTAAAAATATTTTTAAATATTTCCTCTGTCTAAAATATAATAACTTAAAAGAATAGAAAATGAGTAGACAATCCAGTATCATATATATGGATATAAGTCTGTTAAATGGTGTCTAATACTCTTTTATGTTACAAAATTGAGGAGGTATGATTCTAGTGGCATTATAAACTTGATATTAAACATATATATTTTTAAATTAATTATTATTAAAATATTTCAGTTGTTGACTTGTGAAAAATAAAGATGTTTTTTATTTTGAAACAGTGGGAGTAGTTATTCAAGGCGCTCCCGGCGCATCAGCTCCTTTGTGCACTGAGTAGCCGCCGTCAACGACGAGGTTGTGGCCGTTCACGTACTTGGCCTCGTCGGAGGCGAGGTACACCGCCGCCGAGGCCACCTCCTCCGGCCCCATCATCATGTCGTTCGCGTCGACGTCGATCATCTGCTTCAGTTCGTCGCTCAAGCTAGGGGACGACATCATGGACACCTTGTCCTGTAGCACCGGCGTCCTTGTGGCGCCCGGCGAGATGGCGTTCACCCGCAGGCCGTGGCGCGCCAGCGGCTCCGCCGCCGCGCGCACGATGGCGATGACGGTGGCCTTGGTGATGGAGTGCGTGGCGACCGCGGGGAGAGGGAGGATGCCGATGACGCTGGACGTGCAGAGGATGACGCCGCTGCGGCGAGGCGCCATGACGCGCGCGGCGTGCTTGATGCCGGCGAGCGACGCGCGGGCGTTGACCGCCATCATGAGGTCGAAGTCGTCGAGGTCCACGGACGCCATGTCGTCCTGCGGGAACTTCCCCGGGATGGCGGCGTTGTTGTGCATGATGTCGAGGCGGCCGTAGCGTCTCACGGCGAGGTCGACGGCCGCAGCGACCTGCGCCTCGTCGCCGACGTCGCAGCGCGTGTACGTGGCGTCCGGGCCGAGCTCCGCCGCCACGGAGTGGCCGAGGTCATCCTGGACGTCGGTGATGATCACCTTGGCGCCATTCCTGATGAACTCCGCGGCGGTCACCTTCCCGATGCCGCTGGCGGCGCCGGTGATGACAGCCACCTTGCCGGCCAACCTCTGGGAGCTGGACGCCGTGGAGAAGCCACTGGCGATTAGACCTGCAGGCGAAGTCGACGTCGTCCTCATCCTTAGGCCAACCACTCTCTTCGTCTCCCTGAGACACGCACGGGCCGGGTCACGCTCGGTCAGATCACATGTGTACGAACACGCAGTACAAGCAGCCTTAAACCTAAAACTATTATACTCCTACACCGGTATTAAGGTCTGATGACATCGCTTTATTAGAATTGCTAGCTAAAATTTTATATGGTTTAACGCTAGTTAATAATAAAGATGAGTTGGGAATTTGTCTCGTCACTTTATGTTTAATTTTTATTTATTTTAATGTTTTTACAAACTTATGGTTGTCATTGATCCTATTTTTATTATTAAAAAAGTATTATACATTGAAGATAAATTGTATTTCATGTGTTTGGTGATGGTTGCAATTTTTCTTACATATAATCTAAATAAATCTAAATAGATCACAAACATTACCAAAAACAAACAGTAATTTATTATGTTATATATGTACATACCGAAAATAGACATGTCAATGCAAATATACGTTTGTGAAGAGATATATAGCAGAACTATCTTTCTAATTTTTTTTCAAAACATGCATTTTACAATTTTGAAGACGGCAACATGCAAGAGACGAGACGAGGGATGATACATGTTCCCAAGGGCTTAAATCAAATTAGCTTTTCCTCCCAATACATATTGATCTAACATAATTCAAACTCATACCTGAGAAGGAGCTGCGCTGTTCTGAACATCCTGATCGAACGAACCAAGCTTAATTTATATATTCTCCTATTAATTAGCAAGGTAGAAACAAAGCAAAAGCAGAAGCAGAATGAAGCTGAGCCTGAGCTGATCGTTGTTGGCTCTCGATCGATCGACCAAGATGGACACTGTGAAACCTCCTTAAGAAGGCTAGCCAGTGCGTTACGTGTTCATGGATTTGGTCTTAATTTTGTCGCCATGAGTTATCTGTTTGTGAACGCCGGCCGGTATAGGTTGATAGGACATATTTTCAATTTGAAAGATCCAAAACTGACCAGTATACATTTATAGTACTCCTACAACTACTAAGAAGTTACAAACTCGTTGAATTTATTGATTAATTTCAGGTTTATAGATCATAATTAACATTGCCATTAGTTAATCAGCTGCCAGCTGGTTGGCATGCAGATGGTCATAGGAATCTACTATTCCCATGTATTTGGCCCCGTTTTGGTAGGAATTTTTCTCCCCAACAGAATCAGTAAAATCTCTGTCAAACGGATTATTTTACAATAGATGCTGAAAAGAATCACTTCAAGTGAATGAGAATCACCTAAAAACAGTTTCTCCTCAGAATCATTTGAAAACAGTTTCTCCTAAGAATCATCAAAAAATCACCTAAAATATTGTTCTAATTATTACTGTATTATTATACTGATTCTGATTCTCTCTAGCATCTAATTCAGGGAAATTAGAATCTAAAATGAGAGAATCATAGAATCAAGAGCACTACCAAACGGGTCCTTTATATACAGTTTTCAACATTACACTTATTTGTAATTTCGTCATTCTTAAAAAGATATCAGAAGATAACACATTTTTAAAAAGCTACATCCTTTTATTACTGTTTGGAAACACGATTCAAAATAAGAGTTTCCTCTAAGAACGAGGGGATACATTATACCAAGAACTGGTAACAGTCTCCATGCAGCTATTCTGTGCTAACACATGCGCCGCTTGATTCGCCGTTCGACGAACCCAACCAAAACCTTTACCTCCTGAAAAGAGAGGAGTTTCTCTCTTTTTAACTTCTTGTACTAAGCCTCCATTGATCTCTCGATGATCCCTGTCTTGAAGCATTCTTACTACATCTGCACTCTGTCTTTAGGATGGATCAAGCTGGTAACTTACTCCCCTTAGCCAGCTCAACTACTCTCTTGCACGCTATTATTTCCGCAAAACAACCACTGTGAAATTTTTATACCTCTATATAATATGTTTTTTTCAAAAACTATAAAATTTCTTACTTACTTAACCATTAGTTTTTATAATATATTATCAACAATACAAAATTAATATTATATAAAAATATTTTCAAACATTATCGTGATACTACATGTATTTAATTTGGTTATTAGTTAAGAATTTTAAATATTAACTTTAGGGAAAAAAGAGACCTCTTATATTTCTGACCACTAAGACCTCTTATTCTTTCATATTTTCAAACGAAGGGAGTAATTTCGCAGCTTTAATTTCTCTCCCCAGGGGCTTTCCGTCTTTTGACATGCTGAGTTTTTCCCTTTATTTTCCATGTACATGTCCCCTTCATAACATATATAAAAGTGTAAATCTTACTTTGGACCACTTTTTATTACTAATATTTTGCTTTGTACAGTTTTTAACAGATGTTTTTATTTTGATTGAATAATCTTACCTTTGTGTAACTTATTTGGATCATCATTAATTGTTTTATTCTCTACATCCAACTTGTTATACGTCAAAAAAATGATTGATATAGTTGTAAGAGTTCATTGACAAGTAAAAACCGGTATAATCAAAATCGTTCATATGCTTGAGAAGAATATTAACTCTCGATGATCCCTGTCTTGAAGCATTCTTACTACATCTGCACTCTGTCTTTAGGATGGATCAAGCTCAAATCGTTCATTGAAGGTTCTTATGTATCGCGACCTTCTTGGAGACATTTTGTTGAAGGTTTTCTGTTAGTGCGGCGTTTTCGCTCGATCGATTTACAGCTCAGTTAGTATTCTTCGGTTTTATCTTTCGTTTTGGTTCAACATATCACTCGCCAACGATGATGTGACAAAATTCGATAGGTATAGTGATCGGATGTTGTTTTAAAATATTATGCTTTTTAGTTCGAGGAAGACAAAAATTACATAAAAATGTTCAAGTCGCATGAGAATCAATGGTTATGTATTTTCTTGACAACTTGATATTGAAATTTTAGCAATGGCCGGGTGCCATCTCTGTATTAAGATGGGTATCATAAATAGTTTTTTAATTAAGCTGTGAATTTTGTAATAATTGACTATGGTTTTTTTAATAAAGGCCAGAATTAATTCTATTAGTAAAAAACAACTACCTAGCACTTTAATCATCTATCTTTTCACACGTTGATACAACAGCGTAGAGCCAGTGTCATTACTCACTAATTTGCTCGTTCTTGCGTTGAGGAAAGGGAAACAAGAGATCTTAAGCGGATTTTGTTTGTCCTACGTTTTTGACTCCAACAGTGTACGTACTTTTCCTTCACGGAATTGAATCCTTTAAAATTCCTTTTTGGAAGTCACTTATAGTAGTATATCCAAAGAGGGCCGTTCAACAAGTCCTACATGAGGCCTCCTTTTTCCAACACGTACAGTACACCGTGTGAAATTTTTTTTTTCCACCGCGTGATTTGACTTGAGAAATATGCAAGACATGAGCCACTGCATGCACACGGTCGAGAAGAATCGTGCACTGACCAATATATTTTCATGTATATAATGGAAATGGATTATGTTCTTCTCAGCCTAAATTTTGTTGTTGAAACTATATATACATATATAGTTATGGGACAAGTTTCTAACTTCTCTAATAAATTGTTTTAAAAAACTCCTGTAAAATCAATAACTAATTTAAAAATACATAGATATTATATCATCCAAAACAAAATAAAAGACAATTAGCTTTCAATAAAAAACCATCGCCTATTAATTTCATGACTCGGGGGCAGGGTACCAGATTTCACGAAAGCCGGCCCAGCTTTCGCGGCTTTCGGTTGTTTCGCGGGGGTGCGGCACGGCACCCCGTGGTTTCGTTTAAATAATTTCGTGCAAATTTAAAAAATTTGAAAAAATTCATTTTAACACAAAAAATATAATTTTTTATAAAAAAATTATAAATTTCGCGATGTTTGCCGCAAAAACCATGGTATATGGCGCGGTTTTCGCGAAAACCGCGGCACGACGCGGATTTCGATTTGGTTCAAATTTAAATTATGGTTTCCACGGTTTTTCGTGGTTTTCGTGGTTTTTTGCGCGGTTTTCACCGTTTTTCGCGCGGTTTTCGTGGTACGCACAAAATCGTTCAAATTCAAATTTGTTACAATTCATTGTCACCGGCTTTCGTGAATTTCGATGAAATTTGCCGTGCCGTCGAGGGACGGCACGGCATATATCGCTGGCATTGCAAACCCTGCTCGGGGGTACATGTAGGATGTATACTTGCACAAGCAAGACGGGGCTGAATTTTCCTCGTGATCTGCCAGCTAGCTGACGGCAACAGGGTCAAATTCGACCGTAAATAGACATATTCTGGACCTAAATTGTGAACAGGTCTTTGCTTTGAACTTTATATACAGACGCTGATATATACGTTCTTATGTTCATATGCGGTTTGTTATTTATTTTCAAAACACGATACATACGCATATGCTTATATATACGTGTGCGTATGCATGTGCACACTCACACTTATAGACACGCACATATATGTATCTTATATCTTGAATACCTCCGAAGACTGAACATACATGTTAAGATCGACAAAGTTATTATAAGAGCATATCGTTTTCATCGAAGAATAATTTAGGCCTATATACGAATACTCGTGTCAAATATACGAACACTCGTGTCAAGTTTATAAATCAGATAGATAGGTTTCATAAAAGAAAACTATATAGTTAAGGTAAGCTAAGTTCGCATATATTGTTTATTTTTATTGTTGAAATAATAATAATTAATGGATCTAGAAACCATACTGAGAAAAAATTTGAAATTGTAAATGTATGTGGCTAGGATGGGTTCAAACAGTCTGGACGCTGAGAAGCAATAAGACATTTTCTTGAACTAGAAAAATTCAAATTCCGTGTTCATACATAAGGTTGTGAACCATAGAAATTGATAGTCGTCTCTTCGAAAAGATTCTCTATCGGTCGTGAATTGATTATATTTATCAATTTAATCTTCAGCGTCGATAACAATACAATTCTAAAAAAATTGAATAGAACTAAATTTTATATATTAATTGCTAGAATCAGAAATTATACCACTATGGAGATGGTGCTTGGTCGGTTGGGAATTATACCACTTAGAAATTCTAAGTCTTTGTTTATTGCAGTCTTGAATATAAGTAATGCGAAAGAATTTATTCTATCATCCGTGCTTGAGCAAACACGATTAAGAGCTCTTGTATTGTACAAGATCAGGAAGTAGCAGAACGAGCAGGAACCTATGCAGTTGGAGTTTTTTTATTTTTTTTATTTATTTTTTAAAAAAATTGAAAAAATAATTTTTATTTTTAAAGTTTTACAGAAATATACTTCTCCGCCCTACCGCCCTACCGCAGGACAGGACATAAAAATCACCCTATGGTAAGACAATCTATATGAGTGACATCATATGGGAGTTACGCCGTGGCAATTTTGCAAGCGGCCCTCTTCCAAGAATAAATCGCCCTATCACATCCCATGCATCACCAAACTTTGCGCCGTGACAATTTTATAGGTAGCCCCTCCCGCGATAACGATTTATTGCCGAGAGGAGGCGCGTGCAAATTGCTACCGCATGCCTCTTTCGTGGGCGTCACGTCATATAGACCGCCCTAAAACATTACCAAATTTTGAAAAGCGTTGGGTTTTCTTCATGGGGCCGGTCTGACCGTCGACTATGGGCTGGTTTGACCAGCTACATGTGTGGCCGGTTAGATCGGCTAAGTCCAATTCCAAAGCGAACTTCGCCGATTCTCAGGTTTTCTTGCTGGAAGAGGTATTTTTCGAGTTATAATTTGTTTTTATCTCGAGTTAGACGTGAAGGAGGACTTGTAGAAGGCAAGACTAACCCTCTATAAAGGCCAAAGCCAATTCAATTGAAGAGACAATCTACCTTCAACACAATTAGTCAACTGAATCGTTTTTTCAATATGCATCTACTTTTTTGGCTAGTTCTAACCTAGTTTTATCCATCTTTACCAATTTGTATCGTAAATCGTCCGTCTTCGTTGCGAGAGTGCAAAATCTCGTTGTAGGTTTGTCACGTAAACCTTCGTTCGTCCACGAGACGGTGTTTATCCTTGTTTCATCTAAATCGGCTCCGCTAGCCGGTTTAGTCGAAAACCCATCTTAATTTAACTTTTGTTAGATAAAGGTGATTGACGACTTCATGTCACCACAAGACATTTAGGTGTCCGGATCATGATTTCCTCCTTTGCAAAAATAAATATAAAAATAAAAATTTGTTGCAGGTGTCATGTCAACACCCAAACAAGAGGGCCTCCTTAAGAAGGCTCGGCATCAGCAGTTCAGGGCCGTACATTGACGGTCGTATGAATGGGCTTTTACAAACATTTGGGCCAAACTCCACTAGTCCAAGCCACTTGATGCATCCTACCAAATCTGAAAGTTTCTCGTTTGTCATAATTGTCACACTCCATCACGTTTTATATCGAGTACGTTTCAGTAATTTATTTTTAACATTTGGTTTGGTGTCATATTTCGGCATGCTATAAATCAAAGTTGAGTGCCTTGCAAAAAGGGAAAAAAATCATAGCGACAGTAAAATGTCTCACTTATCGGAGTTGGTTGGCAACTGTAGCTGCAAGAATCCGCTCCCATCTCTTGCGGCGTTCAAGATGTGAAGCTTCTCAGTTCTTTATTATGTTCTACATAGCATAGTATATGAGACCAATTTCAATGAAGATTTCATTTCATAAACATTAAATATACTGACATGACACTGTATTAATGAACTAAGAGGTGATAAAAGTTTAATTTAGTTCATGATGATAAAACTCTTCTGCATTGTTTCTAAAATCTCGGTGTGTTGGATATTAGGAAATAAACTCCCATTGAGACTAACCTGATAGTGTTTGAAACTGATGAAGACGAAAATTTAGTTGACACACATAAAACGAGAAAGTTATAAGCATATGATTAATTAAAATTTTAATTATTACAAACTTGATAAATGAATATATTTAATATTTTAAAGCAACTTCCATATAGAAAGTTTTTATACATAACACATCGTTTAGTAGTTTAAAAAAGTGCTAATGAAAATTAAGATAAAATTTAAATCTTAATCAGAAAAATGTCATAGTAGTAATCCACTCGTACACATAGTCATATTTAGTAAAGTGAAAACAATTTGACTTGGGCGTTCTGCACCCCGCGCACGCAACAGTCCTATCCACTCACCTCTTCTCCTTTCTCATGGTCTTATCCACTTCACTCCTTCCCCTCTCTTTCTCTCTCCACCATTTCTCTCATCCCCATCTTCTCTGCTGTGTGAGGAGGCAAGCGGAAGTTGACGAGAAGATAGTGGCAAGCCACGTCGGTGGTGGATAGAGGCGACAACAACAGGCAGCTGCAGCGGTGGCGACGCAGAGTTGGCGGAGTTTGTGCGGCAACAGCAGCAACACGATGTCACGAGCAACTATAGGAGTGGGTGGTGGTGGTGGTGGTGGTTTCTAGGGCATTGCCAGCCACAACACCATCTCTAGCTGCACGCTATCGTCAGCCATGTCTCCTCCGCAGCCAGGGCGTCATCTGTCGCCGATGATTTGGCGAATCACCGAAGAGAAGAAGTGAATCTAGCTGGTATTTTTTGTTGTTATTTTTATTTCCAATCATGCATATATGAATGTTTCATTAGTCAGATCAAAATGTTTCGATTTCATTTTTTTATTTTACTCGAATCTTGTTGATGTTTTAATGACTTACAGTGTTGTTTTTTTTATTTCCAATCATGCATATAGATATTTCATTAGTTAGATCAAAATGTTTCGGTTTTATTTTTTATTTTACTCGAATCTTGTTGATGTTTCAATGACTTACATCATTTGTTTCCTATGTTAAACCAAATTGTTTCATCTGGCGATCCGATTGATCCGATTGTGTTTCAATATTTTCAAAAGCTAAAACCTTCTCTTGGTAAGTGCTGAAGCATAGTTTCATAAGAGGTGAAACATTGTTCTACTTTTCCAAAAAACCGGCGTTCGATTTGTAGTCATTTCCGAAGTTATGCACACATAGTAACGATGTTTTTATAATTCTGAGAACATATTGGCCGAAATTTGAGAAAACTTAATTCATCCCTTAAGGGATGTCATCTTATATTTACACAGCGCTTAAAAAGTTATAAAAAAATTTAAAAAAAAGCAAGATAGATCAATATGTAATATGTCACTTCACAAATATACATGATCAAATTTAACTTATACAAGAAGAAAACAAAATAACAAATTTGACGTGTAATTCATGGTCAAATTTATTATGTTTGTTTTGAATTGTATAAGTCAAATTTTAACATATAAATTTATGAAAAAAATATCGTATATTAATCTATCTTGATATTTTTTAAAAAATTTTATAATATTTTAAACATCATACATAAAACGAGAGATGTCCCTAGAGGGAGAAAAATCCACTTCCCGAAATTCGGGAACTCACGTACATGTGCACGACAACCTTATTTCTGACGAGTCGATCACGAAGGGTTGTGGTAGGCTGGTAGCTGTTCGATTAGTTTGTTTATTTTTTGAAGCATAAACTGAGGCAACAGCCTCAGCATTCGATTAATTAGTTAGTTGCGCTGTCATTCATGCGATTATCGTCTCCTTTATGCGTTGTGAAGCCGCCGTCGACGACGAGGTTATGCCCGTTGACGTACTTAGCCTCGTCGGACGCTAGGTACACTGCCGCCCTGGCGACGTACTCTGGCTCGATCGCCACGCCGGCGTTGATGGCGGCGTCGGCCATCTGCTCCAAGTCATCCTTGCTCGCGCCGGGGGTCATCTGGGAGATCACATGCATCATCATCGGTGTTCTGGTGCCCGTCGGCGAGATGGCGTTCACCCGTAGCCCGTGGCGCGACAGCGGCTCCGCCGTGGCGCGCACGATGGCGATGGTGGTCGCCTTGGAGACGGAGTACATGGCGATGTTGGGGATGGGCATGACGCCCGCGTCGCTGGCCGTGCAGAGGATGACGCCGCTGCGGCGAGGCGCCATGACGCGCGCGGCGTGCTTGATGCCGACGAGCGCCGCCCGGGCGTTGATCGCCATCATCCGATCGAAGTTGGCGAGGTCGATGGACGCCATGTCGTCCTGCGGCATGGCCCCGATGATGCCGGCGTTGTTGTAAAGGATGTCGAGGTGGCCATGCCGCTTCACGGCGAGGTCGACGGCCGCCGCGACCTGTGCCTCGTCTGTGACATCGCAGCGCGTGTACGAGGCGTTCGGGCCGAGCTCCGCCGCCGTAGAGTGGCCGAGGTCATCCTGGACATCGGCTATGATGACCTTGGCGCCATTCTTGATGAACTCCTGAGCTGTAACCTTGCCGATGCCACTAGCTCCACCGGTAATGACAGCCACCTTACCTGCCAACCTGCAAGAGGCATCCTTGAATACATAGTCGTCGCGAGATAAATGTAGCCAGGATTCTATCCTTTTCTGTATAAATGGATGTGTTCGACTATGTCACCTTATGGCAGAAGTTGGAGATAAAAAATATTTCCACTCTTATATTAGAAAAGTCAGTAAATTGTATTAGTGAAACTTGTCGTATGAGTGTAATTTAGTATATGAATTTGTAAAATACTCGTTGAAACTTGTATGGTGAATACAAATCAAGACTAAATGGCTTGGCAAGGCTTAATTTTACCGAGTTAACACTGATTAGGATGTGATGTACATACGTGTAGCGGATATGCATGAGACATGTTAAATTTGTAAACATGGTCTCTACTTTATCCTTCATCATATTCATTCAAGTACACTTTCATCATTACTTTGTTTTTTTATCTTTCTTTATAATCACTAAGCCTTATTTTATCTTTTATACTGAACATATTATGTATACGTAGCAATCTTCTCTTATATATGTATATATATAAGCATATATATATATATATTAGCAATTGTGTCCGTGCGTTGTAACGGTGAAGTCGAGGTGTGATGCGGATGGAGACGGGAGGGAGGGCGCAGGCGCGACGCGGGAGCTCCGAGCAGCGATGGGAGGTAGGAGCGTAGGCGCGGCGCGGGGCTCGGCGCGGATGGGGACGGGAGGGAGGGGCGCAAGGAGGGAGGGACGCAGGAGGTCTTTTTTTCATACAAGCCATCCCTTTCTTTTCAGCATTGGGACTGCAGGTTAATTTTGGAAAAACTCATGGGGTTTTCTGTAAAATAGCCAAGCAGAACAAAATTTTGGATGGAAACACTACTTGCTTTATAGATAGTTATAGATTATAGATTATATATATACTAGCAAAATGCCCGTGCATTGCAATGGGATGACGACGCAGAGAGGGAAGCAGGCGGAGGACGAAGGTCCAGGCGGCGACATGGGAGCTCCGGCGGTGACGGGAGGGAGGGCACGGGCGTGACGCGGGGCGCGACACGGATGGGGACGAAAGATAGGGACGCGGGAGATCTTTTTTCCATCCAAGTCCTCTTTTTCTTTCAGATTGGAATTTGCATGTTAATTTTATAAACACTCAGAGGTTTTCTGAGAATAACCCCTTTTTCTTTTAACGGGATTTTTTAAATAGCCATGCGGATGCGGATTAATTTAAAAAAATTCAGGAGGTTTTCTGTAAAATAGCCAGACAGAACAAAATTTTAGATAAAAACACTACTTGCTTTATTTATATATATATAATATATATATATAGTTATAAATAGATATATATATATACACACATCGTATTATAATCAGTAATTATATCAGTAAGATTAGTTATGTAGTTCTTTTTTCCCTTAGGTTCACACAAAACCACACAAATTCGTGCACTAGGATTACACCAACCTAACAAATCCATGTACCGTCAATATAATTTTCCTCTAAAAATTATATGGACTAATATATACTGTACTCCTCTAAGAAAAATCTATAATATTCACATGAGAAGAAGCAAGCAGCTGAAATAAAAAGCAAACCGCTGGTCGGAGTTGGAAGCCATGGAGAAGCCTGCAGGCGAAGTTGCTGGCAAGGCAGAGCAGAATTAAATCGATTAATGGAGATGGGGAGTAACAGAGGGCATTGCAAGCCTCCTTAAGAAGGCCAGCCAGCTTACCTAACCTACTCCTGGTCTTTGGTCTTCCATGGCATGCAGTGACATCTTCTTCCACTTGGTTGCTTGTTGTTGATAGAGGGGACCTTATCTCATTTTATTTTTACTTTTATTTATTAAAATATTTACAAAATTGATTTTTTTCTAAAAATTTTACAAATTTTTATTAAAATATTGTTTGTTCTGAGCCTGTATAACAAATTAAGCAACATTCAACATCAATTTTCTGATGAGCAATTAGGCAAGTAGCAGTGGTGTGAAAGCATTTCAAAATAAATCAAGATCAAGCAAGCTAAACGAGAGAAGCATTCACATCAACTTGTTGACAATAGAATGCTAGCCGTGTTAGATTCACTTCGGAAGCCATGTGTTCATCATCAGCATAAAAACCAGCTCCTGCATCGATCCAGGGGAGTCTCGGGGTTGATTCTCTTTGCATTCGGTGTTATATATATTCAAATAAGTGTAATTGCAGTATACTTGTGTTATAAATTTCATTTCATTATTTAAATGTGCAATACGTTTTGTTCTGCCATGTTAACTCTACCATAGCTATATTTTAGTGTTGGGTCCACCACTGATTGTTGTTGTTATTATTCTACTTTGCGACCATGTCTATGCCAAAAAAAAAATATCGCCTTAACAATTTGTCAAATGGGACTATGCCACTGGCAATGTCCACGCTGTTCATATCGACAGGGTTATGGCGCGCAAATAGCTATCGTGGTCGTGGCCCTGATGTTAAATTCTACTCTATTTCACATTATATAAGTCGTTTTAATTTTTTAGTTTATAAAAGAATTTAGTAACATATATAATATAAAATTAGTTTTATTAAAACTAACCTCTAATATATTTTGATAATATATTCACTGCTAAAAACACATATAGATGTAGAAAACAAAAAACCGGCATTTATTTATTGGCACTGATATGAAAAGAAATACATGCCAAACCGATACCTATGAGTTTAAGAAATAAGAAAATTCTGGCTCAATGCAAACCGATTTAGGACTGAGCAGTCTCCTCCCACGTCCATCCATAAGTCTCGGCTTGACAAGAATATATCAATCTATCCACAACAACACAAATCTCGGCTTGACAAAAACGATTCATCCACATATCCAATGATCCAAGCACATATCGAATCCAATTATCAATTCATCCACAACACAAATTTTGACAAACAAAATCCACATATGGATTCATCCCAGACAAAAAAGAATCCACACACCGTCATCGTCGTCGCAAGGTCACGTAGCCGCCGTCGTAGTCATCGTCTTCGAGCCGTCGTGCTACCTCTCATCACGCCGCCTCCATTCGAATCCCGCTGCCTCTCTCCTCCGCCGGATCGCAGAGGAGGCGCTCCTACCCCGCCCCCGCCTCCTCGACGAGCACTGCGCCGCCGCCGCCTACCCCGGCAAGATTGTCGCCACCTTCATCCGCGAACCCCACTGTCCCTGTCGCGCCTCCTCCCGTCGGATCGGCGGAGGGAGGCCCTCCACTGCCGTCGCCGCCTCCCTGATGAGCCGCCGCTCCATCCGCCTCAACCGCCGCTTCTCGTCCCGTCGCCCCGCTGCGACCACCTACCGCCGTATCGAGAGAAGAAAAAGAAGAGATAAGGGGACAATATCGAGGGAGAGATAAAAGGACACTCACCCGCCCGCTTGCTGCACTTTGGCTTGGCTGGTTTTTGAAAATTGGCACCTATAATATATTATAGGTGTTTTTTAAAAACGATGCTAATTATAATATATAATATAATATAGGTGTCGGTTTTAGAAACTTGTTGTTCACATATGTGTCGATTTTAAATAAATCGGCACCTATAAGCCGATCCCTATGAGATTTTTTAGTAATGTTTGTTTTGAGTTAAAAAATGTTAACATATTTTTCTATAAATTTAACCAAACTTAAAATATTTTAATATGAAAAAAATCAAATCAATCTGTAATATAAAACAGAGGAAGGGAGTACTTTTCTACTTTTAAACATCTTATGTTTAAAAACAGATGGAGTAACTGGATTTTCTGCATTTTGTCGTCAGCCAGTCATTATAGCAGCCGGTTGGTGGTGCCTCTCGTTTGGTAGGCGAAAACTCGGAATTCTAAAACCTTGAAGAAATTTTGTCCCCAACGTCAACGTCAAATTAATAGTAATATTTATCACCGGAAATAGCAAATTTATTCTAGCTAGGATGTGGTCAAATTTATACTACTGTGAGTGAGATAGTTGACCAGCTGCATGATCATCTCCCTATCGAGCTCTCTTTATCTTTCCGCGAGAGATACCATTGCTTTGCTTCTTCTTCTTCTTTTTGCTGGCTTAGTGCTAGTGGCGTCTGAACAGTTGACAGAGATAATTTATGGAGCAGTCATTGAGTCAATTCGATAATGCATTGGGCTGTGTTCGTCAATATTTTTTTAATTTATGACATTATGAACTTTAAGATTACTATTTATCTTATTAAAAATATTATTTATTTTATTATTAAAGATACTTTAATATTATTTTTTCGTATTTACGCTATTTGCTAATAAGATCAATAGTTAATCGTAGTCCAAAAGACAATAATATTGCATATTTCAAACATATAAAGTTAAATTTTTTATGGTAATTAAGAAAATACCTAAAAATTTTGATACCTATCAAAATTTATATAAAAATATATTATCTTTTGATATTTTGTGGTCGTAAAATTAATTATGCTATATGGTTACCTCCTATGACAGCTTTGTTTTGAGAAGACATTTTTAACGGATATTTTTCGAGATGTCGTTAACAACCATGGCGCACAAACAGTAACTTAACGGTTCCATCATGATATGACATAAATCGCCAATTGAGGTATCAACAATAGAGTAACAGGGTTTGTTACAACTGTAGTAACAGGGTTTGTTACCATAGTTATCGGTTTGGTCGAGCTAGAAATCTTTGATAACTTTAGTAGATTAAAAAGGTACGTAAAACAAAGATAAATCTTTAATTAGTTAAATGTTAATTATTTTAGATTTAAAAATAAATTAATATGTTTTTAAAATAATATATATATATATATTTTAGAAAAATATATCGTTTAATATTTTAGGAAGATGTACGTGAAAAACAAGGATTTTTCTAATCTGTCTGGTTAACTCGAACGCTGCCTTAGCCTGTTAAGGTAAAAAAGTTCACTATATTTTTCAACAAGCTTTTGTTCAAACTTTACTAGTTTTTATCAGTAACCAAGTAATGTTCGTGGTTATCAAAGAAATCGCTCGGAGCAGTAGTCTAACAAGTTTGACAACTTAAGGCACGCAATCAAACGAATCAAATGCCCTGTTTAGATTTTAGGCTAATTTATATTTTCTTATAACATAATATAAAAGTCATATCTAAACTTATATGTTTGTATTTTGTATATGTGTAAAGTGATATATCATATACTTTATTTTTATTTCAAAATATATGCGCGTTGATTTTTCACGTAACGTTTAAACTATTTATCTTATTAAAAAACTATAAATGTTATTTACTTTGTTTTGACTAGCAAAATGCCCGTGCGTTGCAACGGAACGACGACACGGAAGGGAAGAAGGCGAAGGTCCACGCGGCGGCGCGGAGCTCGAGCAACGACGGGGGAGGGCGCGGGCGCGATGTGGGGCGCGACGCGGATGGGGACGGAAGAGAGGGACGTAGGAGGTTTTTTTAATCCAAGCCCTCCCTTTCTTTTCAGCATTGGGATTGCGAGTTAATTTTATAAACACTCAAGGGGTTTTACGCAAAATAACCGGACGGATGAAAATTTTGGATAGATACACTACTTGCTTTATAGATAGTTATATATATACACATATATATAACTTTGAAAGTAAAGGTATCTTCAACTTTATGTATCACTGGACCTTTGATTAAAAAATAGTATCAGATAGATATTTAGTTTAAGTTAATTTAATTTCACCAAATTAAGTCAAAAATATAACGAAAATAGATATTGACTTACGATACTTTAAACCATATAGAAATTTGGTAAAAGTTTAAAATATTTACGACTCGGATATTTATTAGTTAGAAAAGTATATTGATGAATAGGATAAGTTACATGTATATCGACGGCGGTGCGCTAGCTCACATGTGCAGCGTGTGCTCGGTCGCCGCTGAGGGCAATGCACGGCGACGCAGGAGGCGCGTGAGTCGGGCTCGCTTGCTGGAGGTGAGGAAAGTGATGCCATAATGGAGCGAGAGGTTATACGAATCGAAAATTTTATAAATTTGAATGAAAAAAATGATTTAATGATCAAAAAGTTATAGATTTTTAAGTAGATAAGATAAGCTCTATCGTACGTATAACTGTTTTTTAAATAGCCGGGCGGATTGCGGGTTAATTTCTAAAAACTCAAAGGGTTTTCTGTAAAATAGCCAAACAAAACAAAGTTTAGGTGGAAACACTACTTGCTTTATGTTATAGATTGTTTTTATCAAATAAAATATAATCTTAACTTATATTTTTATATTAAATTTTTGAATAAGATGAATAGTCAAACGTTGTGCGAAAAATCAATAAAGTCATATATTTTGAAAATATTATAATATTTCTTTCTCCTATAAAAAATTATTTTTTTAAATACTATCTTCATTTCTTCATTTCAAAATAAGTTTATTTTTCACTTTATCTCGTACGTAACAATATAAAATCTCAAAGACTAAAAAAATATTCTTAATTTATCAAATCCTAATATTTTTTTAATTTTAAAAATAAATTTATTTTAACATAAATATAAAAAAAAGAAAACAAATCTATTATATGACGGAGAAACTTATTTAGGTGAGATATAAGATTCGAGAACGCGAAACCAAAGGAAAGAAACCGATCAAGAGGTGCTTGTCCCTTAGCTGGAACCCTCCACGCCCCCGCGCACCGTGCCTAGCTACCCCGCCCCGCCGGCTATGTCCTCCCCTCATCAGGCAGAGCCGCCCTGCAGCTCAGCTCAGCTCAGCTTGCACACAGCCCACGGCGCCACCACCAGCGAGGCGGGACGGAGAGAAATAGACAGAGCCAGCCAAGTAAAAGGCAAAAGCACAGCACATTAAAAGAGAGAGGCGCAAGCAGCGGCAGAGAGGAGAGAGAGAGATAGAGAGAGAGAGAGAGTTTGTGTTGGAGGGAGAGAAAGATAGCGGCAGCATATATGGCGATGCCCTTTGCCTCCCTGTCGCCGGCAGCATATATCCCCTTGTGCCGCTCCTTCCCTCTCTCCGCGTAAGCCCTCGCCTTCGCTCTCTCTTCGTTCTTGCTGCCGTGCCGGTGGGCTAATGTGGGTCGTGGCGTCTGCGTTGCAGGGTCGGGGAGGAGCGCGCAGCAGCACATGATGAGCGCGAGGTGGGCGGCGGCGGCGCAGTACGAGGAGCTGGAGCAGCAGGCGCTCACATACAAGTACCTCGTCGCCGGCGTGCCCGTCCCAGCGGATCTCCTCCTTCCCATCCGCCGCGGCCTCGATTCACTCGCCTCGCGCTTCTACCACCACCCTGTCCGTACGTGCCCGCCGCCCTTCGCCTCCGTCTCCTCTAGTACTAGTACTGACCACTACTCCGCTCATGCAGCCACATGATTGTCTCGCTTGTTTATTCGGATCGAGGGATTCAGGTGTACTTGGCCCCGGTTTGTTAATTTGGTCTGGTCATTTGTTAATCCTCTGCTGGATTTAGCCCCCTAAAAGCTTGCGTTTTTATATTCCAGATTAGCTAACTTGTGCTCGAGTTCAAGATTTGCTCCTAGGAGTAGATAGCTTATCCTCATGTGTTAGTGCAGTTTTGAAGAGAAGATATGCATTGAATGAGATATATTAAGTTGTTAACTAGCTCTGTTGTTTTTATTTGTCGAGTGACACTTGCGTACAACAAAAACATATTTTTGATCTGTGAATCATCGTGGGAATTTCTTTGCAAAGACACACTTCACATGTAATTCTCTATTTATCATAATTGAGGATTGTAGTATATACTGATAAAAAAATAGTACAAACTTTTTCGATGATGAATGTAGTATGTACTGGAAAAAAGGACATGCTGCTCCAACAACAGTGTAGGAGATACTTGCATCCTTTGAAAAACGCAAAGTACATTGTAAAATTTTTGGCTTGCTATAACTAAATAATTGCAGAGATACCATTTCCCATGCCGATATGCAAGTGGCATTTCATCGTGCAGAGCTACGAATAAACAATTGCAGAGCTACCATTTCATCATTTCCACTTCTTTATTTTCCTAATCAAATCTTGTATTCTAGTACTAACCTTCCTTATTCTCAGGGCAACTTGAAGCTGCTGAGTCTGTCATACATACCACATACCAAGTGGTGATCTTGCCTGCAAATTAGCTTGGTGAGAGGCAATGCAAACTTTCACTCTACACAGATCTTGATAGCTATGCATACCAAAAGAAACCATGCACATATTGCTCAAGCATTAGAAAGTAAATTCTTCAAATTTCTTATATGGTTTAATTCTTCCATGTATGCAGTGTAAATGGAGGCTGACGGCGGCTTCAATTTCTTCAACTTCAACACACAGGCTTCATCGAGCGGCGCCACCCACGCTCCCCGTGCGGGCCTTGATGGACTCGACCTCAACTCACAAGTGGCCGAGGATTTCCCTTTTATGGAGAAATACGAGAACTACCTCCACTCCTGGTCGACCAGTCCGACAGCGACCAAGGAGGAGGCATTGCTCGAGGATTCGGTCTCTCAAACCTTCGTACGCAGCGAACACTAGGAGTATGCCACAGGCGTGTTGGAGGAGTAGGAGGTGGCAGGGTGTTAACGACCAAATTTGGTAACCAAATCCTCGGGTTTGAGGCATGGATTGAAGCAGAATCGGAGGAGATGCGTGATCTGCGGAGAAACAGAGGCCGTGTCGGCTGAGTTTGAATCGGCTGCGGAGCCCGTCGACTAAGTCTGAATCGGACAAGGATAGCCGATAGCCGACTCTGAGTGGAGATAGAAGTGGAGCCGGTCCCGAAAGGAAGACATGAAGATAAGGTGTTGGATTTGGTCTTCAAATTGTGCGTTAAAAATAATGTCATCTATGGATAAGGTCCTGTAACGGTAATTATATCTGTAAATTAGGAAGTTGTATAGATATTACATTTGTAACGCGGCATGGGACTGTGTCCCGAGATATTGTCGTACTATAAATAGTAGATAAGTGTTAATACCTAAATTTGGTAATTGAATCCCTAAGTCCTAGCAAGGATGAAGTAGAATCGGATCGGCTGGCTTGACGGAGAAACAGAGGCCGCATCGGCTGAGAAGCGATCGGCTGCGAGGCCAGTCGGCTAAGGTTGAATCGGACAAGAGCGGCCGATAGCCGATTCCAGGTTCAGAAGAGATAAAACCATTTCTGGTGCAGCAGTTTAAAGATAAATAGAGGATTCGATTATTAGATTGCGCGTTAAACGATATTGCCATCTATGGATAGAGTCCTGTAACGGCAATTGTATCTGTAATTTAGAAGTTTGTTTAAACTGTTCATTGTAATGCAGCGTGGGTCCTTTCCGGGATAACGTCGTGTTTTAAATAGTAGTTTAGATAGAGTCCAGGGTTTGTACAGATAATGTATCTTGGGTATAAATAGGACCCGAGACCCCCTGTAAAAGAAGACATTCAACACAATCAATCAAACCTTCGGCGCATCGTCAACCTTTTTCTTCAGACGAGCAATTAACTTGGCTATAGATTGCATCGTTTCGATCCCTAAATCCAGGTAAATGCTTGTCATTAGTGGTATGATCTGCTATTTCTAGTGCTTTCATCGTAATGACACATTAGATTCAGGAGTTTATACTGCACCATTTATCATATAGCGCATATAAATTAGATTAATGTTTAGATCTATCCTACCATTGGCTAGTTCTATCAAGAACTCACACCAATAAGGTTAGATCTAAAGGTGGCTGGTTTATATGCGGTATCCACCGTTCGAGAGGTATAAATCGGCCACGACAGATCATGATTGTTCTTTTTATACTTAATGCTGCATCAGAGTTGAACTATTAAGTCGTTTTTAGAACTTCCAGTGATCTGTTCGGCTAGATTTATATGTTTAAGAGACAGTGTCGGGGTTTCATGGCCTTATCTGCTCTAATATATTTCTTTTAATATATTTATTATTATATTTATGTTAGAACCACCTCTTATGTTAAGATCTTGTTCTTGTCGGACCTAATAAGCCGAAATCGGCTGCCATCAATAGCCGACGTAGATTTCCTAGCTAAGCTTCTGGTTCAAGGATGATATCTTCTCATAAGAATCATCGGAGTACTAGCCGATCCATTGTTAGCTTTTCGATATCGGCTAGGTTATCAATACATACATCTATTATCCTTTACTTGTATTTAGGTTAAACGGCTAATGTTGTCTTGGTATCGCCGATCCATTCTAGTCGCTTGGCTTAAATATATTTTAGGATAGCAGATACATGCTCATGGATTCTCTCAGCCGATCTAGTGGGGATCTAACCTAACACTTGACACATATTTCTTTATTTTTTTTGTTGGTTAACACATCAAACCAAGCGCACGCCTTGCAGCACGGTAGCCGAGAAGGACACTGCTTGAGTCAAGCGGATCTCCCGGGCCGTAGCGCGAGAGAAATTTCTCGTCAACACGCTTCTTGGAATGCCTAGTGGGACTTTCTCTGTCGGCTCGACTCGGACGCATAGACTCAGCCGGCAAGATGGTCGATTCTAAGAGCCCCAACGTTTCCCAGGACAATATCGTGCCTGTGAAGATGGAGCAGTTATCGGCTGAGCAACAAGCCGATTACAAGAAGATGGTGGAAGAGCTCCACACCAACTACTTGCAATCTTTCACCCAAACAAGATCCGGGGCCGTACATCAAAAGTATAAGTTCAGCATGGACGATCTCAAGGCATCCTCCTCGGTGAGACAAAAGGCAAACAAAAGATGAAGGAGCTGATTCGGGAACGGGACGATTCGGCCTGTATTCCTTACGAGACCGGATCAACTCGGTCGTACATCACGCGCTGGTCAACCAAAGTAGCATCCTGGTTAACACTCTCAACAACATGATCGCTACTGTGGTCGACGCAAAGATAGCCGATCAGCTCCAACGGGGGCCGACATACTTCATAGACGACCAATTTCCTGGTTTACAGGACATTGGTCACTCAGAATGGGCCAATCCCGTCACTAGCACAACCAGGGCCGCCAGGAGGGATCCTTAGCCGGCCAAATCCAAACGAGTCGGTTACAAGGCCGGTGATTACCATGCTGAACCGACGGCCGTTGCCCCAAGATCGGGTTGATGACATGTTCAATGACAATCGGCAATCGGCGCCAATTGCCCAGATTGACCTGGACAGATGGTACAACGCCGGTGGCCGACAGCTATTCCCGGGACCACCAACGCCACCGTCGGCACATCGGCTACCTCTCGTTGATCATCACTACTAGTATCAAGGAGGCCGTCAAGATCATCACTACAGGCCTCACACGCCACCACCGCTGTATCGGCAAGCACCCGCGCCGTGTGACCCATACGAGTCGATACAGCAGGACAATGGGACCTAGGCCGATCTGATTGCAGATGTCATGTGCGATCAATTCGGCCTCAAGCCAAAAGATTCAGGGAACATGTATCGATATCCCTATCCAGAGCACTTCAAGCGGATTTCGCTGCCCAACCGATACAAGATCCCAGATTTTTCGAAGTTCTCAGGGCAAGACAACGTTTCAACTTACGAGCATGTCAGCCGGTTCTTGGCACAGTGTGGCGAAGCATCGGCTATAGACGCCTTGAGGGTTCGGTTGTTCCCTCTGTCTCTTTCGGGATCGGCTTTTACCTGGTTCTCTTCACTGCCTTACAACTCAATACAGAGCTGGGCCGATCTCGAAAAACAATTCCACACTATTTTTACTCCGGCAACCATGAGATGAAGTTGTCGGACCTCACCAACATCGAGCAAAAACACAATGAATCGGTTCAAGAATACATCCAACGCTTTAGGGGGATGAGGAACCGATGCTACAACTTGGTGCTATCGGATGCCCAGCTGGCCGATTTGGCCTTTCATGGCTTGATCGCATCGATCCGAGAGCGATTCTCTGCGCAGGACTTCGACAGCCTAGCCCACTTGGCGCAGAAGGTGACGGCCCACGCAGCAACGATTCCAAGACACCGGGAAGGCCGTTAAAAACATAACTCGGGTCGTCGTTGAATCGGACTATGAGTCCGACGACGATGATGTAGAAGTGGCGGCGGTGAATGGGCCAAGAACAAAAAGGCCATAGTACGCAATGGCTGCAAGACGACCAAAGAAGAAATATATGATTTCGACATCACCAAGGCCGACAGGATTTTCGACTTGCTGCTCAAGGAGAAACAGATTCAGCTCCCTAAAAATCATGTGATCCCGTCGGCCGGGAAATTAAAAAAGAAGAAATACTGCAAGTGGCACAACTCCACATCCCATGCCACTAACGATTGCAAAGTCTTCAGACAGCAAATCCAGTCGGCAATCGAGGCCGGGAAATTGAAGTTTGCCGATTCAAATCGGCCGATGAAGGTAGACGACAACCCCTTCCCGATCGACACAGTTCAAGCCGGCCCCAGGCAAGCTGATCGACAGAACAGAATGGCGCACGGCTTAGTCAACGTATCAATCGGGGCAAAGGTAGAAGACGAGCCGACTGGACATCACGCTTTGCATCAATCAACATGGTGCGCCCCATAATCGGATCGGGTGACCGACGGCCGATCTTTGAAGATAGCCGACACCGCCACCGATCTCGGCGCGAACCTCGCAATGAAGCTCCTCGTCGGCATGAGCCGGAGACCCAAAGCCGCCGACACGAGGTAAACTACAACAATGCCGATCCGCATTGGCATTGTGATTTTTTCAGGTATTGCTAAGAATCCGGCATGAGGCTGCCGACACTGGACGATTTTCCAGCGTGCAACGATCACCGCGACAGCGAGCACAGGAGCCCATTGGCTGTAAGCCCAGCCAGTTCATCCCTAGAGCCGTTCGGCTAAACCAAAGGCAACAGTCCATTCATGATCGGCTCGGCCCAATCCACCAAGACTTCTTCGTCGACGAAGACCGCGACGACGAAGAAGACGACGACGAGGAATCGGCTAATCCCCAATGGTTTCCATCCGATCTCTTCACAAGGACGCAAAAAGAAGAATTCAATGACTCAAGCGTGAAGGGAGAGAGGATGAAGTTCGGCACATGATCCAAGATCAGCGCCGTCGGCTGGGCAAGATCAAAAGGCGATGGGTTCCCAAAGAGAAAACCACCATAGCCGACGAAGAGCAAATCCAAGAAAGTTCAGCCGATCAAGCCAGGAGGGGAGCCAAAGGGAAAGGCAAAGTTTCGCATCGGTCAACATGATGTTCGTCGCGCCCGAATTCGGTGCTCTCGAGCCGATGCGGACACCATCGAGGACGACCTAGTGAGACTAGCCATCTCATCGGACCAAGCTATTTTTGACAAACCCGAGGGGACCGAAAATCGGCACTTAAAGCCGTTGTACGTTAAAGGATTCGTCAAAGGCAAGCTGATCTCCAAAATGCTAGTCGATGGGGGCTGCAGATCAACCTCATCTTGTATGCAAGATTCGAAAACGGGCAAAGGAGCCGAAGACTGATAAAGACCAATATGGTGTTCAAAGACTTCGGCGGCAACCCATCGAAACCAAGGGCGTCCTCAACGTCGAACCGACCATCGGTAATAAGACCGTGCCCACAACATTCTTTGTCATCGACGGGAAGGGGTCTTACGACCTGCTTGCTCGAAAGGGACCGGATACACGCTAATTGTTGTGTTCCTTCTACAATGCATCGAGCCCGATCCAATGGGACGGCGACAAGATTGAGATCGTACCAGCCGACAGTCGGTTAGCGTCGTCGGCGCCAATTTGCCACTTTGGGAAATCGAAGGCATTGATTGTTTGTCCGGAAAAATCGCAAGCTGATTTTCTAAATGTGTCCAATTCCACAATACACGATTCGAGATGACGAGGCATTGCTGCTTTGAACAAGACATGGTGGAGGGCTCAAGCGTCTTCGGCATGGACACCGAAGACGAAGACGATGGCAAGCTCGGGCAAGGTTTCACGTCGGCCGATGAATTAGAGGAAATTGACATCGGCTCTGGTGACAAGCCGAGGCCGATGTACATTAGCAAAAATCTATCTCCTCATTGTAGATCCCAGCTTATTGATTTGTTAAAGAATATAAAGATTGTTTTGCTTGGGAGTACTTCAAGATGCCCGGCCTCAGCCGATCAATAGTGGTCCATCAACTGCCGATTAAGGCAGGCTATCGGCCATTCAAACAGCCTCCCAGGAGGTTTAAGGCTGATATGTACGATGCAATTAAAGCCGAAATCACTCGGCTATACGATGCGGGTTCATTCGGCCTTGCCGATACGCCGAGTGGGTCTCAAACATTGTTCCGAGTGTTGAAGAAAAGCGTAAACTTAGGGTGTGCATTGATTTTAGGGATCTAAACAAGGCCACCCCTAAGGACGAATACCCAATGCCGATAGCCGATTTTGCTTGTCGATGCTGCTTCGGGCCACAAAATTATCAGTTTTATTGACGGCAATGCAGGTTATAATCAAATATTTATGGCCGACGAAGACACTCACAAGACTGCTTTTCGGTATCCCGGCGCAATCGGCTTGTACGAATGGGTGGTAATGACGTACGGCCTGAAGAATGTTGGGGCAACATATCAACGGGCCATGAACTACATTTTTCATGACATGATCGGCTCACTAGTAGAGATCTACATTGACGACGTGGTTGTCAAGTCCGGGGAGATAGAGGGCCATATAGCCGATCCGAGACAAGTGTTAGAGCGGACGAGGAAGTATGGCCGAAGATGAATCCGCTTAAGTGCGCGTTTGACGTATCGGCCGGGCAGTTCTTGGGATTTCTTGTTTATGAAAGAGGAATTGAGGTTACACCAAGAAGTATAAATGCTATCAAGACAATTCAGCCTCCGAAGGACAAGAAACAGCTCCAGTCATTGATCGGCAAGATAAATTTCATCAGACGGTTCATAGCCAATTTCTCAGAAAAGATGGAGCTGTTCACACAACTGCTTCGGCTGAAAGCCGACCAAGCATTCACATGGGGGGCAGAGCAGCAAAAGGCGTTAGACAACATAAAAGATTATCTGAGTTCCCCTCCAGTTTTAATGCCTCCACAGAAAGGGATACCGTTTAAGCTGTACTTATCAGCCGATGACAAGTCCATCGGCTCCGTGTTAATCCAAGAGGTTGAGGGCAAAGAAAAAGCCATCTTCTATCTCAGTCGACGGTTGCTAGACGCGGAAACAAGGTATTCACCTGTGGAGAAGCTATGTCTGTGCCTCTATTTTTCATGTACGAAGTTAAGGCATTATCTTCTATCCAACGAGTGCACAATAATCTACAAATCCGATGTAGTTAAGTACATGCTATCGGCTCTAGTGCTGAAAGAAAGAATTGGGAAGTGGATCTTTGCGCTAACAGAGTTTGATTTGAGGTATCAGGCACCAAGGGCAGTCAAAGGGCAAGCTATAGCCGATCTCATTGTGGAGCATAGAAATGATTCGATCGACTCAGTGGAAATTATGCCTTGGATTTTGACGTTCGACGGCTCGGTTTGCACCAACGGCTGCGGCATCGGCTTAGTCATTATTTCGCCCAGGGGGCAAGTTTTGAGTTTGCTTTCGCCATCAACCCCCACGCTACAAACAACCAAGCCGAATACGAAGCCATCCTTAAAGGATTATATCTACTCAAGAAAGTTGAAGCCGATGCCATCGAAATAATGGGAGATTCATTATTGGTCTTGACCAATTGTCGGGAGACTATGAATGCAAAACGATGCGCGATGGTCTATTATCAGCAATGTCGGGAATTAATGGACGGTTTTCGGCTGGTTACTTTGAAACACATCCCTAGAGAGTAGAACACAGAGGCCAATGATTTAGCTCAGAGGGCATCGGGCTATCGGCCGATGTTGAAAGAAGTTGACATAGAGGTTGCCGCCATTACAGCCGATGACTGGAGGTTTGAAGTCTTCAGCTATCTCAAAAACCCCTCTCAATCGGTTACAAGGAAGCTACGATACAATGCTTTAAGATATGTTTTGCTCGATGAAGATCTGTACTATCGGACGATTGATGGTGTGCTACTCAAATGTTTGGGAGCCGATCAGGCCAAAGTGGCCATCGGAGAAGTGCATGAAGGGATCGTGGCACACATCAATCGGCCCACAAAATGAAATGGCCTTCGCGAGCGGGGTATTTCTTGCGACGATCTTTGGAGGATTGTTTCAAGTATTACAAGGGCTGCCAGGATTGTCAGAAGTTTGGAGCCATACAACGAGCACCAGCGTCGGCCATGAACCCAATCGTTAAGCCTTGGCCGTTCAGAGGATAGGGCATCGATATGATCGGCCAGATCAATCCACCCTCAAGCAAAGGGCATAAATTTATTCTGGTGGCGACGGATTACTTCACCAAGTGGGGGAGGCGGTTCCTCGAAGAAAGTGGATTCTAAGGACGCAATCGAGTTTGTCAAAGAACATATTATCTACCGATTTGGCGTCCCACGACGATAACAATAGACTAGGGATCTATCTTCGTATCGGATGAGTTTGTTCAGTTTGCCGACGACATGGGAATCAAGGCACTTAATTCTTCGCCGTACTATGCACAGGCCAACGGGCAAGCCGAAGCCTCAAACAAAAGTTTGATTAAGTTGATTAAAAGAAAGATCTCTGAGTACCCTAAACAGTGGCACAGCCGATTAGTCGAATCACTGTGGGAATGGCATGCCACGGATCAATTCAAGTCCCTCCGTACAAGCTGGTCTACGGGCATGAAGCGGTGCTACCATGGGAGAGCATCGTCGGCTCAAGGCGCATTCGGCTACGGGATCAACTCACGGTAGACGATTATTATCACTTGATGGTGGACGAATCGAAGACTTAGTTTTATCCAAGATGAGGGCCTTGAAAAAAGTTACAAGGGATAAGAAACGAGTAGCCAAACATTATAATAAAAAAGTGGTGCCTAAATCTTTCAGGGAAGACTAGCTCGTTTGGAAATTGATACTGCCGATTGGATCTAGATATAACAAATTCGGCAAGTGGTCACCAAATTGGGAAGGACCTTTCAAGATCCACAAATACGTCTCTAAAGGAGCTTACATGCTGGAAGGGCTAGATGGAGAGGTATTTGGAAGGGCTCTTAATGAAAAATACTTGAAGAAATACTACCCAAGCGTATGGATCAACTCATGATTCGGCTCTGGTTGCTTAGCCCATTTATGACAACCGATGTCTTGCTTCAATAAGACATCGCCTTTAGGCATTTTTCTGCAACATTTTTCCTAAGTCTTCCACGACCGGCTAATGATTGGCCGATAGCAACGGTAATGATGTGCGAACGGCTTGAATTCATAATTTTGTCGACACCAAAGCTATCAACAAAATTTGGGGGGCATATACATACACGAGCCGGTTGCAAAATTGGGCGTCAGGAAGTTTTAAAATTTTTACGCTTCGTAATCGGCAGTCAAAATAAAAGCGTTGGAAGTGATTTGGATCGACGGTTGTGGTGTGGTTTCGGAATCAGCGAACGTGACGCGATACGGACGGGTAGGGCCGATTTCGGCATAAGCAATTCAAGATACTACGTGCGGCGAAGCGATCTCATTCACGAGCATAGCTGCAAAAGATTGATAGACCGTACTACACAAAAGTTAAAGCCGATTACAAAGTTTGAGCAAGTTGATCGAGTTGAAGCCCATTACAAAACGTTCGCGGATATATTACAACAAGTAGTAGCCGATCTCAGAATGTTTCGATATTACAAATTCATTGTTTCAATAAATCGGCTATGGCCGGCGGCGCCGTCCGCCTAATCCGATCCACCTCCTCAATGGCCACGACATCGTCGGCCTCGAGACCCGACCCACCGGCCGGATGCCCTTCACGTCCGTAGATGGGCCACGGCCGCCTTGATACTTCGGCGTTGAGCTTCTATTTCGGTGTAGGGCTGGCCATGTACTCCTTGTGGACATTGATCTCGTTTATGACTTGAACGAGATCGGCCATCAGCTGATCTTGGCGCGAGAGGAGTTGCTCAAGCTTGGCCGTCGGCTCAGTCTTCAGGCGGTCGAAGGCGGTTTTTTGGCTCTCAATGGCATCCTTGGTCGACTGGAGGGTGGCCGACCGCGCTTGGTTCTCGCGACGATCGGCTATCCACTGCCGTGCCCGCTCGTATTTGAGTTGGTGGTCTTCTAAGAAGGTGGCCGACACGATGGCATCGGCTAGAGCTTCCGACAGCGGCCTTGGATTTCCTTGAAGCGCGCGCGGTTGAACCGTGTCGACCACCGGCGCATCCGCGAGGCCTCCGGCCGATTGCCGATGTCGGCCGGGGTGGCCCTCGGGTCCTCGGCCGGCGTCACCAACGCCTCCTCGCCGATCTCGCCGAGACTCCCGAACTCCGACAAGTCAAAATTGAGGAGGTCGGCTATGTTCTGCAAAGAGAAGAATGGTTAGAGAATGCTGAGTTGGCAAAGCCGATTACAAAGTTCGTCGGCTTACCGTGGGCATCGGAGTCGGAGCGACTAGCTCGGCTGGTTCGCCGCCTTCGGCCGTCGGGGCCTCGTCATCGGCACCGTTGCCGCCGCCGCGCGATCACGACATGCTCGCTGGGCCAGGGGGCAGCCGACGGAGATCGTGGGGGCTTCAAAAGAAAGGGTTAGCGGTCAAGTCGGCTGAGTTTTATAAAGCAAGTCGCAAGACGATTACCGATGGTGCATGACGTGGAGTGAGGCCGACCAATTTCTTGACCTGAGAAGAATGGTTCGGTCAGATGCAAGTAATATTATCATAAGACTGAATCTGATGAGATGAGGGCTTACCAGCCGATTTTTTGCGGGGGGACTTGGAACCGGCGGGGCGTCGGCTGGAGCTCTCAAGTTCAGCCGCTGCTTCAATAGCCGCCGGCGTCTCCTCGCTGGCGACGACGTCAAGGAACTACGCGACGACCGGGTCCAAAGGAGGGAGGCTATTGGCTGGTGCTGCCGGCATCTTCTCCTTCAGCTTTTTGGGGGCAAGCGCGGCCGATGGCTGTACAAGGGGCGCGGCCCTTTTCTTTGAGCGATCGGCTCATGCACCTGCCCGCGCAGCAAAGACGCTAGCTTCGGCGCTCCCCAGCCGATCGCCGACGGAGCAAGGCCGCCCCCATCCAGGATGCCAAGGCGGTATTCGATGGGGCGCCCGGAGTCGCTCACCGTCGGCCGCTCCGTCTCTGTCTCCTGCAAGTCAGAAGGCAAATGTTAATCGGTTAATATCAGCCGACGATAAAAAAAAGAAAATCATTTGGAATTTGAAGCTTACCGAAGGGATTTCTTCGGGAAGGATCAGATCGACGTAATGAGATGACCGCTGGTGGAAGATGTGTCGTTTGATTTCGGCCCACCATTGGTTGTAGGTCGCGCTTTTCTTGAGCGCCAGGGTCATCTCGCTGATGTTGCCGAGGGGAGGGCCGGCTATACTCAGCAGCCGATGCATTATCAAGTCCTGGTTCACTACTCCCCTCGTCTCAATCTTATCGGCATAATAGAAGCCGATGGGCAGCTGCCCAAGACCGAACTGTCTCGCCGCCGACACCGGGTAATAAAACTCGTAGCTTTCGGCCACTGATCGGCCCTGGTGGATTCCGGCCGCAAGATGTAGGGGACGGAGCGGCGATGAGCAATTCCCGCACCTTGGGTTGTCGGCCGAGTTGATGTCTTCCCGTTAAAATCGGCGCAACTCAAACGGTCCCAGTCTGGTAGAAGTACTAGGCGCGGTTCTCGCGAGACAGCCCATCGTAAAGGGCAATGAACCATTCGGCCAGTAGGTTGGCCGATTGCCTTCAGCCCGCATGAGCAGCTGCTGCTTCTCCGTAGCTCATACATCTGGTGGTGGTGATCTCACTGCCGTCTTCGTCTTCGATCGGCTCCAGCCTTGGGAATACAACTTCGTCGGAGGGAGCCGACCGACTATCTTTTGGGTCGCCAACACCAACCAAATCTGTAAGAACCACCGGGGCTGCCGGTGTTGATTGGGGCGTTGGCGGCTATCTTTGCGGTGGCCTGATGCAGCATCTGATACAAGTAGCCGAGGAGGTATTTCCCCAGTGCAAGTTTGCCCCCGTCGGTAAAGTTTTCGGCTACGACCTGCCAGTTGGCGGTCGGCCCGTAGCTCAATCCACAAAACAAGAATTTTTCAAGCCACATCATCAAAAACGCGGTGTGCTCCCTATGGCCGACGGGTCCGTCCTTCATGTTCTGAGCAATGAAGCCGCTCCACCCGCCGATGGCCTTGGTCTTGAATTAGTGCTGCCCCTTTTGGCTCAGGTTGCTGGGGTTGGCCGACGCCGGATGTTCAGCCGGTCGTCATGTACACGTCATCCGGTGTGATTGTCATCGACCCTTGCCGGAAGATGAAGGCGTTGAAGCTATCATTCCAAAAATATGTCGCGGCCGACGGGAGCGGCTCATCCTTTTCCATGCGGCAACGGACGGGGGCCAAACACCGGGCGATCCCGGTTTCTTCCCACCGAGTGTACTTGGCCGATCGCACCCTCTTGTACCATTCAATCCACGCTGCGTCGGTGGTCGGCCATGATTTGAAGGTCCCGTTCCAATGGGCTAGAGACGGTTTGTTTGTGTTGAAGGGAATCTTGTTGTTCTCGGCTATGATGACATCGGCTGGATATGTGTTGCCGATAGGGCCGAGAAAATACCTCCTTTCCTGGGTCAAGCTTTGGATGGCCACTTGATGTGACAGGTGCTACAGTGCGAAAGAGGAAAAAACTAATCAAGGATGGCTGAGTGCTACGGTTTGAAAGGGGAAAAGGTGCTAATCGAAAATGGCTGAAAGCAAGATGAATGCAACATGACTGGAGAACTAAATCCGAGTAGAAAGAGTTCTGGATCAACGGGTGTACCTCAGGGAACTTGATGATGGCGACGGCCGGTGCGGCGACGATGGTCGGTGCGGCGGCAATAGCTGGTGCGGCGGCGGTGGCCGGCGTGACGGAGGTGCTTGATGTGGCGGCGGTGGAGGCCATCGGAGTCGTTGGAGATGAATATGGGTCTTGATCTGCGAAGGGCGCTGAGATTTGATGAAGGACGCCGGTGAACCGCCGGAGAGGAGAGAGGAAGCGAAAGCTTGTTTGCGAAGGGTTTTGTGTGCTCTTTGAAGGCGTGGTTGTTTCGGCCGAGGCAAATGACTATTTAAAGGGCACTTGGGGGCAACCGAAGCGGTTTAGGTCAAGAATAGAGCGAGAATTTGAACAGGCAACAAATCCATAACACTTCGTATCACGGACTTGGGGGGCATGTGTTAACACCTAAAATTTGATAATTGAATCCCTAAGTCCTAGCAAGGATGAAGCAGAATTGGATCGGCTGGCTTGGCGAAGAAACAGAGGCCGCATCCGCTGAGAAGCGATCGGCTGCAAGGCCAGTCGGCTAAGGTTGAATCGGACAAGAGCGGCCGATAGCCGATTCCAGGTTCAGAAGAGATAAAGCTGTTTCTGGTGCAGCAGTTTAAAGATAAATAGAGGATTCGGTTATTAGATTGCGCGCGTTAAACGATATTGCCATCTATGGATAGAGTCCGTAACGGCAATTGTATCGTAATTTAAGAGTTTGTTTAAACTGTTCATTGTAATGTGGCGTGGGTCCTTCCCGGGATAACGTCGTGTTTTAAATAGTAGTTTAGATAGAGTCCGGGGTTTATACAGATATGTATCTTGGGTATAAATAGGACCCGAGACCCCCGTAGAAAAGACATTCAACACAATCAATCAAACCTTCGGTGCATCGCCAACCTTTTTCTTCGGACGAGCAATTAACTTGGCTACGGGCTGCATCGTTTTGATCCCCAAATCCGGGTAAATGCTTGTCATTAGAGGTATGATCTGCTGTTTCTAGTGCTTCCATCGTAATGACACATTAGAATCAAGAGTTTATCTTGCGCCATTTATCATATAGCGCATATAAATTAGATCAATGTTTAGATCTATCCTGCCATTGGCTAGTTCTATCAAGAACTCGCAACCAATAAGGCTAGATCTAAAGGTTGGCTGGTTTATATGCGTTATCCATCGTTTCGAGAGGTATAAATCGGCCATGACAGATCAAGATTGCTCTTTTTATACTTAATGTTGCATCATAGTTGAACTATTAAGTCGTTTTTAGAACTTCCAGTGATCTGTTCGGCTAGATTTATATGTTTAAGAGACAGTGTCGGGGTTTCAGCAGGCCTTATCTGCCTAATATATTTCTTAATATATTTATTATTAGATTATGTTAGGACCGCCTCTTATGTTAAGATCTTGTTTTTGTCGGACTCACAAGCCAAAATTGGCCTGCCATCAATAGCCGACGGCCGATTTCTTGGCTAAGCTTAGTTCAAGGATGATATCTTTTCATAAGAACCATCGGAGTACTAGCCGATCCATTGTTAGCTTTCCGGCATCGGCTAGGTTATCAATACATACATCTATTATCCTTTACTGTATTTAGGTTAAACGGCTAATGTTGTCTCGGTATCGTCGATCCATTCTAGTCACTTGGCTTAAATATATTTTAGGATAGCGATACATGCTCATGGATTCCCTCGGCCGATCCAGTGGGGATCTAACCTAACACTTAACACATATTTCTTTGATTTTCTTATTGGTTAACGAGATCAAACCAGCGCACGCCCTACACACGACGTAGCCGAGAAGGACACACTGGAGTCAGGATCTTCCGGGACGGCGCGGAGAGAAATTTCTCGTCAACAATAAGGTAAAAACTGTGTCCTACACGGATATCGTTGTACCTGGGTATAAATAAGACCTGAGGGCTCTTTGTAAATATATCGACAACACACAATCAATCAACTTCGGCGCATCACCACCCTTTTATTTTCTTTTTGACAAATTCTTGCTTTTGCTCGGGCTGCATCGATCTCGATCTTCGAACAAGGTAATTCTTCCTTGTTACAAGTGGTTTGTAACGTCGGGGTTAGTGCTTCCATTGCCATGATACTCTAGTTTCGATGTTATAGACTATTTAATCTATCATATACAACATATTTATCTAGAGCAATGTCTAGATCTGTCTCGCAATCGGCTTACTTCTCTCTGAAGACAATAGCCGATAGAGTTAGATCCAGAGGTTGAATTAGATTATATGTCGTATCTACCATCTCAAAAGGTTCTCATTAGCCTATACGGATCTAGTATTTCTTTTTGTACTTAATGTTGCATCTAATCGACCTCTTAAGTCGCTTTTAGAACTATCATGATCTGTTCGGTTTAATGTTTATTATTAGAGAGCGACGGAGTTTCAGCCCGCCTTACCTGTTTTAGTTATCTTCTAGTATTAATTGCTATTAGATATATTAAAGTCGCCTTTTATATTAAGATCTAAATCTATTTAAATACCCTAAGTCGGTATCAATCTATCAAGTTATGTTGACAGGTGATTAATGTAGGTTTAGCGTATTTAGATTAGACTAAGATCTTTTTATAAAATGTATCGGAGTACTAGACGATTCATATTAGACCTGCAGCATCGGCTAGGTTATCAATGCAGATAATTATTATCCTAATATGCCTTTAGCCTAAGTGATTTATACTGTCTTGGTATACTACGATCTATCCCAATCACTTAGTATAAATGTGCTTTGGGATAGCAATTATATGTTTGTTGATGTTTTCAGCCGATCCGGTAGGATCTAATTCTAACTTAATGCCAATTTCTTGTTTTCTTATTGGTTACAGGATCAAACCAACTGGCACGCACTTGACGACACCAGAGGCGACCAATTTGGACCTGCACTAGAGTAAAGCAAACCTCTCAGGTCAGTGCGTGGGAATTGAATTTCTCATCAACACAGGGCCCCACGGGCTACAGGGCATGCTAGGCAGCTGCAATTTGGCACTTCAGCGTCGGCGCTTTGCCGGACGTGGAGGACACAGTGGGTCCATGTTCGAAGACCCTGACGGCGGAGTATTCCTTGGTGGATCATCCTCGGGGCAAGCCCGTCGGCATGGTGCCAATGCCACCGGCCGTGCTGGCGTCCACTGTTGATGAGAAATTTCTCTCCTGCACGGCACAGGAGATGCAGCAGCTCCGGTGCGAGGTCCTTCTCGAGCATGCAGTGAAATACGGGGCTTGCCGATTGGTTTGATCTGTTAACCAACAAGAAAAACATAGATGTATGCATTAAGGGTTAAGTTAGATCCCACTAGATCGGCTGAGGAAATCAATTTACATATATATGCTATCCCAAAGTGTATTTAAACTAAGTGGCTAGGATAGATCGGCTATGCCGAGACAGTATTAACCACTTAATCCAAATATACAAAAGGATAATAAATATATGCATTAACAGCCTAGCCGATATCGTAAGACTAACTATGAATCGGCTAGTACTCCTACTTATCTTATGAAAAGATACTATTCTAGCAAAATGTGCTAAACCTAGATCAGTCGGCTGTCGGCTGTGGTTGACAGGCTGATTCTTGCTTAGGGCATTTAACCAGAGCAAGATCTCAATATAAGAGGCGGCTTTAATAAATCTAATAATAAATATACCAAAAGAATATTAAAACAGATAAGGCCGGCTGGAACCCCGACGCTGTCTCTAAGCATATACATCTAGCCGAATAGATCATAAGAGCTCTAAAAATGACTTAATAGATCAAATTGATGCAACATTAAGTATAAAAACAATCGATCTATTATAGCTGATGTAAACCCCTCGAGACGGTGGATACCGCATATAACCTAGGCCAACCCCTAGATCTAGCTCTATCGACTATTGGTTCTTGACAGAAATAGGCCGATATCGAGATAGATCTAGATATTGTTCTAGATTATATGCGATATATGATAACTAACGCAGCATAAATCATTGAACCTAGAGTATCATAGCGATGGAAGCACTAAATTGGACAAGATACACCACTAATGACAAACATTTACCTTAATCGGGGATCGAAACGATGCAGCCCGAAGCCGGATCAAGTGATCGTCTAAAGAAAATAAGAGGCGATGCGCCGAGAGTTGTATTGATTGTGTGATAATGTTTGATTACAGGGGTCTCGGGTCCTATTTATACCCAAGAATAAAACTACCCGTGCAAGACACGATTTCTATCTAATCTACTATACATGGCACGACAATATCCCAGGACATAGTCCCATGCCGCATTACACTAGAAAATCTAAACAAATTCCTAATTTATAGATACAATTGCCGTTACAGGACTCTATACATAGATGGTAATATCTCTTAACGCACAATTTGGGAACCGAATCTTCTATTTATCTTTAAGCACCTTTATCGGAAACAATTCCATCTTCCTTTCTGACTCATCATCAGCTATCGGCTTTCCTTGTCCGACTCAACCTCAGCCGATTGGCCTTGTAGCCGATTGTATCGCAGCCGATGCAACCTCTGTTTTCTACGCACATCGTTTTCCAATCCGAATCCGCTACAACCTCGGCTCGGACTTAGGGATTTAATTACCAAATTTGGTCGTTAACACCCGCCGACGTGACATGGGCCGCGGTGGGCGTCGAGCAGCTATCACTGTCATGCCTCCACAAGCACCAGGCGGCGAGTACGTCAACCTTGATTATGAAGAAGATGACGGGGAGGACATCGAGGACTTAGGCAGTTCCGATGGCCCTCCGGTGAAAAAATTAAGAGCAAATTGGTTTGACACAAATAATGGTAAATCGTTAAGGTTGTGTATTCAACAAGTAAGAGCAGAAAATTTTCAAGGAGGACAAATGAATGGGGCAGGCTACCAAGCAATAACTGAAGGCTATTACGTGCAAACTGGATTGAGGCATGATAGGAAGCATATAAAGAATCAAATAAGCCAACTGAAAAGTCTTTACTCTTTCTGGAGAGTTTTGCAATTACACACTGGTTTAGGGAGGAAACCTGATGGAAGTATTGATGCAGATTCTGATTTTTGGACTACATAGACAGAGGTACATTTCTCTCATGTGCTAATACTCTTGTACTTAAAATTATTAGTCATTGTGGCTTATATGACTGTATGGTTTACTGTAGGGCAAACCATGGCTAAAGAAGCTTAAGAATGGTCCTCCTGCAAATTTAGCTGAGCTGAAAGAAATGTTCCATGGTAACACTGTGGATGGAACCACGGGCTATGTGCCTGGACAGGATTTTTTTCAGGAAGATGAGACTGCTGAAGATGCGTTGGGAGATGATGCTTCAGAGGACGTTTTTGCAACTCCGAGTAGTATAGGTACCCACAAGAGAAAGAGGCCGATGGGTACTACTACCAGCACATGTGAAAGTCCTTTGAAGAAGAGCAAAAGCCTAATGGTTAGGTACATGAGGCAGATAGCCACTAAATTCTCAAAGTCTGTGGATATCAGTCAACAAGTGATCCAACAAGCACAAGTTGCGAAAATGGAATCTGAAAAAGAGAAGGATCAGTTTTCAGGCAAGAAGTGTCAAGAGCTTGCTTTTGAATGTGGGGTAGAGCATGACAGTGCTGAGATGTATGGAATGGGCAAGATGTTCCAAGATCCATTCCAACGGGAATTCTTCTGTGGTCTACCCAGTGCCTCTACAAGGCTCAACTACTTGAAGAGATATTGCAGGGACAACAATTTGTATTAGTTAGAAACTATTCATATGATGGACTAGTCCTTTTGTGGTGTTATGCTCCTATTATCTGTTTGTTGTGATTAATGTATTATGTTATCCTGCGATGGACCTTTTATTTTATCATGTTATAAACCTATTATGTGGTGTTGCGATGAATCTTTGATTTGTGATGATGTTAATTGATTCCATTTTTATTGTCTCAATTGAACGCTTCTTGCCTATTAATGTGCTGACTATTTGTTATATTTCTTGATACAGGATGGGGACAATGGACAAATGAATGAAGCATAAGGTGATGATGCCAGTGGTGATGGAGGCAACACATCATCAAGTGAGGATGAGCTTCTGTCGATGGCCCTCAACAATTTAAAGAGGCATCGGGACCTGATTGTGCAGGTTACCCCTTTGTTCGGTATGTACTTCGACAATTATTTTGTTAAACAACCAAGAAGGGTAGTTAGTGAATTCGGATTGCAATGGGTTCAAAGGACACTGGCCCATGATAATTCTAATTACAACATGTTTAGGGTTGAGAGAGCTTTATTTAATAGGCTGCATAATACGTTGGTCCACTCATATGGCTTGCAATCAAACAGCAAGAATGACATCGGTAGAGGCTTTAGCAATGTTTTTATGGATAGTTGGTGTACCACAGTCAGTTAGGCAGGCTGAGGATCGTTTTATTCGATCCTTGGAGTCAGTAAGCCGTACATTTGATGGAGTTTTGACAAGTGTTCTCAAGTTAGCAGCTGACATTATTAATCCAAAGGACCCTGAATTTTCTACGGTGCACCCATGCTTAGAAAATCCAAATTTTTGGCCACACTTCAACGACTGTATAGGAGCATTAGATGGGACACATATAAAGGTTATGGTGCCAACAAGTAATGTGATTCAACATATTAACAAACACAATGAAACCTCATAGAATGTGCTTGTTGTTTGTGATTTTGACATGAGATTTTCCTTTGTGCTTGCGGGATGGCTTGGATCAGTACATGATATGAGAGTGTTCAACGATGCAATTACCAAATATGGTGACAAATTTCCACATCCACTTGCAGGTAATCTACTCTATCTGTCATACAAGTTCTTTTTGTAATTTCTGTTGGTCACATATGTCACTTTATGTACCTCAAACTGTAGGGAAGTATTACGTCGTTGATGCGGGGTACCCAAACCGTCCGGGTTATCTTTCACCATATAGATGTACAAGGTACCATGTGGAGCATTGGCAAAATATCCCACCACCACAAGGTATGAAAGAGACATTTAACCATGTACATTCCCAAGTTAGAAATGTCATAGAGCGGTCTTTTGGAGTTTTGAAGATGAAATGGAGGATGTTGTTGGATATGTCAAAATTTTCCGCTAAAAAGCAAACAAGAATAATTGTTGCGTGCATGGCTCTCCATAATTTCATTCGAGATAGCAGAATTACGGATAGGGAATTTGATATGTGTGATGCGGATGCAAACTATTTTCCAATGTCACATTCATCGCAAGAAAATTGGCCATCAGATGAACCTCTCGTAGAAGATACCAATATGAATGTTTTCCATGATGAGTTAGCTAATGCTTTGTTCTGTGGATTGTAAAATGTGTATGTTTTGATTCACAATTAACTTGTATGTTTTGTATGAGACTTCAATTGTATGGACATATTGTACGGACATTTTATTTCTATGAGACTTCTTTATTGTATGAGATTTGTATGTTTCATTCAATTATATGGACATATTGTATGGACATATTGTACGGACATTTTATTTCTATGAGACATTAATTGTATGAGATTTGTATGTTTCAATCATATATACACATGATGTAATTTCTTTTTATTACATATATTAAATGAGTTAGTTGGAGCCAATGATTAGGTCATAGACATTAAAGACAAATTAGCCCTCAAATTAGCCCTGGATCCAAACAACTCAAGGGACTAATTTTTAGAGGGCTAATTATCCAAACAGGGCCAAGATATGAAGACAAATCAAAGGTACGTACACCCTCTATAGATATGTGAAACCGTGTTATGTACAGTAGGACCCTGTTTGGATAATAAGCCCTATAAAAATTAGCTTTTTAAATAGTTTGGATCCATGGGCTAATTTGAAGGCTAATTTGCTTTTAATGTCTATACTCTAATCATTGGTTCTAACTATCCTATTTAATGTAAGGTGTATTCATAAGATGAAAGGTGTAGGCACTGTTAAGTACATCGTTAGTTCAAGGGCAATTAGATCAAGATGGACAATGTGAGAAGAAAGAATTTTGGAGGCACGATTACGCCCTCTGAAATTGAAAAGGCTCATATAAGCTTGACTAAACCAGATGTACTACTATAATGTTTCGTTACTGTTAATTGAATCATCGGATGTTTACACATTTCCTGAGCACAACAAGAACTAATGCTTAACCCCTAAAAAAATAAACGCAGCACTATCCAAAACAAAGCATGCATGAAGAATCATCCAGTGTTCCAAGTGGATCTCGAGTTCAATCACACAGTAAAGAGGGGGAGAAGAACTCAATACCAAACAGAACTTGAAGAAGCATCAGATGTGCTCACCAGAGCTTGCAGAACTTGCAAAACTTAATCAAACCAGAGAAGAGGTTTGGATATGGATCCGAAGATGCAAATCTCAGGGGGTGGACGGGGAGGATGGGGATCAGATCAGCTGTGCTCACCTTCCTCCTCTCGGGGTGCGTTGTGGGGGCGAGGGTTTGAGGAAGGGTTTTTGAGTACCCAGAAACTCGGGATGCAGCCGTGCAGGTGTGCTCTGTTTGCTATAGAGAAAGTGTACGGGCCGCGTCGCCATCACCGACATCCGCATCGAGGCAATCGACCACGATGTCGAACGCCGCGAGGCGCTGCACGAGTGGCCTCTTGGTGGAGTTATACTCCACCGCAGAGATGCACTTTGGCGTACAAGAGCTGCTGCAAAAGAGAATGGAGAAGCGTTCGATCACTTGCTCGCTTGGATTGGATGGATGCATACGACTCACTCGAGTGAAGGCAGGTAGAAGAAGACGATCTGGGTACTACCTGGAGGAAGAGGAGCTTGTCATGGAGGATGGCGGGTTGGTTGGGGTGCACAGGTGAGGGCGAGGCGTGAAGCGAGGGAGAGGAAGGGGACGGCGGAGAGGGGGAGGAGGGGAGGACCGGCAGCGGTTGAGCATCGGCGCGGATGTGTGGCGGCCGTGGCGGTGGCGGCGACGACGAGGGGAAGAGAGGAGGGGCGGCGAGGGGAGGAGGGGCACCGATGGTTGGGCGGCTGGGGGCGACGGATCCGCGACGAGATGGGCGACGGCGCTCGGGGCAACGAAGAAGACGCTATGTGCGCTCGAGTCCCCGTGCTCTCTTTGGAAACACGTGAAATTGGTGGGGCCCACATAGAATTAGCACAAATAAGCATCTCTTGGAGGGGCTAATTTTTTTGGATGGGCTAATTCACTTTAGCCCCAAATTAGCCCTCCTTTTGGATCCTTAAGGGCTATTTGGAGCTAAAAGGTCAACGGCTAAAAGTTAGCCCTGGATCCAAAGAGGCCTAGGTCCAAGACAAATTAACCTTAAAACTATCACTTTTGGGGAAATGCACTATAGTCCAGCTTGCAATCCTTTTTAATCTCGAGTTGCAAACCGGGACAACGAAAGCGGGACAAAAAATAACTATTTTTAGTCTCGGTTATTTACGTGGCTGCCACCTTTTTTTCTTTTTTCATTGTTTTTCTGCTTGCATATCGTCCACAACAACAAAATCATCCACAAATTCAAAAAAACATCTAAAAAGTCTACAACAAAATCATTCGCATATTCATTTACAAATTCACATTCACAAATTCATTCATAAATTCGAGACATTAACAAACTTTTACAAATTCATTCACAAATTCTGCATTCACAGATCCTTTGCGAAATCCCCAAAACACAGTTCAATAAAACTTAATCAAGAAACAGGTTGGGAGGAGGAGGAGGACGACGACGACCGCCCGCTATAGTGCTATCGCCGCCCGCTGCCACCCGAGGAGGAGGAGTAGGACGGCGCGCCGCGGAGGAGGAGGAGGAGGACCACCGCCCGCTCCCACTGTCGTGCGCCGTGTCGTGCCGCGTCGCACCATGCTTGCGAGGGGGCTAGAGGGGAGGAGGCCGGGGCGGGAGAGGGATGGAGGCCGGAGGAGGAGGCCGGGGGATGGAGGCCGGAGGTGATGTCGATCTAGATCTCGCATGCAGCCACCGCACCACCCCGGCCTACCACCCGGCGCCGGTCGCCATGCGATTGTGAGAGGGAGAGAGAGGGAGAGGGAGGGAGTACTCTGTGCCAGATGAGAGAGGGAGAGAGAGAAATTAATAAAGGCCACTCTTCGCGCACAGGAGACGAGGAGATAAGACCGAGCATTATTCATGCGATGTGATTTTTTCTCTGGTTCCGGTTGATATAAAAACCGGGACAAATATTTATTTTTAGTACCGATTGATAACACCAACCGGACTAAAAATAATGGGGTCCGACACGATCCGCAAATTTTTTAACCAGAATTAAAAATAAATTTTTGTCCCGATTGGTATTACCAACCGGGATTAAAAATTAACTGGGACTAAAAATATTTTTAGTCTGAATTCCTACTGAAACCGAAACTGCTTGTGGATTTTAGCAGATGGATCAAAGATAGTTTCTTCGGTAGTGTATTTTTCTTGAGTCTTACCAACATGACGGAATTTTCCACAATAACTTAGGGGTGTTTTAGTTCTTGTCACATCGAATATTTAAATATTATTTTGAAATATTAAATATAGACTATAAAACCCATTTATAATCGGTGGCTATTTCGCAAGACGAATCTAATGAGTCTAATTACGTTATGATTTGACGATGTGATGCTACAGTAACCATTTTGCTAATCATGGATTAATTAGGTTTAATAGATTCGTCTCGCGAATTACTCTCTAATTCTTCAATTATTTGTATAATTAGTTCACGTTTAGTCCTTTAAATTGATGTCCAAACATTCGATGTGACACGGACTAAAGTTTAGTCTTTCCATCCAAACACCCCTTTACTTCCTGTGCACCAAAAATAACTTTATCATTCACCATCTTATTCGTCGTCCAAAATAACTTTATCTTTTAAGCAATATATCATCACATTATAGTTTATGAACATTTAGAACACAAATGTATCAAGATTAGATAAAGTAGGGATAATTGTACTGAGATTTAATAAAGTGAAGAGAAATTTTTTATTGATATGTGTGCCAGTATCAAAGATAAGACATACCTCCTATACTTAGGTTTGTGATATACGACAATAACATTTCCTAACGATATAAAGATATATTTTAATTAATAAAATAAGATAGATATAGAAGGAAATTGTCTTTTTGGCATAGAAGGTGTGAGTGTCCTATTCGAGAAAGACAAAGTCTCCTTAAGCACGTATTCTATTCAGGTTCTTTGAGTTTTACTTGGAGAAGGAGTTGATCTATGCTATAAATACAAGGTTTTTCCGTGGGGACATCGAATCATAAGCCACCAGCCACATCAAGAAGCAAATCGGAGGAAGCCAAAGCCATATTTGACGATTAAATCTCGTCAGGCCGTTCTCGACGAATCCCAGTCGACGTGTTAGTTTAGCCATCTTACTCTCCCTTTGTAATTCGTTGATATTTTTTCATATATCCATATAAAATGGAGTAGGATTATTACTCATCTTGAGGGTTCGAACCAGTATAAATATTTCTCCTGTATTTTCTCGTTACAGGCTCACGTATACCTTGTTCCAACGATCCTTATATCCTCCAGATACTGTCTTCGGGTATAGCGCCCATCGACAGTGACGCATCAGGTAGGGGCTTGGTGTAAAGGGATCTTAATGAGATGACTTTGAGAGCCAGGATTTCTAAGAAGGGCTTCTACGATCGTCCTAGCCTATGAGATCCAACCCAGTAGCCCTTTGCTTTGGTCCAAGTTGGATCCATTGTCTTCCTAGTGTTCGTTGCGTTTCAATAGCCCTGACTTCAGTTTCCACTGAAACCGCTGCTATGATACAAAAGGCGAACTAGTCCCTACTGTGACCACTTCTTCAGTACACACCAAAAACGACGCGTCGGCATCATAATTTGGCGACAAACTTCCTAGAGCGGCTAATCTCCCAGCTTTCACCGAGAACCGAGCACCGATAAAGAGATCCATCAACAAATACTCCAGCTGGTGTCTAATCCACAAGACTACTGCACATTTTAACGGGTTATATGAGACGTGAAGGCTGAACTCGATGCCTGTAAGGAATGAGATATCCAGCGCACATTCCCGTGTTTAATGTATAAATAATATTACCGCTGTATTAGTTAATTGCTCATGCAAGTCTATATTTTATTATACGGATCACCCATATGTATAGTAACTTATGAAAATTGCCGAGTCGACTACCTTAATCCACTTATGCATACAATCATCTTTGTAAACACCAGAATTTAATTATTATATAAAACCAGAATTTAAATTCTATGGCTAGAGTTATTATGCGTCCATAACTCCACCAACGTACCAACGACACTTCTCCAATTCCGAGAAAACGTATGCACACGTGACAACCTTATTCCAACTAGACGACCACGATGGCTGGTGGTGGCTGTTCGATCTCTTAATTGGACGTGTCGTTCATGCGCGTGTCGGCTCCTTTGTGCGACGTGAAGCCGCCGTCGACGACGAGGTTGTGCCCGTTGACGTACTTAGCCTCGTCGGACGCTAGATACAGCGCCGCCCTAGCGACGTACTCAGGTTCCATCACCACGCCGGCGTCGATGGCGGCGTCCGCCATCCGCTCCAAATCGTCTTTGCTCACTCCGGGGTATGTCTGGGCGATCACGTTCATCATCATTCCCGTCCTGGTGCCGTGCGGCGAGATGGCGTTCACCCGCAGGCCGTGGCGCGACAGCGGCTCCGCCGCCGCGCGCACGATGGCGATGGTGGTCGCCTTGGAGACGGAGTACATGGCGATGTTGGGGATGGGCATGACGCCCGCGTCGCTGGACGTGCAGAGGATGACGCCGCTGCGGCGAGGCGCCATGACGCGCGCGGCGTGCTTGATGCCGACGAGCGCCGCCCGGGCGTTGATCGCCATCATCCGGTCGAAGTTGGCGAGGTCGATGGACGCCATGTCGTCCTGCGGCATGGGCCCCATGACGCCGGCGTTGTTGTAGAGGATGTCGAGGTGGCCGTGCCGCTTCACGGCGAGGTCGACGGCTGCCGCGACCTGTGCCTCGTTGCTGACGTCGCAGCGCGTGTACGAGGCATCTGGGCCAAGCTCCGCCGCCGCGGAGTGGCCAAGGTCATCATTGACATCGGCCATGATGACCTTGGCGCCATTCTCGATGAACTCCTTGGCTGTCGCTTTGCCGATACCACTGGCTCCACCGGTAATGACAGCCACCTTACCGGCTAACCTGTGAGTGACATTAATTCAAACAAGATAGTCCCAATCACTATCTTTCTTTTTTCCAAATATCTTATGACAAAGACAAAAATGTAAATTATTTCTATATATTATTAAAAAGATATATATGTGTCGATTTGTACATCACGAAGAGAGAAAAAAAAAAGCCTAAACTATTATCTTCTACGAGAGAACAGAGGAGCAAACCTTTGGACGGAGCTGGAAGCCGTGGAGAAGCCACTGACGAAGCCTGCAGGCGAAGTTGCTGCCCCAAGAGCTCTGTTCGTCTCCCTGACAGCCACACCAATTGACACACTCCGATCAATTCGGTCAGCTTAATTAATTAACTAACCAGTAATTTAGAGTCACACACACACTAACACAGTACAATTAAGCCTGATATGTACCTGAGGAGGAATTGCGCAGTTCTGAACATCCTGTTAATTAGCTCGAAATGCTTACTGGAGCTAGCAGCAAATAGTAGCTGAATTTTTCAAGCTAGGCAGAGCATAATTAATGGAGATGAAGGTATGATTTGATCGAGTCCTTGGCTCACGGCGAGCCTCCTTAAGAAGGCCAAGCCAGCTTACCTGCCCACTGTTCTTGGTCTTGATCGCCATGCGTTATTCCACGGCGTGCCGGACCGCAGGATCATTCGGCATTGACTCCTGCAACTCCGCAAGAGATGCCACGGCAGTGACATCCTCTTCTTTTTCTTTTTCTTCTTGTTCTTCTTCGTGATCTGGCTGAAATAAAGCTGACATGGTGATTTAAAATTATACACCATGGTGCCATTATATTTTACAAAGCTTATTATCCTTCGTATCTAGCCATATTCCACCGTCTATTTTTCTGTGTTCATAAAGATGAGTGTATGTTATGATCGTTTATATTTATATTGCATTTTTCAAAAAAATACCTACAGCAACACGTGGGATCACCACCGAGTTTAGAGACAGTGCCAACTTAACAGTTTTAGAAATTGTATACTTCTAACGTTCGTATTGTTTCGACAGGTCCGCCATGACAACGTAACATTAATTTATTATATTTACTTTTAAATATATAATGTTTAAGTCAAGATAATCAGTTTAATGTTATATATTTAAAAACGAAGGAAGCAACGAATTTCCTTTGTTTTGCCGTCAGCCAGTCATAATAACAGCTTGGTGCACTGGGAGCCTCCTTGAGGAAGACCAGTCAGCGACAGCCACCTTACCCACGTGCATCTCGTTTTCCTTCTTGATTTTCATGAGTTTAGTTCAAGCCCTACGTACAGATATGTTTGGCAACTCAGGCCGTGCTCCTGGCAAAACTCGAATTTCGAACAAATCTTGTCCTAACCATCAAATTAATATTTATGATCGAAAAGAGTTATATTCTAGCTAGGACGTGGTGAAATTCTACTACTGTGAGTGTAAAAGTAGGCCAGCTCCATGCTCATCTCCCTATCGGGCTCTCCTATCTCTCCGCAAGATATCAAACGAGTTATCAAGCAGTCATGCATTCAGTCAATTAATTTGACCACCGGTTGTGTTTGTCAAATATATAACTATAATCTATCTATATTTATAATCTATAATGTATATTTATCTATAACTATCTTAGTATTTCCACCAAATTTTGTTTTGTTTGGCTATTTTGTAGAAAACCCCCTTGAGTTTTTATAAAATTAACCCACAGTCCGTCTGGCTATTTTGCAGAAAACCTTTTGAGTGTTTATAAAATTAACCCGTAGTCCATCTGGCTATTTTGCAGAAAACCCCTTGAGTGTTTATAAAATTAACCCACAGTTTGCCTGGCTATTTTGCAGAAAACTCCTTAAGAGTTTATAAAATTAACGCACGGGCATATTTACTATATATATAATATATAATATAATCTATAATCTATATCTATAACTATTGTCGGTGATATGGGCCCAGGGGTATGTTAGAGGTACGACATCTGAGAAAAAGAAGGCGTCCTTGCCCGTCAAGGAGCGTCAAAGTTACGCCCTGAATGGCCTAAGCGAGCCCGGGCCACGGGCGGCCACGTGGCCGCCCCAAGAAGGGGCTGGCCCGCAGGCTGCCCGGAGGCCGCCATACTCTCAAACAACAGGTCCGGGATCACCGGACTTCCTCGACAGAGGGTCCGAGGTTGCCCTGACCCCCATCCTCGGCCTGCACCTCTCAGAGAGGGACGAGTCCAACTACCAACCAACCCATTTAATGCTCAAAAAGAGGGAGCCGAGCGCCCGCCCGCCGCATTCAATGCGATGTGAGGCGCGTCGTCGGTTGCTCTCATCATCACCCCTTTTTGCCTGTCACGAGGCAAAGGAGGCCTAAAGTCTTTGACTAAGACCGCGGTATGGCCGCGCACCCACTCCGCGCACGCCTCCCTCACGCCCTGTCCAGTCGCGTTTAATGCATTGGGCGGCCGCGTGGGAGAGAGAGTGCGAGTGCAGGAGGCGCGGTGCCAGTGCCTACCCACAGGATGGGCCGCTGACCGATGGGTCCCATCGGAGTAGGTAGGCAGGCCATCCTCGCATCAGCAGCATGGCCATCACGGTGATCACCTTTTTTCGCCTACCCCCATGACGCAGCAAACAGGAAGGAGCAAAGATGGAGTGGCTTCTCCGACAAGATAGGTTAAAAACCACTCCTTCACGTGGAGCGGAGTAGGTAAAATTAGGGCTATTGTGGTGTTCCCTTCACGTGTCTCCGCAGTCTTGATTTTTTCCGCCTCATCTGCATCATCCTATTCTCATCGCGAGTTTAAACCAGGATTCACCGCTCCCCGTGCCGAACCAAAAAGAGGGTCCCTCGGATTCTCGCGTGTCGATCTTCGACATCGACAGCTGGCGCGCCAGGTAGGGGGAGCGCACTGCGTTTTGATTTAAACTCCCATATTCCTTCCATTTTCTGGCGGGAAAACCTCTCTCCCCATTTCTACCATGGTTCACGGCTGCGTCCCACGCTCCGCGTCAGGCTCGCTCGCTACGCGCGAGCGCGACCTGGCCAACAGAGTGGCGGAGGAGGTCGACACGAGCGGGCACAGCCCCAACTTTCGCCACCTCCGCTTGAGGGGGGAGAGATCTCCGTCTCCCCGCCGCCACCGATGACGACGGCGCGGCCGCGCCCGCGCCGTCTCCTCCGCCCCGCCGCGGGCGCAGTGCGCGGAGGAGGCCGGGCATCTCGCGGGGCCAACAACGCCCCCGTAGGGTCTAGGCCACGTCCTAGCGGGCATACCGGCGAGCCTCGTCGAGGAGATGTCCATCGTCGCTGGAGTTTGGCACGCAGCCTCATCGAGGGTGCCCTCCAGGCGGCAGAAGCTCTTTTGCGCCACCCTCCGGTCACCCCGGGCGAAGGATCCAACGCCAAGCGGTGGTTCAACGACGTGGCGAAGCTGGTAGGCACAGCTCAGCGTCAGCTGGCCGCTGACCTCGCTTCCTCCAGCCACCAACCGCCCGGTTCGCATGCCGCGGTAAGCTCGTCCTTCCGACGACGGGCTCGAAGGGCGGCGGCCGCCGCAGGACGGAGGAGCCACTCGGCAGCCCGGCCGAAGCGCCCGAGATCTGTTGTATGCGAGCAGGACGCCGCCTCCGCATCGAGCGGCCGTGACGAGCGCCGCATGGGGCGGGCACGGATTGCGCCTCCTCGTCGGGAGGCGCAACCACTCAGCGGCGGCCGCGGCCCCTCCTGCGGTGGAGCCCTCGAGGGTCGGCGAACGGCCGTGATGGTCCAGCCGCGAGCAGGAGGCTCCACGACGCCCAACGGGGCCCCGCAGCCGTTGTCGCCCCCTCCGGCCGGCAATGGCTGCCAGGCCTTTGTTACCAACCTCCGTAATGTGCGCTGGCCTAACAAGTTTAGGTCGGCCCTTACGGAGAAATACGACGGCTCGGTGAACCCCACCGAGTTCCTCCAGATCTACACCACAGCCATTGAGGCTGCTGGAGGTGACGAGCATGTCATGGCCAACTCTTTTCCCATGGCGCTCAAGGGCCAGGCCCGCTCCTGGCTGATGAATCTGCCGGTCCAGTCGGTCACTTCTTGGGACGATCTGTGCCGCCAGTTCACCTTCAACTTCCAGGGCACGTACCCACACCCAGGAGTGGAGGCAAACCTCTACATGGTCCGACGAGGAGAGGACGAGTCCCTGCGCAAATACATCCAGCGTTTTTGCCAGGTACGTAATACCATACCCTCCATCGCTGACCATGCAGTGATCTTCGCCTTCCGGAGTAGTGTATGCCACGACGTTATGCTGGAGAAGATCGAGTCCAAGGCCCCCCGGACTACCACGGAGCTCTTCGAGCTCGCTGACCGGGTGGCCCGCAAGGAGGAGGCTCGGGTTTGGAATCCTAGAAATCCTGCCCCAGCCTCCACCGGCGCTGCCTCCTCCGCATCCCGGGAAGAGCGACGCAAGCGGCGGCGGAAGCGCAGGCCATCGCGCGGTGGTGAGGAGGGTCACGTCCTCGCCGCCGATGGTGCGGAGAAGCCCTCGCAGAAGGGCAAGCCCGCGGGCAACCGCAGCGGTCCCCGGACCCTCGCCCCCAGGGCCGGGTCGGGGACAAATGGTGCATGGTGCACCAAACCTCCCACCACGACCTCTCCGAATGTCGTTCGGTCAAGAATTTGGCCGAACGGGTGCAAAAGTACGAGCAGGAACGGAGGGAGAACGAGAAGGAAATCCGCCGCAAGGGCAAGGCCCCGGCGGAGCGTTCGAACAACCGGCGAGAGGAGGCCAAGGATGCGGCCCCCGTAGGGGACGACGATGACAACCTAGGCTACCAAGATCCCCAGCACGTCGTCGCCACCATCGATGGTGGTGCAGGCGCCCAGGTATCCCGCCGGAGCCTCAAGTCCATAAGGCGCGAGCTCCTCGCGGCTGTGCCGTCCCACGAGGCGGCCCGAAGGTCGCGCTGGACAGAGGTGCCCATCACCTTTGACCAAACCAACCACCCAGGGAGCATCGCACGTAGCGGCCACTTGGCCCTCGTGACCTCCCTCACCATCTGCAACGTCAAGGTCACCCGAGTCTTTAATTGACGGAGGTGCGGCCCTCAACATACTGTCCCCGAAGGCCTTTGATGCAATCAAGGCCCCGGGAATGGTGCTCGGACCATCTTACCCCATCATTGGGGTGACGCCCGGGAAGGTGTGGCCCCTTGGGCAGATCGCTCTGCCGGTCACTTTTGGGGCCCCCACTAATTTCCGCACCGAGCGGATCGACTTCGATGTGGCGGATCTTAATCTGCCCTACAACGCCGTGCTCGGGAGGCCGGCGTTGGTGAAGTTCATGGCGGCTACCCATTATGCCTACCGCCAGCTTAAGATGCCGGGCCCCGGAGGCCCCATCACCGTCCATGCCGACGTTAGAACCGCTCTAGATTGCGCGGAAGCACGCGTGGACGACATTGCGGCGGCCGACTGCGTCGAACCCGAGGGCCCCCAAGGGGAGACCTCGGGTTCCCGGGCCCCAAAGCAACGCATCACCTCTGCCGATGAGGTGGTAATTAAGTCTATCTATTTGGGTGACGACCCGTCCAAAACCGCCAACATTGGTGGCAACTTGGACCCCAAATAGGAAGACGCGCTCGTCTCCTTCCTGCGGGCGAACGCCGACGTGTTTGCTTGGAAGCCGTCGGATATGCCCGAGTCCTCGGGGAGGTGATTGAGCATCGACTTGCGGTGCGGCCGGATGCACGCCGGTCAGGCAAAAGGTGAGGCGGCAAGCACCGGAGCGGCAGGCGTTCATCCGCGAAGAGGTGACACGGCTCCAGGAGGCCGGCTTCATCCGGGAGGTGCTGCATCCGGAGTGGTTGGCGAACCCGGTGGTCGTCCCATCATGATGGAATCAACGGTGTCAAAGCCCATCATGATGGAATCAACGCCGTCCCGCGCCGCCTGGGGTTTCGCGCCCACCAAGCGCACTACGCGGGACGGAGAGTGCCAGGGCGGTTTGAATGGGCCCCGCACGCGCGGCCGAGTAAACTCGCCTCGTCCCGAGAAAAACTTAGCTGGCGCGGCATTGGTTGTCGCGTACCGGCATCCTACCATAGCAAAACGCATCCAGTGCCCGGGCCCACACACCCAAGGAAATGGCGTCAACCGCGCCCGAGCCCAACTCGATCCCGATCAACGCCGGGGGCTACTGTCGGTGATATGGGCCCGGGGGTATGTCAGAGGTACGACATCTGAGAAAAAGAAGGTTCCCTTGCCCGTCAAGGAGCATCAAAGTTACACCCTGAATGGCCTAAGCGAGCCCGGGCCACGGGCGGCCACATGGCCGCCCCAAGAAGGGGCTGGCCCGGAGGCTGCCCGAAGGCCGCCATACTCCCAAACAACAGGGTCCGGGATCACCTGGACCCTCGGGCGGTAGAGTCCGGGGTTGCCCGGACCCCCCATCCCTCAGCCCGCACCTCTCTAAGAGAGGGGTGAGTCCAACTACCAACCAACCCATTTAATGCTCAAAAAGAGGGGAGCTGAGCGCCTGCCCCGCCGCATTCAATGCGATGTGAGGCGCGCCTGTCAGTTGCTCTCATCATCACCACTTTTTGCCTGTCACGAGGCAAAGGAGGCCTAAAGTCTTTAACTAAGACCGCGGTATGGCCGCGCACCCACTCCGCGCATGCCTCCCTCACGCCTTGTCCAGTCGTGTTTAATGCATTGGGCGGCCGTGTGGGAGAGAGAGTGCAAGTGCAGGAAGCGCGGTGCCAGTGCCTACCCACTGGATGGGCCGCTGACCGATGGGTCCCATCGGAGTAGGTAGGCAGGCCATCCTCGCATCAGCAGCATGGCCATCACGGTGATCACCTTTTTCTGCCTACCCCCATGACGCAGCAAACAGGAAGGAGCAAAGATGGAGTGGCTTCTCCGACAAGACGGGGAAAAAACCACTCCTTCACGTGGAGCGGAGTAGGTAAAATTAGGGCTACTGTGGTGTTCCCTTGTACTATAAAAGGAGACCCAAGTCCATCATAAAAGCGGTTGGTCGGCTCGCTCTCTGGTGGGTTCCCTCCCTTGACTTGGTAGATCAGCCCCCTGAGCAACAGCTAGTCTTAGTAATCCCTCGTCCACCACTGACTTCAGAGGAGAAGAACACCCTCATTGTTCTCTGTAATTCGTCCCTTATACCACATACAAAACAAAAGTAGGGTATTACACCTCGCCGGTGGCCCGAACCTGTATAAACCCCCGTGTCTCCGCAGTCTTGATTTTTCTCGCCTCATCTACATCATCCTATTCTCATCGCAAGTTTAAACCAGGATTCACCGCTCCCCGTGCCGAACCAAAAAGGGGGTCCCTCGGATTCCCGCGTGTCGATCTTCGACATCGACAACTATATATAAAGCAAGTAGTGTTTTCACCCAAATTTTGTTTTGCCTGGCTATTTTACAGAAAACCCTTGAGTTTTTCCGAAATTAACCTGCAATCCACCTGGCTATTTTAAAAAAAACTCAGTTATAAGTACGATATAGCTTATCTTAACTACTTAAAAATCTATAACTTTTCGATCATCAAATCATTTTCTCGTCCAAATATATAAAATTTCTGATCCATATAACCTCTTGCTCCATTGTTGCCTCACTTTCCTCACCTCCAACAGGCGAGCCCGACTCACGCGCCTCTGCGTCGCCGTGCATTGCCACGAGCGGCGGCCGAGCACACGCCGCACACGTGAGCTAGCGCGCCGCCGTCGATATACTTGCAACTTATCATATTCATCAATATACTTTTCTAACTAATAATATCCAAGTCATAAATATTTTAAACTTTACAAAATTTCTAATCGGTTTAAAGTATCGGTAAGTCAATATCTATTTCCATTATATTTTTTACTTAATTTGGTGAAATTAAATTAACTTAGACTAAATGTCTATGTGATACTATTTCTTAATCAAGGTCCAGTGGTACATAAAGTTGAAGATACCCTTACTTTCAAAGTTATATATATGTAAAGTAAGTAGTATTTTTATCCAAAATTTTCGTCCGTCTGGTTATTTGTTATTTTGCAGAAAATCCCTTGAGTGTTTATAGAATTAACCCGCAATTCCAATGCTGAAAAGAAAGGGGGAGCTTGGATGAAAAAACCTCCTATGTACCTCTCTTTCATCCCCATCCGTGCCGCGCCCCGCGCCGCGCGTGCGCCCCTCCCCCCGTCGTCGCTCGGAGCTCCCACGCCGTCGCCTGGACCTTCGCCCTCCACCTGCTTCCCTCCCTGCGTCGTCGTTCCGTTGCAACGCACGGGTATTTTGCTAGTTATCTATAAAGCAAGTAGTGTTTCCATCCAAAATTTTGTTCTGCCTGGTTATTTTGCAAAAAACCTCTTGAGTTTTTCTAAAATTAACCCGCAGTCCGCTTAGCTATTTAAAAAAACTAGTTATACGTACGACAGAGCTTATCTTAACTACTTAAAAAATCTATAACTTTTCGATCATCAAATCGTTTGTTCATCCAAATCTATAAAATTTTCGATCCGTATAACCTCTCGCTTCATTGTTGCCTCGTTTTCCTCACCTCTAGCAGGCGAGCCCAACTCACGCGCCTCCTGCCTCGCCGTGCATTGCCCTGAGCGGCGACCAAGCACACGCTGCACGCATGAGCTAGCACGCTGCCGTCGAACAAGGGAGAGAAGCGCCTGTGAGGCAGGATGCCTCCTTGACGTCCTCCTATCGCCGACGCGCCGAAGGCATGGCCGAGCGCTGTCACCTTCGCGTGAGGACAAGAGGAAGACGACATCCCGTAGTTTTTGGTGATTTTATATTTTAGTCTCATATTTGTGGTAAATCACAGACATGTCCTAGAGGCTACATCAGGCCCCATTGGCTGTGATGTTTGACCGTAGTCAACTGGGGTAAGTAAATTATAAGGAGATATAAGGATTTGCATGCCTGTTGATGATAACATGTAACTTATCTTATTCATCAATATACTTTTCTAACTAATAATATCTGAGTCATAAATATTCTAAACTTTTACCAAATTTATAATCGGTTTAAAGTATCGGTAAGTTAATATCTATTTTCATTATATTTTGACTTAATTTGGTGAAATTAAATTAACTTAGACTAAATGTCTATCTGATACTATTTCTTAATCAACGTCCACTGGTACGCAAATTTAAAGACATCTTTGCTTTCAAAGTTATATATAAATGACTAATAACAAAAATAAAAAGACCTCCTGTGTCCCTCTCTTCCGTCCCTATCCGCGCCGCACCCCGCGCCGTGCCTGCCTCCCTCCCTCCTGTCGTCGCTCGGAGCTTCCACGCCGTCGCTTGGACCTTCGCCCTCCGCCTGCTTTCCTCCCTGCGTCGACATCCCGTTGCAACGCATGGGCATTTTGCTAGTAACTATAAAGCAAGTAATGTCTCCACCCAAACTTTTCGTCTACCTGACTATTTTGCAGAAAATTCATTGAGTGGTTATAAAATTAACCCGCAGTCCGTCTGGCTATTTTGCAAAAAACTCCTTGAGTGTTTATAAAATTAACCCGCATTTCGTCTAGCTATTTTGCAAAAAACCCCTTGAGTGTTTATAAAATTAACCCGCAGTCCCAATGCTGAAATAAGCCTTAGGTGAAAACATGAAAAAAAAATATAAATTGGAATTACATGAGACTTCAACTTTGAAATAATTATGGTAAAATAAAATAACGCTCGTTGCAACTCACGAACATATTTACTAGTATATATATACTAGCATTTGTGCCCGTGCGTTGCAACGGATGAAGTCGGGGCGCGACGCGGATGGGGATAGGAGGAAAGGGCGCAGACGCGGCGTGGGAGCTCCGAGCAACGATGGGAGGGTGGGGCGCAGAAGTTTTTTTTTCATCCAAGCCCTTCCTTTCTTTTCAACATTGAGACTATGAGTTAATTTTATAAACACTCAAGGGGTTTTCTGCAAAATAGCTAGGTGAAAAAAATTTTAGATAGAAACACTACTTAATTTATAGATAATTATAATTATATATATAAACTTTTACGGTGGTTGAAAAAATGAGGATCATTCATCACTTTAGATCCAATGATAAAAAATAGGAAAAATGAGGACCATTCATCACTTTAGATCTAACGGTAAAAAATAGGAAAAACTCAAGAGAAAGAACCAGAAAAAACCGAAAGAAACTAAAAAAATACTTAGATAGTATAGTAATTTGAAGTATCAATTTGATCGGAACATACGTCGTCTACATTGTATAGACAGGTACCGTACCAACGAACAGCCTTACTTTCTATCACTGCAAGTTCAGTAATCTGTCATTTCAGTGGTTCAATCATATTTGTGGTATTGCATCATCTCGGTAGTTGTTCTCTGAAATGTTTCTGCAGTTGTGTGAGAAGCTATCAGATGAGCTAGGGGTGTGCAAGGCAGAACAGATTCAGAGGACGGAATCGCTGGGCGATGATCTAGAGAGCTTCGACAGCGGAGCTTCTCTGCCTGGTTTCTGAAGAATTGCCGCCCTGGGTCATTTTGGTTAGAGTTGAATGATATGAGGAACATGCTCTGTTCTTCATATAAGCGTAGGTTAGGACACCGCCGCCGCCATGGCCGGCATTGCAGCCAGCGCGGCGCCGTCGGCCTCATCGGCGCCGGCGCAGATGCTGGGCTTTGTGGCGCAGCGGTTTGTCGGGGTCTCGCCGCCGATGCCACGCCCGCCGTCGACGATCGCTACACCGAGCTCGTGGCCTCACGGCAGCGACCACAGGAGCTGAGCTAGCGACTAGCGACTAGCGAGAGAGACAGATCGAACATGCTCGTGTCGTGTGTATGCATGGATGCGGCCATAATTTTTGTTTTTTCAGCATCTATGCAGTATGCAGTGTGCACCATCCCGGCGGCCGCTGCTGCTAGGGCACAGGGTGCGAAGACGACGCGAAACGCCTAGACACGATGCGGATGATCTTTTTTTTTCTTTTCGAATCAGCACAATTGGGCTCGACGCATTATGTAGAAAAAAAAAAGCAAATTATTTAAATACCCTTAAACACGTTAATTTAATCCAAATTTATTATATAAAACCCCTTTCTATATCTATAATCTATATCTATCTACAATCTATAACTACTATCTATAAGCAAGTAATGTTTTCATCCAAATTTTATTTTTATTTTGCAGAAAACCTCTTGAGTTTTTTTAAATTAACCCACAGTCCGTCTTGCTATTTTAAAAACCCAGTTAAAAAAGAAAAAGTGGTTATTTTGTCCAAAACCCTTTATTGTTTATAAAATTAACTGCAGTCCCAATGTTGAAAAGAAATGGAAGGCTTGGATGAAAAAAGACCTCCTGCGTCCTCTCTCTCGCCCCATCCACGCCGCGCCGCCCACCCCCCTGTCGCCGCTCGGAGCTCCCGCGCCGTCGCCTGGACCTTCGTCCTCCGCCTACTTTCCTCCCTGCATCGTCGTCCCATTGCAACGCATAGGCATTTTGCTAGTAATCTATAACTATCTAAAATGCAAATAGTGTTTCCATCCAAATTTTGTTTTGCCGGACTATTTTGCAGAAAACCCCTTGAGTTTTTTTGAAATTAACGTGAAGTCCGCCTGGCTATTTAAAAAAACCAGTTAAAAAGAAAAGGAGGTTATTTTGCATAAAACCCCTTGAGTGTTTATAAAATTAATCCGTAGTCCCAATGCTAAAAGAAAGGGAGGACTTGGATGAAAAAAGACCTCCCGCATCCTTCTCTTCCGTCCCCATCCGCGTCGCGCCCCGCGCTGCCTGCGCTCCTCCCTCGCATCGTCGCTCGGAGCTTCCGCGCCGTCGCCTGGACCTTCGCCGTCCGTCTGTTTCCTCCCCGCTGCGTCGCCGTCCGCCGCCCGGACCTTCGTCGTCCGTCTGTTTCTCACCTCGCGTCATCGTCCGTTACAACGCACGGACATTTTGCTATCTATATATATAACTATCTATAGTGTTTTCACCCAAATTTTATTTTGCCTGACTATTTTGCAGAAAACCCTTTGAGTTTTTTCAAAATTAACCCGCAGTCCATCTAGCTCTTTTAGAAAAATCCAATTAAAGAAGAAAAAGGGATTATTTTGCAGAAAACACATTGACTATTTATAAAATTAACCTGCAGTCCCAATGTTGAAAAGAAAGAGAGGGCTTGAATGAAAAAAAAGACCTCCTGCGTCCCTCTCTTCTGCCCCCATCCGCGCCGCGCCTACGCCCCTCCCTCCCGTCACCGCTCGGAGCTCCCGCATTGCCGCCTGGACCTTCGTCCTCCGCCTGCTTCCCTCCCCGCATCGTCGTCCCGTTGCAACGCACGGGCATTTTGCTAGTTTATATATATATATATATAAAGCAAGTAGTGTTCCCACCCAAATTTTGTTTTGCCTAGCTATTTTGCAGAAAACCCCTTGAGTTTTTTAAAATTAACCATCGTCCGGCTATTTTAAAAAACTCAATTAAAGAAGAAAAATGTTATTTTACGGAAAACCCCTTGATTGTTTATAAAATTAACTGCAGTCCCAATGTTGAAAAAAAAGAGAGGGCTTGGATGAAAAAAGACCTCCTACGTCCTCTCTCTTCTGCTCCCATCCGCGCTGCGCTTGCGCCTCCCTCCGTCGCCGCTCGAGCCCCGCGCGCGCCCTGGACCTTCGTCCTCCACCGTTCCGTTGCAATGCACGGACATTTTGCTAGCTATCTATAAAGCAAGTAGTGTTTCTATCCAAAATTTTATTCTGCCTAGCTATTTTGCAAAAAACCCCTTGATTTTTTCCAAAATTAACCCGTAGTTAGGGGTGGATACCGGCTCGGCTCGGCTCGTTAGAGAGCCGAGCCAGGAGGCTCGGCTCGTGAGCCAGCTCGTTTAGCTCGCGAGTCACTTTAATACAGTGTAATTTATGTACAAATTATATTTTATTTTTTTAATCTATTAAACATGCAAATATACAATTGAAAAAAAAATAAAAAGTGATACATTAAGTCCATAATTAACATAATAACACTTGTTCATCGATAATTATCCATGCAAATGTAATGATGCAACTAGATTAGATATTATTACTATTATAATCTAAAGCATTAGATCCATATTGACCATCACAAAATTATAAAACTTATTGATTTATTGTCACATCAACAACAAAACAAGCAAAAGAATAGAAAAACAAGCAAAACATTAGGCCCTACTTTGTACATTGCATCTGGCTCGTTGAGCTCACGAGCAGCTTGCGAGCTGATTCGAGCTAGCTCATTATAGCTAACGAGCTAAACCCTTGACGTAGCTCGTTAGCATTTCTCAACGAGCCGAGCCGAGCCATCCACGAGCCGAACGAGCTAGCGAGCCACGAGTATTTCGTCCCCACCCGTAATCCCAATGCTTGAAAAGAAAGGAGGACTTGGATGAAAAAAGACCCCTTCGCTCCTCCTCCTCGCCTCTCTCTCTCGTCCCCGTCTGCGTCGCGCCCGGCATCGCGGCTGCGCTCCTCTCCCCATCATTGCTCGGAGCTCCTGCGCCCCTCTGTGCCGTCCCCATCCGTGTCGCGCCTCGACTTTACCCGTTGCAACGCACCGGCACAATTGCTAGTATATATATATATATATATATATATATATATATATATATATATTAGCAAACTTTGCAACGGAACGACGACACAGGGAGGAAAACAGGCGGAGGGCGAAGGTCAGGCGGCGGCGCGGGAGCTCCGAGCAACGACGGGAGGGAGGGGCGCAGGAGCGGCGCGAGGCGCGACGCGGATGGGGACAAAAGAGAGGGACGCAAGAAGTCTTTTTTCATCCAAGCCCTCCCTTTCTTTCAAGATTAGGACCATAGGTTAATTTTATAAACACTCAAAGGGTTTTTCGCAAAATAACTCTTTTTTCTTCTTTAACTGTGTTTTTTTTTAAATAGCCAGGCGGACTGCGGGTTAATTTCGGAAAAACTCAAAGAGTTTTCTACAAAATAGCCAGACAAAACAAAATTTGGGTGAAAACATTACTTGTTTTATAGATAGTTATAGATATAGATTGTAGATTATAGATTATAGATATGTACTCTTCTCGTTTTAAAATCGATGTTGACTTAAAATAATCATTTGTCTTATTAAAATAAACCATAGATATATACATATATGATGATTTGTTTTCATTAAATGTACTAGCATCTGTGTTCGTGCGTTGCAACGGTGAAGTCGGGGCGCGACGCGGATAGGGATGGGAGGAAGGGGCGCAGGCGTGGTGCGGGAGCTTCGAGCAACAACGGGAAGGAGGAGCGTAGGCGCGGCGCGGAGAGCGACACGGATGGGGACGGGAGGGAGGGGCGTAAGGAGGAAGTGGCACAGGAGGTCTTTTTTCCATCCAAGTCTTTCCTTTCTTTTCAGTATTGAGACGGCGGGTTAATTTTATAAACATTCAAGATTTTTTTAAAGTAGTGAGGTGGACGAAAATTTTGGATAAAAACATTATTTGCTTTATTAATAGTTATAGATATAGATATAGATTATAGATTTTAAATTTTAAGCATATTACGATTGCCGCTCATGCCTATGGTCTGAGATAACGTTTTTATAAAGATATTGTTTGAGATGGGGCCATAGAGCACGAAAAAAAACGATATTGACGGTTTTAGCATGATATAACACATGGCATAATAACGGTCCCAAACCACTATCTAATCAAGATCGCCAGCATGCTATAATTACAGGGCTTGTTAATCATGGTTATCGATCTTATCGAACGATGGAGAAATCTTTGATAATTCAACCTGTTAAGGTTTAAAAAATCAATACATTTTCAGCAATTTTTGTTCAATCTTTTTTTATCAGTAACAAGGTGGGTAATCATGGTTATCAAACAAAATCACTTGGAGACAGAAAGCTTTCGAAACCTGGCTAGAGGAGGTGCATAGGTACAGTCTATAACCTTACCTTAAACACGACACTCAAACATTCGAAACTATATCATTTGATATAAAATCAAAGTGACATAGTCGTTAACCCTATAAATCAATAAACGATAGGTTCCAAATATCAACAATATAATTATAGGGACAATTACGTCCAACATGCCGTTGCAAACTTCTCCTTCATGGTCCACCGCATGGTTTGACTTTGGGAACATGAAAACTTGAAAACTTATAGAAAGAGGAAGAAATGCACACGTGCTACAAGAGTGAATTACGAGAAGAGATTGATGCACCAACCTCATGTGGTTGGCAAGCTCGTGCCTACAAGCTCAAGCTTAATTAAACAATAATGTGGTTGACTATTCTTCGTCTTCTTTTTCATTAGTTTTGGAGTATGTTTAATAATTTATTTCATTAAATTTGGAGTATGTTTAATAATTTATTTCATTAAATAAATATAGTGTTTGCCATCAATGACTCGACGCTAATTTGAGCCGTCGGTTAAGAGAAAAGATTATACCCGTATTAGAAACAGAGCATCTTAATTTAGTCATATGCATGCTTGAGGACAAGCGTAGTCAAAAGGTCAGAACTAATTCGTAGAGACTCGGGGCTGAGTTGGCCGTGGCAATTTCACATTACGTAAAAGGAGATAAGTGATTAACTGAGTATTAATTATTATAAACTTTAAAAAATAAATTTATTTGACTTCTATAAAAATTTTAAAAACACATTGGTTAGCAGCTTCAGAAATGTGTTAACAAAAATTAAAATATTGTCGCTGCCAACAGCCTAAACGAACGGGGCCTTAGAATGAGCAAGGATGTCATGCGGAAGAATAATCGGGCTATAAAATGGTATACATGAAGTCAAGATTTCTGTACGTATCTATATGAGATGTACTATCTTTTAGGTTGGATACATGTATTACAAAATAATAGGTGAAATTATATAGATGAAAGTTATGATTGATTGAAAAGAAAGGTAGGTGCAGAGGTGGTTATATTTTTCGGACAAATTTTAAATGATAGAAGTTGTTATACTTTGAGAAAGATAGATAATTTCTTTGTGTATTTGTTTTCAATATTTTGTTTTAATTTGTGATTTCGTGTTTTAGTTCAAGTTGAATCATCCAAAATCTTACTAGGGCATTAAAAATAATGAACTTTGAGACTAAAATAAAATAAAGTGACACAAATGTGCGGAGCAATTCGCTAGTTTTTAAATAATGAATAAAATCATGTCTTTGATTCAATAGAAGTTACAACCACTTATTATATAATTCTTGACTAAAAACCAAAAATAGAGGTATCTAAAGAAGATGAAGAGACAACACAATAAAAAACACCACCATCAAACAAGAGATATAATTTATTCAAAGAGCAATTCTATTGTCAAATCTCCATCCAAAGTTGACGAAAAATTACATGACGGTTGTCTCCAAGTTGTGTAGTGTAAATAGTCTCTATGTCCTCTTCACACTTTTAGTTGGACACATAACTGAAGCTAGTATGTTACTTTGAATAGTACATGTATATAAGAATTAGTTAGTGTTTTGTAAAAACCATGCCATTCCTAACCATAGAGCCCAACACAAAGTAGATACTCTTGCTAAAATATGATTTTGTCTTGAGTCAATCCCAACAAGCTGTAAGATCACGATATCGATTAGAGGAGGTGAATAGATACTAAAAATAAATGACACCTAATAAAAACTAACCTAAGCTGCTAGGCTTGGTGAGGGATAAGACTAACTAAGAAACTAGATTAAGTTTTACAATCCTAGGGTGATAAGAGCTCAAATAGTCTCTCTCAAAGTAAATTGCACAAATATAAATCCAATAAGTAAATGAGATAAGAGACAAGAATTTTTTTGAGATTTGGAACTTGTCGGTTTTCTAATCCCCGTTGAGATGAACCCAACTTCACCGCTCAAACCACGAAGCCTCTGAACCAGGGTTTGCAATGCCGACGGTATACCGTGCCGCCCTGGCGCACGACGCGAATTTCGCGAAATTCGCGAAAGCCGCGGTAATGAACAGTAAAAATTTGAATTTGAACGATTTCTTGCGTACCGCGAAAACCACGCGAAAAACGTGAAAATCGCGCGAAAACCGCGCAAAAACCGCAAAAACCGCGCGAAATCCGCGAAAGCCGCAAAACCGTGAAAACCGTAATTTAAATTTGAACTAAATCGAAATCCGCGTCGTCGCGATTTCGCGAAACCGCGCCGTATACCGCGGTTTTCGCGACAAACATCACGAAATTTATATTTTTTATAAAAAATATATATTTTTTGTGTTAAAATGAATTTTTTTAAATTTTTTGAATTTTCACGAAATTATTTGAACGAAACCGCGGGGATGCCGTGCCACACCCCCGCGAAACCACCGAATTTCGCGGCTTTCGTGCCGAAATTCACGAAATCGGGAACCCTGCTCTGAACCCCTTTGTCAAGGGATGGGCAAGGTGGAAGCCAGTTCCAAAGTGGACTTCCCAAGTTTTGATCGTTAGGGTAGTTCTTCCTTCGCTACAAATATGGTGAACTCTAAACCACAACATCGGGCCTCCTTCATAACCTTCTCGGAGAGGTCATCGGGTGTATCCTCTAAGCCATCTAAGAGACAGCAACCTCCAAGAGTAACAAGTAGTAACCGAGCTCAGAGATGATCAAGTGTCACTGTCTCAATCAAAGATACAATGCACTTGTCTTGGCTCAAACTACCCTCAAACATCTACAATGGATGAACAAGTGCTCGAATGGTGTGAGAGTGAATGCAAGAGGTTAATACAAGTGAATATTGTACCAAGAAAAACCCTCCTTGTTGTTGGTGGGGGAGTATATATACCTCCCACCCACTAAAACTAGTCGTTGGGGGCAGAAACCCATGCTTAGAAGCCTGCAGGTCAGACCGATATGGGGTGGCTGGTCAAACCGACCTCTAGTGCAATGCTATTTTCTAGCTGTTGTAGTGCATTTAATACGATGCTAGTGTGACCGGCATGGGCTGGCCATTCAGACTGACCTGGGCTTAGTCAGACCGGCCTCAACTCTAGCGGCTCTAGATCACTGAGCCACGGCCGGCTTGCCGGCTCTAGGGAGCACAATCAAACCAAGCTTGGACAAGTCAGGCTGGCCTGCATCCGTTGGTCAGACTGGTCGGCCGCCCTCGGTCAGACCGGCTTTGGACAGAGAAAGTGATAAAATTTCGAACCAAACCAAGTGCCCTCATGCATGTGACCTAATATGGCATTTTTGATCATTTCTTCAACTAGTTACCAGCCCTCTTGATAGTATGGCAAAGCTAAAAAGGAAACTAGCAAAATCAATCGCCCAACACCTCAATCGATAAAACAAAAGGCTAGATTTATCACCTTCCTCTCATTGCTTTGCACCATTAATCTTAATCCATGGTAATCATCATTGGCATGCAGGTCTTAACTCAAATTATCTCAATCAAATAGAATAATTAATTAATTAACGTTTGTCATTAATTATCAAAATCAAGCGTCGGAGGCTTAGGTGCTTCACCAGCCCATTATCAAACACATGAGTGAAATTATGTGGTGATTGCAGAGCCGAAGAAATAAAAGTGTACCAAACTCTGTAGTTGAATTGTAGTTAAAAAAGTGCACAGCCTTTTCAAGTTCTGGTTCTGCTGTACAATGTAAATTACTATCACTCAAATGAATGAATATGTGTGATCTTTTATATCTCAATTTCTTATTGTTTCTAATGCTAAATGAATTGTGATGCTATCTGAAATTCGCCCAATATGTCATAATTGTGGTCAATTGCCGTGTCTAATAATTTCATCGCTAGAGACGGTTAAAATGTCTCGAGTGCTTGGAAAATAGAAGTCATGTTTTTATATCTACAAAATATGGAAAATAGATGCAGAGACGGTTCCTCGTGTCTAGTGACCGTCTCTACCGTGTACATACGATTAGCAAAGCCATCATCTCTCCATTTTAGAGAACGAGCAATGACAACACATCAGGGTTGGTCCTAGAACTGTTTCAAGTCGATAAAGAGATGCTTAAACCATCTCTACAAGCTAAGAAAACCATTTCTAGAAGTTGTAGTGCTAATCGGAAAACAGATCAATGTATGTATTGCTGATTAGGGATGAAATGGTTGGAAACAGTTGGAAAACAAACCCAACTATTTCCGTAACCGTATAAAACGGAATCGAAAATGAGTTTTTCAACTATTTCCGTAACCGTAATTGAAAACGGAATCGAAAACGATATAACTGATAACAGAAACAATATCGAAAAATCCTTTTTTTAAGACAAAAGGCAGAAAAGCCCAGCTTTTAATAGAAAGCAGGTAAGGTCTTGCCGGTGACGGCATAGTAAGTTTAGCACATAACCGCTCGAATTAAGCAGAGCAACGATCGCTCAAAACCAAAAAAGTCTAAACTGAACAAAAAGGAAATAAATAACTCAAGCGGCTAATTAATCACACGCAAAACGAGAAACATGATTAACATATGATTTAATCATATGATTGATTGAGTATTAATATATAAAAATTAATAAATATATTTATTAGGTTTTTAAGTAACTTTTATAAAAGCTTTCACACGAAATATACCATTTAGCAGTTGGAAAAACGTGTTAATAAAAAACAAGGAGCGGATGCTGTAAAGTTGAAACCACACAAAAAACTACAGTTAAAGGCGTCCCCACCAATTTATCTCTAAAAACCAAATCATTTCTTGTTAACCAAAGTTGCTGGCTCACAGCAGCTAAAATAATAAAACTCATCCTATTAACTTGATTATCAGAGACACTCAGCAAGACAGAGAAATAACATTAAAAGACTTAGGAACAAAGCTCCAGCCAAGAGCATCTCTACAAACACACCACACAAATCTAGCTATGGGGCAGTTAAAAAATTACATGTTGAGCATTTTCAATTTCACCACACAACTTACAAAATTCAGAACCTTCCCTGTTTTTCTGTTTGAGTTGTTCTGTTGTTTGAATCCTATTCTTAATTGCCAGCCAAAGAAAATGTTTCTGTTTCAGAGGTATTGGAGTCAGCCAAAGAAAAGTCATCTTAGGATCCCTGACACCTCTGGATTTTGAGGTGTAATTTCCATTACTATTATGAACCCATCTAAGCTTATCAGTTTCATATGAACAACTCACATGCAGGGTTAAATCTCTCAGCTGGGTCCAAGCTTCCATCACTATTTGACCAAAAGATCCTAAAAGACAGTGAATGAATGCCCCCTGCACAAACTCAGCCACTGTGATCAGTTGTTGTTGATTGCAGATGTCAAAAAATTCCCTAAATTTCACCCTCAAAGGGCAAGATCATATCCAGACATCCATCCAAAAGGAAAATATAATTCCCTTTCCCTAGTTTCCATTCTCCACCTAGGACAAACCATTTTCTCACAGCTAACACCCCTCTCCAAAATTGAGATCCATCTGCGTCATTAACCTGAAATTCCCCTCTCTCTCTTTCAGATATTTATTTCTCAACGGCTCTAGTCACACACTACCTTCCCCTAACTCTAGCTTAAAGATCCACTTTGCCAGGAGAGCTATGTTCATAGCTCTTGTGTTAGTGAAACCTAACCCTCCAAAATCCTTAGGGAAAGCTAAATCTTTCCACTTCATCGTATGATACTCGGAAACAAAACTGTTTGAAACGAAATATATATGGTTGGGAGCTCGGCCTGCTAGGCCAACATATGACCTAGTAAAACCGCACGGTAATTACCTGGTAAAAAGGGTAAATCGAAAATACAGTCGGTATGAGAGCAAACTATTTTCGGTACCAAGAGAGCTAGATGGTCTGGCCCACAATACGGTAATTGCTGGATAAAAGGGTAAACCGAGAATATAATCGGTATTAGAGCAAAACTATTTCCGGTACTAAAAGAGAGCCATATGGGATGGCCTCCACAATCCGGTAATTACCGGATTTTTAAAAACGTAAAACGATGACAGAAGATACGGTTGGTAACAAGGGCGAAGCTGGATTTTTACATGGGGTATGCCGAACCAAAAAAATCATAAAATTTATATACAAATCGGCAAAAAACTATTTAGCAATTTTTCGGCATGAATAATTATGTTGTTTTGCGCAGAGAAAAGATTTATTGTTTATAGTTTAGTACTTTCTGAATGAATTTTGTAGTTGATAAGGTGAAAATTATTTAGTCTGAACTTTAATTTGATCCCCGTCTGAATTTTGTACTACGGAAGTGCAGTTTGGCATTCGATATTCTAATCAAATCTTCAGCTAGGAAGTCATTCCAAACTGGTCAAATGATCAAATCATCTATTGGGAGTCCTATTGCCTAACTCGTCATCAAGCTTAGCTTGAAACAATGAACAAATTTATCATGCAGACAAGGTGAGGCTTAAATGTCATGCATTAAAGAAGAACAACAGGAGGCAATGCCAAATGGCATTGAAAAAAAAAGAAGATCAGAGGACATCTCAAGATTTCGAAGAGAGCGAATCAAACACAAAAGCTGTCATATAAAAGCAAATCTGAACTTTAAAAGGTTGAAGAAGGTTTTAGAAGTAGTACCTGAGTTGGCAATGCAGAGTTCCCGTAGATGATAAGGGGGTAGACGCAGAAGCTTAGCTTTGGCTTGGCAGGGGAACCGCAGAGGCGCCGAGACAGCCGTGGCCGGGAGGGGACTAGAGAGGAGAACAGCACAACAGGGATCGGGGAGAGGAGAGCAGCACAGCAGCGGCCAGAGGAAGGAGGCCGCGCGGCGCCGGACTGGAGAGTGGAGGAGAGGAGGAGCCGGCCAGACCAGAGCCGATGTCGGGATGGGAGGCCAGGAGGGGAGAGCGAGCCGCCGCCAAGCCGGGAGCCGCTGCGCCGCAATGGGAGGGAACACGTCGTCGTGTCGCCGCCAGGGAACTAGGGTTTCGTCGCGAGCGCACAGGATTGGCTGAGTTCGGGCGCAGGCCGAAGGCAGGTGAGACCGGGAGAGGATTTTTGTTTTTTTAATTTTTCTTGCTTTTCGAGGTGGGGTATTATTTTTGTTGGGTTGGGTTTAGGGTATATGCCAGCCCACATCCGCTCTTGGTTAGTAGGTAGAAGAGTAAAACCATTTTTTGTCAATAGTATAACGTCCAATTTATTTCACGTCATCTCCATCTAAATCAAGAGGCAACTGCTACAATAAGTGAGCTATAATTCTCATTCATCACAGTCTTATTTAATTTTACATGGCCCACCTATATTTTCTCTTTCTTCCGACTTTGGGCCTGTTCGGCTGGCTGGTGGCTGGTGCTGGTGCAGATTTGTTGTGAGAGAAAAGTACTGTTGACTTAAGCCGGCTGATAACTGGTCTGATTTGTTGTGAGATAAAAACACTGTTGGCTGGCTGGAAATAAGCCAGCCAAACGGGGTCTTTCTTCTCCACCAGCTTCTCCACCAGCCCGTGCAAAAGCAAGCCACACCGAAAATCGATTAAAGTATTTTATTATTTGATGCCTAACAAATCAAATCGAAACAAGCATTTCACTATTGCCGCCATGAACCATGGATCTAGCTCTCTCGAAAGCTTATTTTCATCGCCATGGTTCGAGCCTCATCCATACTCCTATTCTATATAAAAGTTATTTTAAAATATAAAATTATTTTAAAATATAAATATATTGATATATCAAGTTTGTAATAATTAAAACTTAATTAATGATATGCTATTAATTTTTTGTTTTATATGTATCAGCTTAATTTTTATTTAAAAATTACATGCGTGGTTGGTGACGATGGCGGCGGCGACGGCTTTAGGTTTGGGGGTGACACGCTCCCGGCTGGATTCGAGACGGCGGCGACGCGCTCCACACGGTGAAGACTTCGGCGGCGCTTGCTCCTAACGTGGATTGAGCTCAACTACGTGTAAGAGCTAGTGATCATCACTTCACCAGGAAAGGAATCACAGGTTCTCAATCGAGCTCGATTTTTTTAAAAATTTTAGTTCAATCCAGCCTAGTCTGAACTGTTCAGCTATGGATCTTTCAGTATATATTCTCATTTTGTTGTCTGCACTTTGTAGTCCGTACGACATGACGACGCAATGTGTTCCGGCTCCATGACGACGTCACTCTCCACGATCTGCTTCAGCTCCTCCTCGCTTCTCCCCGGGAACATCTCGGTGAACGTGCGCGTCTCAGCAGCGGCGTCCTGACGGCGCCCGACGAGATGGCGTTCACCTACACGTGTCAAAAAGAGAGAAAAATCAGTTTTGAGACAATCAAGGTCAAAGATAATTTTAAAGCATGACTTCTCGTACTTCAAAACTGAGGACATGTGTTAACGGCAAAATTTGGTAAGTCCCGAAGTCCTCATCGGCCTAAGGTTTAAATCGGCTCAAAGCAGAATCGGCTGAGAGTTCTACGTCAGCCGATGAAGAATCAATATCTCCAGCAGTCAGATTTTTGTTGGATTCAGTTTGGAAAGATCTTATCCAGAAGAGATCGAGTTTAAAAAGGATGTGGTTTGTATCTATTAATTAGGAAGAGTTTGTTAGCTTTCTATTTTATTTTTAGGAAAGTGTGTTAGCATCTGATAAGGACTCGGTTTATTTCCTTTTATCTTTAGGAAAGTTTGGATTTGTAATTTGTTAGGATCTCTGTTAGCCTGCGGATATAAATATGTAAGTCCGGAGTCCATGTAAATTAATCCTCACGATCAATACAATTCGACGCATCGTCACCTTTTACCTGTTCTACTTTGTTCATCATCCGGCGAGACTTGGCACCCGACGCGGGGCTGCATCGGCTTCGATCTTCGGCGAAGGGGTAAGTCCAAGGTCCCGCCGGCCCATGTATATAGTATCTATCTTTAGTTTCATTACCATTCCTAGATACATCGGCTTAGTTAAGACTTTCTTGGTTAGGTCCGATATTCTGATCAAGTCGATGTTTCTGCAAACGTAATGTTGCTTTAGGTAGATTTGTTATATCTATCACATTAGACAGATCTATCGGCTACTTAAGTGTTAGATTATCATATACAATCTCGTGCTGCATCGGTTAGGTCCGACCTACTAGATTGTTATCGATAATCGAAGTCTTGTTAAGTCGATAGGTTCATACTAATGTTTCACTGAAGGGTTAGCCGGTTTTATCATATGTTTTTGTTGAATCTAGTCCTAGTATCTCGATTTGGCTCTATCGGTTGTCTCTCGTTTTAGGGTTTTTACCGATATCAACTAAATCGTTATATTAGATTAGATTAACTTAATCATCTACCATCCTAAAAATTAGTCAATGGTTTGATTGTCTAGATATTGCGTTTTTTATACTTAGTGCTATATCAATTAAGTTTGACCTACTAAGTCGTAATTAAAACCGTAATCTTTAGCTTGCCTGTTGGCTGCCACTAAGGGTTTCGTCGGGGTTTCAGCCGACGAGTTATCTGGACATCGGCATCGGTTGAAATCACACAATCGGTTGTCATAAGATTGGTCGTTCTGATTATCGGCCTATCGTCCGATATGATTTATGCTCTGCTGTTTTGTATATCTTGTCAGTGGCAGGATCAAACTGACTGGTATGTCTGCGATTCATCAATTTTAGGACCTTCACTGAAGCTAAGCAGATCTTTTAGGCCAGCGTGTGATTCGACATCAACACATCTTGCGATGGTACGAATTTGACGTCAACACACATTTTTGGCATGCCCGGTGGGACCTCACGATTGTTTACACGGCTTGTGGAACCCACAATGTCCGATAAAGAAGTCAAGGCCGATGAAGAGCAATCTCTCAAGCCGATGAATGAAGACAAGGGACAGTCTACTGAGCCGATGGATGACAAGACACTTCAAAAGATGGTTGATAAAATTGTTCATCACGCTGTGTTCGATCTATCTGGAGTTTTGGTGAGTACATTACATGGTTTGATTAAGAAGATGGTTCTCATGGGTGATTGCATTAAGAAGTCAGCATGGGCAATATCGTCATCATCGGTAACAACAATATTGGCTCGGGGTATGAAGAGCCACAACAACATTATCGGCCAGATAAAACTCAAAAATAGGTCTCTGACAGTGTTATATCACCCTTCAACAAACTACCTATATGGGAGAACCCATTTTGAGTATCCTCTCTCGTGAAGACCCATTTACATATAGAGTTATTTTTTTAGATCTTATTGTTGAAGAAGACAATAAATATGTATTGAATCATTTAGCTGTAGCTGGGTATTATTGTTAAAGATAGCCTTACTCATACTCCCTGTGTCTTATTGAATAAAACGTGCACACATTTTAAAATTCAACTCATCGATAATATTTTAATATAAATTAAATTTTATTCGACAAAAACAACATTTTTAATTTATTTTTATATAATTATAAATTTATTGCTACAAATATTATAGTTAGATATTCAAAGTCAAAAGATTAGTTTTAAGCACTGTGTCCTAGTAGGAGGAACGGAGGGAATATTTTTTTCCTTGCTAAACATAAATGCCATTTGACACAAACGGCAAGCACGAATGGCACGCAAACGTGATGGGTACATACGTGCAATGCACACACCACCAACATCATCATTCATCATCACTTGTTGTCAATGGCCATCAGGCGCCGGCAGGTTGGGCGCCTTGACGACGGTGTAGCCGCCGTCGACGACGAGGTTGTGCCCGTTCACGTACTTGGCCTCGTCGGAGGCGAGGAACACCACCGCCCTCGCCACGTCCTCCGCCTCCAGCGTCGCGCCTTCCATCTCGTTCATGTCCTTCTGCACGATCCGCCTGTGCTCGTCGGCGCTCCGGCGGGGAACCACCCGGCCATGGCGACCATCGCCATGGGCGTCCAGATGTAACTGGGCGAGATAGCGTTCACGCGCACGCCGGAGCGCGCCATCTCACCCGCCACGGCGCGCACCAGCCCGAGCACCGCTGCCTTGGACACGCTGTAGTGCGGCATCGCCACGCCGCCCATCACCCCCGCGGTGCTCGCCGTGCAGATGATGCTGCCGCGGCGGCGCGGCACCATGACGCGCGCGGCGTGCTTGACGCCCGCCAGCGCCGCACGGGTGTTGACCGCCATCACGCGGTCGAAGTCGGCGAGGTCCAGCGCGCTCACCGGGGTCGGCGTGAGGTCGCCGCTGATGCCCGCGTTGTTGAAGATGATGTCGAGCAGCCCGTGCCGCGCCACGGCGAGGTCCACGGCCGCCGCGACCTGCGCCTCGTCGGTGACGTCGCAGCGCGTGTACGCCGCCACGTCCGTGCCGAGCTCCGTGGCGACGGCGTGTCCCAGTTCGTCCTGCACATCAGCGAGGATGACCTTGGCGCCATTCCTGACGAACTCCTCGGCCGTCGCCCTGCCGATGCCGCTGGCGCCGCCGGTGATGACGGCGACCTTCCCGGCCAACCTACAAATCCGCAAATCACATTGACATCCATCCCCGATTCGCAATCAAGAAGATGAAATCAGCATCCCCAACCAATGGCTCAACTCAACCCAACTCCAAGATGAATCGATCAAATCACCTCTGCGAATCGGAGGCTGTAGCGAAGCCAGTGACGGAGGAAGACGAAGCTGCAGGCGTCCTCCTCCCCCTGCATTACATTACAACCAATCCCATTTCGCCATTCATTTCCACAGTTAGCTCGACACTGCACTGGCTGCTCATCCGAAATCCGAATCGAAGAACAGCTGCAAGGATCTGTCATACCTGAGGAGGCCACGCTGCATCGCTGTGAACATGATGCCCCTAATTAAGCTCTGAGATTGCCTGAGCAACTTCGAACGAGCAAAGAGAAGCATATTATATGCTCTGGCCGATCCAGGACGACGAAGCAGACGACCGGCCTGCGTAATTAAAAAGGAGTAAACTTCGAAAGGAAAAAAGAAGAATCACCAAACCATCGAAAAGTTGGTCTAACACAAAGCCCTCATCCATTGCTTAACCAAGTCACTCTTCATATCAACTTCTTTTTCAATACAGTACAAACGCAGGCGCTCACGTGCACACACTCTCTTCATGTCACTTTCATCATCAATAATTTTGTTCACCGATTCATGATATAGGAGGGTGGAATCTACACGAAGAAGGTTGATGTTTTCTTGTATTTCTATCCCATGTATTTTCGAAGCAACCACTTCAAGCGACTCGACTCGATTTGTGACCCATCTTTATATCAAAATATGCTTTCATCTTCTTGTTCAAGTCTAGCATATGCTTATTCGACATACATCTAGCTTCAATATTGTAACTACCTTGGACAACTGCCAACTCAAGCCTCCATCCCAACACATCCTTTAGCACTTGTTTGTTCAATCCCTTATTAAGAAAATTAAGGAGGATTTATTTCATATCTATTGTAATGTAAAATTATTCTCTCTCAATCTTTTTCAATTTTTTTCTTTTGAATATTAATCGAACAAGGTCCTTATACAGGAGAAAACTTTCTCAAATCCATTAAAAACTGTCCTCAATAGTCCTTCAAGTAAATGACTACCAGCTTAATTGCCACACAACCATGCATCAAAATACACACAGACCACTCTATCCATCTATATATGATATCACACAAATTAAAACAACATCAAATAACACGACAATATAATTATTGAATATCTGTACAATGCTTTCTACTGATAGCATTTTACTAGTAGTAGAAACAATTCGAGACATCTAGTCAACAATTTGTAAGGACATATTAGTACTTTACTAACTCCATGGTTAACGTAATTTACAAACTCCATCGTGGAACAGCTTAAAAAAATTAGAGTTTGTGGAGTACCTCTTTAGGTGCGAACAAGACGTTCTATTGCTATTCATTGTTTTGATAGCGACAGTTTTCACTAATTAAACATGTGGCATTATTAATGGGGATTAAGAAATTCCTCCCAAGCTGTCTCTAAATGCAGTACAAGTGAGATCATAAGTATTTCCATGGAAACAATTACACGACCATCCTGCACCTAAATCAGGCAACGTCATGGAGTACTTGGACATGCTCCTTTAGTTGTTAAGATCAAACTTTTTTATAACACTATCAATAACTTTAAAAATATTTATTTTAGAGAAACTAAAACTACATATATAAATTTGTTTTTAAAGCCACTATAATAAAAATAAACATGACTTATTTATTTTATATATTATAATAAAAAATAAGATTAAAGATATATTTCGTAAACCATATCCTTGTTTAAAACGTTAATAATTATTATACCAAAAGAGTATTTGTTTCTACTCATTTGGGGAGGCGAACAAGGTACTACTGCTAGGACGACCATGCAACGCGTGGAACACGCCAACCGATCAGGCAACACGCTGCACATCTATATTTTTACAAATTTATCCTTCTGCACCCTCATTTCTCTGAACTATTATACCATTTAATGTTTCTACTACCATTAATTATTAATTAAGAAGATAGTATAAATTAAATTGATCCTTAGATCAAAAGAGATAAAGTGTCCACTAATTATACGATCATAGAAAGCCCTTGTTGTTAATAAAAACGTATTGGTACACAATAATATTGTTCTACACTGGCCATTTGTTGTACTCAGCATTATACAATTAATGTCCAATTAACCTGATATCTGACAAAACAAAATCTAAATTTTAGTGTTAAATCTAAAGGACGATACAATAGCTGTGTAATAGTCAATTTTACAGAATTACCGATTTTTTAGTCGACGCCGCGTCGCTATACGGATTTTGGTGCTTAGCTTGTTGGACTGCCTCTGCATGCGCGCTTTGGATCTTGTGATCGACGCGTCGTAAACTTGGAATATTATTTGTTTTTTTCAATCCTTCCAAAAAGAAGAAAAAAAAAGACTTGGAGCAGTATATCCTTGACTAGTGGTAATTAATAAGGCATTAGTTTGTCAAAAGCCCAAAACCTCATCCCCTCCAAACAAAGGCCTGAGGCTTGTATGCATGCAACCCCACAGGCACACGAACCAAGACATGATCAACTCATGAACTGGATCCCAACACAACAAGTTTCTAATTGGTTGGGGAGGTCCATGTTAATCAAATAGCTATAAGTTTTTTTAAATTTTTTTATTAGATTAATGTGTAATACACAAACATACAAATTTAAATTTAATTTTTTTAATTATAACAGAAATAACAAATTTGATTGTATATATGTGTATAATAAATTTGTTGTTTTTGTTACAATTTGTAGAAATCGAATTTGAACTTATATATTTATGGAATAATATATTACACATTAATTTATTTTTGTCAAATTTTTTAAGTTTTTTTATAATAGATGAATGAACATCTACCTGGGTGAATCACCTCGAGTTTACCATTTGATCGATGCAAAAATAATAACATGATTTATTCATTAACAGAGTAAATCATCCGAGAAATTAAACCATTCTTGATCAATGTATCATTATTATTATTGTTATTATTCGTTCGCCGATTCTCCTGTTGATTATTTCGGCGGCGCCGGCAGGTTGGGCGCCTTGCCAACGGTGTAGCCGCCGTCGACGACGAGGTTGTGGCCGTTCACGTACTTGGCCTCGTCGGAGGCGAGGTACACCGCCGCCCTTGCGATGTCCTCCGGCTCCAGCGTCAGCCCCTCCATCTCGTTGATCTCCCTCTCCACGATCCGCCGGTGCTCGTCGGCGCTCGTCCCGGGGTACCACTCCGCCATGATGCGCATCACCAGCGGCGTCGGGATGTAGTTGGGCGAGATGGCGTTCACGCGCACGCCGGAGCGCGCCATCTCTCCGGCGACGGCGCGGACCACGCCGACCACCGCGGACTTGGACACGCTGTACGGGTGCGGCGTCACGCTGCCCATCACGCCGGCGATGCTGGCCACGCAGATGATGCTGCCGCTGCGGCGGGCACCATGACGCGCGCGGCGTGCTTGACGCCGGCGAGCACGCCGCGCGTGTTGACCGCCATGACGGCGTCGAAGTCGGCGAGGTCGAGGGAACCGAGCGGGGCCCTCGCCAGGAGCCCACGATGCCGGCGTTGTTGACGATGACGTCGAGTTGCCCGTGCCGCGCCACGGCGAGGTCGACGGCCGCGGCGACCTGAGCCTCGTCGGTGACGTCGCAGCGAGTGAAGGACGCGGCATCCGGGCCGAGCTCCGAGGCGACGGCGCGACCGAGGTCGTCCTGGACGTCGGCGAGAATGACCTTGGCGCCGTTCCTGACGAACTCCACCGCGGTCGCCTTGCCGATGCCGCTAGCCGCGCCGGTGATCACCGCCACTTTCCCAGACAACCTGCAAACCAAAAACCAAATCAACAACTCGCAATGCTTCTCCATGATTCACAACTCGCAAGCAACCAACAATTTTTTTCTAAAAAAAAATTCAACCGAACATAAATCTTTCCAAAAAAGGGCAACCTTTCAGAACTTGAAGCCGTGGAGAAGTGACTGACAAATCCAGGTAGCACTGACCCAGCTGCTCGGCTCTTCTCCCTGCACTCAACACATAAATCGCGCGACAAAATTAATCTACGCTTGTCTTCTTAATCCAAGAACATTTTTTAAGATAATGAAAAACTTTGTTACTGCTTTTGCTAAAAAAACTATAGCCAATGGGTAATTCAGGAGGTATCAAAATTTTTAATGTAAAATTTTGAGATATTTTTTAAGAACCGTAAAATTTTTCATAGCCAATTATTTTAATGTTTGGAGTTAAAACGACTGCGAATTACAAAACACTATCAAAAACTATTGTCGAGAACATCTTGAAAGACAGTGATGAAGATTTAATTCGGATTTAGATCATGTAATATACCTGAGGACGACCTGCAATGCTCTGAACATCTTGATCTTATTCTCTCTCCTCTGCTTCTTCTCTTCTCTTTGCAAATGCAATGCTGTATTGCTATTCGACCAGTGAAGTGTGTGTCTCGGCTAGGAGCTAAGGCCAGAGCAGTGGATTATTTATAACACAAGTGGCGCAGTTGTTACGTGACGTTGGATTATCTTGGCAAAAACTTCTTGTTCTTTTATTCTTCTACTAGCTGCTAAAAGACGCCAGAATCGACGAATCCAAATAATGGCGCGAGAACGCAGCTCCTGCAAGGTGGCATTCGAATATAAATCTGTATAATAATGGCAGGTCTACATGATCGGTTAGTTTACTCAAATATAATTTCTTGGAAGAGTTTCTCATGGCAAATAGTATAATTATATCTTTGTATTTGAATACTGCTCATGCATATGGTGATAATACCAGATATATATATGGCCAGAACAGCCAATGATAATATGATATCTTGTCTGATCTCTCCTCGCTGGGGACGCGGCGCATGCACGCTTGATGCTGGCTATCGCCGGCGGCCTGGCGCCGGCGTGCAACGGTGCAGTCGCCGCTCGTCTTGTCGGTGGCCGGCGTCAGTCCACGTGTGGATGATCCAGCGTAATCAGATCTGCAGCATGATGGTGGAAGGAGACGGTAGCGTTTCATACGCTCCATGATTTTATTATTCCCCGGCCTGAAACTTACCCCATCCACTCTAAAATATAAAAATTCTAGGTTGTTCAGTAAATATTAATGTATTTCTTTTAGTTACCTCGGTTGCCAAATTCTGAATTTCCAATTGCTTAGGTCCTCTTTCCAAGCATCTGGTTGGCTCTAGGATTATTGAATCTGTGGGACTAAATAGAAATCAGTGCAGGAACAAAATTTAAATCTTAGATATACTTACATATTTTAAGAACGGGAACGGAGGAGTAAGTAAATTCACCACGGAACGCAAACTCGGATGGTGAAACGCACGGACGCTGCCTCTGATGAAATCTGAATGCTGTCAAGTCTGGAGTGAAGTTTTGAACAGTGCGTAGCGAAACACATGTTCTGAAATCTGAATGTCCCCTCAAGTCTGAAGTTCTGAAAGGTGCATAGTGAGAAACATATGCTCTGAAATCCAAATGCTCTCATGTCTGAACGTACGGTGCATAGTGGCTCTGAAATCTGGTGCACGCGTTACATGGTTAGCAAAGGAAAATTGGCAACAAGGAAGACTAAATTCATGGCTAACAAAAAGGATAAATAATTGGGTTGCATGGTTAGGAAAAAAAGGGGGAAGCAAAATTAAAAAGAAGAAAAATATTAGGTTGAATTGTTAGAAGAAGAAAGGAAAAAAAAAGCAAAATAGAAGAAATAAATTGAAGGCTAAGGGGCATTCCGAGAATCGAACTCGGGACCTCTCGCACCCAAAGCGAGAATCATACCACTAGACCAAATGCCCTTTGCTGATATAAAAGGACAAAACAACTTAGGTCTAAGTTTTAATAGTTAGCAAAAGGGAGGAAAAATCAGCCAGAAAAATAATGCATGGTTAGCGAAAAGAGAAAAAATTGGGAACAAAAAAATGCATGGTTAGAAAAAATGAGACAAAAAAATGTATGAAAAAGAGAAGATATAAAAAATTAGTAAGAAAAAATGCATGGTTAGGAAAAAAGGCCAAAAAGAGAAAATTTATGAAAAAGAAAAGGAAGAAAAAAAGCAAAAATTAGCCAAAAATGCATGGTTAGATAAAAGGAGAGGAAAGTTGTTTGCAAAAAGAAAAGGGAGAAAAAAATTTTCGGGGCGGCAAGGAACAGCCAACCAGATTTTAACAGATTTTATTAAGCATTATGGAAGAAAAGTCTTGCTTTTATCATCAGCATGTAACAATGTTGTGTCGTTTTTGGCCGGAGCTAAGAACAGCTCAAGCAAAACAGAAAGCGAAAAAGAGCACAAGAAAGGAAAATGAGGTGAACAGAACAGCGTCCATTCCCTCAGTTCAGAGAGTTTTTTTACAAAATAACACTCTCTACGTCACGCTTTGACAAAATAACACACTTAACATTTAATCTAATTAAATAACACTCTTAACCGTGTTAGTTTTTTTTTTTCTTCAGTTTTTATTATTTTTATTTTTTGACTGTTTTGCCCTCACGTATTCTGGAAACAAATCAAGAGACGATTTGTTTCCGGTCTCCTTCCCTCTCCTACAAACAACTAGCACATCGTCATCTCTATCTAATTTCCTCATTCCGGTACCATACTGATACGGACTGGTACCACAAAACAGGAAAAGGAAAAAATATTGAATTAGAGATCAGTCAATCCTTCTGCACAATTCGTCTCTTCTTTTTGAGATGATTTCATACCTACAAATACAAATAAATGTTCGTATTTAATTGTCGATCAAGTACGTAAAACTTTTTCATCTTAATTTCAATCTAAACGCATATAATTTCTTCCAATTTCATATTTCGAAAATATTCAGCATTCCATATACGCATCATTCCCAACTAAAACAAATGTCAACAGAACTTATTGTCTACCAAGCATCATTTCTAAATGATTAACTTTTAAGATCCAATTAAAAGACCCTGAAAACAGAAAATAAACGAAAAGTTGTAACCATTCGGGACATGAGATGTGCGAAGGAAGACGGAGATGAGTTCGTCGAGGAGAGGAAAGAGACATGAAACAAATTGTCTCTTGATTTGTTTTCAAAATACGTGAGGGCAAAACAGTCCTAAAAGAATAAAAATAATAAAAACTGAAGAAAGAAAAAAACCATAAGAAAATCAAAGTCACACGATTAAGAGTGTTATTTAATCAGATTAAATGTTAAATGTGTTATTTTGTCAAAGCGTGACTTAGAGAGTGTTATTTTGTCAAAAAACTCCAGTTCAGATCAGATTAAGTTGCGCTATTTACAAAATTTCCAGCCGCCTTCTAAGTTGCGATCTCATCATTAAAATGATCTGCTAACTGCTGCTCTGTTTTTCTCATTTTAAAAATTCGGGCGTTCCTTTCTTTTCAACTTTGCCAGGTGATTAACATGAACAGAGAATCGAAATTCTTCCTATTCCCCGTCCGAGAACATGATCTTGTCAGTAACCACGATTTCCCCAGCTCTTTCCCACTCTACGACGGTAGTTGAAAATTGATTCCGCACCATCTCCTTAGCTCCCGCCAAACCTCCGTCGAGAACAGGCAAGCGACGAACAGATGATGACAGTCTTCTTCGCTGGTTCGACAAAGTGCACAAATTGGATCATGCGGCCAATTCTGCTTCTGCAAGTTGTCCGCCGTGAGACACCTTCCCTTAAACGCCAACCAGATGAAGAACAGCACTCTTGATGGTGATCTGGACCTCCATACGATTTCCCCAAATGCGCAATCCTCCATTTCCAGAAAGAACATGCTGAAAGCCGATGCGGTCGTGAATGCCCCATGAGCTGTTAGCTTCCATCTGAGTCTGTCCTGAGAAGACTACAAAATTGTTCCCTGCAACTCGTCCCATGGTTAGGAAAAAATCAGGGAGAAAAAAATAGTAAGAAAAAAAGCATGGTTAGAGAAAAATGGCAAAAAGAGAGAAATAAACTGTTTGAACAAAGAAAAGGAAAATTGCAAAAAGGTAAAAAGATTGAAGAGGGAAAAGGGGCATTCCGAGAATCGAACTCGGGACCTCTCGCACCCAAAGCGAGAATCATACCACTAGACCAAATGCCCTTTGAATGAAATATATTTCCCTCACGAGATTAATAACCTTATTTTACAAATGCGTCGTGAAGAAAAAAAAGGAGCCTTGGTCCCGCCATGTGTGAAGCTGTGACCTTGTGAGCTCTATGCCAAACTTGCACGAACTGCAGCTTCCGTCCAAAACCTCCGTCCTCAAGCAAATGAAAGGAGAAACTGCCAAAAAGCTGCAGCAGAAAAGAAAGGCGAGGAAGACCAGAAAGAAAAGAAAGATCAAAGCAAAACTATCGCGCGCTCACGACGTCACTCCATCTCAACCAAACTGCTCATTCAATGCTGCTGCTTTTCGCTCAATCAGATGATTCAATGCTACTGCTACTCGAGATCAAGATCTTGGTAGTTACTCATCAATTAATTAACTTGTACTCAAGACCCTGATATTGATCAATCAATCAATCAGTAGTTAGTACTCGTCCGAGATAGGCAAAAGGCGCAGGCAACAAGAGGAGAGGACAGAGGTTGCAGCACAACCAGAAAGGAAAGAAACGGGAGAGATCGCGGCGGCGGCGGCGGTGATGGCCGGAGATGGGGAGGAGGACGGCGGCGAGAGGGTGCGGCTGTTCGTGGGCCAGGTGCCCCGCAGCATGGCGGAGGAGGAGATCCTCGCCGTGGTCCGTGCCGCGGCACGCGCCGACGAGGCCACCGTCATCCGCGACCGCGCCACCGGCGCCTCCCGCGGTGAGTCGCCGCCGCTATTCGTCGCCCGGACGATTGATTTGCTCTTGCCCGTGCCTGAGAAGAACAAAAAAAAATTGGATTTAGTTGGGTTCTTGCAGGTTGTTGCTTCGTGGTGTGTCCGTGCAGGAAGGAGGCCGACAAAGTCATCGCTGCGTACCACAACAAGCGCACCCTCCCAGGAGTACGTTCTTTCACTTGCATTCACCTGCAAGATTGGATAAAATTGTGTGAGGGTGTGTGAGGGGGGTTGGGGAGGAGGTGCAAACGAGATCATCTCACATACGTCGTCAGGTGACTCTTTGTTTTGACGGTCATATGTCAGTGACTCAAAATCGCTGACGTTAATCACTTTGTGATGTAACCACTTCGAAGGATGGTAGCTTCGAACATTTTTGAACATTTTTCCTTTGTTCTCAACTTCTCATTTATTATTATCTGAACTATGCTAGCTATCAAATTATGTCTTTTAATAGATAAACAAAGCCAGGGCATGCGATAGTATCCCATTAGAGTATGATAGTATATGAGCAGACAAAAGATTCACCTCATGGTGCAAAAGTGTGCTTTTAGAATTCTTGTCTGGAATTGGGGAATTTGGGATGGAGACAGGGGGTCATGGAGATTGAAAAGGATTTTCCTTTTTATGACTAAAGATGTGCCTAATGATTGGGGTGGAATCAGATAGGAATTGTTCATTTCATTGACATTATTTATCAAAAAGAAATTTCAATGAGATAATATGTTCCCTGTGTCGAGTTGCCAATTCTGTAGTTCTGATAAGAGAAATGATGTTGCTGACTCCTTAGAATCTATATTTTAATCAGAAAAAAACACGAGCGCAATAGATAACAAAAAGATGATTTTTTTTGGATAATGGAATAAATATCTCGGTCTCTGTATCTTCGCGATGCACACATCCAATTAAAAGTAGGACTGGATTAAATATACTAACTCTTTTCTACATTCAATGAGATGATATGTGCTCTATGATTGTCAATTCTGTAGTTCTGATAACACAAATTCTGTTCCTGTCGCCTCAATCAGGCGTCCAGGGCAATGCAGGTAAAATACGCGGACGGCGAGCTGGAACGATTAGGTATAATTTCTCAATGCAATGTATTTGGTAGTGATGAGTCCTAATCAAAGAAGAATTGGTCCTAATTCCTAAATAACTTGGGATATTATTCTTGTGATACTCTTGCAACCCTGCTGATGTTGTACTCTGAAATGGTTGCTGCCTGACTCGCAGCCGCAGAGCAGAAGCTTTTCATTGGCATGCTTCCAAGGGATGTGAAGGAGAATGAAGTTTCTGCATTGTTTTCGCAGTACGGAAATATTAGACAACTTAAGCTACTGAGAAGTCCACAGATAACAAGTAAAGGTAGTACTACTTACAGCTCGTCTCGTTTTTGTTATGTGAAATACTATGAATGGTTTTAGTGCTCACATCCTTGATTTGTTTTACCCAAAATGCTGCAGCCTGTGCTATCCTGGAATTTGGAAGCAAAGAACATGCTAGAGCGGCCATTGAAGCTTTGAATGGCACACGTGTTGTGTTCAATGTAAGCCTTCTCCCATCTGAATCTTCTGTGTAGAGCTCTCCAGCCTGAACATTGGTTTTGTTCCTGCAAACAACATAGCAAATTGATCTTTACTGAAGAAAACAACATTTTTTCTGAAACAAGGAATGCAACTTTACTGAATTTTCTAACAACTTCCCGACATCCACTCAGGGTTTGAATGCGACTTTGGTTGTTAAGTTGGCTGACACTGAAAAGGAAAAGCAAGCTAGAAAGGCACAGAAAGCTCAGGCTCAACCTTCTAAGCCCTTAAGATTTGATCTCTTTCCCCAGCTGCTACCAATATTTGGAGCACCACAAATGAGCTATCTTCCTCCATATAATGTATTGGATTACAAGGTGATCTTTCACCTGAATTATTTTATCAATTGCAACTGCTCAAACAAATACAGAACCACCAAAATTCTGACATAGAAATTATGGGAACTGGAGATATAGGGAATGCTTGGGCTCCCTCAATTTCAAAATATAGGGTTTGTTTTGTTTTGTTAGGACAAGGCTTTGACTAATAATTGCTTCCCTAATATATCATTTATGTGACAAAAAAAACATAATCATACAAAAGTACTTTTGAAGACGAATCTAATAACATCAATTTTGCTTCAAAAAATATATTATAATAGAGTATGTTGGTCAAAGTCTTGTCCTAACAAAACAATGTGTGTCCTATATTTTAAAATGGACGGAGCATATTTCTGGTGCTGAAATCCCTGCATTATAGATAACTCATAGAATTAAGACATGAGGAGCTAGCTTCGAACATATTTCCTTTGTTCTCAACTTCTCATTTATTATTATCTGAACTATGCTAGCTATCAAATCATGTTTCTTTTAATAGATAAACTAAGCCAGGGCATGAGATAGTATCCCATTAGAGTATGATAGTATATGAGCAGACAAAAGATTCACCTCATAGTGCAAAAGTGTGCTTTTAGAAAAGCGTCAGATTAATATTGAGCTGGCGTGCATATGAGGATCTCTAGCTACATTTTGTTTATCTAGTGTTCAAGTCAATACTAAAAATTTAACAAAACTAGAGCTATATGTTCCTTTTTTATTTTAAAAAAAATGTACTCTACAAAACAAGCTTTACCCCTCCCCCTGGTTCTGTAGCAATCATCCTCATTCTAATGCTGTCAATCATACATGGTTACTATCAGACTGAAGGAACAACGGATCCAGAATTGAAAGATCTAATGAAGATGACAAACGACAAACTTGAGATGCTAGTGACTGAGCTCAAGAGCGTGGTGAACTTATTAGAGAATCGAGTTACATATAATGATCCAATACTGCCAATTCAACATTCTCTCTTACCTGTAGAGCATGACGAGAAGCAATATAAGCCTAACGACTGTGATTCCAAAACATTAGAGGTAACACCTTGAACACTGACCCATCTTTTCTGTTGTTCCCAATCTTTCCTTCTTTAGTGAAGGACTACCTCAAATGTTTAATTCCAAAAGACAAGATTGCTTGAAATTCCTGCTAGTAGAACTTTGACCATAGTAGTGTCAACTGAGCTCCTATAGGTTATAGCCTACTTAAGAGTTATTTACTCAATGATATTCCTCATGTTGTATGTTACTTCACTTGTGATTCTGCTATCAGAATCACAAAGCCTGTTGCATGGATATAAGCACCAATCCTACTTAGTACTATTTGCAATACAAATTCTGTTGATCAAACATATAATAATGTTGTAAATTGCTATAGGAAACATTTTAAAGTCTCTATTTTTTCCACGCTAGTCCCTGGGCACATCTTTTACACTAGGTCATTCTTCTTCTTTTACTTGTTTAACGTATTATTATATTGTGTCCAGATGAAATTGAGGGTTGTACACGAATTTTTGCAGGTACCAGGACATTATGGACACACAAAGAACCCATTGCAAAATCAAGCATCGTACAACACTATGTACCCACATGTCAATCAAGGAAATTTACTTCAGGGACTCAACACAAATATATTTCCAGGAACAGATCCTAAAATTCCGAACCTGATTCAATCTGCTGGATACACACACAACCTCCTTTCCCTGATTTGTCAGGTCTTCATTACCCAGTATCATATGCAGGTGCCTTAGTGGGAGATACACCACAGTATTTCTCTGATGGTAAGGTAAACATAACAAACATTCATAGGAATCATGCCTCATCTGCAGCAAACACAAAGATAGGGAGTAAGATCGAAGGTTAGTAAAATTTAAGCTTACCGTATCATTTAAGATGCAATTTCCAAAGTCCATTAGCCGATTGATCATTTTACTTATGCCAACCATCAGGACCTCCTAGGGCTAATTTATTTGTCTATGACATCCCTCAAGAATACAGTGATGAAGATCTGGCAAATCTATTTCAAGAATTTGGTAGGATCCTGAGTACCAAAGTTTTCATTGACAGAGCTACTGGTGTCAGTAAATGTTTTGGTAAACAGCACTGCAACTATGTATTTTCCATAGTCACTGCAATGAGAGTCTGGTATTCAAGCTCTGTGCTTTTTCTGTGCAGGCTTTGTTAGTTATGAAACACCAGCATCAGCTCAGGCTGCTATCAGGAGAATGAATGGCTCACAGATAGGTGGCAAAATGCTCAAGGTACAGCTCAAGAGGGAAATATGAATGTGACAGCCCAGTTGACATATGATATCTGGGTATTGTAGTTCTGGGAGTACCATCCTGCATAGTGAACAAGGCAATGCAGCAGGATATGAGAAACCATAGATGTAGCTATGACAAAGTTGTTCCTTGTTAAGATCGCCCAAATTTCTAGGCACAGTTTTCCTGTTGCATTACACATAGCCTATGGACAAGTCATGTAATTGAATCTGGCAATGGGTCAAGCATAAGGTAGTTTCGAACTTTCGTTTAAGGAACAAATACGGTATAGATTCCAACCCACCTGAAAACAGTTAATTCTGTTCCAATTTCAATCCAAATGCAATTAAACACAATCCGAACAAAACAAAGAGCCAGCAACAACATGCTGCAAAAGGGGAAAATAAGAGTAGTCACCATACCCAGAATAAATCCGAAACCACATCAAATATTAACACAAAGATAGATCAACTTCAAGAGCATAGATGGTTTTTTTTGTGTGGTGGTGGGTGGGTTTGGGGGAGGGGGTGATGAGCAAAGAGTTTTTCATAGCATTGACCAAAAGTAGATAGTCAAACATCAACACAGTAATCCATCTGCAGTGATCGCCATGTGCTTGCCTGAATACTTCAGTGGACATCCAATTGCTTGCATCACCAAGGCTTCTCGCTTGTCCCGTTTACGAAATGGGAATGATGGTTTTGGATCCAGTGGTATAAAGATATCGATTCGTTAAGATGATCTGGCATTCTGTTCTTTTCAAAACATACCATATTTCTCATGGGCTAAAATATAGTGCATCATGGTTCTGCATTCCCGACACATGAAAGACCTCTTGGTTTACCAAATCCATCCAGCTAAGCTTTTAAGAATGGGAATACAAAATGAAGCCACTGCCACTTGACAAACATAGTGAGCAACAGGCCAAATGAAAAAAAATGTCCGTTTTATTTTGCAGCAATGAACAGAAATCATTTCTATTTTCTGGTAATGCAGAAAAAAATATGATCCTTGGGAAGAATTAATTTCTCGCTCAATCAACACAGATAAGTTTTAATTCTAAATGGAATTCGGAATGAATCCTAATACTTGATAGTTGAAGTAGACAGAAAATCAACCAATTCAACATGAACTTCTCATCATCGTCATTCAAAACAACATTGCTGCATCTTAACTGCAAATGAAATCAAGCATCAGCATTGTCTCCCACAAAAGTTTTCCTTTACTGGTGATCTGAGAACCCTTCTTCAAACTTCAAAGATTTTAGCCATAGTCACAGTTGTACTGAAGGCCATTTTATACAATGGATTATTACAACAAGTATTGTTTTACCCGCCAAACATGTCCAAAGTATTGTTTTACCCAGCCAAACATGTCCAGTTGACTTGAAAGCAAGCAAAGCTTAGGAATCAAGCAATAATCAGCTTCGTTGCATTTCAAAAAACAGATATTGATTATTGCTTTTGTGAGTTTTACCTTTGCTTGATAACAACAGGTATGAAGTGGAGACATTTCAATAGCTTACACAGAAGCTGGTGGATGAAGAAAAAGGAGAAATGCCGTCAATTCTGATTTGGACTTGCAAACTCATCAAGACCTCATGTATGAATGATTCTTGTCATGTTATAGTAGACAATTTTTATGAATCTTTGCTTTAATAATTTGCACCCTTATTGATGTGTCACAGCCTCACAAGAAAACAACATTAAGTTTGCCCATATTTGTGGAGCAAGGGAGAAAAAAAGAAGCACTAGTATTAAATACTCACTTATCATTCGCATATCTCATTCATGGGCCATGGCTTTCCCTTCAACCTAATTCTATACCTGGCACATGGGTGTTATAAGGCAATCCCCTGGATCCATTGCCATTTCCTTTTATTCAGTGTTTGTTTTTAAGCCTTTCCCTTTCTCTTCCACACTCCCTTTTCGGAGGACAAAAGAGATCTTTATTCGTCAAACAGAAGAGTATATTTTACCGAGCTAAGTAGCTTATGATAAGTTTGTTGATTAACTATTTGATCAGTCAAATTACGTAGCAATATATGGCTGGTAAACTATATTCTAATCCCTCCGTTCCAAAATATAAGCATTTCTGACAACGTTGTCCAAGTTCGTAACCAGAAATGCTTATATTTCGGAACAGAGGTAGTAGAATCTAGATCATGTTTAGGTGGTCTCATAGGACTAACTGAATTTTGTACATACTTTGAATTGATTTGATTTAGGTAGTAATCTAGCTAATAGATCATCCATGAGCTTCCAGTGACTCTAGATAGCACCAAGCGAAATGAAAGCATGATCCTAGCGATTTGGTCATTTTTCTGTCCGGAACTAGCACACATACGGGTAATTGTCAGATCCGATGGCCCGGTGAGCCAGCCATTTCTTCCTCCTGTCGCTGTTCCCCCACCACCAAGCCGATCGACCATGGCTGCTTGTGGATTCATCGTGCCAGACACCTAGCCGGCAAAGGGCGGACCAACAGCAGACGAGGATGGTTGGTGTCTTACCTTCACGGCGTCGGCGCGGGGCAGGGCGAGCGATGGGGAATCGAATCGATGGCGGAGCCGCCGCGATCTGTAGTGGCGGCTAGGGAGGACGACGATGGCGCCGGAGGAGGAGGATCTGGCATTCTCGCGCGGGACGGAGGAGGGGAGGAGGGAGGCAGGCTCTCCTCTCCCCCTCTCTCCGGCGAGGATGGCGCCCGCGCGCGCCACGGCCGGCGAGGGAGGGAGGGATGGTGTCGGAGGGTTCGGATGGGCGGGGAAAGTTGATGGCGGGATGGAGGTGGCGAGGCGAAGCGAACCAGCCGAGTTTGTCTCCGCCCGGAAGCACGGCGGACTCCGGCGCGGCGGCGCCGGCGGCGGCAGCGTTGTACGGTTTGACTCTCGTCTGCGGCTCGGACTCGAAGCGGTGGGAGCGGACTCACCGTCCGATCGTCTCTGCACGGCTACGATCAGCCCAACTACTCGACATTTTTAGGGAAAAAATTTGAAATTATACGGTTTTTTCAATGATTTTATATAAATATATACATTTAAAACGGGTTTGTTCAATTATACAATTATCTTAGAATAGAATTGTGAAAACGTGTGTCGCCACATGACTTCGCCCGACGAGAACCTGAGACCGCAACTTAGCGTCCCTAATCCTAGATTAATTAGTGTTATTAATAATTAATTAATTAATTAGCATCGTTAGCAATGTACTAATCAGGAGGCAATGTCGCTGGTTGGTAAGCGAGACCACGCGGTCTTACGCCTTGGCCTTGCGAGTCCGTGGCGGATAGGGCTGGGCAGATTGGAACCGTAAAAAAAATTAAACCGCACCAACCCGAATTGAAGTTTGCGGTTTTTTGATTTTCGGTTTCGGATTTGGTTTCTGAGGTTGCATAAACCGAATAGTTCGGTTCGGGTTCGGTTTTAAATGGATGAAAACCAAAATATGAAAAAAACCAATGTAGACGAGCCGGCGCCATATCTCCCTCGTGAGTCGCCGTCATCGGTCAAGCCTAGCGCCCGAACCCCGATCCAAAATCGATCCGTGTCGCCCCAGCCTCCTCCTCGCGCCCGGCGACCTCGTCCCAGCCAGGCTCCCTCCTCGCGCCCGCCCGGCGGCTTCCGCACCGTCCCGCCAGCCTCCTCCTCGCGCCCGCCCGACGGCCCACGTCGCCCGCCGGCTCCTCCTCGCGCCCCGCCCGGCGGCCTCCACGCCGCCCCGACCGGCTCCTCCTCAAGCCCCGTCCCCGCGGCCTCCGCGCCGCCCCTCCCTACGCGCCGAGGGGCGTCGCCCCGCCCCAACGGCCTCCGCGCCGCCCCAGCCCGGCACGCACACGCTGACATTAGTCCTCCTCTTCCTTCTTCTTAGATTGATTCGGCTCGGTGCGGTTTTTACCGAGAAACCGAACTAAAAAACCGAAACCAAACCCTGTGATTTCTCATTTTGAGCGAAACCGATCGATTCTTGTTCTTTCAAAACCGAGCTTCATGTAACCGAGCCGAACCGAAACCACGGTTTAAACCAAATACCCAGACCTAGTATTGGTGGGTCCCGTGATCTCATGACAACACCCTGTGATACCATGACATGATAATTAGTGTTGTCACGTTGTTGTTATTTTCGTGCAACGGTTTAACGATGTTGTGTCGTTTTTTACTTCTACTCAGTCATGTCGGTGTATTTGTGTCAAAATAATTATATCTCAGATATTTCTGAGAAAAAAAATGAACTGTATATTTTCAAATTTAATTCTATTTTAGGTCAGTTGTTCCGTTCTCGAATAATTAACCCTAGGTGCTATTTAAATTTAAAAGTTAACCGTCTATAATTTTCAATATATATAATATATTATATTATCGAAGTACGTGATGTCATCAATATATCCGTACAATTTTTATTTTATTTTAATATAATTATTTGGAAGTAATTTGTGAACAAAACATTCGAGTAGCACTTGCAGTTATACGAGAACGGGGTAGTACTTGCTCCAGCTCCTGAATTTTTTGAAAAATAAAAATCTGGTTTGACACGGTTCCAGATCTAATACTGAATGAAGAGGTTATTTATAGTTCTAGTAATCTATATATTATATTAATAATATGTAAATAAATTGTTTTGTTTTTATTTTGGAGAAAATATAAGTTTTTGAAACTGGCTGTAAATTAACTTACAAACTCTATTTTTAGTTAGGTGGATTTTGAGCACTGCCAAACAAAAACTTTTAGTTTATATTAACAAAATGATCTAGTAACCTATTTTTACTCTAAAGTGTAAATAGGATGTACCACACTAACAACCTTAATAAACCCAGCTTTAAAAAAAGAACTTGAGTTGGAGATATACCGACCTTACAAGAGAAAGCCGCGCTTTTATAACGGAAAATCTTTGCAGAATATAAAAGTAAAAGCATTATATCCGTATACTGTATGTATGGCTTTCATGTGCTGTTACACATGTTAATCAGGGCTTTGCTTGGTAAAAGAAGATTCAGAAATCGAATAGCAAATTCTGACAGCAGCCATTTGTGGCATGAATATGATGTCCATTTCATCATGGAATTGGAATGGATCCTTCTTGCGCGTTCCGCTTTGCTTGATAGCAGCAGCTAATCTCCTTTAGTAAGAGTAGGTCTGAATATAATGTTTGGATTCAGGAACTATATATTCGTGTCACATATGATGTTTAAACATTAATTTAAAAATCTAAATATAAACTATAAAAATAATTATATAATCAAAAGATAATGTATGATACAACTCTAATTAATTTATAATTAATAAATATTTACTATAGCATAATTAGGCTTGTTACATTTGTCTCGTGAATTATTCATAATAAGTTTTATAAATAACCTATATTTAATATTTTAAAATACATGATAGTCCCCCACCAAAGAGACCCCTGTTACTACAAGAATAAACAAGTTGATAGTTGACAGAATCCATCACTCTCCTTTTTTAAAGATAAAGCAGATATTTTCTCCCTGAAACCTTTGGAAAATGTTGACTCCAAACTTGATGGGTCACTATAGCTTTGCCGGTCTTAATCAGATTACCAAAGGTGATATTATAAATTGCTGCAACAGCGTGACTGACAGCCACAAACGGGACCAATTTGAAACAGATAATTATTCAACTGAATTATTATAATGAGTTTTGCTACTTATCATTCGGCAGTCCAATATCTTTCAGATTTTTTTGTCACCGAGATACGTGCTAGCCGTTGGATTGTTGTGAGATTCGTGCTAGGCAGCAATAGAAAAAAATCCTTCAACTGCAAGTCATAATCCCATTACAAGTACCTCTTCCATCCAGATATAATAAGTTACATGCCACTTATATTTTAATTACATTTATAATTACACGCTAAACTAATATAATTATATTATAATTATACTGTATTTATATTTGAAAGATTTTAAAAACTCATCGAATGTTATATATAGCTAGCTTCATAAATTAAATATTTTAAATAGACATAATAAATAACTTAAAAAAGATGTGACCAAAGAAAGTTTTTAAGGAAACATATTTTTAGAAATATAGGATAAATAAAATTTACATTAATAATCGGATAAAATATCTTTAAAAAACCTGACGCCCTTCTCACCAAGTACGTACTTTTGAACTGTAGAACTTGTTCTGAACTTTTGCTGGTTAACTTCAGTCGTGTGATGGATCGATCGCATGCGAGAGTCCCAAATCGACAAAGCCATCCATTCATCCATCCATCCTTTCCGATTTTTTTAACCCTCCAACACGTCGAAGACTTGTGCAGTAACTTGTGGTCGATTATATTTACCGTCAGAAGCAAAGCCTTCCTGCAGTGATGCATGCCAGCTTGCAGGGTAAAACAAAACGATATACTAATATCTAATTAATTAAATATTAACTTAAAAATTTTTAAAATAGATTAATATAATTTTTTAAAAATAATTTTTATATAAAATATTTTTAAAATATATACTATTTTTAGCAGTTTGTACATAAAAATGAGTAATGTGAGTTGAAAACTTAAAACAAGTTTAATAGTATACTAGTTAACTATAAACTTATATGAAAAGGAAAACTTAAAAAGAAAAAGAATTGGCTCTCATAAAAAACAGTTTTTCACGTATTTAAAGATGAATATATTAAATATATAGTAAATATATAAGTAAAAGATAGAGAGAAGAAAAAAAATAAAGATCTCATCACATATTAAGCTTATAGTTAACTATACTATAAATTTTGCCACAGCCAAGCGAGTGATTAAGTTGGGTGAGTGCATGCGTGCCGCATGCGTCGATCAATCGTTCGATGTGTTGTAAGATCTGCTTAATTAGCAATTACCTGCCTGCACGATCTCATTTGGCGAGTCGTCGAGGTGATTGACCCGGCATATATGCGTGCATCACGCGCAGAGCCGGCACGCACACGGCAATATGTATACCTACCTGCATCTCCTTCAGATTGGTCTGGATTTGAAGCGATTATACAACAACAGATAAATGAAAGAAAATCGAGCTGACTTCAATCAAATTTTCTTACTTTTCTTTTCATCCATTTACCCAATAAGAATCTCCACTACTTGGCCTCCTATTTGACTCTCTATCCTACTTTGGAGGATTGAGACTGGACGCATTACTTAAAAAAGGCTCATTGGTATCGCCCCAAAAGGTGTCGGTCAAACCAAATCCGGCATTTATAATGTATATAGGTGGCGGAAAAAGAATAAGTGGCAGTTCGTGTTAAGAACCGTCACCTATAGTCTCAAATATGTACCGGGTGAACAGTAAAACCGCCATCTATAGTATAGGTGACGGTTTTACTGTTCATCTGACACCTATTTGAAACTATAGGTGGTGTTTTTACTGTTCACCTGGCACATATTCTTCGCGAATAGGTGGCGGTTCTTATTACGAACCGCCACCTATAGTATAGGTGACGGTTTTACTGTTCACCCGGCACCTGTTTGAGGCTATAGGTGACGGTTTTACTGTTTACCCGGCATCTATTCTCAGAAAAACACTATTCCCTCGATTAGTACCATATCGCTCGTCGAACCAGAGCAACACCAGCTTAAATAGGTCCGTGCCTCGCTCGCTCGTCATGTAAAACCGCTCGCCGAATCGCTCGCTCGTGCCTGTAGCTCTATCTCGCGGGCCCGCGCCCGCGTGGAAAAATATGGTAAGTCCGGTAAATATGGTGGGTCCGGCTAAAGGAGTGGGCCCATAAGAAAAGATTGGGAGCACCTCATTGAATGGTGTTTGGTCCGATGTTTGGTCCGTATAGGTGTCGGTTCTATACGAACCGATGCCGGAAAACCGGCATCTAAGGGGGTTTCCCAACCGGCACTTATGAGGCATTATGTACTAGTGACGAAGACAAGTGCTACTAGGTTTAAGTCCTATGCTAATTACTTTCTAACTTTTATTAGATTCTCTTAAAATTCGATAAAACTTTGAAGGATACGATACATATAAGCTAAGGAGTTATTTGGTAAAACATGGCTGCAAAGCAGCTGCCGCTACAGTATCTACTATTAGATTTCTATAGCGGTGGTTGTGTTGGTACAGCTAGGGCAGCCGAATGGCCTAAGCTCATCCTTTTCCCTTTTTTTAGAGATTATGTAGCATCACTCCCTGGCTAAGAGTAACAAAATAGTACTCCAACCGATCCTTATTTCTCTTTTGTGGATAAGAAGCTTTTTTTTTTCTCCACTTCTTACCTGTAGAATGGTCATATTTTTTTTTAAGTTTCTTTCGTTTCATATTTCTAAAATATAAGACAGATAAAGTGAAACTATAATATAATAAAATAGTATGAAGTAAGAAAAACTTAGATCTAAGTACGTTAAAAACTTTAAATAGAATTTAAATGAGTTTTTTAGAGCTTAAAAGTAGTATTGGCTCAGTTGAATTTGCTGCTGTAGTAGGAAAGTTTGAGGAGGGTTTTAGCTATTTGCTTTTGATATATAATTTAGTATATTATAGTCTTATTTAGCACACTTATTAATGATTCGAAAACATCTCTCATTAAATGATATTTTAGCCGACTACTTAAAAAACATTAAGCAGCAGTAGTAATCTTGCAGAGAAAGAGGGAGGAGAGTATGAGCGGCCAACCACATAGAGCCAAAAGTTCAAAAGGAATGGACATCATTTGGCTTCTAGAAGTGGAGAGAGCCCAGGTCAAAGCTTCTAGAATGGCTAAAAGCTAGCAGCAGACACAGCAAAGGCCGCGTGTTCCGCAATGCAGCTCATTCCTTCTAGAAACCCTAAACCCACCAGGAGAGGAGAAAATGATGCGTTCATCATCCGCTCCATAATTCCATCCACCTAATCTCCCCGCGTCGATCTGCTCCTGCTAATTAATCATATATATATATATATATATATATATATATATATATATATGTGATACAGTGCGCGCATAACCTATCCCGTGTGGCGTGACCGAATCTCTAATTAAAACTCAAATTGAAAATCCGAACCGTTCAAATTGTTCTACATATTAATATGGAGTTGTATACCAAATTTTATATTTTTTGAATTTTTTTATATTTTATCGGATAGTCAAAAAGCAATAAAATGTATACTCCGTAATCGTTGGATTATTGCATTTTTACCTATCCGATAAAATAGTAAAAAATTTAAAAATATAAAATAATTTGAGTTTTCAAATTGAGATTCGACCACGCCACACGGATGGGATCGTGCGGCGCCACACAAGAGCATATATATATATATATATATATATATATATATATATATATATACATTTTCTCAAAACATCAAGTCTCGAAAAGACTAATCTAATGAGTAAATTGTTACTATAGATTATACGCTTAATTATAAAGATAAATTAAATATTTTAATAAATAAATCCAACAAACAATTCAATATTAGTGTGGTAACAATACATTTAGAGAAATTTTCTTTCAAAGATGTATTTTTCAAAGCGTAAAATAAACAATTCATTTTAATAATTTGAAAAGAAAACTAAGCTTAATTTTCAGTTTTTGACCGGAATTGAGCTATATTTGGTCGTACAATACGTACGTTGGCATGACTTTTTTTTCAGGTGATTCAAGACTTGGTCGGAGATTAGCCGTCTAATTACGGGTCAAACGAGGTGTTTCTAGAACTAGTGCTCGTACTGCTTTGCACTAGGCAATAATTTTAGGCATGAAACTGGTTAAATTAATTTCCGCGTGAATGTTGCCGATTCGGCTAGTTAATCACTGGATTATAATTTATGGAGTAATCATATGTAAACTGAGGAAGGGAAAAATATGACTTTATTTACAGCAGTAAAATGTTACCTTGAAATGGAAATATGTTAAATCGAATGCATTCACATATCGTTTTACATCTTCTTTGTAATTGTTAAAAAATATTATACTTTTCTCGGCGATTTGTTGCCTTATCTGCCACAACTAAACTTTAAAATTTCTATTTTAGAGTCAGTTTTAGGTTTTCTAGTATAGCTTATTTGCAACATTAGCTTTTAAAATCACGTTGGCCTCATCGTATCACCTAGAGTTGTTTATAATAATTTATATACGTATCTTTTAAATGTAAAAAATATAATGTAAAAAATAAAAAAACTATGATAAAAACCTAATTCAAGTTTTAAAATTTTAAAGTTTTCCCAGTGGCTTATAAGCTAAAAAAACAAACTGATGGACATCTTAATAACACATAGAATTAAAATTTGTACATATGTTTTTCTTATCCGTCATAGCTCAACCAAGCAAAGCATAATTTATCAGCCCTAGAAGATTAGCAGCATTGGAGCAGCAGGCAGAAATATGAACAAATTTCGAATTTCAAATTTCAAATTAATCTCAAATAAATAGAGCACTCATTTCTACTTGTGCATGCGAGGTGTTTAGCTATAAGTACCAAATGTTTCCATTAAATGCGACCCGTCTCCTCCACCGCCGCGCGCCTCGCCTCCTCCGATGGCCACCGTACACCCGCCGCCGCCGCCGATCCCTCCGCCGCCGCAGTTCGCGCTCCCACCATCCCGCGCCGACGTCGTCGTCGGCGACGACAGCGACAGCGAGAGCGTCGCCGAGTCGTGCCCGTACCCGTGCCGGCCGGCGTCGGTGGCGGCGACCGGCGGTTGCCTCCGCGGCGACGAGGAGATGGAGGACGACGACGATGGATGCAGCAGCTGCGTAGAAGGAGACGGGTGCTTCGACGGCGACGACGGCGGCGGCGAGGAGGCCATCGGCGAGGGTGGCGTCTGGTGGGCGCAGCTGGCGGCGGCGGCTGCTGCCCGCGGCGACAGCACCGCGGCTCGTGAGCGCGAGCTGCTGCGGCGGCGAGAGGAGGAGGACCCGCAGCGCGCGGCGGCGAGGCAGGAGGAGGACCGCAAGTTCTGGGAGGATTGCCTCGCCTCCGGGTATCCATGAACGCGACGCGAGCTCGACGAAGACGACGAGCTTGTGATGAACACAAACTCACAAAACGTATGATTTTTTCCTTTTCGAATTTCCTTGTACAGCCATTAAATTTTAAACATTTGTTGTTCTATCTGAAATTTGGTAGAGCGTTCCAATCAATTTCAATTTCAAATCTTCAGCTCTATCTCGAGTTCAAACAATTGTTCATTCTTCACAGATGAATATTATCCTCCATGAACTGTTTTTTAAAACAATTAAATGTACAAATCACAATACAAAAATAAAAAGGACAATTGAAACTGATTTCTTTTTCCAAAAAGAATTCTTCACGAGGTAGTGGGATGCCAACACACAACAGGTGAAACTCGCTTTCCATGTCCATCTCCAGATTAAATTGCGAAAAAGACTTGCTTTTTTTAGTGCAAGCCTCGCCAAATGCACTAATTAATCACGTAGTGATTAGTGATTAATTAGTGCGTTGCTGCCTGGTAGTTAAGCTAATAGGTTGACTGGAAAAATTATTGGTCAAAGATTTTTCAGTAACTGCAGTACCTAACTAATTAAGCAAATAGTACTATCAAATTACCACTATGGTTTACTGTAATCCTTGCTCAGATCTGGGTTTGGTGTGGAAAGCGACCTAATTAAAGGTTAAGTGAGGTTGTAAAGTGGTTGCTTGTCCAGAAAAGGGAAGGTTTATTTATCAATCAGATACTGCAGTTACATCTTTTTTATCTTTATTTTTTCTTTCTAAATTAGTGGCCAGCAATGAGTCTAGTAGAGGTAGCTGTTAAGGTTCTTTCTGAGCTTTTCAGAAATAAAGCTTAATGATTCACACATGTGAGCATCATCACTGCTTGTGGTAGAAAAGAGCAGCACCAAGCTTTCAGAACTTGCAAAATTCAGCAGTAAATTGCCTAAGGTTTCTTGAAACCATCTCAATTCCAATTACTATCTCCGATAAAAAATTGTATCCCTCCATTTCATAAAGACTTCATTTTTAAAACAATTAGTGTATTCGAGTTTAAAAAAGTAAAAAATAAATATATTAAAATTTGAGAAACTAAAAGGCATTCTAGTTTTTTTTATTGGTATTGTATGAGATAGGCTAAAAATAAAGTTTTTTGGGATGGAGATAGTAGCTATTTCTAATTATACACCTCGAACAAAGTAAGCAGAGAGAAAGCAGCCAGTTGTGATCTGAGCCAGAAGGCAAGAGCATGTCCATTTCTGAATTTCATCGCAACCTTCTCATTGCTGCTTTGCAACTAGCAAACAGAGGTTAGAAACTATTCAGAGAAAAGCGTTATGTGAGCCTGAGAACCTGAGAGCGGAGGCAGAATATAATAGAGTGCCCAACCCAAGCTAACCTTCAAATCTAGGACCACATTGAGGAGCAGCTAGCCATCTAATTATTAGAAATAGCACATTAGAAATAACATGTATCTTTGCGATGGATTCGGCGGGCATCGAGTCGTCGGGTGGCGGACGCGACGAACCCGGCTAACGACGATGGGAGCGACGTGGCGGGCCAGCTCTGCGGCGGTAGGTCCGAACAAGCGGCAACGGCGGCGACGAAGAGCGGCGTCCTCAACGACAAAAAGGACGACGGCGCCGACGAGCCGACAAAGCACGCAAGTGCAATGTGGCAAGGGGAGAAGAAATCTATGCTCTGATATCATAAAAGGGAGAAACTCCAATACAAATACATATATACAAAACCCAAATACAAATACATATGCATCTATAATAACGTAATATTAATTGTTAATATTAATTGTCATCTGTTACAACCAAAACTCCAAAAGCAACAGGTCTTTCCTTTTTCTCTTGGGATTCTTTTGCTCAATACCAAAAGAAACCCAGAAAGAAAGGGTTTTGCTTCCGCAAGAGAAGCAAGTTTTCTCATCGGCAGAAATCAGACTGAATTAAGCACCAAATTAGACACAGGTAGAGATATTCAGTAGCAAACAGGTGATTCATCAGAAAAGATTTTATTAGCCAAAAAAAACTGGGGATAAATTATTTCACATGCCGACTTGATGAATGATACTAATTATTCCAGTGTTAAATGGAATTAGTTGGCGTAAAAAAAATTTCTAGCTGAAACAACACCAGCTGAACTGGCATGCCAATTGGCAGTACGCTGCCTTATTCTATTTACTTGTGACCGTGATACCCTTCGGCTGTTCTTGGGATGATTTTCTATGGTTTACCATTCAACTGGACTTTGGATAGCTTCTCTCCGCTTTCTTCGGCGCTATCCACCTTCTTACCGGGAAATGACCTCCCACTGCTTGTGACAAGGTCCTTGATGGTTGCTTGGATGTCCTTATCGTCCAACAGCGAGTCCAATGTCACATGTACCCCTTAAAGAAATAGAGGGGAGAAGTTAGATGCAAGGGAAAACAAACACCTTCAATTATGGGTTACTGAATTTTTAGAAAAGAGAATATATTGATATCTTAGCTTCTGCATCGAATCGATGCATTCATTATGGGTTGCTGAATTTACAACGGAGAATGTGCAAATGTCATGTGAGACTTGAGAGACGTCGCTTTAGCATAAGAAAATGATAGCATCCTACAAGTTCGCTCTCCGAGGTATTCTTTTTATTCATCTGTAGTTGGGAAGATAGTATTTCATTTGCTCATGTAGACCAGCAAGAAAAAAGAACAGTCATGTGGACAATAGAATAAGGACACATGCTGAATTGTGCATGTTTCAGCTGTTAACATCATCTGATTGATCTGACAGCGCCACTGCTCAAACCAGACAACAACGTAACATCATCTGACTGCCTCGTGTCTTTTTCATGGTGAACATATTGCTTTATGCCAATTAATTGTATGGGAATTTTCTCGTAAGAAGGTATTATTATCTCAAGAATAGCCCAATTTCTTTTTGAATTTGTATACTCTTAATACATAATTTTGATGAAGCAAGGAAAAAATAATATGGAAATTTGACTTACGGAATCTCCAATAATGCTTCGGATTAGTTGGGTCATTGATTGTTTCCTCTTGTGCTGGTCTTGTGGTGTACTTGTCTTTAAGCGCAAGCAGGTCCTGACAAATAAGACACCCCAAGTACATTAATCTACTGTATTGATCTATGATGTAAGTTAACAAGCCAACTTATATACCTGTAGTGGGAAGATCGCCCACATTGATGGAGCATCAAAATGCTGCTTAACAATAAAGTTCACTACTTCTGGGGTGCAGCGAGATGGCGGCTCGTCATCACTACCAATTACAGTCTGGTAGAAACGGCTTCTTCTTCCTTCATCTTCTTCCCACCAAGCACGTAATGTGGAGCAATCATGACATGACGGAGCACAAACCTGAAAACATGACACGAAATTGAACATCAAACTGAATAGCTTCTCCAAACCATTTTCAGTTTGCCATATACAACCTAAGTATATGTGGATCTCTAGCTATGAACATATTGAACCTAAGTAAACAAAAGGGAAACACACCGTCATGTAGCTATACTGAGATGGAATACCAAATTCCAAGTTTGGTTCACTGGGCATTCTCTGGATACGCAACCCAATCAATCCAAGTTCTTGCATAACCTGGATAAAATATTTCTGTTATTTATGTGCATAGAACAAACAATGGCTGTTTACTAGCATGTGCAGGAAAACATCATACAGGGTGAACACAGGCGGGGATAAGGCCAAGATCTTCCCCACATGCCAACATATCCGATGAGTTCAAAAGCACAGGCAGAGTCTTCAGCGCGTTTTGACGCCAGAGATTCTCTTGGCGAGCAAAATAATAGTCATAGTACAATCTTTTGAGGATATTTTTGCTGTAAAACAATGCTTCATGAGAGGATGAAATAGTCCGTACTCCATAAGGAACAATTTAGTTAGTGTTCATTGCATAAACAAGGGAGTGCTATTAGCAAGACCTAAAACATTGGGTGCTACTTCATAATTTTCTTGTGAAGAAACTGCTGCTGAATATGCTAGTTTCATTTTTCTCAATGCCTACTTGAGATGCATGGTGAAAAATATCAATTATGTAGTAAGGCAATAGCAGTAGAACTAAGCAAATTTTGGACAGAAAGGAGCAGTATGTAACAAAGTTCAATATCACAATGATTTTGCGCTGTTAGCCTGTTGGACTAAATAGTAAATACTTCATCAGCATTAACTAGCTTGAAGTAAATCTACAGAGCAAATCACAATAGTGCAGATCAAGGTCTTGTAAGACCTGACATAGAGAAGGAAACAATTGGAGTTAAATAAAATTGATATTACCTATGTTCATCTAGATCGTTAAAACTTGAAGTATCCTCCAGGTTGAAGCGGGGATAAAATTTTGTGTTGTCCTCTGGATCTCTAATAAGGACAATATTCTGCAGAATAAACAGTAGTATTTTATTTTTAATGATTTCAATTATTTTTTGTTGAGAATTTCAAATAATATTTTTGTATGGATTGAAAAGGATCAGGATAGGTTAGAGAAAGTTGTAGCATGGATTATATGCACTTGATATGAATTACCTGTATTAGATCAAACAAACCACGCCGAATACTGTCTTCTTTCTCCAGCCATAACGATTTTTCAGAACTGTTCTTAAGCTTTGCAATTATCTTTTTCTCTGTGTTGCAGTCCTCTTTGAACTATACTCGTGCAAAACAATAATTTGCAAGGGAAATTAAAGGACGAAATGTAATGGGAAAAATGCATTAAGGAGCACACTAGCTGATTTTATGGAGACTTCTGTACTAAAGCTTAAGCTAAATCTACTCATGCCATGCGGTTTTGAGTAGGTGATACGTTCAACAAATATGAAAATAGAATATAAGTGATTGCATTACCTCGTAATGTTGTTTCTTATACTCATTTAGAAAGTTGGCTGCAATTACTGTCCAAAAGGACCCAAACTTCTCCTGGAACAGAATAGAAATGTCATGCTGGTCCCTGTGTTTCCTTCTTGTTATAAAAAAGGTAGATCATTGTTTTAGAAAGACAAACCTCCAGCATTTCCTGAAGAATATACGGGCGGCTCATTCTATCAAAATCCCATAGGCCTTCACTAAGAAGCTCCTCCTGAAAGTCAACATAGGAACAAGTCAGATAAACTTCAGGCTCTCTAGTCTCTTTTAGTTTGTTTAACAGATACAGAAACCAACCTGACTGAGAGCAATTGAAGGTCTAAATTTCCCAACTAGACCTGTGGCTGCATGATCTGGAAGCTCCCATATCCTAAAGAAACCCAAGATATGGTCTATCCTATATGCAGTGAAGTATTTTGCCATCTGGAACAAGGTAACCAGAGATAAATAATGACAATAAAAGATGACCAAGCAGACAGGAGAAAATACTGTTAAATAACCTGTGTCAGACGAGCTCGCCACCACCCATAATTATCCTTTGACATTTCCTCCCAGTTATATGTAGGAAAACCCCAATTTTGTCCATTTTTGTCGAAATAATCTGGAGGTGCACCAGTAGCTGTATTCATGCGAAATAAAGTGGGGTATACCCAAGTATCCACGCTATTCCTATCAACACCAATAGGTAAATCTCCTTTCAGAATAACCTTTTTCTTCCTTGCATAGGTAGCTGCCTCTGATAACTAACATGAAGAGGATAATAAATGTCAGTGAATACATATGCAAGAAAAACTGGATGCAGATCAGAGTGACAGCAACAATGACCAATACTTACTTGCATATGTAGATGATACTGGATGTAGTAATGAAAACATATAACGTCATGGTGCAAGGTACCTTCAGAAACAAGCTTATCTAGCTGAAAGAAATTACAGAAACAACCATCACTTAGTACTTGAACATTTTCCCGTATGTGGTCTCGCCTCTCAGAAAGAATAAAACCAAATGACGGGATTTTCTTTAAAAGAATGTTTAGCATGTTATACTGATCGCACCTTCTCCTTGGAAAACTGAGAAAAACGGCCCCATTGGCTGTGATCTGATGTCTCAAAGAAGTCCCGCAGAAAACAAAATGCAGCATATGGTTTCAACCACTCCTATTGGAACATGGAAGGAACGCAATCACAGTAAGTCTGAAATAAGTTATCAAGTACTTCGACTAAATAAAATGCTAGCAAATAACTAATATACCTCGTTTTCAGATAAAAACTGCTTGAACGAACTGGAATTTAGTACTTTGTCTTTCTCTAATTTGAATATTTTTCTTGCTATCGAGAGTTTTGAGGCCAGTGCTGCCTCATAGTCAACATCCTGTTTAAACACGATTTTCAAATAACGTAAAGTTAGTTTCTGCAAACAACAGAAGAACTATATTGATTGCATAACCATCTGATTTTAAAATTTAAGCGTAGCTAAATTATATAGAGTACATGAGTTGCATCTATCCAACAGCAGGTCAGCAACAGCATTTGGAATTTTTCCCTACCAGTTACAAAAGGTAAATTAATGATGCTATGCATTTGATAATATCTGTACCTTTTTGTCCAACTGCTTCTTTGCCTGTGAAATCTCGTCCTGTAATAATAAGAAATATTGAGTACTGGATCAGGAATGAACTTGAACTCATAAAAGACTACCAAAATCAGTGAAATGTTGAAATGAAAAGCTAACATAGATAACGGGTACAATGAGTTAATATGAAGGTATAACAAAGGTACACCTTAATATCCCCTGGAATTGCATCTGAAAGTGCTTGTACTCTCAGGTACAAGGGGTGCAATGCAAACACAGAGAGCGAGCTGTAAACCAAAATGTAGGGCATTATTTCTGTTCAGATATTGTTCTTCTTACTCGAAGCAAAAGGACACTGCATCAGTCCAATACCTGTATGGATATGAATCCCACCACATCCCGTGAACTGAAGTATCATTGATAGGAAGAAGCTGAACAAGATGAAAGCCTGAGTTGACTGCCCAGTCAACAAGAAGTTTAAGATCAAGGAATTCTCCAACACCAAGGTCCTCATTTGACCTGATTGAGAACATAGGTACAGCAACACCTGCACCCCTCCATGGTGATTCCTGGTAAAACCAAGTGATGAATTAGTGCTACTCATCAGTTATCTATGATAAGTGGGCGCCCACTGTATCCTCAGATCTTGCCAAAGCATGAGATACATCAGTTCTTTCTACCAAGCATTTGATAGTATTACTTTTTAGATTATGGATTGAGCAAACTGAATATGACGGATTGATTAATGCATCATAGCAAAAGTAATGGGTGCCAAAACAATATGCAATTATAAGCACGTTTTCAGTGTACTAATTATAGTTGCATACATTACCCGGAGGGCACCATCAGACAAGAGGATGTATCTGGATGGCTTGGGTGATGATAGATCCACATCAACCTCCCTGTTTGGACCGAACTCCAATGAAGAGACTCCTGCTTCACTAATTTTACAGTATTTATATGTGAGATATTGTTAAGGACAAGACAATGGTCAATAGCCGAATGGTGATTTCTTCAGAAATAATAGTAGAAATATCCATTCAATAAATCTACATGCAAATTGGAAGTAAGTGAGTACTCATTTGCACAAGGATATTTTATTGGGAACTCAGATTTTCGCAATAGACAGTTTGCCTTCCAGATGGAATCTCCGACATAATTAAGCTTGAGGCCATCTTGAGTTTGCCACCTTCCTAATTGAGGATTACTTCCTGTGACCACGACCTAAAGTTTGACATCAGAAATAGTTAGGGAGTACCAGAAGTATAATTATTAGCTATAATGGGATAAACATAACCAAATATAAATTGAACGAATAACACTTACAGTAGAGCCAGCACCAAGTCGGGGACAGCTAATAATAAACTGAACAACAATATCTGTTGAGGAAAAATTTAGGGACGATGAATTAAAATTTTTTGTCCATGCTTGGCTTGGTATGTAAATCTAAGTAATATGTACTACCATGGAAAGAGATGAGACTATATTAAGCAACAATCAGCATGCTTTGCTCGATAGGTAACATGATACTACATTGATTCTTTATCAGTAAAATGTATTCAAAAGAAAATATGAGATATATGTAGATTGACCACTTGGCTTCCAGTTTATTATTCCATTAGTTTTAGACTTTTCTTACCTTCAGGCTCCAAACTTTTGTTGAGGGATGTAATCTGCAAGTCTCTTTTAGCATTTTCAGACCCATTGAAAATGACATTCTTGAATGCACTTCGAAGGAAAAGAGCTTCAGAAGCATCCTGAATTCAAACCACGAGTATCCATAAACCACCATGGTACAGAACATGAAAGGTTGTATGACTAGTATGATGGCAAGTAGTGCTGCTACTGCTACTAATGTTTTTATAGGCCACCATGAAGAGAAATTAATTTAGTACATGAAATTTTTAATAAGTACCTGCCACCAGTCGCGTATCTCAACTACATCTCCATCCTGAACACCCTCTGGAAGTACTAATTTCCTTTTCTCCCCGGACTCCGATCTCAAAACATTCTTGTTGTCGTCCACTACATAGTAATTGTACTGACAGGTAAAAGCAGTAACGACGGAAACTCTGCCAGACCAGATTAGCTCATTTCCCTGATGAACTGGACTGAGAGACAATCCTTGCTTGACATTCCAAGATCCAAGTACCGGCTCCGAGCCGGCGATGAGAAGACTCTGCCCCCATTGTGTGTAGTAGGGTAATTTGAAGACCAAGGTCACTGTATTCAGAGATTTCTTCCCAGACAAATTCGCCATTTCTATCAAACAGACATAAACAGGCAGCGAAGTCAGTAAACTGAATACATGAATGAACGAACATGCGAGATTCACAAGCATCATCTACCAAGAACTCAAGATGTCGATAGACGATGCACAAAATGAGTGGTTCCAGGATGCATGCCTAAGAGGCCACAAATCCATTACTGTTCTTGTTTCCCTTCCCCTTTCCCATTTCTCCAATAAATAAGGTTGGTTAAGATTCAAGTATCAGTACCCTTTCCATTTGGACATGAAAAGGGTAGAACAGATTCGGAGAATCAAGAAACGGTTCCCCACATTCCAGTGTCTCCCGCGTCCTACTATCTTTTGCCATGGCCAAGAAACCATTCTACCAGTAGCTCAGCGTATCCCATCCAATGGCAACGCATCAAACACAGCAGACAAGAACAAATCGAGAAGGGAACGAAGGAACGGGAGTTACCTTTGTCAGTGGCCAAGAACGGCCGCAGTGGCGAGAAACGAGCAGCAGGAGGAGTGAGGGAGGGAGGGAATCAGCAACGGGTGGAAGAAGAAGATGAAGACATCGAGAAGAAAAAAGGAGGATGAGGACAGCGACGGCGAGGTGGGGAGGAGGAAGGCGACGTCTACGACGGGGAGCGAGCGGTGTGGCGAGCCTGGGAAAGCGGCACCTGCCACTGATAAAAAAAAGGGAGCTTTTTTATGCCATCTCCTCCTCTTCCTCCGGATCCGGACGAAACGCTTGCCGATCTCCTAAATTTGAGAGAGCCTCCTCCGTTTGGTTGTGTGGTTGGGAGAAGAAGAAGAAGAAGAAGCCTCTCGTCTCGTCGCGTCGGTGACGCTGAGGCGGTGGACACGGTGACACGTGAAGACGAGACTAACGCAGAGCGAGCTACGGTAGCATTTGACGCTTCAGCAGCATCACGCGCGCTGCCGTCGTGACGCAACAACGCTCACCGCTGCAACTTGCAGATGCAGATCTCCGGGGAGAGAGAGGGAAAAGGCGAGATTTTTATCTTGAGATTTCCGTGTGACAGATAGCGATCGCATCTGAAAGATGTGTGAGACTGCGATGATGAGTATGGTGCACAAGCACAAGTACAACAAATCTGGGGTTGTGTTGATCGAGAGAGATGAGCAGCTCTGCATTTGACGAGCCATTACTACCCCTGCCTGCATTTGACGAGCCTGGACATTCAGATTAGTTTAGTTTTCTTGCCATAAACAGCAAACTGAAACTTTGACAGGTTGCAGAAATGGGAGGAACATGCACGTGTCTGTCCGGCGGTAATACTCTTATGTTATCCTGGGCGAATTCCCACCGTTTCAACAGCACGAGTGCCTCGAGATCCGTGTGATGTCTGGACAAAATTGGCTGCGTCGTCGTCGTCGTCAATCACCAATGGCTATACTGCAGTAATGGCTGTTTGTATTCGACCTCATCTCGATCGTTTGAGAGCAGCTTCTCGTCGGAACCAAACGGGTGGTGGTTGGCTTATTGCTACGCTACGTGGGTTTCTGATGATCTTGGGTGACATAGGTTCATTTGTTACGATTTTAGATTCTCCAAAAAACTAAAGAAATAAGCAAAAAGTTTCTAATGATTGACAGTGTAATTTTCGAAAAACATTTTTTAAAAAAAACTGACGAAACTATCAAGCTTATGTAAGAAGTTTCTCATTTCTAGTTCAAAAGCGAGAAACGTTTCGCTAAAACGTTTCGTTTTTAATCATTTAGTACATATTCTCGAAGAAATACGCTAAATCGGAACCGATATAAACAGACATGTTAACTTGCATACAGTAGTACAACACACCGCTTAAACCTGCGCGTAATGTCGATCGAGGGAGGAGCTAACTGTGTCGAGCAAGCGATCGAAGAATCTGAAAAAAGAGTTATGTTCCTTGGTTTATATCATCTAATCATTTTTCTTAATACAAATTTTTAAAATTTTAAAATTTAGGAAACAATTTAGACCGTTGAAAAAATTTAGGAAAAAATCGGGCGCCCCTCTCCTCACTATTTTTTATTCTACATGTGGCTGGTGACATGCATAGCCATAGTCTTCTACATCATCATTTTGAGTGCATGCAGGAGAGCATTTATTCCCAAACACTTTTTTTCAAACTTTAAACTTCTTTTTCTCTTAAATTACTTTGATGATCCGATTGTACCATTATATTTATTATAAATAAATTTTTATAATAAAGATCTCATATGATTATATTTTGGATGAAAAATATCCCTAGCAAATTAAACGTTGTTTCACCAAGTTTAGACAATTGTTTTATCATTGATAAAAAATATTTTGGTTCACTTAATAAAATGTTTCAAAGATATACAACATTTAAAATTGACTGTAATACCAACCACCACTATATGAAACATTACAAATGAAACATCCCAAAGCATGCAATATATTTGCAGATACTTGATATTGTTAAATCATTTTTACATCATGTATGAAACATTAGATTGTGACTATTGCAACATCACAAACGTTGAAACATACCAAGATCACCACGTGCAACATTTACAAATTAACTAGTGAAACACCACTAAAATACTAGATGAAACATCCAAATAAATCCATAAGCAGCACTTAAAAGAATTCTTTAAAAAAGCTATTTTTTTCATCGGAATATTACGATATGTGTGGTCTAGTTTTAAAATTTTAATTACAACAAATTTAATGATATAATTTGATATTAGATTAGAGAAACAATTTAAGAGAAAATATAGTATAAAATTTATTAAAAAGGTGGGTACATATGTAGAAAAAAAAGAGAGGACACATAAGCAATAGCCTTACAACACTAGAGGCTAAGAGGCAGCATGCAGCAGGGTACGGGGATGCCCGATTTTTTTACCCAGATCGAGCGCTCGACCCAGAGCAATTTCGGAGATATATGGACAAGTTACAACTGCAAAAAGCAAAAAGCTCAGTTGCGAAAATTGTGTTGGGCCAATCTGGTTTCACGATCAGCCCGTGTTTGGCCCAACAGACAAAGCACATAAACGCTGAAAATAATTTTGGACAAAGTTACATGTTTTCTTCCTTGGAAAAAGAACTCCAAAACAACTCCCTTAATTATAGGTTAAATCTAATTTATATTTTCGATCATAAAATCAAATATAATAAGTCTTCTAAATATTGATGATGGTATTCGTTGACTTGGCACGTTGATTATAGTCAAACCGTATGAGTCAGCTATCCTCTCGTCTTCTTTTTTTTTTCTCTCCATCTAGCAGAGTATCAGACAGCGGCGACGGCCTCATCCATGGCTGTGTCCAGAATGAGACCCGGGCACAGGCACAAGCACAGACACAAAAAGTTTCTTTTCCTTTTTACTTGTTTCTTCCTTCCCAACACACACCTATCACCCTTCCCCTCTTCTCGTTCTCACCTCGGATCGACAGACCAAGACCTAGCACAGAGACAGCGACGGTGACAACTCATAGATGGAGGTAGACCACATGGCGTTGAAAACGTACATTACGAATTTTTACAAGGAACTCTTTGGACCACCAAAGGAAAATACGTTTTTGCTTGATGAGCACATAACTGACGATAGATATGGCTCAGGTTACACAAGCATAAAATGACTTTTTTATTGCCCCTTTTTCGGAGGAAGAAATAAGGGAAGCGATCTTTGCAAATGGAGCATAATAAAGCTCTTGGTCCAAATGGTTTCCCAGCTAAATTCTATCAAAAGAAGTCATCAAGCATGATCTGCTAAATTTATTTAATGAATTTCATTTTGGCATTCTTTTAATTTTTTTCTAAATTTTGAGGTAATTACTCTAATTCCAAAAGTTGAAGAAGCAACTTAAAACCAACAATCACTAGTACATAATGCCTCATAGGTGCCGGTTGGGAAACCCTCTTAGTACCGGTTTTCCTAACCTAAGACCTATTGGTCGACACCAATGACTTTGGTCATCGTGCCTGCTCTTCGACCCAAGCACCTATTCGAGCAAATAAGTGCCTGCTCGTGTAGTAACCGACACCTATTTATCTGACACCTATACAATGAGGTGCTCCCAATCTTTTTTATGGGCCCACTCCTTTAGCCTGGACCCACCATATTTACCTGGACCCACCATATTTTTCCACGTGAGCGTGGGCCCGCGAGATAGAGCTACGGGCATGAGCGAGCGGTCGGCGAGCGGTTCTACATGATGAGCAAGCGAGGCACGAACCTATTTAAGTTGGTGTTGCTCTGTTCGGCGAGCGGTATGGTACTAATCAAGGAAATAGTGTTTTTTGAGAATAGTGCCGGTGAACAGTAGAAACCGCCACCTATAGTCTCAAATAGGTGCGGGTGAACAAAAACCGCCACCATACTATTGGTGGCGTTCGTAATAAGAACCGTCACCTATTTGTGAAGAATAGGTGCCTGGATGAAAAGAAAACCGCCACCTATAGTCTCAATAGGTGTCGGGTGAACAGAAAACGTCACCTATATTATAGGTGCCGGTTTTACTATTCACCCAAGACCTATTTGAGACTATAGGTGGTGGTTCTTAACACGAACCGCCACCTATTCTTTTGTCGCCACCTATATACATTATAGGTGCCGGATTTGGTTTGACCGGCACCTTTTGGGACGACACCAATGAGCCTTTTTGTAGTAGTGAATATAGACCGATATGCTGGTTGAATGACAGTTATAAATTATTTACTAAGGTCGCCACAAACCAAATTAGCTCGTAGCGGACCATTTAGTGAATCCAACTCAAACTACTTTCATGCGTGGGCAAAACATAAATGGAGTTGTCATCATACAGTACATGAGCTACACAAGAAAAAAAATGAACGGGTGATATTCAAAATTAACTTTGAAAAGGCCTATGACAAGGTCAGATGACCCTTTTTGTTACAAACTCTATGGATGAAATGTTTTTTGCCCAAGTGGATTTCTTGGATCAAATCTTTCATTTTCGGAGAAAGTGTGGCAATCAAAATCAATGATAATGCCGGCCTTTTTTTAGACTAAAAAGGCCTTTGGCTAGGGAGACCCTCTTTCTCTAATCCTATTCAACTTTATTGCTGACATGTTAGTCACCTCGATAACATAGGGCCAAAACACAAGGGCAAGTAGATGGTCTCGTACTGTATTTGATTGATGGAGGATTATCCAACTACAATATGCCGATGACACGATGTTTTTTATGAAATCATGACCTTGAGCAAGCTCAAAATATGAAGTCGGTGCTTCTAGCCTTCCAACAATTGTCGAGTTTGAAGAGTAACTTTCTTAAAAGCGAACTGTATTGTTTTGATGAAGCACTTGACTATAGAGTTCAATATAACCAACTCTTCGATTGCCAGGTTGGCAACTTCCCTTTCTGATATCTTGGCATCCCGATCCATTGCAGGAAGTTAAGAAATTAGGAATGGAAAGAAGTGGTTGAAAGATTTGAAAAGAAATTAAGTAGTTGGAAAGGAAAACTTCTCCCGTTGGGAGGGCGACTTACACTGATCAACTTAGTACTTAGCAGTCTCCCAATATATATGATGTCGTTCCTTGCAATACCTAGTAAAGTATGTAAGAAACTTGATTACCTTCGATCTAGGTTTTATAGGCAAGTGGGACATCATCTGTTGTTCCAAAGATCAAGGGGGCTTGGAATTCACGACCTTAGGTAAAGAATATAGCAATTCTTAGTAAGTGGCTATACAAATTACTCACCACAGACGGAATGTGGCAACAGATGCTACGTAATAAATATTTGGGATCACAATCTTTATCTCAGGCTTTTTAGAAAATGGGTGACTCACATTACTGGGCTAGCCTTATGAAAGCCAAACAAGATTTTCTTAGGTTTGGGTCCTTTCGTATTAGGGGCACACTCAAATAAAGTTTTGGGAGGATAAATAGTTGGGTAATGCCTCTTTGAGAGATCAATATCCTTGTCTCTATAACATAGCTAGGCATAAATAGTCGACTATCTCATAAATCTTTCAAAGCAATCCTCCAAGCTTTTCATGGATACGAGATTTAATCGGAGCAAAATTAGCCGCTTGGCATAATTTATGGTCTCGCATAGCTAATTTGGCATTGACACAGGAGCACGATGAATTTCACGGGAATCTCACATCCAATGGGGTCTTTTCGGTCAAAACTCATTACTTAGCTCTTGTACATGCGGGCATCCTGAATATCAGTTGACGTATTTGGAAGGTTAATGTACCGCCGCTTAAAGTAAAGATTTTCTTTTGATATTTACGTCGAGGTGTAATTATAATCAAGAATAACCTAGCTAAGCGAAAATGAAAAGGTAGTAAGAAATGTTGCTTTTGTCGTAAGGATGAAACCATTAAACATTTGTTCTTCCAATGTCATGTAGCTCGCTTGGTTTGGTCGGTTATTCATATGGCCTCTAACTTATAACATCCTCAAAATATTACTCATATATTTGGGCATTGGCTTACATGTGTTCAAAGATATAAGAAATCTGTTTTTGATGGGCGTAGTAGCTATTTGTTGGTTCATTTGGCTAAGCAGAAGCAGGATAATTTTTATAACAAGATGGTGTCTTCTCTTTTACAGGTTATTACTTTCAGTCATTCGATGGATACACACCTAGGCTATTTTGTATAAATCGAGACTTCATTAAAGTCCTATCTCGACATTTGAAATAGATGACATGAGATCTAATCGTCTACGGATTGATAGCCTATTTTATGATGGGGTCTAGATATGTTTTTTTGTGACTGTGTGTATTTTATGTAGAGATTGGAAGTAGGCTCAGTTGAAATGTAAGATTATTTTGATGTAGCTTTCATTATCTTATGCGTACCCTGCCCAGGCGGCTTCGGTGACCTCGACACCCAGACACTAGAGTCGTACGCACGTGCGCTATCTCTCTTCGCTGTGCGTTGCTCGCCATGCATTTCTTTGCTCGATTGCTGCGCGATTTGCTATGTGGTGCAGCTATTGATGGGATGAGGAGTCAGATGGACGGCGCCGGAAGCGAGGAGGCGGTGGCCGGCCGGCGGGCGAGCAGGGCCCATTGCCAGACGTCGAGGAGTTCATACCGCTCAAGCCCAGCCTCTCGTTGTCCTCCTCGCACCCACGCCGCGGCCTCCAAGCCAAGGCAGGAAAGACGGAGGAGGTCGACACGTCGGAGATGCATTCCTCGTCGGCGTCGTCGCCGGAGACCAAGAAGGTCACTCCGGATTGGCTCGCAATGACCAAGAAAACCCCAGCAGCCACCATCTCCTACCCCAACTCCTGCCAAGGTAATTATTATTAGTTAATTAATTAACCAAGTGCTTCAAATGTTCTTGTCTTGGTAGTTTGCACTTTGCTTGATCTTCTGGCCGGGGCCGAGCCACACGTTCGTGCTAATCCAGCAATCAACTCCCACCGCAAGGTCATGGAGCTGTGCCGTCAGAAGGAGCTCCTCATCATCGGTGGGCGGCGGCAGCCACCGTGACATCGCCATCGCGGCAGCCTCCGCAGCCGTAGGATTGGGGAGCTCGACGGCAGCTCGCTAGTCGCTAGCATTGTAGAATTGGGGATTGGGGAGAGAGCGAAGGTCACTAACATATGCTCACATATATTTTTTATTTTTTATTCATGATTGTAATGCCATGACAGTTAAAGACTATGTCAATGCAACATGTCAGCGAAATTACTGTCTTTTCAGGAAGTTATTTGGTACCGTTTTAATAGCTGAAGAGGTCAATATAATCGATTTTGTTGTTAAGGGATATGGATGTTTGGTTATGTGAAAAAATTAGTCCCGTCACATCGGATGTTTCTACATCAATTTTCCTAAACGGAAACTAATTGTAAAAATAATTATAGAATCGGAGAAAAATTCACGAGACAAATCTATTAAACCTAATTAATCTATGATTAGCAAATGTTTACTGTCACATCATCATGATATAATTATATTCATTAGATTCGTCTCGTGAATTATTCACCGATTATATGAATGAATTTCATAAATAATTCACATACAAACAGTCCATATTCACGGAGTCATACCTTCCACGCAGGGCTGATCCACTCACAGGGCCCACGCAGACGCAGTTGCTGGACCGTTACTACTCTGCCACAGCAGCAACCCAACCGTGATCCACTGAAAGCCTGAAACTTGCTGTGTCTGTGTGACTGACTTAGAAATCAACCAACCATCCCCTGCCACTTTTCAGCCAGTGGACACCTGAGCCACACAAACATCCACAAGATAACACGAACAAAATAGGTTTGCAGTTGCAGACGAAGAACACCAGCAATGGCGTTAACTGCTTCTCTTCGCTGCTACCCTCTACCGAGCTCATCAGCATCATCATCATCATCAGTCTCACTTCCGACCTCCACAAGAGCACCGGTGCTTCACAGGACAACAGGAGGACCGAGGAGAAGGCTGCAACGATGCCTGTGCTCGCAGCAGTACGCCGAGAAGCAGTCATCCGGCTCGCAGCAGCAGCAGCAGCAGCAGCAGCTGGAGCGCCTCTTCTCCAATCTCAACCAGGCAACCATGAAGCACGAACCTGGTGAGGCACAACATGCTTCTCTCAACTTCCTTGTGCATACTTGTTTTGCCTTTGAGATGCACCGTAATGGAACCGTTCCTCATTTGGATGTCAGGGAGTGTCACCAGTTCGATCTTCCTTGTGGCCGGCACAACGGTAATGTTCGTCTTATCATCCTTCGCTGCAAGAGAGAAAATATTGGATTAGGAATTGTGCATTAGTTTCTCTCATTTCAAGCAATTGATGATGAGGCTGCAGGTAGAATTTGTGTTCAAATGAAATGTACAAAGACTATGCGAAATCATAGGACAGTTGATAAGATGACAAAAGCATCAAACCTTTCACAGATCATCAAACACTGCCTCAAGAAACTACCAAAATTTATGAAAAATTGAGCCCACCTGATTTTTCTTTTCCGACACGAATTGATGGCATAGGTAGGGGCGGGTATCCTTGCAATCCCTGCAGTGACACAAGAAGCTGGATTCTTAGCCTCAGCAGTTACATGCATCTTCTGCTGGATTTATATGGTAATAGATCGTCACTGACTGGGTAGATTATCAAAACCGACCTGTTAGAGGTGACATGCACTCAGAGAAGCCTCTCAAAGGTAAATTCTTTTCACATTCTGCATAAATTCTTTTCATAGAGTATTTCAAATTTGTGTCTGTTATGTCACCCTGATACAGGACGGTTTTGATAATATGACCCAATACTCTGTCCACTTCGCTAATTTGTTTGCACTCCGACGGTTTATGTTTGGCAACTCATTTTCCAGGTTGTAACAGGGTTGTTAGTTGCTGAAGTAAATGTCAATACTATGTGTGAACTAGGATCTGGAGGTGTCTCCCTGGTAATTAATGCATTACTCAAGTTATTTTTCAGAACCAAAATTTCTTTTAGGAACAATCAAGATGAATCTGAAATAATTAAACTTAGCTGAAGAGTAGCATACTACTTCCAAGAGGTGTTAACGCTGCATATGAATACAAGTGTTGATAGAACGTCACTTGGACATACTTTGCCTAATATATACTAGCTACTAAGATTTGGCAAATGATGGAAAATGAGACTCATTAAACAATATCCCAAATTTTGCACTGTGACTTGCAATATTACAATGCTATATGGTATGTACTGAACAAACTCCTTACGACTTCTTCTCAAAAAACCTACCAGCTATGAGATTAGTCAATAATTGATTAGAATTTCCCTGCATACAATTGGATTTTGTGCAATTTGAGAATAGCAACTGTTTCCTCTAAAAACTAGTTTTTCTTCCAGGTCTCAATGGCTATGCGCACTCTAGGGACATTTGGAGTAAGAACAGCTTGGTATGATGGATTTGATTTAATTAAAGTTTGTTTATGTGTAATAAGGCATTGGAATTTAATTAAATAAAATTATAACATGGAACTCCAAACATAAGAGTTCTTATTCTCTTTGTAATCAACCTGCAGATGCAACATTTCATGAACAGAGAAATTCTAACATTGTTTTCAATGTGCCTGCAGCATCTTGTATTTGTTTATACATTATGCACTTCTGGTTGCATATGTGGCACGCTCTTCAGAGATCATAACAAACTCAGTGGGCATTCCATTGTATGACTTCTTATCTTCGTTTTCAGTTCTAGTTCATCTCCTAGCTAAAACATTTGTTCATAATTTTTGTTTTGAAAGTATGTAGCCATATGATCAGTGTGTCCTTTGACACATTCCACAGCACTGTGTAATAAAAAAATGCTACGGGATTTACAGAGGTTACTACTTCCTCAATAATTTTGTCTGCATGCAGGTTATAAAATTCTTAATAGATAGTAGTATTTAACAGTCATTGAGCATCACTAGTCACCACAGTGTAATTTTCTCACCATTCAGTAATGCCTTCTCTTGAGCCATTGATGATGCTACTATGATTACAGATGGGAGAGTGCTGCCCTGTTTTCACTGGCTTTTGGGGGGCTATGCTACTTTGGAAGGTAAATATCAAATGCTACTGTATCATAAAAGATGATACAGTTCCTGAAATAGTCAAAGCATCAGCAGATATCCTTTTCTTGATCTGAGATTCGTAATCTTAAATTTGAGGATTCATCACAATTTTTTTCTTTTTAAATGAGCGTATGGTTCATCAAAACACATAGGAAAGTCAACCCTCTCCAAAGGTGGAAAGTTTGATAATTCAAAGTATCTGTCGTAATAGGAAACTCTGTGCTTAGATACTTAGGTAATCTATCATCTTAAATCTTACAACTTCCCCAGAGGTGGTAAGCACTACAACTATTTGTATTGATGACTGCAGCCAGCGAGTCATTGGTGCGGTTAATGGTTTTTTGGTGTTCAGCATCCTAGCATCCTTCACAACTCTTGTGGTAAGTGCCTATATATATGCTGCTGATTATTAACACCGTTCTGTAAACTTTATAGCAGTATTCATATGGAATTTCGTATTCACATGTCATAAATATCAAGTCATCGATGATCCTAGCTATCAGTGAAGAGAATGAAACGTGATCAAATTTCCTAAAAAATAAGGACGTATCGATGCCTAATCATTATCAGTACCATTTGCAAACTACAGTAACAGATGTAGAAGAAATTTTCAACCTGTCATATGAAAGGAACAACATGAATGCAATTCTGTATAGGCCAGTCATCCATTCTTACAGATGTACAGGTTATAGTCTAATTGACAGGAAATATGGCCATCTTTCATTCTTTTAAGTAATATAGTGATTCCTCCAGACTCTAGTTATATAGTTTCAATATATAAATGAGAAAGCTAAAGTGGCCAGATCACTAGGAAATAAAAAAAAACACATAATGAACAATATGATACAAAGTTAGATGGTGAATAGAGTGTGTGACCTTCACAGGTGGTGGCAAGTGGAAACCTACAGTGGAGTTCTCTTCTTGAAGCAAATTTTGCTGCTGCCCCACAAAGTATACCAATAGTTGCTCTTTCATTTGTATACCAGGTAATCCTACTCACCGTATTCACTTTAAATGAATTAATATTCTCGGTACCAGACTGAGTATTCTCCTTGACAGAATGTAGTTCCTGTTCTGTGTACAAATTTGGAGGGAGACCTATCAAAAGTAAGGTAAGGCTGTCAAGAAGAATCTGTATGTAAAATCTGAATAATAAGTATAGAAGTTATAAAAGTACTTTCACAATTGTGACAACAGAGCAATATTTTACCTTGTTCACAACAAAAATATTGAAAACAATCATAGTTTAATTAATATGGGGCATGCATATTATGAATTTTGAGTTAATGGCCATATTATCACATCCTAAATTGTGGGTTCAAAAGGAATATGAATATCCTTGTTGAATATTGCAGGAAGGCCATTGTAGTAGGTACCGCCATACCCCTCACGCTGTTTCTCATATGGGATGCTGTAATCCTGGGGACACTTCCAGGCCTTGCAGGGGATGGAACCATTATTGATCCATTAGAACAACTTAGATCAAGTAATGGAACAGTGGGGGTAAGTGCTTCAAGTTGTTCATACAATGTCTTCAAGTTGTTCATACAATGTTCCATATTTCACAAAACTGAGGTTAATTTGAAAATGTCTTCGATTTGCAGCCTATCGTTGAGGCATTCTCATTTCTTGCAATTGGCACATCATACATCGGATTTGTTCTAGGACTCTCAGACTTCATAGCAGACTGTAAGTTATCTTCTTCAGCCCAGAGCAATCACATTTTTCAACTAATACGAGGTCTAAAGGAGAAGCTCTCCATTTTCATGAGAGAGATACTTGAAAATAACAAAATTACTGTCAATATTCTGGGACTACTTACTGCTATTAATCCACTATCCCTCTTTATTTTTGGCTACTTTTATAAAACATTGCAGTGCTTAAACTACCAAGTGGACAGAACAAACCTCTGCCATACCTTGTGACTTTGCTCCCTCCGCTTGTTCTGTCATTGCTTGATCCAGAGATATTTTTCAAGGCATTGGACTTTGCGGGAACTTATGGAGGCAAGGATCCTTTTACTATATCTAATTATGAATAGATGTAGAGAAGAAACATGTATAGTCCTATGCTATTTTAAAAATTATTTTACTACAAGACTTGTCATGGAAAGAAACCAACCAATCATGATATTTAAGTCACCCTTATATTCCTCCAATTTGGTACCTAAGAACTTAGCACCTCATTTATTTATTCCAATTTGATATCTAAGAACTTAGCACCTCATTTACATGTTTTTTCACCTAATCCTAAAAAGGAAATAAAACAGTTTTACAGTGTATTGGTGGTGGGTACATGAAAAATCGTGAATGCTTGTTTAGGTTCGTAGCCTGAGCCAAGCTGGGTTGAAAGGAAACTCCTAGTTTAGATTTGCTACTTCAGTAAATTAAGTTGATATCTTATCAGGAGAGAGAGAGAGAGAGAGAGAGAAAGGAGGAATAAACTGATATCTTGAATGTATTCTTTTTCAGTTCTAGTACTTTTTGGAGTTTTTCCAGCAGCTATGTCTTGGTCAGAGAGGTACTCAGATGACCTGGAAGCTCCAGTACCCCCAATAGTCCCAGGAGGAAAATTTACCCTCTCATTTGTCATGGGGGGTGCCTTGCTAGTAATTTTTTCAGAGATTTTCAAGGACATAATGCAGTTACAAGGACTCCACTGACACTTAGAGCTCTAATATAGATGCTTCAACAGATTTTTCTTTTTAATGCAATACTGCAAATAGCCTCGTAACATTGTACATAAAATTGACTGAGCCAGCCAGCTTTTCTTAATTATTTTTTTCACAGTTTCATCTAGTTATTCTATTGAGGCAGGCTGTATATATGTATGAAGCTATTTTCTTTTATTATTATTTTACATGAGTTTTCTATTAAATACTATTGAATGCAAACTAGAAATAAAGACTTCCATTGTTTCACGAAAACCTAAAAAAATAGAAAATATTAGATACTAGACTAGTTATTTAAGTTATTTGGGTCTAGCATCATTATTCATAAACTTATCTCAGCAGATGCACATTGACTCAGATGGTTCAGCAAGATTGTATTCTACTAGAAGGTAAAATAACACCTTCCTGCATTAAAAAGGAAAAAAGACTCGCGAGCAAAGGAAATGTGACAAGAAAAACATACTTTGTGCTACTATTCCAGAGTTGTCTACTACCAAAAATCATTGCAAGAACAGGTTCCCTCTCTAAAATGATGGAATCTGGCTCTATCACGAACCACAATCTCTCGATGATAGATCTGGGACACTAACTTGGCAAACTTGTGGCAATCTGCACAGAAGCGAAGATTTTTCACAATTCTGATTGCTACATTTGGAGGGCCTCCAATAAGACCAAATGCAATTGCAAGCTTCTCGCTGTGATGACCGAGTGCCTGCTCTTTCTCTTCCTCCTCAACATCATAGAACACCTCTGCAGTCTCTGTGACATAACCTTGTTGTTGCATCCTTGCGCTAATCTCAGCCAGCTTTGCATGAATGTCATTATATGATGGGTGTGACTTGTCACCTGAGATGAACTCATGGATGGAGCCATTTATCTCAATTGAGCTGCAGCCAGGAATCTTCTCAATCCCCTTGCTTCTCATGGTCCTCCGGACATCTTCAACACCACTCCATCTCCCAACTGCAGCATAGAGATTTGATAGGAGGACATGGTCGCCACTACAAGTTGCTTCCATCTCAGATATTGCAGTTTCAGCCATCTTGACATCCTTGTGGAGACGGCATCCACCGAGCAATGCCCTCCAAATGACAGCGTCCGGTTTCATCGGCATTCCTGCAATGATCTTGTGGGCTTCCTGCAGATGACCAGAGCGAGCAAGGAGATCAACCATGCATGCATAATGCTCAAGGATTAACCCTATGCCATACTTCTTCTCGATCATGTAGAAATGCTCCCTCCCTACATCCACAAATCCACCATGACTGCAAGCCAGTAGGACTCCTATAAAGGTCACCTCATCCGGCACCACTGTTCTGTCAAGCTCCATCTGGCGAAACATATCCAATGCTTTTGTTGAGTAGCCATTCATGGCCAAGCCATTGATCATGGCGTTCCATGTGCACGTGTTCCTCGACCTCAACTTGGTGAACACATCCACAGCAAGCTCCACGGCGCCGCACTTGGCATACATGTCGAGCAGCGCCGTGCCGAGGAACTCATCCCACCACCGGAAGAGCCTCTTCTTCTCGACGAAGGCGTGGATCCACTTCCCCGTCTCCAGCGCGCCGGCGCTCGCGCACGCCGCCAGCGCACTAAGGACCGTCCCGCGGTTTGGCACGAAGCCTTCCGCCATCATCCGGCGGAGGAGACAGAGCGCCTCCACGGGCTTCCGATTCCCGACGAGCCCGGATATCATGGCGTTCCAGGAAACCAAGTCCCTCACCGGCATCTCCTCGAAGAGGCGCCTCGCCGCCGCGACGTCCCCGGCACGGCAGAGCCCCGCGACCATCGACGTCCACGTGACAGGGGTCGGCACAGGGACCCTCTCGAACAGCTGGCGCGCGGAGCCGACGTCTCCGGACATGGCGTGGCCGTGGATCATGGAGTTGAACGAGACGGTGTCCCGGTGGGACATTCCGTCGAACACCCTGCGGGCGTCCGCGACAAGGCCCGTGGCGCCGTACGCCTGGATGAGGGCATTGTGCACGCGCGCGTAGGGCTGCAGGCCGATCTTGACGAGGAGTGTATGGAGGGGAGGGAGGCGGCGGCGCGGGGCGGCGGAGGCGGAGGCCTCTCCGAGAAGGAAGAGGAAGGAATGCTGGTTCAGACGAGATGGCCTCATGCACAAGAGCGGGGGAGCGGGGGGAAGAAGTAGTGGCCCTTTTTTGTTTTTATTTAATGGAGCAAAAAAAATATACTTCCCTTTGTTTATTTTTATAATGCAAATTTTTAATTTTAGAAAGTTTTCAATACTGACCATTGAATTCTCATAAAATATATTTCTAGTGGCTATAAAATAAGTATACTATGTGGAGGTAATTTGAAGTATGAATGCAGTGGTACAAGTTTCATACACTAAATGTACGTGTATGTTAAATAATTATGGGTCAAAATCTTTCTAGAAATTAAAAATAGTAAATTTCAAAAACCATCAGAAAACCGTAGGTATTATAACGTATGGCATATAACTACAGATTTTATGGTCTAAATGTTTTATAAAACCTAACCTTTATTGAAGTTTTGATTAATTTTAACATATCTTAAACATTTTTTAAGAAAAGGTCTATACGTACTAAAATTTAAAATTTTGTCTTAGGTTACTTTCAGTGAGGAGTTTCATGAGGTTTTATGAAATTAAAAAAAAAGAGAAAGAGGTTTCATGAAATTAAAAAAAGAGAAAGGGAACCAGTTTCATCTAAATAAAACTCTGTATACATGAATATCAACTCTTCATGAGTCATAAAGAGTCATGAAATTAAATGTGATTTTAATCCTATAAAATCATACCATAAAATTATATGTTGAGAGGTAGTTTCAAACATCATTTTATTTTATTTATGTTTATGTGGTTGTCTTGAAAACATCCATATAAAACATTCCATTGAAATTAACCTTAAACTCTTAGGCTGTGTTCGGATGTATAGGTTGGGAACCATACCTCTCGACATGTAACGACATGGAAAACGACGTAACAATTTAGTATATAATTAATTACATATTAGCTAAAAATTGAAAAATAGATTAGTATGATTTTTAAAGCATCTTTCCTATAGAAAATTTTTAAAAAACACTTTGTTTGGCAGCTTAAAAAGTGTGCGTTTAGCAGCTTAAAAAGTGTAACAAAGGAGAAGTTAGAGCATGCCCAACAATCTTTCTAAATGAATCTTTAAAGTTGTTTTTGAAAATTTTTCTAAAAAAATTGTCTCCAACATATAAATTCTCTAAATTCGTTCTCCCGTTCTCTAGATTGAGAAGTGTGCCCGGTTCCCAAAAACATCGGCGCGCCTCGCTTCTGATATTTCTTTCGCGCGCACAACTTTCATCTTTTGCTTCCACGCGCGTCGCAGAGGAGAAGGGTTAGTGCAGACGCGGAGGGAGGCGGGCAGGAGAGGAGCTGCGCGATCGGCGAGCACGAGGCGAAGGAGCAACAGGGTCGCGCCGTCGCCCGGACGGGCCGCGGACCGGCGCGCACGGACGGCGCGACGGCGCACGGCGCGGCGTCGGACGGCTGCGCGGACCAGCGCGGCTGTCGCGCTTGCGGAGGGCGCACCGGAGAGAGCCGTGCCGACCGGTGTACTCGACGGAGAGAGCTGCACCGAGACGAGTCGCACTGAACAGGGGGAGCCGATCTCCATCTGGCGAGCAAAGCAGGGGAGGGGATCCTGGTGAGCATCCACATCCTTTCCCGTGATTCATTTCTCTATCTTCCATCGGAGTACTTTTGTCCGGAATTTGTTTGCGTTAACCCTAGCTTCTCTTGTAGATCCGGAAGAAGCTCTTCTAGATTTTCCTCTCCTCTAGTTCTTCGTTGTTTTTTCTTCCATTACTGTAATGGTAGGGGATATTGTATAGATACGAAACAATGGATCACTACATTTGCATTTGCTGCAGAAATGTGGTGTTAGCTATAGACAGACGTTTTGTTAATGCTCCATTTAATTAACCATGTTTGCCAAAATCAACAGCTTTTGTTAAAGTTTACTTAATCTATTCCATCAAAGTACCGTAGAACAATATCTCGTGGTCCCGAAACAAAATACCTTCATCTCAAAATAGGGAAAACGTCATTTTGTGAGCCACCGCCTCATGGATGTAGCATATACTCAATTCATGCATCCGCATTTTTTCCTTTGTTCAAGACTTCAATTATACAAACCATAGGCAAGCAGTAGTATATGGGCAAAAGGGAAAAAAGAGGAAAAGTTGCTTGTGCTGCAGTCTAGTAGAAATACTGGTATTGATGGTATAGTTATATTAGGGCCATACTTGAATGATTTTTTTGTTTTTTCACAAACTTTGGAGCTGAAGTTTCAGAGCTCTTTGTGTACTATATTGAACTTCGAAAGTTTGGTTCTTTTCCTAGCACAAGGAGTAGAACTTTAACATGTTGATAGTGTCTTGCTCTTGACTGATGAGCTAGGAGTAGATCAGTTGAACATGTGGTCGTTTTTAGGATTGATGGATCCTGTAGAAGCTAGGAGTACTACTGATAGAGCTAGAAGTCCTACCAAAAGAAATGCATTCAAAAGAATGGAAAATTTAGACTGCTGTAGGGAGTTTCTTCAGGGTTGATAGAGTTTTTCTTGCCTTGCATATGGTGAAGTTGGTTGCCCGATTATGCTCGGAGTTTAATATGGTGATGCTGGTACTCCCGCTCTTAAGCATATTCAATTCAGAGTACTTGTTATCATCAACCAGTCCTCATTTCACTGCACTCTTGTCAACAAGGCATTGTTGCATTTGTGTTGGAGTATATATCAAGAAAAGGAGCAGTGACAACTAAAATTGTGCTATCGTTTTTTGACATAATTAGTTAATGTATCATTGTTTTTTTTGCATTTGCAGGAGGGCTGGTATATGTGCAGGAAGAATATTTACTTGAATCAATTCTTCACTTGAAAATGTTTAGAGATTCCATCCAAACTCGCCGTAACTTGAAATTCTTCGCCATGCACAGACACTATGAATGATTCAGTTCATCGCTGGTTAATCCAAATTGTACATGCAACTTGCACATTATTTTGGTATCTCTAATCATGCCAAGACCATTTCAGTTTCACATTGCTATTTGTTGGTTTTGGATATATGGTATAGTAGCTTGTGCTTGTTTTGAGGTGTAGACATTGACAGACAGATTCTGGATTGAAGCAGAGATGGCGCGAGTGCAAAACAGTCGTTTTCCTTGTGATTTTCTAATGACTCAGTTAGTTATCAAATAGGGATGTTTTTAAAGAATCAGCTGTGATATTTTGAGAATTCTTTATATGCTTTTTTTGGAACTATTTTTTTTTGAGATTTTGTTGGAGATGCTAGGAACTTGCAAAAAAAGAACATAGCCTTACTAACGCTACGTGTCACTTTGTGAGTACATCGATGTATTTTTATCTTTTTATAAGAAGCTACCAACCAAGGGACTATCTCCGTATCAAATTTTTTCTTTTTACAAGAAGCTGGAGTATGAATCTAGACAACTTTTAGCTATATTTTAGGACAGGGTAGTACTTTTTACTGAAACATTTACAGTAACCACCCTACTTCAACATGATGAACATCTTTTTGGATCATAGAAACATATGACATCAATTACACAAAAACAAGATCAACTAATACCAGCCTTCAAGGTACATTAGTGTATTGCTTCAAGCTAGAGTAGTGTACATCTGTAACTCTGTTTCAGTATTACAGCCATGATAGCTGAGAAAACAGGGATGCATAATATGACACTGACAATAGCCCAATCATACATTCATCGTCAGGTCCCAAAACCTTCCCTAACACAGCATAAATACGAAAAGATACTCAAGGAAGGAAGTAAGAACCAAGTTACTAAAGACCATGACCTAATCTACAAAAATGAAGCAGACGATGAACGGGTGAAGAACACGATTATCTCAGCGCAACTATAATCCAGTCCAAGGTAAGGGATGGAAAGCAATCATGAATTCACTATGGACCACCAAATACCTGCAATACGATGAATCAAGTCAAAGCACTGTGGATATACTTGCAGACCAAATCTGATTAAGGCTGCAAACTTACTCCGGCTAAAATGTCTTTTGGAAGCTTTGGTTTAGTTTTGGCGTCTGTCTCCTCAACTGGTTTCTTTTGTGGAATTGGGCAAGCAATTTTTTCTTCTCGGACTTCATTGAATTCAGTTCCTTCCGTCTTCTGTTTCTGTTTTCATGATCTCAGCAAGTTCATAGAAATTCCCGTACTAAAATTCTAAAGCATAAATAAAATACAAAAATTCTTAATGCTCGGTATAGTTTGTATTATTACGAACAACAGAGCTTGTTGTACGTATCAACTGATAATTGTTACTTTATGAGTTGAGAAAATATGGGACCAAAGAGAAAATCCTTTCATAAGGATTACATGATCAAGAATACGAGAATACGGAATTGTGCAAGATAAACATCAATGCAAAGAACGGCATACTCATAGTACAGACCTTTTTCCTACGTTCCTGAATATGTTTCAGCGTACGGGACTTCTCGACATTGGACAGGTAGTGGTCACGCTGTTTCTTTGCAGTTGCTATCTCCAAGTTTAGTTTCTGCTCCCTGATATGAGTCTTCTCAGCTACATTATATTCAAAGGATTAGACAACTTAGAATATGCTCCATCATTAAGAAGAAATTGCATCAACCTTTCAATTTTGACTTTCCACGTACCTATTTCACCAACAAGATCATCCCATTTGAATTTCTTGAGATATTTTATGTTCCAAATGTCATAATAAAATGGAGACCTCTTCTTCCCACCTAAAAAGATACACCAGTCACCCCAGGTTAGTTTAAACAATAGCCACAGAAAAAGTGAACATCTATAACACACATACAACTGTTTGTTTCTTATATGAAATCACCCCTAAGTTACTACAACCAATGTAACATAGAGGGATTAAAGTGCATGTACCACGGAATTAAGAACACACCTATTTGTTCACCATTAAGTATATTAGCCACCCTCTTGGCAACGCTTTTCTTGGAAAATTCAATCCACCTAGAATAATTACAGAGGCAGAATGAGGGCATATAGCTCGTAAACAGTCATTAGAAAATAATTTATGGAACAGAACATATTTTGTACCATACATTTACATAACTGCTCTAAATAAAAATGAATATCAAGAGAAATGAATAAAACAAAGATAGTAAACTTAGATAATTGGTGCATGCCATATGTTTTGATATTCAGCATAATGCTTTGATATGCTAAGCACAGAGGCTCTTCTCCAAAGCAGCATAATCCTTTTTTCCCTAAACATACCCTTCAGTGTACGCCTTCGCTCGAACATTAGTGTGCTTGCGATGACCTTGGCCTGGAAGATAGACATGAAATGGTGTGTAAGAAATCAGGCCACTTTTTACTTATTAACATACAGATAATTGAGAGATAATAGTATGTTATTTAATAAGGATAAAGAGCAGTTCCAACTAAAATGGCACTTGTTTCCAAAACTAGTTCCATTACCACAAGAGGAAAAGGGAGTTACTGAATGTCTCTACATGGTATATTGACGTAGCAACAATGTAAGATTGTACATCACTTGGAATGCAGAACATAGCCGACCAACTCCCTTATCTAGAAGAGTGATTTTCAACAATGCACCATGAATAGCGTTCAGCTCATAGTTTTTCATATAAAAATCCACACAGTGATGATACAGAGCATTAAGCACATCAATAGGCATAAGCAGAACAGCCCTTGTTTCATAGAGGCATATGTTGCCACAGTAAACTCTTGTTGAAATCTCAGTGGTAGAATGGCAAGCGTCAACAGTGATTTTTACTTCATCAGCCAACATTCACTAATCTCGTTCATATTTATTGTTCTAGCAAACATTGAATCGTTCTGGATATATTCTTTTCGAAACAATTGCAGCTTCCTACCCCGCAAAAAAAAATGCAGCTTTCAGCATACTGTGTTCCTCGAATGAGCACTGAAACTTCCAAAGGAACTACTACTATATCTGAAATTGAACAGAGCACAGCTTCAATTCTAGAGGCATGGACTAGATCAATGTGAGAGTACAGCTTCAATTCTGGAGGCATAAACTAATCAATATGGGAAATCTGTATAAGGCATGATGCGAATCACCTTCAGGCACAAGGTAAATCCTCTGCACCTCGCCGTACTTGGAGAGCATCTGGCGGACGTGGGACGGGTTCATGTTGGGAGGGACGCGGCTGAGGTAGCACACCCCGCGCTTGCCGAGGCCGTCCAGCCTCTTCAGCGCCCGCTCCCTCGCCTCCTCCGCGTCCTCCTCGCCTTCGCTCCCGAGACCGTCCTCATCCCATCCCAGCTCCTCCTCCTCCGAGTAGTAATCGCTCTCGCTGCTCCCCGCCATAGAAACAAACTCCAAGAGCGCCTGCGGCCTGCCGGTGCCGATCACCGACGGGGCAGGAGGTGTCTGCGCGGCGGCGGCGGCGGCGGCGGCGCGACGGAGAAGTCCGCGTGTAATGGCGACGGGGTTGGGAGTTGGGAGTGGAGGAGGGTTTGGACGTTTGGTGCTCCGCCAGTAAGAGAGCTTTGCTACAAGGCCCATTCCACTCACACGGCCCACATAATTATTTGGGCTTTACACCGGATTAGCTTTAACGATTTTAGGCCCTTATCAGATTAGAACTTCACAGTGCGAAGGAATGGCCCATGTCTGGCCTTTACGAGCTATAAGAATTTGTTTCCACTGCCGTGACCAGGAGGAAACTCCAAATCGAAGGTCAACTATTAATCACAGATAAAACATTGTTATATATGATGAAACAAAAAATTCTGTCATTGAAATATTTAAAAATTTTGTGAAACACAGTAAAAACACACATTACATTTGTCGCTATCGTGTATGAAACATCACGTGTCAACAGATTGAAACATATATTTTTATTTTTATCAAAATATTTGGATCGGATAAAAAGCTTAAAAAATCATTTGAAGATTACTAGATCATGTATGCATGCATGTAAAGGGTGGATAAAAAATAAGACAAATAGTTAAAGAATTTTTTGTGAAAAAAACAACATTTAGTTTTAACCTTTAAAACATATATTTTTTAATCAAATATAATTATGTAATATTTATTTGTAAAAATTAATTATAACAAATATAATAATATTGATATCATTTGTAAAAATATAATTATAAGGAATACAATGAGTATTTTTCCCATGATAATCATGATAAATTTCTCGCTGGAAAGAAAGATTATTAAGAAAGATTATTAGATTGACAATAAAATTGAGATTCGGGAAAGAATATTTTTTCCAAAATTGTTATTGAGATGAGCTAGGGATGACAACGGTTCGGGTTCGGTTCGGGTAGAGTCTCTGGGACCCAAAACTGAAACCCGAACCTAAAACCCGAAACCAAAACCGAAACCAATTCGGATAAAAATCCATCACCAAAACCAAAACCAGCGGATACCCGAAACCCACGGATTAACAGAAACCCGAATTTTCAATCGAAACCCGAAACTGAAACCCAAAATAAGTATACATGCACATAGTTACTCGTAAACGGTTTACTTCTCAGTGCACGATTTGCTCAAGAGTTGGCTCAACAGTTTGTTAAACCCTATAATTCATACAAATACAAGTAAGAATTTAGTACTATCAGCAGAACTAGTATAGCATATTTTAGTTGTCACTATCTGTAAGAAGCACATATATCTACTTCAACATTCAGATATGCTACTTTTTTCCATACTTTTTTTCTGCAATATAACTGTATACAAACAAATCAAGTTGCATTTTAGAAACTGTATCAATGTAAAAGCGTCACTTGTGATTGAAGAGAGTGAATTTAAGCGTTCTACTCCTATAAAAAAGAACCAATAGTTAAACATGTGACAATCCATCTCTCAAACTAATCAGACAGATTGTCAAATATTATTGTACATAAATCATTCCTAGATGCATATAGCTACATGTCAACATGTAATGAAAAGCCTGATGGGCAGTGGTTGGTCAATGTCTCCTTTGACAAATCGACAAATATGTTTATGGTTCAGGTTTTCGGTTTTGGTTCAGTTCAGGTGTGGGTTATCCACGGGTTAAAATTAAAAACCGTACCAAACCCAAAATATTTCGGGTATCCGAAACCGCGAAACCACGGGCGAAAAACAAAAACATGCACCGAAACCGAAACCCGCGGATATCCGAACCAAACCCAAACCGATATCCGAAACCGTGAAACCATGGACAAAAAACATGCCCACGGATATCCGAACCGAACCCAAACCGTTGCCATCCCTAAGATGAGCAATGATCAAGATAAATTCCTCACCAGAAAAAAAAATAATACAATCGAGAGTCGACAATGTTTTTCCAGAATTTTGTTCTGGTACTCTAGAAAATACTGCTGAATGAATGGTAAACATATAAATCAATTGGCCTTATTTTAATTCAGGTTTTCCAGGCCTGAAAGAATCCTGTCCAGTGATGATTCAACTTCAGCTTTTCCTGGGAAAGCGCTATATATATGTGATGCACTTCAATTCCAACAAAAAGACGTCATTTGATCAAATCTTAACCAGAAGGATGACTAAAAAAATCAAGAAAAATAAGCGGGCAAATCACTCAACAGAGAGAAGTGAAAACCTTGACCACACCTCATCGAGCAACTAAAGCTACACAACCAACATGACTCGACGAAACGCATTTCTTCATACTCATCAAAACTTGCACAGTAAAAAGGAGGGATGTACTTTGACATAGCATATGTTTCGCCATTACAAGCCGCTCTGCAGTTCAAACTACTTCAAGATAAGAGGCACTAATGACAGGCATCCTCAAAAATAAACTCAAACTAGCATTTCTGTTAAGGATAATAAGATGGGATGAAAAATGCTTCCAGAACAACCAGTCCCAGTTTTTGGATAAGTAGCAACATCTTGACACTTTTGATCTTTTAAATCTTGTTGAATGCAACGATGTCGCAGCTCTGGACGTATTCGTTGATCGGCTCTTCAGTCAGATGTTCCTCAATCAGACTGTCCACAGACACCAAGTCATCAACGATGGTCAACATGATCTGCAACTTCTTGATCCCATAACCCACAGGCACAAGCTTTGCTGCAATTTAGAAACAATAGTGTGTTAGTTTTGTGTGGTTAGAAATGGACAGTCAGCAAAGACACTTCTAGCTCAGAAGGAAAAAGGTTCCTTACATGCTCCCCAAGTGAGACCCTCCATCTGCACACTGCGGACAGCCTCCTCCAACTTCTTCATATCTGTCTCATCATCCCATGGTTTGACATCCAAGAGGACAGAGGATTTTCCACCTATAAAGCTTTGTTGTTAGAAAAAAGGTATATAAACTAGCAAGGGGTAGAAACAATTGAACACAATATGGCCATATAACAAGTAATTCTTGTTCACTATGTAGGATAACAATTTTAATGCTGAAATTATTCTTACTTTCTTTCTTCTTTGAAGAGGCCTTGGAAGCTGCACGCTCATCTGCTGCTTTCTTGTCTTCCTCAGTTTCATCACCAAAAAGATCCAAGTCATCATCATCTTCATCAGCATCCTGTAGGGTCCAAAATGGATTATACAACAAAGCTAAGTCAGCAAAAGGGAAACACCATACAATTCAAACTGTGATTACAGTAAAAGATGTTCTATAAGTTTGCAAGGTTTCATCAAAGCATATGGTAAAGGGAAACTAAAACATTCATCCTATCATGACTCACAAGTTTGTTTACAAAAGAAGCAACCATACTAGGAAACATCCATGATCCAAAATAAAGCCTACATCCTATCATGATCATGACTCGCAACTCCATTTAATGAGGTGGTTTCCCTATCAAGTAAAGGTAGGGGCATTAGCATTTGTTACAGTCCAAGTTTCCCAAGCAACATATCATCAAATTGCTAAATCAACCAACGGACTGAATGAACATGACAGGGGTAGCAAGGAGCAAACCTTAGCAGCTGGTGCAGCCACCGCAACAGACGATGCCGCACCTCCTCCAGGCAGATTTACTCCAACTGCCTTGCCAGGGAACCTGCAACCAGTGAACGCATTATATACAACAATCCACCCAAGTCGTGAGTCTTGACTGATCACACTAGATTAACAAAAGCACTAATGGCTTACCTTGAAGCGAGGGCCGCAGCAACGGTATCATACCAGCGAGCAGCATTCGGGAACTCAGCTCCAGGCTTTGATGGCACGGCAGCGAACACCTTGGTGTCGTCCTTGCTGATCGCGTCTCTGTTCAAGCATCACAGATAAGTAAAAAGTGAGCACAGCCTCATCACGGATTGCCAGAACAGATATCACCACACCAATTGCACAATCACCACAACAAATACTACTAAATTAATTTAGCAAAGACGATGACGCCCCAAATCACAACAAACACTACCAAGTGAGCACACCCGCTGATGACCCGCATCGCAAATCACACAGATTGCCTAGATCGAAATGGACGAGACAAGATCTAATCCCCCCCCCGGTATGATATCATCACGGTAAAACACACAGCACAGCAACTAATTAATATGCCGCAAATCACCACGCATCATCAACAGATCTAATCACCCAATTGCAAGTGCGAAGAGTGTGAAATTGGGGCTCACCCGGAGATGTAGGTCTTGCCGGCGAGGTGCTGCTCGAGGGCCTTGAGCCCGTCGGCGGTATGGAGGTCGGTGAAGGTCACGGCCATCGGGGAGATCCGGCGATGTCTACGGGCTGGAGCTCCTCGAAGGCGCGGGTGAGCAGCGGCGGCGGCGGCTAAAATCCCAAACCCTAGAGACCGAGAGGAGCAGGGCGAGTCGCGAGCCCCGCCTATTTATATCCGGCTCCGTCACCATCGAGGAGTCTACCCGTGGGATGAGGCATCCACGGTGAGGATATTCCCGGGGGCAACGGTGGGAGACTTCTGGCCGTCGGATCGGATCTCGAGGCAGCGTACGGCCCAGATTCTGAGCTTCTTCCTCCCTTGGTTGGGGAAAGAAACTTGCCAAAACATTTGAATTACCAGTTTTTTTTAAAAAAAAATATAAGTTTAGGTGAGGCTAGATGGTGTTTGTTTCTGACACTTATCAGAATTTAGTACAGTTTTCTAAAAGTAAATTTCAGCAGTGTTTTGAGAATGAAAGGTTTTGAAATTACCAAATTCGGTGGTAGGATTGTACTGGTAGTGAAGTGTTGTGTTTAATTTGTTTTCTTGCAATTTGGCTTTCAAATATATGTTTTGTTTAGGACATTTTTTATTCTTGTCAATTTTTTAGTAGAACAATAAACCATACATATTTTAATCAATACTATCCTACCAAGATATAGTAATTTCAAGAGAGTGAACATCTCAAAAATTTGATAATAAGGCTTTAAATCAAATACAGTACATCTGATACTACTAAACTTTGATAACACCAAAATATATTTTAAACGTTGGCATTGCTAGATAAATATTCATATGGTTGATTGGTTTAGAGGACAAACTAAACCAATATTAAATTTTTACATTGCTAAATTTTAATTATTTTACTGGGAACGTGGCAGCAATGAGCAATCTGAAATCTCTAACTTGGATAGAGCCTACTCCTTCGGCTACAGTGTCGCCGCTGCTACCTTCTTCCCCCTCCCTCGCGGATTCCTCGCCTTCTCCGGCGAGCGCTCCGCCGCCGCCGTCTCGTCCTGCTCCGATGATCTCTCTCGCCGTTCCGGCGATATACTCGCTGACTTCCCAGTTTTCCAGTGTCACCACGCACGCCAGGGCGCCTTCCCCATGCGCGTTGGCGTGCGTGCCCGGCCGCCAAGGAGCGGAGCAGCCTCTGGCTTCCGTGGAGGCCGAGCAGGCGGCGGCGGCGGCGGAGGCGGAAGAGGCGCCGAGGTTCAGGTGGGACACGTTCGGGTCGGAGCCGTCGGAGCCTCAGAAGGAGGCGATTCGGGGGCTCTCTCCCAAGCTTCCGAATCGTTGCAGGGCCCTGATGGCGCGCCTCGTGTGCCTGCCTCCTCCTCTGGATGGGGATGGGGATGAGGACGAGGAGACTCTCGGCGCGCTGCTCGCGTTCTGGGTGAAAGCCATGAAGCCCAAGAGGGCGGATTGGTTGCTGGTGCTGAAGGAGCTCGCCGCCATGGAGAGCCCTCTTCTTGCTGAGGTGAGTGAGCATTTCACAGTCTTGCTGCTGAATCTTCGCAGCAAGATGGGAATCTTGAGCTGATCTAATGCTTGCTGAAGTACTGGAACACATAGGGAATAATAGATTTCATGCTGTGCTAGATCATTATATTTTCTTTCTTGCTATATGCTTGGTTGGAATGATCATTGTTGGCACCAAAATTGCCTGAAGTACAAGGAATGTGATAGGTTGAAATGATCATTGTTTGCACCAAATTGGCTGAAGGACATTCTTGGGAACCCCTTTATTAAGTGAATTAGAAACTTCTGAAGTCACTACATATTGGGTTAAAGATTTCTGAACTTCTGAATTGAACTCTTTGCTGTACATTGGATTTGAATCTCTGAACTTCTGAACTGCATTAGCGGTAATTGGCATTAAGCTTGTGTCCTAACAACTTAACAAACAGTGCATATGTTTGGTAGGTGCTGGAGCATGCATTGCTGGAGGATTCTTTTGAGGCAAATGTCCGCGACTACACCAAATTGATCCACATCTATGGCAAACAAAAGCTGTTGCAGAAAGCTGAGGATGCATTCCATGCCATGAAAAGCAGAGGTTTACCTTGTGATCAAGTTATGTTGACTGCGCTGATGGACATGTACAGTAAGGCTGGAGATCTCACTCATGCAAAAGAAATTTTTGAAGAGATCGGATTGCTTGGCCTACCGATGGATAAGCGTGTATACGGTTCAATGGTCATGGCTTACATCAGGGCTGACATGTTAGACAAAGCAGAAGACATGATCAGGGAAATGGGGGATCAGCAGATTGTTGCAGGAAAGGAAGTTTACAAGGCATTGCTGAGAGCCTATTCATACAAAGGCAATTCAGAAGGGGCGCAGCGAGTTTTCGATGCCATACAATTCGCAGGGATAGTACCTGACACAAGACTATGTGCACTTCTGGTGAATGCTTACTGCCTCACGGATCGTATCAACGAAGCAATGATGGTAACACGGAACATGAGGAGCGCAGGGATGACACCATGCGACAAATGCATTGCTTTGATATTGGGAGCCTATGAGAAATTGAACAGGCTAGAAGGAGCACTGGCATTTTTGACAGAGCTCGAGGAGAACGGCGTTGTCATTGGCCAAGAGCCTTCTCAACTGCTTGCAGGATGGCTCAGAAGGCTTGGGGTTGTTCAAGTAGTTGAACAGGTCCTGAAGGACCTCGCAGTAGACAGGAAGAACACCCTTGAAGTAGACAGGAAGAAGAACAGCCTTGCATCAGACAGGAAGATCAAGAGGAAGAGCAAGAGCAAACGCACTTTTGCATCATCTCTGCAACACAGGTGATTTGCTAGCTGCGACACAAACCTGCAAAATTCTTGACTCTACAGGCAATGGGCAATATGCGCTGCCCACGAGTCACATTATAATGCAAACTTGTAAGGATGTTAGGGATTTCACAGGCGATACTACGATAATATGGTAATCAAGCTGTCAGTGCAAAAACAGGCTCCATCCAATGTGATATGCATCACATGTAACTCTTAGAGGAACCCCTAGGCCCTAACTAGAATTTTTCGCCCAGAACAGCAGCAAGGTTACAAGGAAGCTCTCATAAGAGCAGTGATGTTATCCTTGACACTTAAGTTGGTCATGACTCATTATCAATAATGTTTTAGGATGGGGCAAAAACACATGAAATCTACTCATGATATATGAACCAAGCACATATAGGGACACCGAATATATCTACACCATTTCAACCCATTCCTCACTACATTATAAACCTTCTCAAGGTCTCAAAAATTGATGGCTCCAGTACCATGAATGAAGGGTTAAATAGTTGGTGCCCGATTTAATCCATTGTTGTACATGAATTCCTACACAATACTTCATCAAGCAACACTTAAGTACTAGCAATTAATAACTACACATCGTCGTCCTCAGTTCTGGACTTTCTCTTCTTTTTCTTCTTTCCTTCAGTGGCTGTCTTAGGCTCAACATCTTCTGAAGCCTCCCGGTTCTTCTTTTTCTTCTTCTTGGGAGTTTCATCTTGTTCGACATTGCCATTGACTGCCATCTCCTGATCCTGTGGCTCCTCTAGCTTGTGCTTCTTTTTCTTCTTCTTCTTCTCAGTTTCTGGATCAGCTTCTTCTGCACCAACCTTGGCAGGCTTATCAAGGTCCATTTCTTCACCATCAGCTTCAGCTTTAGACTTCTTTTTCTTACTTTTCTTAGCATATGTGTCGTTCTTCTCTTTTCCTGAAAGAAATTTTTGGGCAGGGTGTAAATTAAAAATTAATATGCTTACACGAGATACAAGTTGTGCCTAAGTGATAGATACCAATGAACAAAGAGCCCTTACCACCATCCTCTGAGACGCCATTTGTCATATCATCAAGAGCAGCTTTCATCACATCAAGGTTCCTACGTGGTGCAATACCCTTGTCATAGAAGTCTAGTCTCTCCTCAACTTGTTCGCGCAGCTTCTGACCGAAAACTGAGGTATTTAACTCTGGAATCCACAATCAAATGAGAAAAGCACTTAGATCAGATAATAAGCATGTGTAAAGTATGCTAATGAAGTTCACAAACTAACCTGAATAACAGTCGATGCGTGAAGCAATGGAACATTTATTTGCCAAGTATCGAGCCATTCTGCCCTTGTTCTTAGTTGACGCACGGCCAATAAAAGACGAGTGGAATATGAGGCCATACTTGGGTGTGTTACCACGAGTTTTCAGAGCTCTGCAGTTAAATTGAGAGAGCAATCGTAAGATTTCACAAGCATAAAGGTCAAATGTTTGCAATATTTCACTTTGAAATACTTTGATTAAGGAACTGACAATAACCAATGAGGGTTTGAAAAAAGATAAGATCATAAGCATGAAGTACCTGAAAAGTGCCTTGTCAGCGCCAAGAATTTGAAGAGTGGAAGCAGGGCACTTTGCAAGATTTGAGAGACTGCCAGCATGAGATATTAATCGGGCTCCAACAATTTCACCAATCAATGATGTCAGATTTGGTGCAATGTCATTCATCTTTGTTACCAGATACTCATAAAGATTTTTTCTGTATTCAGATAGATTCATGACCCTTTGTGCAAACTGTTGGACATTGATCAAATCAATTGGCGAAAGATCCTGGCCTGAAACACCATGGAGAACATAAGTAAACCGCAAAGAAACCACTACTGTGACTATTAGGGACATAGTCAATTATGGGGCACATTGTATTATAGTTACCCATAGATGCCTTTGCTGCTTCAACAATTTCTTTTGCCTTGTCCTCGTCTCCAATCAGATCTTCTAAAGCTGGGATGTCTTTTTCTGCTAAATCAGATTTGTTCACCACAAACTTTGCAATCTTAGAATAAAGGTAGTTATCGTTCACGATTTTGGCCAGCTCAGGAAAATGCCAATAATACCATTCTCTACATTGTGGTTAAGCACCAATTTATTACATCGATACCAACATTGCACAGAGTATTTTTTTAACATATTGCATCAACAAAATTGGTAAAAATAAGTTTGTTACCACGCCCATCACAAGCATTACAAAACATGAGATAATGCCATGTGGACGGTTTGATATCTCAATAGCATATAGCCACAAATAGTCCCAAGAAGACCCAGAAAGAAGAGGCTTGACAAACTAAGAACCAAATTATTATTACAAGTAATAAAAATATACATGAGGGTGTTCTAGTCATAAACTAACTCACATGCACTTGCAGCATGTCATAGGAATCCTCTACATGGTATACCACTATACCAGAAGTACCAAGACATGAAAATTTAACATTTAGATACATGGAAAAATATTAAAATTACATTAGAACTCACTCGAAAGTTCAGCAGAGATACAAAAAGGATGAATGTGATCAGAGGAATCAAGCAAATTCAATTTACCAGAATAAAGGATAAATAGAGATGCCATACTGGTGACCCAGTCTTTGTCTCAGCTGGAACATGTGAATGTAAAGACGGTATAACTGCTAGCATTTCTAGGAGTAAGATATCAAAATATAACCAAAGACGAACTGGGATACCATAGAGCACATGAAATCAAGAACAACTAGAATATTCTCAGGACACATTAGCATCAAAACAAAATTGAGCTGATTAAATTCCAGTCTTAACATCTAAAAAATCTAAATAAAAGCACTAGGGTGAACAGGTAAATTAAGCAAAAGACGACAACAAACCTCACTCTCATGGAGAAGGAATTGATATCTTTATCAAGTGTATCCAACAAAAATATCGCTTGAATTACCATGTTATCCACACGGTTCACATTGAACTTAGGGCCCGTTTGGTACGGTTCTGGATTCTCGGAGAAACGGAAGAAACGGGCAAAAACGTTTCTAGTGATTCACAGGTGATTCTCGGAGAAACGTTTCTTTCAGAAACCGGCAAAACTACCTAAAGGGTGTTTTTCATTTCTAGTTCAAAAAGGAGAAACATTTCTGCTGATTCTCCAAAAAACGTTTCTCGTTTTAACCATTTGGTACATATTCTCGAAGAAACAGGAGAGGAGAAACGGAACTGATTTTCGCAGCCAAACGGGCCCTTAACCTTTGCCCTGCTATAGCTATGCCCCAGGCCTAGCTGAGCCTTTTCCAAGTCAGTTGGCTGCAATCGAAAACAGAGGAGCAAGTAAACAAACAAGAACAGGAAAAACAACCATTTTATGCAGGCAACATATGAAAGCATCAAAGCATTGCAGTCCAACGAACATGGTAGCAATAACAGATGGGTATACTGCAGAACCTCTCTGTATGGAGTTCCAGGCAATTCACTTCATAGTCTAGGTAAAGTTACACTGGATAACAAAGATGATATGTCAAGAACCAAATAGTAAAATCTTATAGTCAGTAACTCTAAAGACCAAATTCATGCAAAATAAAATTTTAAGCTAGGAGCATTAGAATTTGTAATTTAATCAGAATTTCAAGTTTTCCCAGTGCAGTATAAGCATCAAAACATCGATCAGCAACATAATATTGCAGTAACTGAGACTGCACTAGTGAAGAAGGCTAGTGGTACTACAGTCCACCCCCACACCCCTATTCAGATCAGTTACAATACGATACCAGGCATACAATTGAAATAAGCGCAGAAGTGAAATCAACCACCTTGAGTTGGTCAATGAAATGATCGAAATGCAGCCGCACTCCACGGAGCAGATCCTGGACGAACTCATTGCACTGGCAGGGGATCCCGGTGGCCTCAGAGATATGGGACCCGACCTTGGGCTCCATGACCCCGACACTGTACTTAGCCTTCTTCCCCTCCTTCACCTTGGGCAAATTGAGCTCCAGGAAGCTCCTCAGCTCATCGGTCATGATCCCTGCATGACCACTGATCCATCAGTCCATCACCTCGCCCATCTTTCAACCTCGCCCATCATTCACGAGAGCGACCAGGGGTTGGCTGAGGCGAGAGGGTGCCGTACCTTCGGAGATGGCGTTGCACTGGTTGAGCGCGTCGACGGCGGAGGAGAAGGGGGAGAAGCCGACGAGCTTGACGGCCTTGCTGAACCGCTGGAGCTCCAGCACGGAGGCGCGGACGGCGTCCACGCTCTGGCCGACCTCGTCGACGCCGTACGCGTGGAACAGCGCGTACCCCGACGCCGACTCGAATAGCAGGTACAGCGCCATCGCCGCCGCGAGCTTCGCCGGCGGCGGGAGGCTGAGCGGTTTCGGAGGTTAGGGTTTAGGGGAAGGGGAGGGAGGAGAGGAGGAGGGGAATGAGCTTTCGCGGGGAACGCGGGGGCGCCGTTATTTATCGTGGGGTTTTTTTGGCTTTGCGCCGTTCGATCTGGATCAATGGTTGGTAGACGAAATCCATTGGAGGTAAAAAAAAGAGTCAATTTTCTTACATCAATTCTCATCCTTAGAGGAATAAATCAAGACACGATGACGTTGTTTAGATCCTGGTCTTGTAAAATACATATTTAGATTCATAATCTTAGTTTAGTTGTATGGCTGCTAAAAAAGTTAAATATGAACATGAGTATTTAGTTTTTTTATGTTTTGCATACTCCTCGGAAGCTGGTTATAGTGTTATGTTTAACTAATAATGGTAGTTTATATAATAGAATATCCATCGTCATCTTAGAGCGGTAAAGCGAAAATACGATAAAATACTTTTACTTGGGTGATTGGTATTGTTAAAAAAAGGATGAGAACAAAATTAGATTGGCATATCAACCCACAAAGGCCAATAACGTATGTTCTATTTTATAAGGTTAAATAGATAACTTATGCATAAAAATATCATATTAGTTTATCCTCTCGCATTTTGCCACATCGACATTACTTCTTCTTTCTTCGCGAGCTATGCTTCTCTCCTCTGGTTGTGCTTCTTATTCCTTGATTTAGAACGACTTGATTTAGAACGAATGTAATGTTCCTCTGTAGTTTGTACCCACCCCTCATTTGGAATGGATCCAACACTCCTCTTACTTAGAGGGGATCTGGCTCTGATACTCATTCTTTCACTTAGAAGGGGGAGCAATGAGGGTATTATATAATAGAGAAAAGAATGTAATTGTTATCGCCTTGATCACACCCTTAAGATAAGTCTTCATCTTAGTGTCGTAGCGATGCCTTATCAATTATGATCCATAAATTCTCATAGGAGAGATCTTTGTAAGCAAATTAAAATATTTCACAACCTCATATAAGGTCATATATTTTATGCTATATTAATAGATAATAGAAGAGAACATCAACCTACCTTCTCATAGCTTTGTCATATGTTGACATTTATTTTTGCACTTGTTTCACTTATCTTTACAATTTATCAGCGACAAACAAAGATTCTATGGATATACCACGGCCCAAATTTGGAATGGAAACATATTATATCGTGTGTTAACCACCGGAAAACTTTTTGATGGTTTTATCACACTATCTGGTCTGTCATGTGATAGATGGCACATGGCAGGCACCATCCAAATCAATTATATATGTGTTGAAATGGCAAATCATAACATCACATTTTAAAAGCGACAAATCATCAAATCCACCATTTGAAAGCGGCATCTGTAATTCATGGATTCAAATTCAAATAACTCAAAATCAAAAGGTGCACTTGTATTTTAAAGAGAGAGAGAGGTTAGACCAATTATAGATTTATAAAACAAGGCCTTGGAGGCTTAAGCATTAAGAGTTTTCTCTAAACTAACCAAATACCTGTACGTTGAGAATAAAAACATTGAGTCTATTTTTCTAAAAAAAATTGCTTCTATTTGGTTGAAACAAAATGCTTCGTCTTTAATGAACAAAAAGAAAAAGGACATGCTAAGCATTGTAGTTTTTCAAAGTGATACATAAACCCTTAAATGCATTTTCACATGGCAATGATGCACGCATTAATAACAAATTGTGTAGTGTGACCAGTTTAAAACTAAAAAATAAAACCTAAAATGTTCATGAGTTTTTCACTTGAATAAACCATTAGAGACAACACATATACAATGAGTATAGTACTCATGTGTATACTGGTCCTATAGCCTGATAGCCTAGTCACGAGCATGATGGTGATAGATTCATCACCATCGCTAAAGTATTTAAAAGGAAAGGAATTCGTTTTTGACTCGGTTCTTTCTTCGGTATTTTAATCCTTTATCTGCACAAAAGAAAGTTAGTTATGATCTTTAGGTGGCTTTGCCTTTTTAAGTTTTTTTTAGTGTAGCCTGTGCCTTTCCACCTGTTGAGAGTTATGTTTTTTTTTGTCGTAGTAGCTTTTGGCTTCGGTCTTTGTTTTGACTTTTTTCTTTTCTTTTATTATAAGCCGATTTGACTGATTGTGCTATATATGTAAAAAAATTTCTATATTAACGTGTAATTATTTTGGATGTTTGTAAAAAATATAATATAGTTGATGAGACCGGGCCTGGTTTTACTGGGCCGTATCCGATTCCGAGCCCATCGGTTTGCTTCGATTCGACCATTTCCCAAATCTCAATTAACTAAGAAACAAGACTTCCTCCCACTAGAGAGAGTCCAAGGATTCGAGGGGTTCAGTCGACCGGCGGCGAGCATGGCGGCGGCGGGCGATGGCCGAGCGGCGGAGGGTCTGGAGGAAGCCCTCAGGCCCTTCCACGATAGGGCCTTCGATGCCGAGGTTTGCGCTCTCGTATCCCGAGTTCTGACCATCTATTCGTGCTTCGTTTCGCTGCGGCTAAGAGTTATAGGTTATTTAAGTTCTTAAATCCGTTCGTATCCGCCGTGCTGTTGCGAATGGATTGCTAAGAATGTTGTTTCCCAAGAATTAGAACATAGATGGTGAGATTGTATGGTGGGCTTGATTTGGAGCAAAGTCAATTCGGTATGGATTATTGAGGAAATGAACTAGCTAACCATATTTTAGATGCACTCGATTGCCCCTTGACTCTTGGTGGTGCTACCTTATTGCAGTAAATAATCCGTAAGATTACTAATTGAAAATTTTGATATGAACGGACCTGAGCAAACTCTGAAAAACATACAATTTCGTTATCTAGAGTTTAGTCTGAGGCCTAATCGATTTGATGTTTTAGGGTGAGGTCGGCGTGATACTACATAAAGTTCTTACCTCCAGTCTGCTTTAGTACATAAAATCTAATTCCATCAGTTAATTAATTCTAACGTATGCCTCAGACTTACAAATCGCGATCTTTTTCAGTATAGGACTAGCTTTCCCCCCATGCCACAGCAAGTGCCTAAATTAGATTGTGAATTTGGTTTGTTGCTCTATTACCTAATGCCTACCAACGGCTAATGGATAAATCAGTGGCTTTTTAGATTGTTAGTTGTCCTCGGAGGTATGGCGCATGGCTATGTTTCTTTATTGGTAGTCAACATGAATTGATGTGTTTGACCAGCCGCGCATCGAAAGCAATGGCATTCTCATTTGGCTTGGTTGCTGTGGTTACACGAATGCTTAATAGGTACAGGTGGTCTTCTCAATGTTTTATTTCCATATTTTACGCTGTTTCTTTCATCTTGTAGACACGTTTAGCGAAGCTGGAAGCCTTGTTGTTGAACAGAGGTAAGTTAAATATGGCTGTAGCATTTCACAGGTGGTTGTTGCTGAGAGAAATGCCTCATTGTCCGTTTACATGGTTGATTTATCAGATGGCCTGACGAGTGCCTCAGAGACAAATTCATCAGCCGTGAAAGATCTTCAGTCAAAGTTTGATGCAGTTAACTCAGAATGTCTTGCTGAAAAGGAAAAGGTATTCATCTTGCTTGAAACTGTCACCAATTGTCACCATCATACAGCTGTTTGATATATAACCATATCTATGAACGATCTCTGTAGAACAAGAAGCTAATCATAGAGAACGAGAAGCTCCAGTATCGTATCACCCATCTCATACGCGCATTGAAAGAGGCAGATTCAAGATAGAGAGGCCTGTCAAGGTGGACCTGAAGCTTAATTTGTTTACATGGAAATATCGTGTATTATCTTGTGGTCTTGTGAACTTTGCTGCATGTTCTTAGCACCATCCATGAATTTAGCCTGAATTATTCAAGCGATCTTGATGGATATAGTTGAAGCTATGTATTGATTTCAAATTTTTGAAACATAATTTAAACTACTTGTATTTGACTGTTATCACCAAATTGGGTGTGACTACCTGTTTTCCATTTTGCAATATTGCTTTCCAGTGCTGAACAGTGAAAAAATGTTGCCATTCAACTCGATGCACAGTTGACATGACATGAAATCTTTTGGAGAACTCAATAGTAGTGTGTTTAAGCAAAGATATTTTGATCTTTTTGAGCCGAAGGTGTGGTGTGATTGCTCCGACAACTTTCATGCCAGAAGGCAAAAAAGGTCATCACTTTACTTGTAACTCACATTGTCGCTCACATTCATGCACCATTGCATCCTTTATTTCACCAAGGAAAAAAATATCCTCCTACCACTTGTTCAGACTAAAAGCATCCTCTAATCATGTCATCCATTTGCATTGGTGGTTGATCCTGGTAATTTTACTGTTATTAATGCTCCTCATTTTCCCAAACTAATCATCTAACCATCCACTTGATCACTGGGAAACCAGCATTAGCCTCGTGATAAGGGAAACGTAGAACTGATGAACACAATCCCATCTGCGTGCAAGCAGGTTAATCACACAAAGTGGCACCAAACTCGACAGCGAAAGGAGCTGATTAAGAGGAGCCTCTCTCGCTTCCTCGTTAGCTTTTCATCCATTGTCAAATTAAAATTTTTAAAAAATTAAAAATTTAAAACTTAATTTTATTTCTTTTTTCATCGTAGTCTATTTCTCAGCGTCGACTTGAAAATTGCTAAGAAGTCAGTTATGAAAGTTTGCACCGGAATCATCTTTGCTTATCCTCCACAGTCAAAATGTAAAATGTGAAACTCAATTTTAAAGTTGAATTTCCAGTATCGGTTTTGAATTGCTATTAACATAGTTATGAAAGTTTGCACCATAATCATCTTGGATTTTACCTGGTAAACACTGGAATTTTGCCTGTGATTACATACGTGTGCTCGTAATGTGCCTGTCACGGACTGTTGAATCGGATGGGAGAGAAAAGTATAGAAGAAAAAAACAAAAACGGACATGGGTTAGCTACCGAGCTCATCGCACCTTCCAGAAGCGAACGTGGCAACCTTCCTGGGCCCCCTCCCCTCCCCTCCCCACCCTCACTGACGTGTGGGCCCTGCGTCGCTGTCCTACCGCCCCCACCGCCACCGACGGGTGGGCCCGAGGTGTATGTCCCCACATGTCATGGACTCTCTCTCCCGAGCACGCAAGGCACCCCGCGTGGAGGAGGAAAGCGAGAGCTTTAAATTGCCTCGCCCACTGACCACCGCCGCCTGAGCTGACCTCACCTGAGCCGAGCCGAGCCGTACACTGCAGGAGGAGGAGGAGGAAGCCGGCGAGATTGCTGCCGCTGCGAGATCGGGAGGTAGGGTTCAGGGGAGGTTTTGGGCGGAGCAGCGAGGCGACGAGGAGGCGGAGGAGAGAGGGAGTTGGCTGGGGAGGGTTTAGTGGATGGTCACGGCGGCGGCGGCGGCGGCGAGGTTCGTCCATGGGCAGGTCGTTCAGGGACTCTCTCAAGGTGCTCGAGGCTGACATCCAGCACGCCAACTCGCTGTGAGCTCACCCGTCTCCTCTTCCTCCTCCAGCTCCTCCAGGCCTCCGCCTGCTTGTGTTCTTCTTGTCCAGCGTTGAGGCTGCTCCTGCTGTGAGATATTGATGAGTGCTTTCTGAAACTTGTTGAGCTGGGTGCGACGCGAATACGGAATACAGCTTGTTGTGTTGATTTGGGGCTGCATGGGGGGTAGATTACGATTACTCTATGGGGCGCTGCTGCCGGTGCAAATGTGATCCCGCTGGTGGTAATGTTTGATGTCAGTATGGTCAGTCTAGTGGGAGACTGTTTACAAGGTATCAAGCTGACATTTTCTTAGTCACCTCGATTGGTGGTTAGACAATTACTAGGCACATGTAATGACGTTTGATTAACCTTGGTGGCCTGAGTGATGTTACCCTGATCATTGCTTCAGTAGTACTGAAAGTTTCTGCTGGTAGCTCTAGCTCCTTTCATTTCTGCAGTGACACCTGTCACCAGATATACTGCTTCAGTGGCCAAAGCTCTCTCCTTTGGCTTTGCCATCATGAGTTTTTTTTTGTCGGTGTGCTATGCAGTTGCGCTGCTGGTTAATCACTATTCACTGTCGTCATGTATTCGGAAAGCTGTCTAGGAAATTGTTGTCCACTACAAACGCTACGCGCTAAGAGCTAATATCATTTGGCCAACTAACTAGTGATCATGAATTTTATTATGGTTAACATTGTGTTCACGCCCTTTCTAAACGATCATTTTTGGTTTAGATCAATTCATTATTTAAGGTTTCGCTGCAATTTAAGTACCTTTTCAGAACATAATAATTAGATTTTCTTACTATACCACTTTATGGGATTGCTTGAACTTCCATGAGGCTCCAATTGATCAAATAGATGATTATCAGATGACCTTGAAATGACACATAACAAAAAAGTTAAGCATTTGTGTTGCATATGCATATGCCAGTGATTGTAGGATGTATAAGCTTGATGGTTTAACTGGATTCATACGAATGTTATCAACCTCCAAGCAGATCACATATTTATTTTCTTGGCTACCGATTGAGATGTCCAATTAGTAAAGGGTGATTCATACGGTCCATGTTGCTGTTACATCTTTTGGTTGGAGCTGTGTAAAAACAATATGGCTCTCATGTTACTATGTTAGTCATGGTAATTTAGTATTTCACTTGACCTCTATAGAGTTGTTGCTTACTGTCCTATGTGGAGATAAAGAAGCAAGATGTCAATGTTTTTTATGAAATAACTAGGTGACAGGCAGATAAGATATTTTACATTCCTGACAACTACTATGTTTGGTATAATATGTTTTGATGTTTTTACAATGTGTCAAGAGACTTGTTGAAACTAGAAACATTCAGTCTATGAACCAGGTTCCATGTTGGCTAATGGTTGAGATGTCCAGTTAGTAAATGGTGATTTGCACGATCCATGTTGCTGTTACATCTTTTGGTTGGAGCTGCATATACAAAATATGGCTCTATATTGTTGTTGCTTGCTGCTCTCTATGGACACAATATGCATGTTTAATTTGTTGAAAAATTTTCTGAAATAACCAAGTGACAGGTTGAGGACAAGTGTTTTATATTCCTGACAATTAATTTATTTGGTTTATTAGATCTATTTCAAGGTTTTACAATGTATCATAGATGAGTTGAAACATTGAGTCTATGTACCAGGGTGTCTTAATTGTTTCTGAAATTTCAACTTTCAATAAACATATGCACGGAGTGGCAAAGAAAGTACATTTATTTATTTAGTTTTCAAAATTTGTATGTAGAGAATGATGATAAATGGTTTGTTGATTTGAGTACACCTATTGCAAACTGTCAGCATAGATCTGCAACCATATTTTTAGCCATTCACGTATAACATCGACCATATTGCTAATACCTCCATACTGTGGTACAAGTCCTTTTATTGAAGATTCAGAAGTCCTACCATACCATGTATATCAAACTTGCAGAGTGTCACCTGAGTCTCATGAGACATTCAGCTCTACTCCAAACATCAAACTTTGAATAGTTATTGTTTTACAGTCATCTAGCTACTGAGCTGCCTAAGATCATTGTTTTACAATAGTTCGACTATTAGAATTATCTCCAAGTTTGTATGTGGACTATGAAGTTGAAATTGCAGATTATTTTACAAAGATAAGAACTTTCCATGTTATTATTCTCTTCCACTTTGAAAGTTTATTGACAATTATTTTGTTTGTAAAATGCAGTGCTGCTGAATTTAGAAGGGAATATGACGGCGCCTGTCTTCAGATGAGAATGTCATACTGTCCAGCTGCACACTTCTTCCTTTTTCTTGTGCAGTGGACAGATTGCAACCTTGCTGGTGCACTTGGGCTGTTGAGGATTCTCATTTATAAGGTTGAGAATAGTCCTGTTTAGCCACGTTTATTTCTAATGCTCTTTCTGCTTTATTTGGAGCCATGGTTAATCTTAACTATACAGGTTTATGCTGATGGGACTACCACCATGTCTGCTCATGAAAGGAAAGCAAGCATTAGGGAATTCTATGGTATAGTGCATCCTTTGGATATCTGATTGTTGTACACAAATATTTCTTGAACTGTTTTTTTTTCATTAGTGTTGGGGTTTTTTCTGCAGCTGTCATATTTCCTTCTTTGATGCAACTACATGAAGGGATCAATGAAGTGGAAGACAAGAAACAAAAGGCAATCTGTATAGAGAGATATAGGAGACGAGATGAAGATCAGAAAATGGTGATTTCAGAGATTGATGATAACATAGAGGAGGAATGTGGCATATGTATGGAGATAAACGGCAAAGTTGTTCTTCCAACTTGTAGCCATGCTATGTGCATTAAATGCTACCGTGACTGGTACACATCTTCACTCTTCTCTCTGTGGCATTTATATTGTATAAGGAGGTTCAGTTCAGAAAATCTCTTATGTTTCTATAGCTGTATAACAATAGCACTTCTGGCTTGCTTCATCAACTTCTAATTTTATTAGAATCAAATGAAAGAATTACCCTGTTCCTATGTGCTTACTAATAAACAATTGGGCCCTTTTGTGCTTCCTTGAACTCTCTGTGGCTTGCGATAAATCATTTATTGCGTTGAGCCTGGACAAGTGAAAGACTTATTCAAAGAAAGCTTAAGAGTTTGATGTCCCATGCCTTTCTGATGGAGAACCTATCACTGCTTCTTCTAATCCTGAAACAGGGCTTGGCCTGTTGACTTAGTCATTGAAGGTCCTCCAACCTTCCCCCGTGGATGATATTCTAAAAGATAGAGGTTCAGCAGATGATTAAAAAATAGATACAAAGACATTTAAAGTAAAGGGATGTATATATTATCCATATCCTCTATGTACGGAAAAAGTAAACAGAGTTTGTTTTGGGGTTCCCTGAAGGTCCCAGTGGATTGGTCTTAGCTTGCTAACTACTGTACTACTAGTTCATATATCTGGAAACTTGCTGGTGGTAGTTGTTAATTGGAGCCTTGGAAGGTATGTGGTTAACAATTTCTAATGGAATGGCGCAACCTAGTTTCAGATTTATCGAATGGCTAGTTGCTTTCAGTGGGCATTTTGCTCTTTTAGGTTTACTAATTCTGGTTCAAATGTTCAAAATTTTGGATCTTTGGTTCAGGAAGTAAAGAATAGTGGTTGAGATGGTGGATATGTTACTTAATCCAGAAAATTGGCCCTCCTAATTTCACTAAGTTCTAAAATCTACACTGTTCTAGGCACATAATGCCTTTAGACATTCAGAAATGAATCTTGTCAACTTGGATAATAATGTGTTAATGTTACTCAATTGAGAAGGCAATACTGGTGTGGGCAAAGCTCAGCGTAGCCAAAATGTTAGCCTGAAGGATATAGCTAAATAGCTGCCAGAACTATTTAGCCAATTGCTGCCGGTTGTATATCGGCATATTAAGTTATTGAAAGTCTCAAACCTGCTTTCCTGGGGTATCCTGGCACATAGCTATCAGTCATTCAGTCTATTATTTTTGGTAATAATTTTATGGAGAACATATTTACTCGACTATTCTGCATTAGCAGCTTGAGCTTGCTATTGTACACCATGTTCGAACTAGTAGTATTGTTATAGCCCAAATAAGGGCGGAAGTTACTGCATGTTACATATATTTTGATCTTAGCATGTCATTTGCAACTCTGGCATGTAGTTCTGAGTAATCCTAACCTCAACTGTCTGTAAAATATGGTACCCTTCTAACTCTTATACTTTATCATGTATTCTTCATCGCAGGAGATCAAGATCCCAGTCTTGTCCATTCTGCCGTGATAGTCTCAAGAGAGTAAACTCTGCCGACCTATGGATATATACAGATAACAGGGACATAGTCGACATGGCGACGGTCCGAAAGGAAAATCTTAGGCGGCTCTTCATGTACATAGACAAGTTGCCCACGATCATCCCTGAAACTGTTTTTGATGTTTACGACTCCCACGTAAAATGACATTGCACTCATGCACCGATTCTTTAAGGGTGTGCTACCTACTAGTGCTGTAGAAATTGTGGAGCCCTTGGCGTTCATGCTGCCCTGCTTGTAAAGCTGTAAGCAGCTCGTCAAGGAGGCTCTATACACGGTATATATGTAAATTTCTCTTGGCTGTATCATGTGTGCCTTTGTGAGGAGTTAGGAGAATCTGATGCCAGTAAGTGTAAGTAAGGAACCAACAACCATTGACTTTGTTTCTTTAACTGTAAGCATTTCACCCATGAAACCGTGTAGAATGCCATTTCTGACAGCTTCAATGTTCCTGTGTAATGCTGTTTTTTCATTGTGAATGTTGCTGAGATAAGAATTAAGAAAGATGGCCCCTGCTTTGATCGTGCACAGAAGTGAGACAAAAGTCTGAACTGGTACAGTATCCCCAATAATAATTTCCTGATCTGTTGCACATGCATTCTCTGTCTCTGTAATGTCTTGCACGATCTGAAATGGTACTCCACTGGACGAGGAGCTCGGCAGTTGAAAACCGTGTCAGGATGGAAGACACTGAAGTTTTTGGGCTGTTCACTTTTATGCTTAAATCAACTTTTTGGCACACCTAAAATTTAAATTTGGAAAGGTTAAGACTAAAAAATATAAGTTGTGTTTAATTTGTTACCAAAGTTTTTGTGAGAGGAACAGTCGATTTTAGTAGTGGAGATAAATTTTGGCAATATTTAAATTGTTATCTTGTCAATTTTTAGTAAAGCTAACATGTGGTAGGGTTAATTTTGGTAACAAAGTGAATAACCCTTTTATCTTCGTTTTTGTCCAATATTTCTGTCATTTGTACATCACTTAATTGTTTTTTTAACTATCTTTTCTGATGGCATTGGCAACTGTTCCTTATATCTTGCAGTAACCTGTCACCTGTGTGTCATTTACTTCAGTGAGTTACTGAGCTCAGCTTCAGAACATTTCAGTGGGCACCCCGGCATGGTCCAGCTTCAGAGTGAAAACGCCGGCCTGTCGGAGCGCGTGACAAAACTCAAAGCTAAGCTATTTAAAGGATTCCAGATGAACCCTGGCAAAAGAGACGGCGACAACCTTTTTCAGTCGCCATTTGTACCTCCACACTTTGGCGAAGCTTTTTTTTTTACGATGGTTTATGTGAAGAAAAATTGAGTAGATAGTGGCGCTAAAAAATTCCTGGCTTATAATCCGAAGCAAAATGCTCTTCCAAGATGCTTTGGAATGGTCAGTTACAGTATAAGTTTTTATAAATATATTGTAGCTTTGCTCGGTCAATCGGGATGAATCCGTTCTAACCGGATGATTGGATAGGTTATGGATAGAGAAAATTGTTACGTATGGATGAATTAAATAATAGTATAAATTTAAATGAATAGCTTAGAGAAAAGTTGTCTAACAGAAACCGTATTTTTAAACTATGGCATGAATAAACCATTCCTGTATTAGCTAGCTAGAACACGCCCTGAGTAACTGAGCTCCTAGCTTGATCAGCATCTTCTAGGCAGCCTACCTCGTTAAGAAAAGGGAGTATCCTAACACAAGTTCAAATGGACGTTCCCTCCAAAACTCACTGAACTAAACACCGTGTTCACTCTGGTAGTCTATACTATACTGTTTTTGAACCTGCAACGGCTATTATGCTTCAGGGAGCAAATAACCCTTCCCGGGAAGACAACGTTGTGTTCTCCCGACAGAAGTAATCAGCCAGTCCGTACCCAAGCTTTTGCGTATAATTATAATACGATTGCATTCTCTCTGTCTTAAAAAAATCAAAAAAGAGCCACATCTAGATTCATGGCTAGTAATTTGTTTTTTTTTTGACGGGGTGTATATATCAAGTAAAAGAAGCTTTGTCATACGAGGGGTTTGGATGTATACGATTAATACTGGAATATGTGCCAAATAAGTTGTAAGAGAACTTTTGAGTTATAATTATGGTACATGAATATCGTTAGTATCAAGATTTATAATCTGGGTCATCTCTATAAATATAGAGAATAGACATGATGTAATCATGTTGACAACAAACATGTTACTGATGCAACAAGGATGGCTGGTATCTGACGCGCTAGGTCAGTTGAAGAGGAGATTTTTCGTAGTCGATCTCAAGATGTAAGCTAAGGCTGCTAATTCCAAGGATGACGTTGTTTTCACCGTGGATTTTATGGTATCTGACGCGCTAGGTCAATTGAAGAGGAGATTTTCCGTACTCGATCTCAAGATGTAAGCTAAGGCTGCTAATTCCATTAGATAATACGTGTATCGCTCTCATTGTTATGCATGCCTTGTAGACCAAACAGTGTAACTCAAGGCCAGTTTGATGAACCCAGACTCCTATAGGACCAAACTCAACAGAAATAAGTTTTCTTTGAAAGAACATGAGAGGGCATTTAATTTTCACCAAAATGATGATCTCACCAAGTCAATCAGGGCTTTCGAAGGTATCACCAAATAGACCATTATTTTTTCAAATTCAAATATAGATAATCACAATAAATATATTTTTTCTTATCATACATGATAAATGTGTCATCTTCTAATACATTCTAAGTGTAGCATGATGTTTAACGGGCCTGGCCCAATATTTTTTTTTGCTTTGTTTGTACATTTCCAAAGAAAATCATCTTTGTGGTGGGTAAAAGTAAAGAGTGACATCTTAGGGCGACGTTTTTGTGTTAAGATTCGTGTGACTACTTAACAAACCGGGTGGCATTTTAGGCCCGATGATTTTGTCTCGAGATTCGTGCAACTAACCAAACCCTACTATATAAGCCCTCCCCCTCCTCACTCCGTCTTCCTCACTCTACCTCCACTCGCCGCTATATGCATCTCCTTCCTAGATAGCCATCTTCCTACATGAATCGAAGCCTACCACCACGGTCTTGCACCGTTTGCCTACTCGGAGGGGCACCTTCCACATCGATCTGTCGTCGATGTTGCCATCGCCACCACGGCACCACCTTGTCCTCCAATGATTTCTTTGCCTCAAGTTCTGGAAACTGCGATGCCGTGTGTTGGCAACATTGCCTTTTTGATGATCTTGCAAGCGATTGGTCCTCGATTGCCTTGTTGCGCTGTTGTTGGCCACCACCCATCATTAGGTGGCGCTACTTGTCAGGATCTTGAAGAAATCAAAGGAAAACCCTTCCTTCTGATCTATTGGGGAAAACATGATTTATTGGGGAAAACAGGTATGTGTTTCTCGGTGAATCACCTCTCTCTGTGCACTTTAAATTACTGTTATTTCAATCAGCTGAAAACATTATCAACAAAACCACCCAGCTATTGGTAGACCCATTAGATCTATTAGTAGATCTACATTTTGGATGTATACATATGTTTGTGTCCTTGACTCTTTTTTTAAGTGCTAGAATCTGTTGTGTTTGAAGGGATGGGATGGGGGATGTTCCATTGTTGACAATAGACATGGAAGGATTAGACGAAATTGCTGATGTCCATTGGTATTTTTGCAGGTGCCGCTTGAATCCATTTTCTTCAACCATTAGGCATCGGTCGATCTTGTTAACCATCAAAATCTTAGGTGTGCAGATCTTGAAGAAAACAAAAGGTTAAAGACACAACATACATTATATGTGTGAAAATTTAGGTGTGTTCTATGTCAAATCCTTTTCATGATTAAACGCTTAAAAATTTCAATTATTATGTGAAACTAGGACAACATTTTAAACGAAAATCATCAAGCTAACTATCGGTGTAAACAACAGATGACCAAATTATAGTCTTACATGTATATTTTTTCTGCTATTTATGTATACATGTGCCCCCAACAATCATCATCGGTATTTCCTATACGAACACGAGCATTTTCATAAACATGTAATACAAAATCCCTTCATACTAAAAAAACCCAACAAGTTTATCTAAAAATATCTTCACTAGTCTTAAAAAAGCAATATTGTACAACAATCTTATCCTACTATCCAATTAGGCACCTACTTAAAAAAACTAATGACATTCTACAAATACCACATAGGCACCATTTCAGCCCAAACCAAAAATGGACCATGCACTAGACACTTTAAAAACCTACAGTCAGTTCACTGGCTCACTACAAAAGGAGGAGAAGAAGGAAACCTCGTTATATTGTTCCACCACCAACAAATCATTTTTTTTCCGGCAACCCTATTCCATTTCAAATCAAACCGAGAACCACACATACACTCTTGGAGCCAAGCCAATTTTCCCTTTTCCCTCCCAAAATCTCCCGACCCCATCTGGGCTCGTAGGCGGCGTCGCCTCGCTGCTCGCTCGCTCTCGCACGCACCCGAAACGCCCAACCCAACGAGACGCCTCACCCACAGTATAACCACGTCTACCTCTCCCTCTTCCCGTTCCTCCTCCTCGCCCTCGCCCTTGCCCTCGCCCTCGCCCTCGCCGCAGACCAAATTCCCAACCCTTCGTCCTCCCCCCGGCGCCGGAGACCCTCGATCCGGGACCTGATCGGCCGCCCCACTCCCGATCCGCCGCCGCCACGACTTCCCCTGCCCCCAAACCCTAGGAATTCGGGCGTTCCGGTGGGGGCGGCGGTGGCGCGGTCCGCCGCCGTCGGTCGACATGGAGGGGTTGGTGGGGAGGGCGGTGAGGAAGGAGTTCCCGGGGTTCGGGGTGTTTGATGGGTTGGTGGAGTCGTACGACGCCGACGCGGGATACTTTCGGGTGATGTATGAGGATGGGGACTCGGAGGAGGTGGAGCTCGGGGAGGTGGCACGGATGCTGGTTGGTGGGTCGCCCCTCGGGGTGGAGTTGATGCATCCGCTGCCGCAGACGACCGGGGTGGCGGCGGGGCGGCGACCTAAGAAGCGGCGGCGCGGGGATGAGGTGGGGGCCATGGGTGCGGTGGTGGTGGCGGTGGATTCCGTGGTTCTGGCTGTCCCCGCCGGGGGCGGCGTGGTGGATGGCGCGGAGCCCGCGTCGCCGGTGGTGGTGGTGGAGGGGAGTAGTAGGGATGAGGTTGAGGACGGGGACGTGGTGTCGGAAATGGCGGAGAGGAAGCGGAGGGTGGTGAGTCCCGGGCCTGAGTCTGGGAGGCCGCTTCGGCGGAGCGCGCGGCAGGCGAAGGCGGCCGCGCGGGCCGCCGAAATGGAGGCCGCTGCTGCTGTGGCGGCCGCCGTGGAGGCTGAAGCAGCTGCTGCTGCGACGGTCGTGGCTGAGGCTGAGACTGCTGTTACGCCACCGCAGTCTGGGAGTAAGCGTCGGCGTGCAAGTGGGGCTGGCCGGTATCGGTCTGTCGCGAGGGATTTAGAGAAGGCTGCGGTGGAGAGGCTGCCTCTGAAGCCGGAGCTTCCGCCGTCATCGCAGAGTTTGGATTTGGGAGGTCTCCCTGCTCTCGACGTCTTTCAAGTGTACTCCTGCTTGAGGTCATTTAGTAGGCAGCTGTTCCTGAGCCCGTTCCCGCTGGAGACATTTGTGGCTGCACTCCGGTGTATTTATGTGAACCCTTTGATTGACTGGGTGCATTTTTCTCTTCTCCGAGCGATGAAGAGTCACTTGGAAGATCTCGCCAACGAAGGGGACCCTCCGGCAACGCATTGCATTAGGTAAAAGTCCTTGAATTCGTGTTATTGCAAGATAAGCTTATAACTATCTTTTAATTGTCTACTGTTGAATGTGTAGGAATCTTAACTGGGAGCTTTTAGACCTAGCAACGTGGCCAATCTATCTTGCTGAGTACCTACTGACTCGTGGTTCAGAACTGAGGTATGGTATGAAGCTTACAGACCTCAGACTGTTGAATACAGAGTACTATATTCAACCAGCAAAGGTGAAGCTAGAGTTGCTGCGCGCACTCTGTGACGATGTTCTGGAAATCGAGGCTATACGTTCTGAAGTTGTTTCAAGGATGTCTGAGTTGGATGGGAATGATGAACTTTGTAAAGGCACTCGTATAAGAAGAAAAAGGAGGGCTTCTGCTGTCAAGGACCTAGTGAATTCTTCTCAGACTCCAGAAGATTCCAGTGACACCGAAGATGGTAACAGCGATGAGTGTTATCTTTGTGGTATGGATGGTAACTTGTTATGTTGTGATGGCTGTCCTGCTGCATTTCACTCTAAATGTGTGGGGGTGGTGGAGGATTTATTGCCTGAAGGTGATTGGTTTTGCCCGGAGTGTTTGATACAGAAGAATGATGGGTTCAAAAATATGGTAAAAGCTGGAAGAGGAGCTGAGGTTCTGGGAATGGATCCACATGGCCGACTATACTTTGGCACATGTGGCTATCTTTTGGTGTAAGTCATATATATACCTTTCCTTTTGTGCTATGCGCAAACTTTGGGTCTTTTGGCTATGGTGTGAATGGGAATAATCCTTCGCTATATTGCCCTCCTATATTTCGGTTATTAGTAGCTTGCGTGATTCCAAATCTCAGTATAATGCAAAAATTAAATCCACAACTTTACTGTTCTGATCATTGAGTTGCCTTAGGATTTAAGAAAAATGATGTAACACTTTCTCCTGTCTATGTACTGCACCAAGGATGTGGTGCCACCTGTCCATGAAACGACACGTAAGCTTCATTTAGGATTTGAGTGTGTGTACTAGCTACATGTGACATGCGAGTCTAGATATCCGCAATGGACCTATAGACCCACTAGTGCATTGAATTTCATCATGCAATGCAGCTCGTGAAATATTTCTTATTTTCTGAGCTAGAGGTTTTGGAAGAGTAAATTTACCAACTTAGCTTATTCTGTTAAAACTAAAACCTATATATACCTTCTCATTTTATAACATTCTACTGTGTTTTGTTTGGTTATAACAACCGAAAGATGATGTTATAAGTGACTAGTCAAAATATTTTTCAAACTGTATGCTTTTTAATGACTATGCGCCAATTGTTACACTTATGTGCTAAATATCCCAATGCAGTATTTATGCCATTTTCCTATTTATGCATTCAGGGACAGGCTTGTTCATGAGTATTTATTACTGCAAAATCTAGTTCTTATTCCTTGCAATTCATATGTTATATTGATATAAATTCTGCAATTTTCTTCTACGCAAGATACATATATTTCATATGTTGGGCCAAACGTACTTTGCACCCATCCTACAGTTGGTTTATGATTTGCCTGTTAGACTTCTTGTAGTTTGTAGTCATTCCAGATTATTTCCCCAGAGATAGGATATATCTTGATTTTCTGTCATCTACAGCGAGAACATAAATATCTGTGGTAATGGATAATAACTCTTCATATATAGGAACCAATATTAATATTTTCTGGAATACAAAAGGGAGTATCTCTAATAACAATAATACCCTGATTAATCTGTGGGGTGTGTGTGTGTGTGTATATATATATATATATCAGCATGAGATGTTTACCTTGGGAAATTGATCCTATTTGTATGTACTATAGTTTAATTGTTACTTTTTGCTGCATCAATAAACAAAACATCATTTTGAATTTGCAGGGTTGAGTCAACTGCTGTGGACTTTGTGGACTCTATATGTCATTACTATGGCCATTTTGATCGTCATTCGCTTTTTAATGTGATAACACCATGCCATCCCTCGTACAGTTCAATCACTAACGCGATATCTTTGTTTTGGGGCACTGCAATTGATTCTTTTGATTCCAATGGTCGACATGAAAATAGCAAATGCAGTATCTTTGATGCCAAGATAGACTGTAGTCATTTATTGCCACCGAAGCAACACACAGAACATGAGCAGCTTAAGTCAGATAAGAATGGCTCCTGTGAACAATTGGCCTTTGGGAAAGCTCGTGCCTCGGATCCAGACCGGCTGGATCATGATGCCTCTCACCACAAGTTCTCCTTGAGATCTGCGGTTATTTCTGAAAATGGAAATGCAACTAGTGCCAAGACTCAGCAAGATGTTTCTTCTTATGCTAATGGATTGCCTGCGGAGAATCAGAAAGATCAATCACCTCACATATGTGATTGTTATATCCATTTGAACCCTACTATGTACATAAACTACTACAGTTTTGGTCAAATAGCAGCATCAGCTGCAGAAGAGTTAAAGGGCAAGCTGTTGGAAAACAAAGAAGGAAAGAAAGCTGGTCAGGACGCAGCTTCATTTCAGCTAAAAACAATATGTAAGAAATATGCTAATATTTTTGCTCTGACCGATCAAAAGCTATCTGTAGAGCTGCGAAAGGAAAAATGTGGTTGGTGTAACTCCTGCCAAATCAGTGGCGGTGTTGATTGCATTTTCAGAGTCACCGATGGCAAATGCATGGAAGGTCTTCAGTCAGAAAAGAATATGGAAAGCCATATTATTCTTGCCATGCATATCATCTTGTCAATCGAAGAACGGTTAAATGGTCTGCTGATTGGTCCATGGAAAAATCCCCAATTTAGCATTTATTGGCGTAAGGCAGTTCTGAAGGCTTCAGACGTGTCATCATTGAAGCAGCCTCTCCTTATGGTATAACTTTTTAAATGCACTGATCTTACTGATAGGCCTTTTATCCTGTGTGTACTGAAATTACTTCATGATATCTGCTAATACTCTGCAGTTGGAGTCCAGTCTGCGACGTGTTGTCTTTTCAGTGGAATGGCAAAAACCAGCAGACTCTGTTGAAGTTGTTGGGTCTGCAGCTCATGTCTTGGTTCGCACATCTAATAAATCTTCAAGACATGGAAGCGCTAGAAAGCCAGGTAGAAAGCCATCTATTGTTGAACTCAAAGTCGAGTCTCGCGATGTTGGTGTTTACTGGCGGAGGGGTGGGAGGTTGTCTCGTCAAGTGTTTCACTGGAAGAGGTTGCCTCAGTCCTTGGCATATAAAGCTGCTCGGCAAGGTTACATTTTCAATCTTCTCTCAGTTTTCAGATGTGCTTTACTTACCATTGTATTTTGTACTAAGCCTTTGTGGTCTCATGTATCAGCGGGGCGAACTAAAATTCCAACCATATTATATAATGATGGATCAGAGTTTGCCAGGAGGTCCAAATACATAGCTTGGCAAGCTGCCGTGGAAATGGCAGAAAATGTGGCCCAGCTTATTTTGCAGGTAATATATTCTTAATATTTTGGAAAGCAGTCAGTAAAATGTGGTCACTGAATTGTTCTCTTTCATACACCTTCAGATCAAAGAGCTTGAATTTAATATCAAGTGGACTGATATATTGAGCACTCTCCCTGCTAGCCTTGCAACAAAGGAAACCCAGAAAATAGCACGTCTTTTCAAGAAAGTTATAGTTCGCAGAAAGCGTGTCGAAGGAACAAATGTGGAATATCTACTTGATTTTGGGAAGAGGGAGAATATTCCTCCAGTTATTGCTAAACATGGGAAAAAACTTGACGAGCCTTCTAGTGAGAGGAACAGATACTGGTTAAGTGAAGGACATCTCCCTCTGAGTCTTTTGAAGGCATATGAAGCTAAAGCATTAACTCGCTTACTGAAAAAGAAAGATATTGGTCACCTTCCAAAGAAGATGACTGACTTGAAACCCTCAAAGCCAAAAAAATCAGGATTCGATTATCTCCTAGAAAAAGCAAAAAAGCAAGTCGTTGGGCTTTGCGGCCATTGTGACAAAGAAGTAAACACCAGGTATGTTGAAACCACTCATTTATTTATCACTCACACAAATAGTTCATTGTGTTTCCTTAACAAGAATATTCTTGCTAAATCAATTACCAGTATTGGACTAGCAAAAGCTTATGTAATGCACCAAAGGCCTCCCTCGAACTTGATAGGCTTATAGTAGCTCTTTGTTTGTGAACATTTGGATTACCTTTTTGTGACAGTCTTTTCTACTTGCTGTCGTGAAAAGAATAATTGAATAATGTGCTTTAGACTTTTCTTTTTTATCTGCTGTCAGAATGTGATAGGCCAGTTTCATCGTTAAGTAATGTGTTTTTGGCGAGCATGGACTTTAGAACCCATTTCTGTACAAATCACAGTTAATATTGTTAATTATATCTGGTTAATGTTTTGATAAAGCCATCCAAGGTTTTATACGAATCGGATTTCAACATTTTGCTCCTGAAATTATTAGATAGGCCAGTGTACTTTATTGCCATGTACAATCTTGTATCACTTCTGTATCTCGTTCTCATTTTTACAAATATTTTGTATTTCTTTAGCATGATTAATTATTCTTGCAACTTATTTGACACTTTTTTTTGACACAGTGATGCTGTGAACTGCCAATATTGTGAAGGTATGTATTAAACATTGTTTTTCTCTTTGCATTTGCATCATGTAGCCTGCCTTGTATTTGCATATATCACATTTATTTCGTTTCATATTCATGCGATAAAAAACCATCAGTTTCACATTTCTTATAATCATCAAGTTTTGCCTTGTATGTTGGCATGGATGCTTATGTTGGGACGTGCTGCATTGTTTGGTACTTACCTAATATATTCTTGTCTTCTGTGCAGCGCTTTTCCATAAGAAGCACTTCAAGGTTCCTAGAGGTGCTACTGATGCTTATTATGTTTGCAACAAGTGCCTAGCTGAGAAGGTCTTGAAGTCTCCACAGAAAAAGGCTGTATCAAAGAAGACCTCTCTGAAAAAGAAGCCAAAGAAGCAATCACGTAAGATTGTAACAAGAAGTAAACAGATAGTTGCCAAATCCAAGAAGAAGATGGGCAAGAATAAGGGCAAGCGTGGCCGACCTAGGAAGTACCCATTGCATGAGTCAAAGAAGGAATTGCCAGAGTTGCCTGTGAATGAACTAGCCAATGTGTCCAAGAATGAGCCAGCTAAACGTATATCAAAAAGATTGTATTCTAAGTACATGAAAGGCAATTCAAATATATCTGAGCGTTCAGCAAAGAAGAGGAGGACTGCTTCTCATTATTCATACTGGTTAGATGGCCTTCGGTGGACACAAAACCCAAATGATGACCGGGCAATATCTTTTAGGACAGAAAGAGTTGTTTTTCCCTCCGAAGATGCTGAACTGTCTGAAGGTTTTCCAGTGTGCTGTCTATGCCAGAAATGCTACAGTGGAGAATCTATTTATATTGCCTGTGAAGATTGTGAAGGTAATTTTTATTTAACCTGCATGCTCTGTATAGAACAACTATATTTGGCTCTAAGAGATGGGGACAATATGAATATCAAATTTGATCTTGGACCTCTTGAAACAAATTAACAGATTTTACTATCCTTTCCTGTGGATTATGTGCTTTCTACTTATTACTTCTTTATTTTGGAATTGGACATGCCAAGGAGCATATTTTTTTCATGTAACCATGCTTTATGTAATTCTGTGTTTTGCAAATTCTAATTCTAATTAGAATTGTTTATTCTTGTAGATTGGTTCCATGGAGACATCTATTCTATTACCCTTGAGAATGTTAATAATCTCATAGGTTTCAAGTGCCATAGATGCCGTTTGAAAGATGTACCTGTTTGTCCTTATGTACAAACAGATAAAATCCTTATTGCTCAATTGGATAAGCAAGACGTCGCAAGCAGATCTGTAGAGGACAAAGAAGACAGGTATCCAACAGATCTGGTTGCCGATGATAATCTGGAAGGGTCTCATGGTCATATCAACAAGAAAGAGGTCAGTGATCATAGTATTGAAAAAGAAGTTGGTGATCATATCTGTTTGCAAGCGCTGGAAGATCATAATGAAAAAAAAGAGCTTGACAGTCGTAGCACTGAGAAAGAATTTGTTGATCATAACAAGATGGAACAGTTTGATGGCAATATGGAACTGCTCTTCAATTTTAACAGTACAAAGGAGTTTGATAATACTAGCACTGAGAAAGAGCTCGGTGATCATAACAAGATGGAAGAGTTTGATGCCAATATGGAAGTGCTCTTCAATCTTAACAGTATAAATGAGCTCGATAGTACTGAAGATAGCATACTTGCTGATGGAGAAGCACAATGTCTTCATGAGCTCAACAACCATAAAAGTCTTGAGGAGTGTTGTACTCTTAACAAAAACCTGGGGGAGCTCGATAATCATGACTGCCAAAAAGAATACCATAATCAAAACACTCCAAAAGAGCTTGAAAATCATAGAAGTTCACAAGAGCTTGATAATCATAAAAGTCCAGAAGAGCTTGATAATATTACATGTCCGAAAGAGCTTGATTGTACTGAAGATAATGAGCACTCTGCTGCAGTGACACAGATGGATGGTTTTCTTGATGACCCCTTCAACATTAGGATATCTGACAAAGAACTGATCATAGCATCAGAAAATGGTCCGATAAAGGAATCTATTCCTTTGCAAACCAAGAATAAATCTGAGGAGGATCCTGTTCCTGCTGATCATGACATTGATCTTCAGGTGGTGGTGACTTTATAGGGTTATGGTGGACATTCAAAAGAAAACTAAATCTCTGGCATGTGCAATTACTTTCAGTCTGCTACTCAACTTTTTGTTGCTGCTCTCGTACAAAGTTCTGCTGACTAGTGGTGCGGGTTGCCAGTCTGCCTCACAACTTATATTATTTGTTCTATAGGATGCTACATTAGTCGTGCAACCCAATAATAATCTACAAAAGGGGAAGGCTACTTTTGTGGATTATTCAAATTTTTGTGGTTTTCTTTTGGAATTATGCTGATCTGACAAGCCAAGCGTTTGAGTATGACATGCAATAAGCATATATCTGGTACAACTTTTACCGGTCAGGTTATGACATTCTTGGTAGGGCTGATCATAAAGAACATTTGGTTGCAAATACCTTGCCATGCTCCACTCTTCTGGTCATAATTTGGATTTCATCTGTACTTTGCTGAGATTCTAGCATTAATTGAGATATCTTCCAATTGAACCAGCTGGTTTGCAGTGCACTAACATGTCTAAGGTGAATACATATGAATACATATTCCTTTGTGATGAGTACTGTACATAGTTATTTTCTACTATGTGATCATATATGGTTGACATTGCATGATACCAGTGCCCATCTCTGTTATTGATGTAGCAAAGTTTTGCATTTAAGCTCATTATGTTAGCTGTTGTTTTCTCAACAAGCCAAAATTAATCAAATAATTTTACTAGAAGTCCTTCATATTAGTTTCACATAAATAGGTTTTGTTACGGTTGCAACTTCTTGGAGAGTAGTAGTAGTGCAGAATATTATGTTATTTCTTGCCATCTTCTACAGCAAAAAGCCAGCTTTTAGAATTGCAAGCAAGAAATGTTCCTCCGCCAATCTGCATTTTTTATTTACCCCTTTTTCATGTTCAATAGCTGTTGCATATCTTGTCAAATCAGCAAAGGCAATGTTTATTGTCCATGCATGGCTTTCACTTGCGCAAAGGCAATTTTCTGTTAAGCTGGCATTCATCTGTCTTGTGTCTGAGCTTGTTCATTCACCCTGTTGACAGGAAGTAGATGATGGATGACGAAGCAGCCGCTGTTAATGTGGAGCATTGAGGAGGCGTTCCCTTTTATACCACCATGGTTTCCCTTGGCCGTTCGTAGATAGAGTACCAGATTGGGTAGGCTTACAGGCATCCCTGATGATTTATTCGTTAAGATTGCTAGTAACAGTCCGTTGCAAACATTAGTTGTACATGCTGCAAAAGGAATTCATCTTTCTTGGATTTTGTATAGGGTTCCATTAGGGTAAAAAATTATAGGAACAAAGTTTACCAGTTGCACCAGATGTATACAATGCAGCTTTACCGTACTTTACCTGGTTGTCCTTTACCTGGGTGTGTACTTTACCTGGTTATAACTGGTTTGCTATGTCCTATGCAAAGGTAACAATATTTGCAGGTTAGCTATATTTAACTGGGCATCATGATCAGTGATCAGGTCTTGGTGGGTGCTGCTTCCGTCTTACTGCCCTCCTGCTTCCAGATCAAAAGACAAGAGTTTTGGTTCTTTTAACCTGGTCTTGCCATTGCTACGAGCATCATTTACCTTGGAAGTCTTGCACGGCGGTTTCAGAAGATGTATACAAATACAATGCCGTTTTACTGAGCAATATTTGTAGATGTAAGTTTATTTTATTACAATGCGTTGGTTTGCGATGTCCTATGCAGGGTAGCAATGTATACCATGATCTGCCCGTGTTGGTGAGTGCGGCTCGAGTTTTACCGCTACAGTGTCTCCAGATCCAAGGCTGGACTTTGGTTCTTTTAGCTTTGTTATTACTGAGCTCAGGCATGCCATTGTGATGAGCATCAGTGACCCTCAAGTTGTCCAGGTCGGTTTGGTCTTGGTCGGTTAGACAATGCCGAGTTTGCCTTGCCAATGGGCATTTGATTCTGCTGCTTTAAATCTTTTGGTCGTCTTCTCGATCGATGGCTTCAAATTCAGTTTATTAACAGCTATTCGTTGTCTTTCGATGCCGCGCACCGGGCTGCATCACCTGGGAGATGGACGAACGAGACGAGCGTTCGAATGGCAGCCTCGCCAAAAACCAGTAGCGCTAGCAGATCCAGAGAAAACGTGTTAGTAAAAGTGGTTTATGTGACGTAATATCAGCTGATTTTATGTCACTATTTATGACTTATGTTAAAGAATTTTGTTTGATAGTATGCAACCCTAAAGACAGGTGGGGTCGGCATCAAAAACCATTTACGTGCAAAACAAATACCTGCTTCAGAAATTCCTCGTTCGGCTGCATGAACCATGGATACTGTGCTTTAGTAGAGAGAAATACGGTTGGTCTGTTACTATCAATCTAGGCGACCCCGTCCCTCGACCAACACCGATCTGGTGAGGCATTGCGTCTGGGCTACCCGATTTTGGACGTCATACCCGCGGCTATCCTCGGAGACTGGACTTGCATAGCTTTCTGGGAAGATCAGTGGGTCGGGCAGCCCATTGCCCAACGCTTCACTCGCCCAAGCGCTTTCATCACCGGATCTTCAACTGTTTCTCTGTACCGCTGGTTCCGCCGGTTGACCACGACTGTGAAGATCATGACAATCGGGTATCTACATGACAAGGTTATCCGACTGGAGGTAGGGATAGATTGCGCCTACTATATCTATAAACCGAATATGACTTGGATGTTACGTTGCCGATTGAGATAAGGCAACGACCCATAGTCATGGTTTGGTAAGATTGAGGAAACCGATTTAGAATAAGATATGGTTTCCGATATATAAGCCCGCCTCTCAAGACTATATAAGGAGGTAAGAGGCGTCCCTTGAGGGATATCAGATATCAGATATCAGCTTTAGATCAGAGATTAGATCATATGCTTTATGAGCCTTTAGCTTTCAGCTTTATATCACGAGATTAATAAAGACACTCGGCGGATCGAATTCCCGAAACAGGAGTAGGGTATTACCTCACGAGAGGGCCTGAACCTGTCTAAATTCTCTTTTTCTTCTAACCCATTGTGCTTGGCGATCTTGACTGCGACCCCAGAAATTCTATTGCCGAAACCAAGTTTCGACAGTTGGCGCGCCAGGTAGGGGCCCACGCGTCAAGACTTCTTCAACGATCTCGTCGACAAGCGTGATGGGATCTTCTTCAGGATTCGGCGACTTCGTCGCCAACGACTTCATCGCCAACGACTTCGACAAGTTCTCCTCCTTCGACTCGGATTCGAACCAGTCGGAAGGAGAGACCCACTCGGCGCCGTCCGGGCTCCCGAACAGCACCAAGATCTACGACGACATCTTGGAGTCCAAGATGCAGTCCACCCACTCCGATGAAGGAATTCACTCGGCACCGTTCGGACTACCGAACGCCGCCGAAATCTACACCGATCTCTTCATCTCCCCAACAGAGATGATCTACTCGGGAGAGGACCTCTCGGCGCTGTTTGGATTACAAAACGCCGCTGAGATCTACGGCAAACTCCTCTCCCCCGAGTCGACGCCGACCCACTCGGAGGAGCCCGCGTCCTTGAGCTCTGACTCGGACTGGAATGATCCAGATCCGAGCAACCCAGGATCAAGGGAGGTCGCCGTCATCCTCCAGCCTTTCGGCTCATGCTCGTCTTCAGAGCTCAACGAATATCTCAGCTCCGTCGGCTTTGACGACCTCTATGGCATCCCCTCGGACGAAGCCGATGACTCCGACTGCAACAAGGACTACGAGCCGAAGTACTTCGACGTCCTCATGGCTGAGGTGGCCGAGTCCGACTCAGCCATGGCCCGCTGGCTTGCAGAGGAAGAACGAGCCAGGATCGAGCAAGAGCGCAAGCTGGCGGAGGAGGAGAAGAAACACAAAGAAGAAGCCGACAAGAGAAAACAAGATATGTGGGCAGCCGGACGGTCCGCTCAGGAGGTTATTCTTCAAACGCGGGTCCGCAACACCAATATCTTTCAGACGCCACAGCAGAACGCTGTTGCTGTCCTCACACTTTTGGACACCGTCATTGAAACAGCACCCCCCGACGTGACTCCAATACTAGACAAGATCAAGACCATCGTCGCCGTCACAGCCAACGGTCATCCCTCCACCTCAGCACGAAGGCCGACTGAGCCTGTGGCCGAAACGCCCGACAAAAGCCGGCTCCCGTCGCTAAGGTCAGGGGACTACAAGAGGCCCGAGCCAGACCGGTCGACAACCAGGCCAAGAGGCCCACGCCACGAGTCCACGCAGAAGCATCAGGAGCAAACGGCCGACTCCCGCGACAAGCGACATGGACGTCCACCCGTCCACCACCGCGTCCGCCGCAACAACAGCTCCAGCTACCGAACCAGCCAACCGAGGACCCCGCCGAGTGATCTGCGGGAAGTCCTCGATCGTCGCTACCAAGAGCGAGACCAATGCACTCGGAAGGATCAGAGGGGATCCCCCGATAGCAACAACGACGGAGTGCCAGCTTTCACTCGGGAGCTTCGCCGAGTGCACTGGCCGAATGGATTCAAGCCGACAGGAATAGAGAAGTATGACGGCAAGACTGACCCCGAGTCGTGGCTTACCGTATACACTCTCGCCATCCGCGCAGCAGGCGGTGACAACAAGGCCATGGCCAATTACCTTCCTGTGGCCCTCGCAACTCAGCCAGGAACTAGCTCACGAGCTTGCCAAGAGGCTCGATCAGCTCGTGGAGTGAGCTAAGGGACCACTTCATCGCCAATTTCCAGGGCACCTTCGAGAGGCCTGGGACCCACTTCGACCTGTACAACGTCATCCAGAAGCCGGACGAACCTCTGAAGGACTACATCCGGCGCTTCTCCGAAAAGCGCAATAGGATCCCCAACATCACCGACGACATCATCATCGCCGCCTTCCAGAAGGGAGTCCGTGATGAGTTGTTGATCGAAAAGTTTGGGCGCAAACCACCGAAGACGGTGAAGCAGATGTTTGAGACAGCAAATTCCTACGCCAAATCCAACGAGGCCATCAAAGCGGCGCGCCAAGACCGGCCCGATAGGAGGGACGACAAACAAGCGGGAGGAAGCCGGAATCCTAAGAAGGATAACAGCAACAACAACCAAGGCCAAAAGGACCGCAAACTCCGACCCGAAGATCTAGTTGCCGCGACGTCCAACTCCCAACGTCGCCCCCGAGTCACGGCCTACGACGCCATCACAAACGCTCAGTGCACGCATCATCCCAATCACAAGCACGCGGCTAAGGACTGCTTTATTTATAAACAGTTCGCCGAGCAATATGCAGCACAGCTCAACAAGAAGCCGACTGATGAAGTCGACTTTTAGCGAAGTGCTGGCAGGAGCCAAAATTCGCTACCCCCAGGTACAAAAATTGCTATATGGTGTTCTGATAACCGCGAGGAAATTGGCGCACTATTTCCAGGGTCACTCGGTCACCGTCGTCACTTCCTTTTCACTCGGCGATATCATCCACAACCGGGAGGCAACTGGACGCATCGCGAAGTGGGCCCTGGAGCTGATGCCACTGGACTTAACTTTTAAGGCGAGGACGTATGTAAAGTCACAAGCCCTGGCGAACTTCTTGGCCGAGTGGACCGAACAACAAGAAGATGTACCTCGGGAAGATCTCCAACATTGGACCATGCACTTCGACGGATCCAAGAGGATCATCGACTTGGGAGCAGGAGTTGTGCTGATCTCCTCGACCGGAGAAAAGCTAAGATACGTCCTCCAACTCCACTTCTCCGCCTCACATAACGTCGCCGAGTACGAAGCTCTGCTGCATGGACTGCAGCTCGCAATTTCACTCGGGATACGTCGGCTCATCGTGATGGGGGACTCCCAGCTGGTCGTAAACCAAGTGATGAAAGACTGGTCCTGTCTAAACGACACCATGGAGGCCTACCGACAAAAAGTCCGCAAAACTTGAAGACAAGTTCGACGGACTCGAACTATCACATGTCCTAAGGCACAACAACGAAGCGGCTGACGAGTTGGCGCAATTCGGGTCTAAACGCGAAGCCGCCCCAACAGACGTTTTTGTCGAGCACCTCTATGAACCAACTGTTGCGGCAAAGTCAACCCCCGACGAACAGGCTGCAAACAAAGTCACCGTGATTGACGCCAACTGGATGACGCCACTCATCAAATTTTTAACTCAGCAAGAGCTGCCGAAAGACTGGGATGAGGCAGAGCGCGTCCGACGTCGTTACCAAGCATATGTCATGGTTGACTCCGACTTATACAAGAGAAGCCCCTCCGGAATTTTAATGAGATGCATCACACCCGAGGAAGGACGACAGCTGCTCCAAGACATCCACTCGGACATATGTGGAAGCCACGCGGCAGCACGCACTCTGGTGAACAAAGCCTACAGACAAGGTTTTTTCTGGCTTACCGCGGTCTCCGACGCGGACAAAGTGGTTCGAACCTATGAAGGCTGCCAATTCTTCGCCCGACAAAGCCATGTCCCAGCCCAAGAATTACAAACAATCCCATTATCCTGGCCATTTGCGGTATGGGACTTAGACATGGTCGGCCCTTTCAAGAAGGCTCCAGGGAGATTCACACACTTATTCGTCGCAATCGACAAGTTCTCTAAGTGGATTGAAGCTAAGCTGGTCGCCACAATTACGGCTGATAAAGCACGGGACTTCATCCTCAACATCGTGCACCGCTTTGGCGTCCCAAACAGAATCATAACCGACAATGGGACTCAATTCACAGGAGGCATCTTCAAGGAATTCTGCGAAGACTTTGGAATCAAGATCTGTTATGCGCCAGTTGCACATCCCAAAAGCAACGGACAAGTCGAGCAGGCCAATGACATGGTCCTCCAAGGCATCAAGGCCCGCGTTTTTGACCGCCTAAATCCTTACGCTGACAAGTGGGTTCAAGAGCTCCCCTCGGTCTTATAGTCTCTGCGGACCACAGCCAGTCGGGCTACCGGCCAAACTTCTTTCTTTTTGGTCTACGGCGCAGAAGCCATGTTGCCAAATGAGATGGAGTATGAATCCCTCCGAGTCCGCAGCTTCAATGATGAACGCTACGACCTCACCCGACTGGAAGAGGCCCGTGAGGCAGCCCTCATCCAGTCGGCGAAATATCTTCAAGGACTCAGAAGATACCACAGTCGCAACGTCCGAGAACGAGCTTTCATCGTTGATGACTTGGTTCTACGCAAGATTCAAGCCACCAAGGACCGTCATAAGCTATCCCCCTTATGGGAAGGACCATACATAATCGCTGAGGTGACTCGGCCAGGTGCATATCGGTTAAAGCGTGAAGACGGGTCTATGGTGGAGAACTCCTGTAACATCGAGCATCTTCGACGATTTTATGCTTAAGTTGACTTAAGTTTCATGTTTTCCTTTACTGCCAACCTCAAGCAAGATGACTTCTTGAGCTAGCAGTCGGGGGCTGTACATATGTCAATAAAACATAGTTTTCCTCATCAACCTCCGTGCATGATTCGGTTTATCATTGTTTAATGTCCCTCGATTCGAGTTCAGTGTGTAAGGACTGAGAATCTTCTGATGACCTAATCGAGCTTAGGCTCGGTGACAGTCGGACGAAAATTACTTAATAAATTTCACACAAAAACTCATATCAGGGCATTAACATAAATAAACTGAATATTCACAAGTCTACATTAGAAGGTCACAAGCATCCAATATCTACAAGACGATGACTACAAAACGCCTAAGGCCGAAAATTGTTCACTACATCAAGAGCAATCCGCTTAGCCGAGTCCTGCGCCTCACTAATCAGGTCCAGGGCTTGCTCGTCCGAGGTGCCGTCACGAAGCCTTCCCCGACTGAGTTGACATCCACTTGGGGGTAGAGAGATCTGGTTTGTGCAAGAGCCGGGCCGCCCGCATGGTAGCGGCCTCGGTGATGTTGGCCAAGTATTGGTCGGGGCTCTCCGCAGCTTGTCGAAGATTTCGACCGCGTCCAACGAGCTAGCCCGACTCCTTGGTGAAATAACGACAGCAGGATCGACGTCGCTGCATTGGCAACTTCTTCCCGGACCTGACCGGCTCGTCTGACCCTCTCAAGTAAGACATCATATTGAGTTTGGGTTTTGACTTTGTAAGCTGCCAAAAGAGCATGATCATGCAAGGTACTCAAAAATGAAACAGCACAAAAGATGTTACTTCAAAAAAGCTCACCTTCGAACTCGACCTTCAACTCGGTCTTGCCGAGGCTGACTGCCTCCAGCTGGACCTGGAGCGAGTAGACCTCCGACGAATTTTCTACAAACAAAGAAGGCTATCAGTAACCAGGATCAACATGGAAACCACAAAAAGAATGGGAGGGATAAGCTTACTCCCGACTGATCCCCGGAGGTCGAGGTTTTCCTCCTGGAGTTCGGCTATCTCCTTCCTCAGGGCCGCCTCCCTCGATGCGGCCTCCTCTCGAGTGGTCTTTAACTCCCGCTGGATGTTCTCCAGGGAGTTCAGATGAGGGACCAACTTCTCCAACACCTCGTACTTAGCCATGGATCGACAATACTCCTTCTGCACACAAGATCCGAAGTTAACCGACTGAAAGGAAATGATAATGGAACAATTAAAAAGGACTCAGGCTTACGTTGAGTAGCCGAATCGCTTCGTTCAGGCTGTTGACAAGGGCATCCTTTTCTTCGCTCTCCGCTTGCTTATTAAGGATGATGCCCTGCCTTTGGCCTTCCGAGACTCGTCACTCGATTTTAATCGGGGAAACCCAGGTTTCAGAAGACTGTAACCTGGGGATCTCCTCCACTGTGGCTGTTAGATTAGGAAGAACAGATGAAGATATGAAAGAGTCAAGCTAAAGATCGAAGATGGAATGTCAACTCAAGGCTTACCGGCTTCGGCGACTGAGCTCTTGACTGGAGCAGCCCGACTCGTCTTTTCCTTCTGGCTTTTCCCCGACTAATCTTCGGTCGGGGCCCCCTGAGCTGCAGCCTGGGGCTTCTCCGTGGCCGACCGATTCTCAGTCGGGACGTCCCGGCTGGCGGTCGGGGGCTCCTTCCTCGGGATATCCTTCTTTGGAGGCGAGGGCCTTATGCCAGGTGCACTTTCGCTTGGGAGAGGGCTCTGGGGCCTTTGTTCCGCAGGTTTGGATGCCTTGGGTGCAGCAGCTGGAGTTGGCCCCTCACCCTTCCCGGCAGGATCTATATCCTGGGCCTCCTGCCAAATCAACGATGGATGCAGATGGAATAAAGACAGAGAAACTTTCGAAGAACTTAGCTTCAGTAATGAGGCATACCTAGACGACCGGCGGATCTTCGGTGCTGCCTCCGGCGATGGCCTTGGAGGGGTCATTTCGACTGAGGGAGCCGGGACGTCATCGTCCGAGTCGTCGATGACGAGCCTCCTCTTGCTCGCCTGCTTATTGGTGTCCTCACTCGGCGCTGCCCGCTTCCCGACAGGATCACTTTGGATTTTCACCCCACCAGTCGGTTTTTTGGCAGGGCGAAGCGACACGTCATCATATGGAACTTTGTAAGGTTTCGAAATAACAGAGGCATTTTTCTGCAAGAGAAATTCTCACAATACTAAGAGGCATGACGTCAGGGTTACAAGACAGTACAAAGGGGTCAGTCGGCTTACCGGAGGAGGAGGCCGATAGATGCTGAAGGGAAGAACCGGCAGTATGAGGGCACGCTCGACTGCAACTCCAGTCGAGAAGATCTTGGACATCCGGATCTTCAGGATCTCGAAACTGAGGGGATCTTGATCTTCCCGATTGGGGTCCTTCCCGCCTTCGTACTCAAAGGCTGGCTTTGACCGCTCTTTGATTGGAGCCAGTCGGCACCTGATGAAGTGCCGAGTGATCTGCTCGCCGTGAAGACCTTTCTGCTTCATCGCCAGGATCTTCGCTAGCAATTTGTTGGCTTCGTCCCACTCCTGCGCCACTGGTACAGTGCTTCAAGTCTGCTTGGGTACAGGGGGAAGGCCGACAAAATTTGGTAGGCTGGGTTCGAGGTTACTGATGTAGAACCAGCCCGCGTGCCATCCCTTGTTGGAAGATTTCAAGGGGAGAGAGAAGTACTCCTTGCGGAGGGATCCGCGGAGTTGAAAGCCTGCCCCACCAACGACGCAGGGCTGGTCCTTATTGGGATGCGGCTTGAGATAGAACATGCGGCGAAAGAGTTTGAAATGGGGAAGGATGCCAAGGAAAGCCTCACAGACGTGGAAGAAAAGAGCGATATGAAGCATGGAGTTGGGGTTCAGATGGTAGAGTTGAAGACTATAATAGTCCAGAAGTCCCCTAAAGAACTCGGAAGTGGGGAGGCTAAACCCGCAATAGAAGAAAGAAGTAAACACAACAAGCTCACCAGTGTTCGGCGTTGGGAAATCCTCACCCGTCGCTGGGCACCAGCCCACGATCTCCTTGGGGGGAAGCACGCCGTGCTTCACCATCTCTTTAAGAGTGGATTCCCTCACATCTGAGGTGGCCCACTGCTCGAAGGGGGTCTTCTTCTCACCCGTCATGAATGTGGTTAGGGAGGGAAGCAAATCTGGCCAAAAGGATGGGGATTCGAGCAAGGGATCTTGGAAGCTGGATGTGGAGGCTGATTTGTGGCAAAGGACGAGCTCTTGGGTCGATGGATTCAGGTGCGCGCAAGTGTAGGGTTTTCCGCAAGAAGCTGGTGAACAGTGCTGCGGAAAGAGGAATTTTTCGGGAAGACGAAGTGGCGGGGATGACCTCGAGGCTTTGTAGAGAGATTTGAGGGTTGCGCTAGGTTTTCTCGTGAGTGGGCCGAGCCCATGAGAGATCTGCGGCCCAGCTAAGGTCTGGCCTGACGCGTGTCCTTAGGGACTTAAGTGGATGAGCTTAAGCAGATTTATCTTGGCAATATGCACGTGTCCGAATGCCCTATACCTTGGGAAATCCTTTCATACCGCGGTTTGCGTAACTTCATGAGAAGTTGGCACGATGCAATTTGAAAGGTGACAAACAGTTAAGCTTTTCATGGCTGTCCTGATGACAGGAACTGTTTGGTTTTAAGCATTTGATTAAATGATTATATCGATGTTATCTTTCCACCTTGGTGAAGATCTTTATAGATTGAGACCAGTATAATGGCAAGAGCTATTTATTAATTTGGAAACTTGTTTACCCATGGGGGATGATTAAAATATTTGTTCCGAGATGACTTGGGCAGATCTACTCGGATAAGCATGAGCCTACCGAGTGCTTTTTTATCCACAAGGGTTAATTGAATTATTTGTTCTGAGATGACTCGGGAAAATTCACTCGGATAAGCATGAGCTTGTCGACTGATGAGATTTTGTATGATTGTTTTAGCATAAGCTAAAACATTTACATAAGTATGATTCTTTATAGTCCTTACTTGTATGATTGGTCTATTTTAGTCAATCAAACGGTCGAGGGCTATACTTAATTAGGTATATCATGAGATATACCTAGATATTTATTTTTGAGAATTTTTCAGATATTTTCCAGCGCTTCAAAGTCTTTGGAGCCACTCGGGAAATTCAGGCAGAGATGATGGAATCATTCGGTGCCAGAAGCACTCGGCCAAAGAAGTTTTTTGGCTGTGTACTGTTTTGGTTTGAAGCTGAGTTGTCTCGTCGACTGAAAAGGACTCGGGGGCTACTGTGAAGATTATGGCAATCGGGTATCTACATGGCAAGGTTATCCGACTGGAGGTAGGGATAGATTGCGCCTACTATATCTGTAAACCGAATATGACTTGGGTGTTACGTTGCCGATTGAGATAAGGCAACGGCCCATAGTTACGGTTTGGTAAGATTGAGGAAACCGACTTAGAGTAAGATAGGGTTTCCGATATGTAAGTCCGCCTTCCAAGACTATATAAGGGGGTAAAAGGCGTCCCTTGAGGGATATCAGATATCAGATATCAGCTTTAGATCAGAGATTAGATCATATGCTTTATGAGCCTTTAGCTTTCAGTCTTAGATCACGAGATCAATAAAGACACTCGGCGGATCGAATCCCCAAAACAGGAGTAGGGTATTACCTCACGAGAGGGCCTGAACTTGTTTAAATCCTCTTTTCCTTCTAACCCATTGTGCTTGGCGATCTTGACTGCGATCCCAGAAATTCTATTGCCGAAATCAAGTTTCGACAAGGACACTCCGGCCCATCTCCACCCAAGCGATGCACTCCCAAGGTTTTGGGAGAAGCTGCCGGCCACACTTTCTGGGAAAATATTTGGATGAACTTGGGTCAAACAAACGCAAATTTCTTTCTCTCGCAAACATTTGGATGAACATGTGAAGCAAAATCACCATCACGATAGAAATCTGCAAGGTGAGAGCTTATCTATCATCTTGTTTTGCATATGCTTCGTGTGTCTCCGTCGAGATCTCGCCGGCGTTTCTGCCATTCCGCTACTATCAACACTAGGGGTCTCTCTGTCGGCGATTTTGTGTTGGGCTAAAAGGCCGCACGGGCCTACGGAACCCGTAGGCCTACTTGGGCCGCAAACGCGAGTCTTCGATTTGTGTTTGAATTTTTGGCATTTTTATTTTTTTTAAAGATTTACAAAAATAACTTCCGAATTTCGAAAATTACAAAACTAATCTCCTCCCGCCCTCCGGGAGGGCGTGAATAGAAAAACGCCCTCCCGAGGGCGACTTATCCGACGTGGCGGACGGCCGTTGGGGGCCGTCCGCCGCGCGGAAGCAAATTTGCGGCGGCCCCTTCCCGCCCTTGGTAAGGGCGTTTTTCACCGTGCACGGGGGCCGCCGCAAAGCGCCGCCGCCCGGCATTTTGCAGCGGCCCCTTCCCGCCCTTACCAAGGGCGTTTTTCACTCTTTTGCGGGCAGCCCCATTCCCGCCCTTCCGAGGGCGTTTTTGCCTAAACCCTAATTGTCCTAATCAACATCGACCCACTCTCTCGTGTTGTCTGAGATGTAAAATGTTATCGTTGTATTTTGTGCTAATATAACAAATCCATTTGATTTGTGGTTTTGTTGCAAATGTAACCGTCTTCGTGATTTGTCGTATTGTTTGAAATGTAAATGTTATCGTCGTAAGGATGCAAATGTAAATATTGTTGCAAGTGTAAATGTTCGAGGTATCGTACATATGTTGTTTGCATTACCTGTGAACATATTGTTTTAACCAAGTTAACTTAGTTGTAATGGTTAAGCAGTTGTTTGTCACAGTGTTATATAACCCATTAGGTACGGATGATACAATACAACTAACTCATCCCCGACGAGTCAAGGCTCGGCTACCTACGGAACCGTTCAAGGGCGATAAACTTGTCATCAATTTTCTCTTTCCTTCTCGGCGTTGTACTCCTTTTGAGTTTCACATTCAGTTACTTTTAGGCCGTTATATTGGGGAATGACATTGTTGATCCACCTAGTGAATCCACAGCTTCTTTGAATGCCCTGGTAAAGAAACACATGTAATCAGTTAGAGAGCCACTAGAGCGAAGACGTTTGCAGAATTGATAAAATGAAAGACGTACAACGAAGTCGTTGTCTAAGTTGGGGCAAATGAAATATCTCCGACCATATGTTCGTGGTTCAAATGAGGTAGCCATCTTGTAACGATCCCTACAACCGCACATAGGACGCTCCGACCATTTAGGGAAACCGGTGGGTTGTTCCTCCAAGCTAAGCTTGTGATTTCGACGCGACGTTCATACTCCATCCAAGCCTGAATGAATTGTTCGATCGACTCGGGTTGTGTTACCGTCGACCGATCGAAGCGGGTTTAACCGTATCGATCCAATCTTTGTATGGACACTGACGTACATCCTCCTGGTTGCACATTTTTTATGGTCGGAGTTAAAAAATGGAACAAGCGAAAAGGTTAAAGAAAGAAAAATTATACTCACGACAAAATCGTCATCCGTAATCTCCGGACACACGAAGCATCTTTGTCCTCTAGTTGCTTGTCTTATGGATCTTACCACTGGCAACGTAGACCACGGTGGCATTCGGACGTTCCCGCCATGTGGGTAGTGCCGGTGATCCATAGGCCAGTCCAAAGCTTCAAGCACGAACTCGATGTTGGTACTCGCCTTCCGTTGAAGGTAGTCTGACCTTGTTTCGCTAAGTGGGTAGTAATGTGTTCCGTCGGTTCATGGGTTCTCCGTATCTATCCACTCAACGAAGTTGCACACCCGACGATATGCCTCGCATGAGGTGTTAACACGATGTACAATCAAGTTAGTGTTTTCTGCGTGAAGATTTTGTAGATGAAAGCAGTGCAGTTAAGCCATACCTGATCAATGTTGGCGCATTGGAAAAATCGTCTCCCCCTGGTTTCAGCGAGGAGGGACGACGTAAGTATGCAGCCATCTCCACATAACGGACGGTCACACCATGGTGGAATAAAACCGCTCAAAGGATGGAGTCGCCAGTGGAGACGCTCAAGGAATGGATGATATGAAGATCTCATTGCAGGAGTAAATGTAGAAAAGAGAATGCAGATTTGAAGAGCTCGTATTCGGATCTAGGCAATATATAGTGCAGGGAGGTGAAGGTTCACATCTATGTATAGTTTATGTCTGTCACGGGGCAACAGCTGATCGAGACGTATCGTGTAAGATTGTCACGGGGCAAAAGTTGATAGCGACGTATCGTGCAGGACTATCACGGGGCAAAAGTTGATAGCGACGTATCGTGCGGGACTATCACGGACAAAAGCGATAGCGATGTCTCGTGCGGGTCTAACGGGCCGAAAGTTTTTTGTCGTTAGTAAGAGTATCATGCAAACGATACGGAAGGATCTCGTGACATGTGAGTGCGACGAACAGACATAGATATATACAAACATCAAACACAAAATAAATATTTACAATTTGTACAAACTGTTGCACACGAAGCTACGACGAGGCCTCTTACCCCTATCCCTCCTAGGCGTGCTCGACGTGCCCCCGAGAGTACGTCGGCTGTCTGGGGGCACGCCACGACTAGCACGGACATCCGCACGGCGTCTCCGTGGCGGGTCCCGGCTCGTGGTAGAGGTGCTCCACCGAGCCGAGAAGAGGCGAGAACGTCCCGATCCGGGTCCTCCAGTCGTCGAGTCGTCGCCCGTACCCGACCCCCTCGTCGCCTCCGGACCCGCCCGCCCGCGTCGACGAAGCCCCCGAGCGGAAAATCCCGCCGAGTAGAATCCTCCCGTATGTAAGCAATGTCAAGCATCGGTGACTTAAAATAACACGTGTGAACTAATCATCGGACGACGCTTCCTCACCTCCCACTGAGTGAGGGGACGAGGAACGGAGGATCCACTCGCTCCAAGCAAAGCTCGCAGTCTTGGGCCGAGTAGCGAAAGGCCGAGGATCGACGATCCACTCGCTCCGCCGTATCCCCGCTCGGTAGCGTCGGACCTACGCGACATTCGGTTTGTTAGATCACGTTGTAGGGTTGACACAATGAAAATGAGTGGAACTAACTTTGTGGAAGCACCAGCGCCGTGTGGTGACCATCCGCACTGGACCGCGTGGACGTGGACTGTAACACCCTGGAGGAACCGCGTCGACGGCGTAACGACAAGAAGAGAAGATCCGCAAGATCGAACGTGCCGTCGTCTCGCATCCGCCGGAAGGTCATCCTCGGTTCCACCTCGTTCGGTGAATGCCGCGTCCGGCCTCGGCATCACCGAGTCGATTTCGGCATTCAATGCCCGTGCGGCGTCGGCCCACAAAAATCAAAACAAGTTAGGTTTTTCGCTCCAATAAAAAACATAATGACGTACAAAGGCTTTAATGCCGAGAAATCAAGACGTACCCCAACGAAGTAGTCCTGGTCTCTGGTGCTCGGGTAGGTGTCCGTGGCGCGCCCGGTGTTGCCGCTGCGTGGCCGGTGTGAAGGTAACTCGCGGACGCGTCCGCGTAGGTACCACCGAAGGTAGGCGGTGTAGTTCTCCTCGGAGTGGGCGTAGATCTCGCCGATCACCTCCTCGGTGGCTATCACCGATCCGCCACGTATTGCTGCATACGTGGTTCCCAGAGGAGCCTCCCCGCTGTCCCCGTCGAGACAACTGCGTACACAGCAAAGGTCGACTATAGTTCTATTTAATTTGACACAATACTAGTACATTTGAAATAGAAATACTCACTGGTGGTCCGGTGGGGAACGGCAACCGGTACATCTACGGAATCCCGCGCATCCGAACGCCTCATCACTCGGCCGGGCGGTGAGGCTCGACGGTGATGTCGTACACCATCGGGATCAACGTCATCCAAGAGGGGCCGAGTCGCGCGTGCACAACGTCGAGAGGCCTAGAGGCGCCCGAGCTGCGACCGCCGCTGCGTGTACGGCTCCCGCACAACGTCGTACGGCGAGAGACGGTCCAACTCGAACACGAAGTCCGGTAGCTCCGTCGACTGAGCGTGGGCGTAACGACGCTGCGAAAATAAAATAATCAAGTGGTTACAAGTTTTGTTCAACACAATTTAAATATTTGAAAGAAATATGACTTTGTACTTACGTTGCGTCGAAACCAAGACGAACCCATCGTAGGCCCGTCGGCGGGTTCTCGAAAGCGGGCGCTGCGTCGTACGGAGAGGTGTCGACGACCGGTCGGCCGATCGCGAACCGCTCCGCGCCCACAGCTGTAAGAGAAGGGGACGGCTGTGAAGATCGCTCCCGGATCTGTCTTCGTGCACGCGTCGCACAGCCCACGGTAGGTGGCGTGAGGACCGCCGAACCCCAACTCCACCGAGGCACGAAGCCTATCTCCGCGTCGGCTATCAACCGGGCGTAGTGGATCGGCCCCTCTCTACGGTGTTCCCGACGTGTTGGTGAACATCACCCGCCGAACAACCAAAGAAGGTACGCCTCCAACGAGCGTTGCAGGAGTACTCGTCGGCGTCGGGGTGGAGCTTGTCGGCCTACAAAGGAGAAAATCATGTTAACAAACATCAGATGTAATGAAAAGTACCGAAGTCTTCAAGTTAACTTACTGTGAACTGCATAATCCAAGTCTTCGTAGGCCCGGTGGTCGCGTAAGGGTAGATCGACTGAACAGCTGGGAGCCCCGGTAGCCTCATCACCTGAGCAAATCGTGCAGTGATGTTCTCCCTCCATCCACCAACAGCATCCACAGGCCCGACAGCCTCTCCGGCTAGTGGTAGCCCTAGTAGGTACGAGACGTCCTGCAGCGTCGGAGCCATCTCCCCACAAGGAAGATGGAAGGTGTGCGTCTCAGGACGCCACCGATCCACCAAAGCTGCTATCAGGGACCGGTCCGCATCCCACCGTCTGGCCAGGTCGTGCTCGTGGGCACGCGCCTCAACAAGTCTGCAGAGGGCGATCAGGCCAGACTCACGTAACCTGCATGTCAAACACATAGTGTAATATTAGTATCAAGCATAGTATTCTTGCAATAAGTGATAAGAGTTTGATCGTACCGTTGGACGTGTCGCGGATCGACACGCAACAACTCGTGCGACGACCGTGGACGAAAGGTGGTCAGCTGAGCACCCTGCACTGTCGACAAGTACGACCTGTGCACCCTGTCGACCTGTCTGCTGAAAAGCGCTGGTGTATCGTCCGCCATACCTGCATGAATACATGAATAAATTAATAAGCAATTTATAAGAAAAATCAGAACAACATGAATACATGACATAAATGGTCCATTATATATCAACACTAAAAAAATGTGCACGTCGTAATTCAAACTACCAAACACAACATATAAGTATCACAACAACAATAAAACAGTTTACGTCTCACAATGATAAATATTACACGCACGACATATGGCCGGAGTGTGACAAATATTACAAATATCGGATCACCACTAGATTAAAAGGAGCAAACAAAATAATCAAGCCATTGCATCGCCAGTGGACGACGTAGTCGCCGCACGAGCACGTCTAGGACATGGTCGTCTCGTTGTTGTTCCTTCTCCAGATGGACGGCTACCATCGGAGGGCTGTCCGGAAAGTCCTGAACCTTCGACGGTTGAAGTTTCTGAATTCTTCGGACATTTTTTGTATGTATGTCCGCGCTCATCGCATTTGTTGCAACGTAGGGTCCTTCCCTCGGCCTCGGACTCGTCCATGTCGTTTCTGATGCGTCTCGACTGACGGCGTCCCTTTTTCATCCTTAACTTCGATGGATCTGGAATGTAGAACACTTGTGGCCGCAGTGTTGTGTACGATCCAAATATCCCAAAACCATATATCTCCTCCTTCCACGTATGAAAAATTGATTCTTTCCTGTAGTATGGTGACACATAAATATCTCGGAACTATGCCGCAGCCCCAGTGCGGAAGGACGTGTGAGCAAGGCGTATGTCTAAGCTTCGGCTTCATACGGCAGCTACAACCACCATCCGCATGAAGCACACATTCCCGCACAACTTGAACACGGTTGATGCCGCGCCTTCTCCCGTCGACACACATGATCTCGCATCAAGAACTTGGGTTCCTTGGGGATTACTCGTGCTTCATAGCCTTCGAATTTTGTCTTGCATATATTTCGTCACCACGTTGCCAAATACAATGTTGTTATCGACCATTAAAGGGGATATTTTCTTAAATCTATCCCTAAAATATGCCCGAGTGCCATGAAGGATAAATTCCACAATACCCACCAATGGAAGCCCCTAACTCCTCGCATCACCCAGCTTGTACACCTCGGCCAGTTCGTTGTCATTATACCATATCGAGCTCCGTCGTGTCATACAACAGAGACCACTTTTCTTTCGGTTCATTCTCTATCCAAAGGGGAGAAATTACGTATTGATGGTGCAGACCTCCTTCTCATTGTTGGCGGGTCATTATGCAATGGACCAAGAGGTACCGCAGGCTCGTCAACTCGTGGCAAACGAGATTGCTCGTCGGTTTGCTTCGTTGTCGCTCATCCAACCTTCTCCACATCACATTGAATTTTTTCTCTTGATTTTGACCACATAGCCTCTTGAATAGATCCATCGGTGCTTGTTCTTGAATTGTTTGTAGAAATTGGCTCCCACATGACGCATGCACCACCTACTCCGAACATCGTGCCACCTAGCGGAAGTCCCTCTCCGGCCAACCATTCTGAAGATAGTCGATTGTCCTCAGCATGCCGGCATGACGATCATGTATGAGACAAACATTGGGCCTCATACGAACGACTTGGCATCGAACTCTCTCCAAGAACCAATACCAGCTTTCGATGTTCTCACTCTCGACAAATGCAAACGCCATAGGTAACACCTGGTTGTTCCCATCTGCTCCAATCGCCGTCAGTATCTGACCTCTGTATTTGCCTGTCAGAAAGGTTCCATCTATGCACAGCACAGGGCGACAGTGCACAAATACGTTGATGCAAGCACCAATCGAGAAAAAGGCTCTTTGCAGCACGCTCTTGCTCGAATCAGTAGATGATGGAAATGTCTGAATGTCGTAGTAGGTATTGGGGTTTCTCTGAGCAATGGTGGCTAATAGACGAGGTAAATTGTCATACGATGCTTCAAATTTGCCATACCTCATCTCCAATATCTTTTGTTTCGCCCACCAAGCCTTCGCATAGCTAATAGTATACTTGAATTTGTTCTCAATGTGCTTAATAATGGAGCCTGGTTCAAAATCCGTGTTTTTAACAACATAGCTGTACATCTCACCGGCAACAAACGCCGAGGTGATGTTGCGGTGTGCTCACCAACAATGCTCACTTTCCAATAGTCACTCCATTTCCCTTATATGCATGAACGCGCCACGGACAATCATCCTTCATACACTTCACATCATACACATAGTTCGTAGACTTCACCACCCTAAACTCTCTATGCAAAGACACCGCCCAATACTTCACTGCCTCTTTCATGTCTTCCTTATGAGCATACCTAGCACCCTGGATGACCTCGTTATCTTTATATTCAAATGAAACATACTGCCCTTCCGAGATAACAAGCTGAGAAAAATCAGCTTGTTCCCAATCGACGGGCATGACATCTTCTTCCTCGTCCGATGATTCATCGCCCTCCGCCTGCTCATTTTCAGAATTCTCCCTCTCCATTTCTTCAACAATTGCTTCGATTCTGTCCCCCTCGTCCGCCACGCCAATCGCCTCCTCCAAGCTTGCTTCATTGCTTGGACCTTCGTCATACTCTGTTTGCATTGTATTAATGCTATCGATTTCGTGCAGTGCCACAAAAATAACAAGGGGCCAGGACCTTTCAAGTGCCATGTCCACATAACGTCTCCACGACTCAGTGTTATCAATAGGCATAAGTTCCCAATAATATCCTTCTGTTGCACGACTTACTACAACGGATAGAGACATTGTGTTTACTCTTGTATCCACTTTAAATCTACGTAGCAACCAACTATACACTGACTCAAATGTTTTCTCGCCTGGCCTATCGATGCCCTTTGATTTCATCCTAAATTCTGACAAATCTACACCTTCTGGACCGTATCTAACGTTGCCTTCACCGTGAACTATCTGAAATATGATCTTACTTGCCATAGTGCCTGACAAACAAATTGAAACTGAGTTTATTCCATACTACGAATATATTGCCTAGATGATTCTGTGCCTAACTTAATTTCTTTAACAATATGTTCTCTGGTCTACATCTTAAATTTTCCCAAATCGATTTGTTCGTTCCATCTACCACCAATCGTAACTCGTTCATTTCAATTTGCCAAAATTTATAAACTAAATTCAATTAAATCGTAGTTTATATCTAAACATATTTTGATCATCAACAAAATTACACGTACGATTTTCTATAGTGCTTACCATCTACTCACATAATTTACACTTAGATCCAAACACATTCTACCTAAGTTCATCTATCTATTCTACCTATGTTAATGTCCATTAAATTATCCTTGTTGATCTATCTATTCTATCTATGTTAATGTCGATTAAATTATCTAAATTGGTCTAAATTAAACCATCTGTTTTACAAATCTATAACAAATTATTCAATACCTATTCAAATATTACAAATTTATATTTTTCATAATATTTCATTTACATACTAACAAACAAACAAAATAACGACGGGATATTGCATTTACCTCGAATGAAGTACGCGATCCAGCAGGGCTTCGCCGCGCTCCTCCTCTTCCTCACCTCTCTCTGTTCTTTTTCTGGATTTGGGTAGGTGTAAATGAGGTTGAAATGATTGAGAGTCGGCTTATATACTGGGCTGGGTAAAAAACACCCTTCCAGAGGGCGGGAAGGGGGCCGCCTGCAAAATTGCTAAGGCGGCCGTGACAATTTTGCGGGCGGCCCAAGCACAAGAAAAACGCCCTTGATAAGGGCGGGAAGGGCCGCTGCAAAATGCCGGGCGGCCGACCTTTTGCGGCGGCCCCGTGCACGGTGAAAAACGCCCTTACCAAGGGCGGGAAGGGGCCGCCGCAAAATGCCGGGCGGCCGGCCTTTTGTAGGCGGCCCCGTGCACGTGATAAAACGCCCTTACCAAGGGCGGGAAGGAGCCGCCGCAAACTTGCGTCCCACGCGACGACGACCCCCACGGCCGTCCGCCACGTCGGATAAGTCGCCCTCGGGAGGCGTTTTTCATTCACGCCCTCACAGAGGGCGGGAGAAGATTAGTTTTGTAATTTTCAAAATTCGAGAAAGTTATTTTTTAAATCTTTAAAAAAATTAAAAATGACAAAAATTCATTTGTGTTTTGCCCATCGCGGTTGCCTCCGCCGCCGCATTTTGGCACTTGTACTTCGCCAGCGCCGCCGCAACCCGCAACATACCTCTTCGTCCTCAGCGCCGGCGCCGCTGCCTTGCCAGCTCGTCAGGCTCTGTACGTGACAGCTAGGCAATCAAAGAAAAAAAACGACCCCTGTCGTAGAGAAAACTCGAACCTTGATTTTTTTATACGTCTTCGTCTCCGGCGCCGGCGCCGCTGCATTGCAATTCACCAAGTTCAACAGTGCAACACGTCATGGCGTCAGCAAACCAATAAACAGCAGTCATCTGTGAACTCTAGGTTTGGTTTGGTTCTGAATTATCTTGACTACCAGAACAAATGACCAAGTGTTTTACTTAAGCTGTGCAAAGATCACAAACCAGCAAGAATGCAAGATGATTGTTCATCATTCAATCCTGTTCGATCGCAAGCTTCGTGTGGAATCTGGAGTAGTGTGAAAAGCATTCAATGATGAAACCGCATGAAAATGTTCTCTCTACGACTTCTTCTCCTCTGCTGAATTCCATCGCGGTTTCAACAAAGACAGTAACAAGCAGGTTGTCCACGCCACGACCGACGCTGGTGATGTGATGTGATCTCCGCCGGCGACGGCACGCTTGATGCAGACGCCATCGTCGCCGCGGCTGTCGCCGGGCAATGGGGACTGGCTATGGCGGCGGCCGGTGATGATGACATGCGCTTGGAGGCAGCAGAGAGTGTCTTGCGCACACACCACCGGCAGAGAGGAAGAGGAGGATGGCCACCTCAGGGGCTCACGACCATGCTCTGCGGTGGTGTTCCGGCGAGAGTGACGGCATGGTCAAAGCGCGGTGACGGCAATGGATCGCCGATTCGTCAGGTTCAGCACTTGGTAGGCATCCGCAAACCAATTAACAGCAGTGATACCTAGGGTGCAGGATCATGAAGCGAACTCGCTTTCTTCTTAGATACTTTAGATTTTGATTGAACGAGATAATGTTATAGTGCTATAAATCTGTCTAGATATGTTGTCTAACCAATCAAAATTACTTATATTTTAAAACGAAAGGTGTATATTCACGCTTAAATAAGAGAGCTTGTGCAGTGTTGCAGTATTTGATTTAGAAAAACATATGAAGCAAAATCACCATCACGACAAAAAAAACCCAATATTTCAATTTCAACATTAAAAAACAGCAGGAATTTCACACACAGGAACATGCCCCCAAACTCTGAAAGAGAGCAAAGGAATCGGATGGTGGCGGGAAGAGCAGCAGGCGGAGGCACAAGGCGTCACCTGTCACCCACGCAGCTTCCTGAATCATCAAACTGCTCTGCTCTTGTTTCTGCATGCGTTTTACAGGAAAAGATTGGATTGAATTGCAGGAAAATGTAAAATTCTACAGGATTGAACTGTAGGAAAATGTGAAATTCTACAGCTGGGTGGAGAGATTGGAGTAGCAGTAGCATTTTCGGGTTTTGCGCTAGTGGAAGGAGAATTATGCAAAAATCCAAATCGGGTTATTTTGCTCGCTACCTTCAAAGCTATTATAACTTATTTTGTTAAAATAATATGAATAATTCTAAACTGAGCACTATTCAGAAAAAAATGTTCAAAACAAGCCTAAAATAATTTTTCCTAAAGTACAAGTTTCGTCTGGTTGCAAAATAAGCTTAAATTAAATTAGCTAAAGTTGAATTTCATTTGGTTGGGGTGCGCCAGGCCCGGGCAGCAGTGCAACGCCTGGGCGACACACGAGGGCCCCAGTGGCAAGCCACTGTGATGGACCCTCCCCCACAAAAAATAAATTTAATATCGAAGTGAACACATGGTCCACATATCAGATATTAAACTGATAAGAACAGATACTACACTTGATCTTAGCCAAAAGGCCGAGAAAGGTATGCTTTGGAACGGAGCCTTCAGCCTCATTTTATAGCTCGCGCGACCGCCTCTCCCAGCTGAACAGGCGAGGTGGTACTAAACTCTCGCACCAAAGTACCAAACCAACCGGCAACTCTGCGCTGCTGCGAATCCTGCGATTTCCCACCGCGTGGGCCTGAAAACTTCCTGAGCCCAAGTAGTAGAGCAGCAGAAGTGGCCCATGAACACGGTTTGTTACTTGTTGTTACTCTGACATGTGGGGTCAGAATCTTTGCACCAGATGCCACGTCGGACACGATCACGATTCGAGTTGTTTCTTCTTTCCCCTCGATCTCGTACGTGTAGGCAACGTACAGCAAAAGCCATGGACTATATATATGTGTGTGTGAGCCTGAATTGAAAGCCAAATTTCATTGTGCAAATTAAGTTGAATGAAAAGCAACCGGATTCGTTGATCACTTTGGAAAAACCAGCAAACGTGCTTGGTGTGGAAGCCTCGAGTTTCCAACAACGATGAAATTAATTAACTTTTTTATTCTCGTAGAGAAAACGACCTTAGGAGGTTCGGAGATTGTAACTCCGATCGCCCTCGAACCTCTTTTTTGTTTTGTGCGCACAGTGTCTGCAATTCACCGGTGTTTAGCAACACGTTTTCGTCTCCTGAGCTGGCGCCGCTGCTTTGCAATCGACTAAAGGCAACACCCGTCATGGCGTTAGAAAACCAATTAACAACAGTCATGACGGGTGTTCACGATGACGATGATGGATGATGATGATGGCACGACGACGACGATGATGATGACGGGTGTTCGTCACCTCTGTCATCATCGCACCGTCACCGTTGCCCGCCGACCGTCAATTCTTCATGTCGCTCTCGTTTGGGTTAGGACGAGATAGGAATAGGATCAAACAATATCATTTACGCGTCGACCATCTCATTCTTCGATGTGTGGTCAATATCGATTTCAGCGGCAGCCCACGAGATAGTACCCTTCGTCGCGCTCGTCGTCCGTGCGACCGCCGGAAATCCGGGACTGGATCGCGTCGACGCGACGCACCGTCGTTCGTGCTGCCGCCTGAGGCCAACCCCGTGCCATCCCATTTTGGCTATGTATGGAGCTTGCACTTCACCGCCGGAAAGCCTTACCACGTCTTCGTCCCCGGCGCCGTTGTCGCTGCTTTGCCAATTCGTCAGGCTCTGCAGTCTTCATGTGATTGTCGTCCACAAACCAATCTCACGATAGGCGATAGGCCAATTGCTTAGTTTGAGATTTTTAGGAGGGGACTAAAGGGGTTCAGAGATTTAAACTCCGACCCTTGAACCTTGTTTTTTTTTATAAAAAAAATGCGCACCGTGCCTGCACTTCACCGGTGCTTAACGTCTTCGTCTCCGGCGTCGGCGCCACTGTCATAACTAAGTTGTAGGATCATTTCCGCAAAGATCAGATATCAGCAAGTCGAGAGTTGATCATTCATCTTGCTTGCATGCTTCGCGTGGAGGTATGGAGTTTCAAAAGCATGCACCAGTGAACAAGCAGGCTGTTGCTGTCCACAACCACCGTGTTACCCGCTCTGCTCGCCACCGGCGCCGCCGTGTCCGTCACCCACCTGCAGAGCCGACGCCAGGCACGAGTCCGTAGTCCGTAGGGGCGAGGTTGCCGTTGCCGGCAGCAAAGAAAGGCAATTAACATCATCATTAGAAGAGGAGGAGGTCCAGCTTTAAAACTTCGAATCCCCTTTGGGCCTCTACCAGCCGTTCGATCAGGGAAGCGCGGCCCAGATAGAGTAGACCACCCTTGCTATTCGTTTTTGGGCCCTTATGCACTCGCGATTTGGGCCTGAACGGCAGCCATACGGCAGCATTCGGATGGGAAATAAGTTTATTTTAGGTCCCTTAACTTGACAACGAGTTCGATTTTCATCCTTGAACCGAATACTAAATATGACGGGTCCCTCAACTATCAAAACCGATGTAATATAGGTTCCATGGCAGGTGGTTTTGTTCGACGTGGCAGTTTGACTCGAGTCAACAGCGCTGAGTTAGCGTGGGTCCGCATGCCAGGGCCTCTTCACCCCTTTCTCTCTTCACCTCTCTCTCTTCTCTTCATGTGGATGTGGAGGGCGATGAAGGAGGACAGGACGGAGCCGACGTCGGCGACGATGCTGGTGTCAATGACCGCGCGGGGCTGTGAGGCTGAGCCGCTCCAGCTCGTCGTGGACAAGGGCACTAATGCGGTGCTCTCGAAACACGAGCTCCGGATGGGTGTGGATGCGGTGCCACACGCACACCACCCAATCTCGCGCATCGCAGCGGCACATCCTCGTAACCCATGGAGGCAGATGAGACAAGGAGGAGGAGGAAGAAGAATAAGAGAGGAGCCACTCTTCCTCCGATTCGGTCGGCCCGGCTTTGATTTGGCCTTCGCCGTCTCCCTTCTCCTCCACGAGCTTCGCCTATGTCCTATCCTCCTCCGCAGGACACCGTGACCCCTTCTCGTCAGCCACCCATCATCGTTGTCGCCCTTCTGTGAACACGTTGGTGAGCTCTTACTTGTTGGTTTCCTTGCTTTCAACCTCTCCTCCGCCGCCGCTTAGGTCCACCAGAGCCTCCTCCTCGCCGGTCACTCATAATAGCCATCGCCGGCCACCACCACAACCGACCAAGAGAGAGGGAGGTTGCACCAAAGGAAGGCCACCACAATAGCCGTGCACGCCCAAGGGAGAAAGGGGTTGCGCTGGAGGGAGATTGTAACAACTCGGGGATTAGCTAGAGTCTCAGTCATGCTAATGACTTGGTCACACTGGCTGAGAGCGGTATTGATCGAGCCACGATGCTGGCTATGACCTATTAATATACTGAATTGTCGTTTCTGCTTTGGATTTTCTGGTTTATTAATTGACTATTCAGCGTTCGACTATTAAGTCCTATGCATATCATATGCATTCTTGTTACTAGGAGTGGGTTAAATTAAACTATGATTCATGCCATGCTGCTGACTATGAATAGGGGGTATTATTCATCATACATTTCATTTAGAAATACATAAATGTACCATAGAAATCACAATGGAACATGTAACGCGTTATTTATAGGTCTGCATACATACATGCATATACTCAATACACTAAAAATCTTATACAGTATGCATATCATGTATTGTACATATACATAATGATACATCAAACTCACACACCCTGCAATCAAGTCAAAAGAAGAAATTAAATGTATTAGAAAATGTTTGTGTGATCTTTGACCACACCAATTTCAATTTAGGAGGTTTACATTTTTAAAGTTTCAGACTAGTGATAATAAAGGAATATTTTTTAGTTACTGTAATCTACAAATTTTGCACCCAAACCATTTAGGGGCACAAAATTAGTAGCATTAGCCATCTTTTAAAAATCCCAAAACTAATTATTTTCTAGATAAACTCTGAGTTTTTGGGCAATTGGAAATCAGTCCTTAAACTCAAAGTAATCTCCATATTTTCAAACTTTGAGGGACTATAATGCAAAAAAACCATATATCCCACATTTCACCAAATTTATATTTAGTTGCAAATCAGTGAAAACTCTATAAATTATCCACCGAACTAGCTGTGTTGATGTGTCAATCAGGTGCGGCACGGATGGGGACGGGAGGAAGGGACGCAGGCGTGATGCGGGAACTCCGAGCAATGACGGGAGGGAGGGACACGGGCGCGGCGGGCGTGGCACGGATGAGGACGGGAGGAAGGAGCGCATGAGGTCTTTTTTCCATCCAAGCACTCCCTTTCTTTTCAGTATTGGGACTATGTGTTAATTTTATAATTACTCAATGGTTTTTCTACAAAATAGTCAGACGGACGAAAAATTTGGATAGAAACACTATTTGCTTTATATATAAGTTATAAATATATATACTCTTGTAAGCCATATGAGAACGGAGGTGTTCCCGCTATTATTCTTTACGTTTGAAATCAACTCCTCAATAGTGATTATTGTCGGTCGACGTCCGTGGTTTTTTTCCTGTAAGAGCTTTTTATATAAAATTTGTGTATCCATTGTACATCTATTTTTATAATAAGAGAACGACAAAGGCCGTTTATTGGGCTTAAACTAGGGGTATGAGAAGAAAAACACGTGGTTTCGTGGGCTAGAACACGCGTGTTGTGGACCATAGCGTCTTCACACAATATACTCATATTTTGTATGGGCCATTTAATAGTATCCCCATTAAAGGTAAAATGTCTCATGGGTAGTCTTAGACCCTATTTGGTTTAGGGACTTAAAAACATTAGTCCCTTCATTTTGGTTCCTTTTAGTCCCTAAACTTCCAAATATAAGGGACTAAAAGAGACTAAAATAACATTAGTCTATTAGTCCTTAATGGAGGTGCTAATTAGGACTAAACTAGATTTTTCCAGCTCATGTCCTCCCGCAACACAGGCCCTCTCTCCCACAACTATAGATGGCAACGGATATATACCCGATGGGTAGTGACCACCCATACACATACCCGTCAAGTTGAATTTTACCCGTCGGGTTACCCGTACCCGCACGTGGGTAAGAAAATACTCCCATACCCATAATCGCGCGGGTAATTTTACCAGACGGGTTACCCGCACCCGACAACAGACATAAAAACATGCACAAATAACGTTGGCTCATCTTATTCCCATTCCTAAGCACATACTTCATTTCAAGTTCACATACCATAATAAAATATTATGAGTTCATATGGCTTCGTTCACCATGAATTAAAGAGAGACCACATAGGTTTATGCAGGTAAAAGAGGGTGGTTGGACTTCTTTATGCGGATTTTTCTTACCCGTGGGTAGATGGGTATGGGTAGTACACACCCATACCCGTACCCGACATACCCGATGGATATATGTATTTGTCCAACAACGTACCCGTGGGTAGAAAATTCATCCCACATCCGTCTCTTTATCAGATAAAACCCATCGGGTACTCGGGTTTCGGGTATCCGTTGCCATCTCTACCTGCAGCACAGTCTGTCTGCCTCTGCAGTGCAATTTGTCTGCCATAGACTAAAAGGTTTATGTTTGACATGATCTTTCCTTGTTTAGTGGTCCAACAACATATGTGTCAATAAAAACCTTATTATACCACTGTTAATCTCTTAATATTTGATAGCTCGGGGCTTGATTAATTATTTTTTCTTCTTGTGTCTCAAAAGCATATCCCAAAGTGAGGTGAATAAATTTTTGTTGCTTAGGGGTATTCACTTTGATGACTAGATCAATTTTATCAAGTTAAGTTTGTATTTTTAGCTTACATGATTGAATAAAGATAACATGATATAATTAATAACCAAACAGTGTAAAACCAAAAGTTTTAATTCATGGACTAATCTTTAATCCCTCGACTAAAGCTCGACTAAAGCTCCAAACAGACCCTATATGACCCATATGAGATCACTACTGCCCGTGATTTTCATTGGGATGCCCTAAGCAGATTACACCAGTTTCTCCAATCTGGTTCATCCAACGGCACACAGATTTCTGCAACATCTGAGGACACTGTACGAACGTACGTAGTAGTACCCAACGTGCCCTCCATTGCCACAAGTTTCGGATGACACGGCATCCATTCCGTAATGAGCGTACTGATTGCAGCTAGGATCAATCACCCTTAAAAATCAATCAATCAATCAAAGAGGCCAAGCAAGGTGGCCGGCACGCACCTTTTGTAGCGCTATCTTCGCAAGGCTGAAATCGACACGCCAATAATATCAGTGGCGTGTCAATCGATTCAGCCGCCTCTGTTATTATCAGTGACGAGGATAAATGATGATGATGATGCATCCATCCTGCGAGAGCTTTATAAACAAAGAATCGCTCGATCACTAAACGTACTTTATAAACAAAGGATCAAAAGAAAGCCCCCCCAATTGCCCACTAGCTAGCTAAACTCAGGTGAGCTTTGCTTTTACAATCAAACGATACCCAAATCAAATGGTCGCAACCGTACGTACTACGTAGGAGTACGTTGGGTCGATCATTCACCAAACGCATGCCGATGGCTACTCGATCCGTACGTCCACTGATGCTTACTACCATACCATCTGTTAGTCCTGTACATACTGGCAGCTGACACACGCATGGAAGTGAATTCTAAACTATTGAGATAACGTTCTCTTCTTCTTCGCTATTTGTATGTTAACTTTAAAAAAATCAATAAAATAGAGTGAGATAAAATTCGTAAAAAACATTTTTAAACATATAGAAGTGTATAGAAGTGTTAAGTTTGATCTTCCAAGTTTGTAGAGCATTTTACACATATTAATATATTTTATTTATTTTTTAGAAAATTATAACTATTTAAATAATATACAGATAACGAGAAAATATCACTCGAAATTTAGAATAGTTAGCGAAAGGAGTTGTTAACATCAACTCAGTTGGGACCAGCCAGGAATGCGTTTGCAGAGAATCTGGAACGGTCTCTCCACGCGATGAAGCGCAAATGCAACGCACCGGAGAGGCCATACTCATTGTTGCCATGCCATGCCATGCACGCCGGTAATAATTCGGGCGCGGCGCGGCGTGGCGCGGCAGGGTGGTGGCCCTGGCGTCGCCGCGACAGCGACGAGACCCACGCGGGGCGAAAGGGACGGCCACCTGAACGAACGAATCGAACGATGCCGATGCGTTTTTTGAACGGGCGCGGGGGCGCCGCACGGAGCAGGCAGGACGCGTCTCGTCGCCCATCGCCATCGCACGGCGACAAGTCGGCAAGCAAAGCCCACGAGGCCACGAGGGCCCCGTACGTGTACGTGTACATGCGCGCCGCGGGGAGACGGGACTTGACCCCGCCCGGCGTCGCCTGGGCTCTCCTGTGATCCTTTTCGTCGCTTGGTGCTTTTTCGTGCATCACGCCGCGCGTTCATCTCGGAACGTGTTACATGTGGTGAGGAGAAGTCCGGCAAAAACATCTCCTCAAAAGGTTAAGGCTGCGTTCATTCTCCAACTAGCTACTTTTTTGGGGTTAAAACGTTTTTTTAAACTGCTACATAATATATTTTATATAGAAACTTTTTTATATAAAATTATTTTAAAAACTAGTAAATTTATTTATTAACTTTTTATATATTAATACTTACAGGTTAGTCGTTTTACGTGAGACTAATTAATCATTTTAAATCTCTCGTTTTAAATCGCTGAGCATGAAGCAGCCTGAGCCGGCGATTTTCTGTATCTTCGGCAAAGTCGACAGCTAACCTCCTTTTGGAGGTCCTTTGCTTCCTGCTGATGCGTACAACGGATGCACTTACCAAGCTCCATGGAAGCTCGTCGCCGTCGGCGGCGTCGTTGCAAGTGATGAAGCAAAAATGCAAGGATCTGATCGCTTTCTTATACTATTACAAGGTTCTCTTTTCTATTTTAAAGGGTCAGCTTGTAATACTACTTATTTATGGTGACCCTACTGTAACTCACTCATAATATTTTTAGGCTAATCCTAATAAAAAATTTTATATTGATGTTTTTAATACAGCTATATAAACATAAATAAAATGAAATTGTGAAATTGTGTTTAAAACTATCCTCTCAATGTATAATTTTGGTATAATTTTATAAAATTAAAATCACATTTAATTTCATGACTGGTTGATAGTTAATATTCGCATACACATAATTTTATCTAGATTAAATTAATTTTCTCTTTTTAATTTGTGTAATGTCATTTAATAATTATACATGACTTACTAGTTAATATGTATAAAATCTTATTAAACATCTTTACTAAGAATAACCTTATATCAACCTGGATCTTAGGCCTCCATGCCCTTGCCTTTAAAAAAGACACTTGCAGCAGTAGCAACTGGTGTGTACTACTTGGTGAGCGGATCTATGAGCTTATCCAGCTCACTTCACCGGGCGTGTCCTTTTGGACATTCATGCTATGAATATTCAAAATGTGTTAGGTGGATCAATGATTCAGCGTATAAACGAATGACTTAACTGTTATTTCCTCCGTTTCATATTTATCATCATATAAATTTTTCATTATAAACAAAGAAACATTAACTTTCTTATATTTCGTTCAATGTAAGTATATGATGAAGAAAAATAAAAAGCATGCATACTTTTAATCCTCCCCATACACAAGGATTGAGAGTTTTACTACCTCAAATGTATGCATGCATATATGTAAACTCAATTTACATGCATAAATATAATAATACTACACGTTAAAAAAGACATAGCTATATGATGATTAGTTTGGATTTTTTGACTTTTTATATATGGAACAGAGGGAGTATCAAGTTTTACTAAATAGTTTTAAATAATATTTTTTATTAAAAAGATATATACGTAGAAAGTTTTGTTTTAAAAAATAAATTTCATAAAATCATGGGTATTGTGTGATATAAGTCGCATAACATTATATGGTTTTGGCACGTGGTATATAACATCGGTATTACAGTGATCATATCATTCCGCCACACATTTGACCATTTATTATTTTTCCACCATTACTATGAGTTCTAAAATTGCATATAAAATTTATAATTTTTTTGGCCCATCATATACCAGTTGTACCTATATGAGTTTAAACATTTTTACTTTATTTGAGTCAAAATAGACAATGGTGTGTTTTTTAAACTTTTGGACAGTAACACATGTAGTTTTTCAAGCCTAAAGCTTGCTTTAACACCTGGAGTTTGATAAAATTTACTCTTAAAAAATCAAAAAATCATAATGTTTAGGAGCTCATGAAACTGTTTCTATTTTTATATTTCATTTCATTATGGGGAAAGAAGAGCCGTCCAGATCTTCTAGAGTTGGCTTCAACTCCACCTGATGGATTTGGGCCAATCTTAGCAACTATTTGTCACCTACGGTTGAGATTAGGGGTCCGTTTGGTAGGGCTTCAAATTCTATAAAAAATGTTTCAGATTTAGATTCTTCTGAGAAACGTTTCTTTGAAGAAACAGAATCACTTATGAAACCATTTGTCATATTTGCTGAATTCAGATTCTGAAAAGTAGGTGAGAAGCTAAAATAGACTAATTTGTCCCTTGTAATGTGGTTGTAATGTGGTAGTTGTTTTGTTAATTTTGGACAAAGCGCATTGTGATCAAAATTTAAAAACCATGAACCACATACATTGTGATACAATAATTTAAAAAGTTACAACCAACAAATAAAGTTAGGCTCTAGATTGCATTATATTCAAATCACTGCTGTATCCAAATCACCCAGTCACAAGAAAAATGTATGTACAGTGGAGATATTGTCCACTGTATTCACCCACTGACCTGCTATATTCACCATTTTTCTTTCTCATCGCCCATTGACCTACTATACAGAGCTATACAAAAGCAAACAAAGCAAAGCTACAAGAATCACACTAAAAATTCACCCACTGACCTGCTATACAGAGCAAAGCTACAAGAATCACACTCAAAAATCACCAAGATTTGTTCACATGTTCGGAAATAATGGTATACCTTCACCGTTCGGGCTGGAGCTCTGGATCTTGGTGGAGGCAGCGTCGAGCGGCGGAGGGGCGCCGAGCTCTGGATCCGGAGGCGTCGAGCGGCCGAGGGGCGCCGAGCTCGGATCCGGAGGCGCCGCCGGGCAGGAGGCGCGCGCCGGGCCGGAGGCGGCGCCGTTCGGGCCGGAGGTTAAAGGCGGCACGCGGGGGGAAGGCGCCACGTGGCCGAGGGCGGTGGCGCGCGGCTCGGGAGGCGGCGCCGAGTAGCTCGAGGCCGGGGTCGGCGACGGCGACCGGCTGGGATGACGGGGGTGGCGGCGTCGAGCGGGCCCGAGCGGCTGGGAGGCGTAGCTGCAAGCTCCCTTTGTTGTGCCCGTGCAAACTAGGAAAAGTGGAGTGGGAAAACGAGAGGAGAAGAATGTGGAGAGACTGTCCAGGGCAGTTTCACACTCACATATGTAACTTTTGAAACGATTATGTTCCGAAACACTTTGAAGAAACGCCCGTTTGGCTTGGATTCTTTAGTTTTTGCCTAGAAACCGAACTGTTTCTTGCTTGCTTCCAAACGGACTCTAAATCAATACCCTTAATTTGTTCCTTCGATTTCTAATCTTACATTCATCAAGCTTGTAAACAAGGACGGTACGATCGGCTACATCACCGTGCTCGACACGATGTATGTACATGTTGCTATTTGCTCGCGCCGGCGATGGCTTTGCTTGTAGCAAGCTGGTCCAGTTACCCTGAGCCCTGATTTGAGGCGGTGACGAGTTTCTGCACCATCGCAAGTGCTGCCCATGTTCACCATCTATGATATCATGCTTCTCAGCATTGAAATAAAATCAGGGATGAATTCAAAAACATTATTAAAAAAACTAATTAGTAAATAGTTGTTTGGGCTAGCTACGAGAAACTATATTGAGTACGTTAATGATTTTTATGGACCGTAGAAGACCTGCTTATAAGAAATTTGGGCTGCGTCCAGCCTCCTAGCTCGGGACTGGATCCATCCCTGGAAAAAATATTTTATGTTGGTTTATTAATTGGGGGAAGAAGATTTGCGTTTATTTTCTTGATTATGTTGGAAATAGAACAGTTAAAAAGAAAGATCCAAATCTGTATCAATTAAATAAGTCAATTAGGGTCTCAACCGTAGGAATAGAATAATGGCTGAGATTGGCCCAAATCCACCAGATGGAGTTGATGCCAACTATAGGGGATCCGAACCCAAAGGAGAGGGCCTGTACTATGGCCACTAGGCCAGCATGCTTGATGCTTTCCATCTCAGCGGGCTAGGGCGCAATGGCGAAAAAATTGATCTTTAGTATTTCTATTTCAGTTATATTCGGCATCATCTTTATCTTATTTGTAGGCGACATCACTGAAATTGCTAACAGAATGTCACATATACGGAGATAAAAGAGATTGTTTTGACTGAATTGTTGGTAGCACCTTCTGATACCTCAATACATACCAAACATTAGTATTAGGGTAACCCCATGATGTTATGCAAGCTTGCAGACTATGAAATGCTCTCTAAACTAATTGCGTCAGATCACCTGTCAAGGAATCAAAAGAAATACTACACTATAGCTACTAATAGCATAATCTTTTCCAAAAGAAAGTAGTTAGATGACTAAATAATTATAAGTTGTAACTTTTATTAGTGATAAAATAATTTATAAGTAAAACTGTTATGTACGTGTTTTTAAGTTAACTAACAACTATTGTTAGAAAATAAAACATGATAAAAAAATTAAATCAACTCTAAAATTAATATTTAAAATTTAAAATTTAGTTACGGATGATAAGCCGAAGAACCAACAATAAAGTGATCATATCCATCGATTGTTAACCAAAACCAGGGCCGGCCTGTATGTATAAGCTATGGGTGCCACCGTAGCGGGCCTCGAATTATTGAGGGCCTAAAAAATTCGGACCCGTTGGTTCTGGCTCCTGCTGTATAAGCATCAGCGAGGCCTGCTCGTCGCCCACGATTCCACGAGTTCACGAGGACCACCGACCACGACGTTTCTAATTCCATGCAATGTGATCTGATCACGATTTGCTAGGGCCTCCGTCTCTCCCATCGTCGCGAGCGTCGCTTTTGAATCGATCACGAGGGCTGCAGATCGTTGCCGCCTTCGGCCTTGCATGGTTTTGAATCATTGATCTTAATAGTATAATCAATGAGTTCGTATGATGAGTGTTAAAAAGTTATTTAAGATGAAGTAACAGATAAGTATTTATGGTTTTATGTATTTTGTTATTATCTTTAGGATATTATATGACCTTTATGTTGAATATTATATTTTAGTTGATGTGTGCTATAAAATTATATATATATTTATGCATATATATACTAGTAAATATGTTCGTGCATTGTAACGGACGTCATTTTTTTATCATAATTATTTCAAAGTTGAAGTCTCATGTGATTCCAATTTCTATTTTTTTCTTTATGTCTCGCACTGAGACTTATTGTCGTCACATTTGGAATAGCAAACATGCTTGCATGAGTGATTTGAATTTAATTTAATTTAATTTGGATATCAAAGGTGAGATTGTTTTTTCTATTACAAAATACAAACTAAAGCTAGTATGTAAACAACATCATATAAAAAAATCTAATGTGACTAACTCTAACTTTGCACATAACATTGTCACAAATCCAACGAGCATGACCAAATCTACGGTAACATCTAACTATTCCTTTTCATGAGGCAGGGAGGGACGTAGGAGGTCTTTTTTTTTCATCCAAGCCCTCCCTTTTCTTTTTAATAGTGGGAATGCGGGTTAATTTTATAAATACTCAAGGGATTTTCGCAAAATAGCCGGACGGACGAAAATTTTGAATAAAAACAAGACTTGCTTTAGATAGTTATTATAGATAAACGGACAAGTTATTATTAGTTTACCGATATAATTTAGATGTGTGAATGATTTTAATTTTAAGTGGGGGCGGAGAAACCGTTGGGATTAATTTCCTGCGGGAAGACAAGGACGAGAACAAAATTTCCGGTTGCCAACTCGCCATCTCTAGATAGCACTGTATAGAACTGGAGACTGGAGTAAGTCGGGGTACAAATACGGGATTGAGTTTAGGTGCAGTTCCATTTCAGCCTTATTATTTATTTGTTTTACCAAAATTTAATAAAATAACAAACTAAGTATACTTCTATCATAATCACCATAAAAAAATGGTATTTCCAACTGCTCATAAGAACACAATCAAAATTCAGATTTGTTGTGGATTTTGAATGTGGATAGATTACAGAGTTACTAAAATGCATTGTGATGTAGGCGTCAAACGCAATGGGCTCTCGATCCTTTTAGGCCCAATTTTTAAGGCCCAAGCTGTGGATTTCACCTGATTTTTTTTAGACTGCGGGTTAATTTTACAAAAACTCAAGGATTTTTTCAAAATAGCAGGCAGAACAAAATTTTAGATAGAAACATTACTTGTTTTATTTATAAATAGTTATATATATATGGGCTACTGTGTGGCGCGCCGCACCATCCGTGTGGCATGGCCAAATCTCTAATTTGAAAACTCAAATTGAAAATCGAACCGTTCAAATTGTTCTACATATTAATATCGCCTTGTATACCAAATTTTATATTTTTTTTAAATTTTTTTACTAGTTTATCGGTAGGTCAAAGATACAATAAAATAGATACTCCGAAATCGTTGGATTAATGCATCTTTTGACTTTTCGATAAAATAATAAAAAATTCAAAAAATATAAAATTTGGTATACAAGGCGATATTAATATGTAGAACAATTTGAATGGTTCGGATTTTTAATTTGAGCTTTTAAATTAGAGATTCGACCATGTCACACGGAATGAGGCTATGCGGCGCGTCACACAGTAGCCCATCTCTATATATATATATATACATATACATATATATATATATATACACACACACACACACACACACTAGCAATTGTGCCCGTGCGTTGCAACGGATGAAGTCGGGACGTGGCGCGGATGGGAACGGGAGGGAGGGGCGGAGGCGCGGCGCGGGCGTGACGCGGGAGCTTCGAGCAGCGACGGGAGAGAAGGGTGCAGGCGCGGCGCGGGACACGACGCGAATGGGGACGGGAGGGAGGGGCGCAGGGAGGAAGGGACACGGGAGGTATTTTTTCATCCAAGCCCTCTTTTCTTTTTAACATTGGGATTACGGGTTAATTTCGAAAAACTCAAGGGGTTTTTTACAAAATAGCCAGCAAAACAAAATTTTTTGGAAACACTACTTACTTTATAAATATAGCAAAATACACGTGCGTTGCAACGGGACGAAGAAGCAGGCGGAAGGTGAAGGTCTAGGCGATGATGCGGGAGCTTCGAGCAGCGACGGGAGGGAGGGGCGTAGGCGCGGCGCGGATGGGACGGAAGAGAGGGACGCAGGAGGTCTTTTTTCATCCAAGTCTTTCATTTTTTGATCGGGTTAATTTTATAAACACTCAAGAGGTTTTCGTAAAATAACCTATTTTTCTTCTTTAACTGGTTATTTTAAATAGCCAGGCGGACTGTGGGTTAATTTCAGAAAAACTCAAGGGTTTTTTTGTAAAATAGCCAGGCAAAACAAAATTTGGAGGAAAACACTACTTGCTTTATAAATAGGTATATATATATACACATACACTAGCAAAATACCCATGCATTGCAACGGGACAAGGATGTAGGGAGGGAAGCGGCGGAGGGTGAAGGTCCAGCGAGGCGCGGGTGCTTCGAGCGGCGACGGGAGAAAGGGAATATAGATGTGCTCTCGTGGCGCGCGCGCACACCCCATCCCGTGTGCCATGGCCAAATCTCTAATTTGAAAACTCAAATTGAAAATCCGAACCATTCAAATTGTTCTACATATTAATATCGCTTGTATACCAAATTTTATATTTTTTAAATTTTTTTACTATTTTATCGTAGGTCAAAGATACAATAAAATAGATACTCCGAAATCGTTGGATTAATGCATCTTTTGACTTTTCGATAAAATAATAAAAAAATTCAAAAATATAAAATTTGGTATACAAGGCGATATTAATACGTAGAACAATTTGAATGGTTCGGATTTTTAATTTGAGCTTTTAAATTAGAGATTCGACCATGCCACACGGGATGAGGCTATGTGGCGCGTCACACAATAGCCCATCTCTATTTTATATATATATATATATATATATATATATATATATATATATATATATATATATATATATATATATATATATATATATATAGACACACACTAGCAAAATACCCATGCATTGCAATGGGACAAGGATGTAGGGAGGGAAGGATGCGGAGGGTGAAGGTCCAGGCGAGGCGAGGGTGCTTCGAGCGGCGACGGGAGAAAGGGGCGCAGGCGTGACGCAGATTGGGACGGAAGAGAGAAACGCAGGAGGTCTTTTTTCATCCAAGTTATCCCTTTCTTTTTAGCATTGGGACTGTGAGTTAATTTTATAAATACTCGGGGTTTTCGTAAAATAACTCCTTTTTTCTTCTTTAACTGGGTTTTTTTAAATAGTCACGCAGATCGCGGTTAATATCGGAAAAACTCGAGGGGTTTTCTGAAAATAGCCATGCAAAACAAAATTTGGATGAAAACACTACTTACTTGCTTTATAGATAGTTATATTTATATATATATATATATAGATGGGCTCTGTGTGTGCGCGCCAGCCATCCGTGGGCGTGGAATCTCAATTTGAAAACTCAAATTGAAAATCGAACCGTTCAAATTGTTATACATATTAATATTGCCTTGTATACCAAATTTTACATTTTTTGAATTTTTTACTATTTTATCGATAGGTCAAAATGCAATAATCCAACGATTTCTGAGTATCTATTTTATTGTGTTTTTGACCTATCGATAAAATAGTAAAAATTTAAAAAATATAAAATTTGGTATACAGGCAATATTAATATATAGAACAATTTGAACGGTTCGGATTTTTAATTGAGTTTTCAAATTGAGATTCGCCACGCTACACGGATGAGACGCTGCAGACGCCACATAGACTATATATATATATATATATATATATATATATATATATATATATATATATACCTCGGTTAGATTTTTGTATAAGGTTACCTTACGGGCCACTAAAACTAAGGACCGGCCCTGACCAAAACCATAATATATCCCATCCCACTAGCTTCATTTTCAAACCGAGTGATGTCGGCTTAACTTACATTAATTATTTTTAACATGTTCATCATAGTTTCACCGATTGCGACGGCGAAACCGATCAATGAGTTGTCTGTTCCTGGTCGTTTTGGTTCTTTTTATTCTCTCCAAACCTATTGTTGAAATTAGCGATCGATGTGGCCCAGATTATTAGTATTTAAAAAGATTCTAGACTTTACATGAATCGAATGGGTCAGCAGGTGCGGTCCAATTCAACATTCAACCGATGTGCATCTCGCCATCGATCGAAATCACGTCAGCCACATAATTTAATATAGTACAAATTATCATCCTCGAGTACGTAATTAGTAGCCTTAAATTAATCCAACCTTAAAAAAGATGGAGAAACACAATCATTCGAGCATAGCTAGTACGGACTACCACTGATCTTTTAGGAACAGACGAACAGCAGAACATCACAGCTCATGGTATCTTATCTTCTGAAATTATAAATTGCTGATGATCATGTCTGAATTCTAATCGAACCCCGTATCTTCTCAGAATTCTAAGCTCTTGTTGCTGCAGAGGTTAACCAATGATTGATTGTCGGTTCGGAGTGCACGCCTGTATTCACATGATCAGTGATGAATTTAAAAATATTTTATTAAAAAACTAATATCATCTTATTTTATCTTCACTTTTTTTCTTACAACAGATAAAAATCTAAAAATTAATGAGGTAAGAGGGCTTCGCTGTTTTGATAAGGGTAGAGGGACTATCCACCGTTAGATCCGCCACTTTGGTTGCTCAAAACGCTCCTAACCGACAACAAATTCAGGGATTAAAATCATCCGAAGTAATTTTACCTTTTTGACATGTGGGCCCTAACAAGCCTAGCATGTCACCCAGGACATTCCTCTGAATTGACGTCGAAATATATTTCAATCTCAAATTCAGACCAGTCCAACGTGACAGTGATGTTTGTTTAGGGCGAAAGATATCAAAGATATCTTTGTTTGAAATATTAGAATTTTTCATACACCCTGAAAAAATAAAAGTTTTTTTACTCATTGTATGTGTTGAAAATACCAGTATTACGAAATTTCTATGGAACTTTTCGTTCCAAACAGGATGTACGCAGTTAGGGTCTGTTTGGGATTGCTCCGCTCTCTGTTTTTTACTCTGCTCCATATATTTTAGCCAAACGGGTTCAGCTTCACACACACAGCTCCAGAAAAAATGAGGAGTTATGAGAGCACCTAAAGAGGTACTTCACAAACTACCTGTGAAGCTGCTTCACGATGGAGTTTGTGAAGCAGAGTTCATGGAGCAGTTCAAACATGTCCTTACACACTAATACAGTAGTTATCACCGCGTCCGCGTCCAAATAACAAGGCAAGCCAAAGTCTACCAGAGAGGACTTTGAGTGGAGCAACTCCACCGGCCGGTTGACCGGCGATTTTGACCGAGTAAAACAGAGAGAATTTTTTTATATGCTATTATTTTCTTCTTACTGAAATTTCACAAGTCGGATTGATTGCTACAGTTCAACTGCATAGCAATCAAAATCACCTCAATTTCTTGATAATTCTAAATTCATTTTTCAGCCCATGGTGAGTTGCGTAGGAAAGCAAAGGCAGTGCTTCGATAGTTCATATCTAAATTCTCAATCAATCCTAATAAGCTTTTTCTTGATGTCACCACCCAACTAGGCATAAAAGAACGTTTCACCAAATCAATTTTTTGCAATTAAGTATGATTACAAGACGGTGCCGGTTTTGGATGGCGACTTGTTTGTATCAATCTGATAAAAAATTAATGCGCCATGATGGGTTTAGTCAATCTGTGGTTTAGTTCATGATGCCGTAAGCCAAGGCCATATCTTTGATGTTTAATTCGGTAGTGAATTTTTGTTTTACATCTTCTATGACGATTTTGTTCACTGATAAAAATTGCTTTGGTTTTTTTTCAATGTAACCATGTTATGACGTGTGTCTTTTTATGATTGGACAATTCAATTAAGTATGGATAAATTAAGCTTTTCTTGAAATATAAAACTATTGAGATCATGTCCAAATCTCAACCAATCCTAATAAAATTATCTTGATCTCACTACTTGTTCCTTTTGCAATTAAGTATCAACAAAATCAATATTACACATTGTAAAAGGAAACTAGTATAGACAATATTCTATTTTTGGAGAAATCGTTGTTTAAGAAGTGTAATACCCATAATCCGTTTGTCCTTAAGCGGCTTAGAACGCGTGCCCAGTAATCATCCCCCTACAATCGTGACATTGTTATACTATACTAATATACAACTATACAAGAATTATGAAATTGAAAAGAATTTAAGTATATTATAGAAAATTATTTTTACGTTTATAACAAGATTTAATCCAAACTTCATACAATTCCAAATATCCTTCTAAACAACAAATATTTTAGAGTATATTGAAAAGGATGATTTGTCCATGGATGAACATAGAACCCCATACTAATTTACAGAACATAAAAAATTCTTTCAACAACAATTAATTAAAGAACTACAAGCCAACCGTACACGATTTACACATTAAACACAAAGTCTTTTCTCTTTGCCCTTTCTCTCCGGGAAGCTTCCATCCAAATTATTTACAGGAATTATATTATTTTATCCCTCCGAGGCCGCTGCCCACAGAAAATCCAACCCACTCACCCCATGTGAAAAAGAAAAAGACGAAAACACCCAAACCGCCCTGTCACCGTCACCATCCACGTCCCTAACCCACTCGGACCCACACGTCAGCCACAGACACTGACAATCCGGCCCCACCCCACATGCCTCGGCTATTAAACACGCAGCCCCTCCTCCCCCACCGCGCAGGCAAGGCAAGAACAAACCCACCGCGGCAATCAATCGCACGGGATATTTCCCAATCCGCGCAACCAAGAAAGGTAATCCACAGCACGAGACCTCGACGATCTTTGATCTCCGTGAGCTTTGTTTTTTTCCAGATCAAGATCAACAAGTGGTTGTGAACTTGCGAGGAGGCTAAAGGTGTTGCCTTTTGGGGGGTTTTGTGTTGTGTGTGCAGTGATCGGAGGAGGATGAGTGCTATGGCCATGGCGGTGTCGTCGTCGTCGTCGTCGCTGAATCCGAACGCGGCGCCGTTCATCCCGGCGGCGTTCAGGCGGGTGGAGGACTTCTCGCCGGAGTGGTGGGAGCTCGTCAAGACCACAGCGTGGTTCCGCGACCACTGGTTCAGGCAGCACCAGATGTACGAGGACGCCGCGGAGGAGCACCAGATGTACGACGACGTCGCCGCCCTCCTCCCCGACGACTCGCTCGACCTCCTCGACATGGTCGACACCGACGACCTCTTCTACACCCCCGACCCGCCCCTCCACCACCACAAGGCGGTGGCGCCCGGGCTCGACGCCGACGTGCTCAGGTCGCTCAGCCTCAACTCGCCGAGGCTGGGCGGCGCCGGGATGATGAGGGAGCAGAAGCTGCCGAGGCACAGCGAGAAGCCGGCCCAGTTCGTCGGCGCCAAGGGCGGCGCCGCCCGCCACGTCATCCACCAGCCTCGCTAGAGCCAGCTCTAGCCCATGGGTGAGTGGTGATGCTGCTGCTGCTGTCTAGTGTAACCTTGGAGTTCAGAGTTTAGTCTCTGCTTTTCTTTTCTCTTCTGTGTATAAAACTGAAAAAAGGGGGAAAATTTGCAGCTTTCTGGTGCTGCATCCCTTGTAGTAGTAAGCAGCTTCTGTTCAGTTCAGGTGCATCATCTAAAATGTCTTAGAAAAAGCAAAAATAGAGAGTGATGTAGAATCATGTGTATTGCCACCCTTGTTAATGTTGGATATAATTAAGATGGCAAGCAGTCTAATGTTTAGAATCGTTCAACCCCTTGCTCTCTTCAGAATTTGGTAGTAACATGTTCTTTTGTTGTCTGTGTTTTGTTGGATCTTGAAAGTTGGTGGTTGTTTTGTCAATTGTCATCATTTGCGATGATGGTGATTTCGCTTCGGAATTATTACTGGTGTCATCTTATCAGTAGCTTAAATGGAAGTGACTGATCAAGAAAGATGATGCATTTGGTTTCTCTAGCTATTGAAAAGGAGGTGGAGGTGTGAAGAAGCCTCTGAAAGACACCGGCGTGGAATTGTGACAAATTAAGACTGAAATCGCCATCCAATTGGTGATTCAGTTACTTGGAATTGTGACAAATTGGGACTGAAATCGCCATCGAGCTGGTGATTCAGTAAATTTAGAAAATGAAAGCAACGTAAGTACCATTCATGGAGCAATATCTACTCACAGGTAAATGCTACTCGCAGAAACAGCATTAAGTTCAGATTGATTTCTGCAGCCTGATGTTACGGTTGCAGAGATGTTCATTGATACACGTTAATAGGTACTACTAGCTGATTTGTTCTTGAGGTTGGTTTCAATTTCAGGGCTCTCTCAAGTCTCAACTCCCAACATATCAAAAAAAATAGAAGTCTCAACTCCCAGTTGAAGAGTTTGCATGATTAGCATGCCAGCTTTGCACAAACAGGCATACAGCTAGGTCATGTCAAACAGTCATTAAATTATTGGAGAACTTAATATGCAATGCAAGATAAGACATATGGTTTCTAAAATAAACATGAAAGCAAATTGTATCGTGCAAAAGAGTGTCTTGATTTAGGTAGGTAGCAAATTATGAAAGGCCGTGTTGATTCAGAAGTCAAGTCTCTGAAACATGGTAAGGAGAAGAACATGAATTCAGAAGTAATTGGTCAAAACTCAAAAGTAACAGTAGGGAGAAGAACATGAATGAAGTAATTGGTCAAAGTGATAGCAGGGAGAAGAACATGACTCCAGAAGTAAGTGGTCAAGGTGATAGTGGTGGGCTGTATGAATTCAGAAGTAACTTGGTCAAATATACTTTGAATGATAATATATTTGCGATTTGACTGGTTGACAATACCACAAAGAAACAAGGATTTGGATTGGGATGAGGGAATAATGCTTTGCAGAAACACCCCTATACTTTTTATGTTGTATTTCTTTGGAAGACGAGGCCTTTTTCGAAAACAACACAACTAGGTGTCATGTGGTGGGAGGGCCTATGCGAGATTCCGTACATTTACGAGTAGCCTTTTGCAAAGTAGCCAACCATGTGTAAATCTCTTCAATGAGAAAAATATGTTATGATTCCGTACATATATGAGTTTTTTTTTTTTGCAAAATAACCAACCACGTGTTAATCTCTTTAAGGAGAAAAAAATTGTGTAATCTGAAAAAATCAAAATAGGAAATAGGAGCAGCTGTTATCAGCTTGGGATTTAACACCGCAATAACATGACCAATAGTTTTTTGGGGCTAACGAGCAATACCATCTCATGCTTACTTTAATGGTCATTAACAAGATGACATCTGCATTTTACAAAACCTCAACAATGGCCCGAACAAAAATCCCCCACTATTTGATCAAGCATTATAAATAAACGCAGGAAACCAGGCACTTGACACAAGATTGTCAGTTACACGGCAGCTACATTAACCGGGCGATATAGTTAGTATATATCTTGCTGTTCGAGCAATAAGAGGAACCGCTAATCAACTCCGTAGCAATACCCCAAACTTATACTTGTTTGTAGAACAGGACATATGCTTGGTCATGCAAGACCTTGTTCAAACTGACAGGTGTGACGTTGTCATCGTCAAAGTGAAGCCACTCCCCGCTGGCAGACTTTGCATCCGCAGTGTAATGGCCCCTGGACGGGTTTTTCCCAAGATGCGTGATGGTTGCAACAAGCTCATATCTTCTACTCTGCATGTGATGAAATCAAGTTGTTAGGCTCCATTCTAACTATTTGAAGAAGCGTCAATTTGTCTCAAATGCACTAACATATTGGACACTAAGAAATGATCGTGATTCCATAATGGGGGCATAAACTTGGGTGTAACATGCTCAAAGATAAGCCTACTGCATATGCCATAACACAACAAATGGATAACCAAGACATGTTGCCTCTGTAAGAGGAAAATGGAGGGATGAAACCAATGAAAGATAGCTCAAAATTTTGGGAGGAAATGTATAAAACCATATCCGGCAAACTATCACCTCTGATGATGGCGAACTCAGCAGATCACGACTAAGAACCAGCTCAAGAGGGAAGTGAATTGGCTTGAAGAGTTTCGTACAGCCATGACTTCCATAACTAAACCTCTTGAGGTGCAGTATCATTATCTTTGAAAGTGAGTGTATCTTCACTGATTTTCTAGCCGTCACCAACCCAGCCTGCAAGATCAAGTTTGACATGTTGTAATTTTAACTCGTTGCAAGAAATAACAGTTGCATCTTTCATATGAAAGAAGAACGCACCAAATATAGTGGTACCACAAGGGGAAGTACAATTCAACAACATAGCTTACTAAATAGCAGCTTTAACAGAATATTAACATTAAAAAAAGGCAGGCTTCATAACTAGTTTACTGAGTAAAAATGCAGTAGATGTGATTGATGTCCATGTTACTGCAAAATGAACTGTCAATTGCATGTAAGAAAATCAATACAATATATACAACTAACAAACCATTTGAGTGGTGACATATAATAATTATAATAAGTCAAATAATACAGAAAATTTCAACAAGCTACCTTTCCAGCAGCTGTTCTATATCCTTCCAAAGATTCAGGAGCAGCAAACAGACGAAGGGCATCATCAAGTTTCTGAACAGCATCTGGGAATATGTCAAGATGGATCAGCCGAAAAGGCTGAACGGTGACCGACGCTTTGTTGCCTGCAGATAAAAGAATAACCCATCAGTCTGCACTTGCCAAGCAAAGCAGAGCAAATGACTGACAATTTGACCTACTCAAACACAGTTTTCACCTTGAGTCTATGACTAAAGGTTTGCCAATCATGAGTTCATGATCAGTGGGGGACGTATTTGCAAAAGGTATGTTGAGTTACATGATTCATGTAGGAGTGGTATTCAGTAATAGTGTAAGGGTGTGATTTGACATGTTATTAAAACTAGAAGAATGTCAATGAAGTAAACCTTCCAGGTATCAAATAAGGACAGTAACCCATGATTCTGGTAATAATGCCAAATGACTTCTTAAGGAGAAATGAATAGTACAACAGTTTTTTTAAGTTAATCTCAAATATAAGCATATACACTATTTCCCTGACGACATTCTTGCATGCTTAGGAACATCATTTATAGAATTACATGGTACAAGCAAATGTTGAGTTGATAGATATACCATAACAGTAATGACATGGAAAGCAAGGACATCAAAATTTCCAAAACAGTGCACTTTTTCTGTGCACAAGAAAACTTTACCAGTAGCTTTCACACAGCTTTGTAGCTGGCCTCCAAAAATAGCAGTTAACTCAGAGGGAACAAAACTCTGAGTCCTCATTATTGCAGATTTATTCTTCTTTCCAACAGTCTCCCAAGCATCATCGTCATCTGATGAAACAATCATACCCTCCTTTGAATTTGAGCCATTGCCATTAAGCTTCACTAGTTCATCATGCATTCTATCCATGGCAAAACTTAAGAATTCTTGAGCATCTTCCTGCCTGCATAAGTGCATAGCATCATAAACGGAAACAAGGATAGCTTACTGCAAATTGAGGTGAACAGTTAAAACTGGACATTTACAGCAACACAAAGTGGATAGAGAATAGCATGAACAATGTCCCAACGATATGTGATGCAGCAAACTACTTTGTTTGAATGAACTTCATATTTAAGATGGCATATATCCTAAATTTCATAGTGATACACAAGCAAAGCCTCGAGCAGAGGGTTCAAAAAATTAAGAAATAGGATATAGTCAGGGGTTCAAAAGCATCGTGCAATCATGCTTGTAAGCACCGAGTCATTGGCTTTAACTTAATAAGCTCAATACGGCTCTCTAAGAAAGAATGAACAAAATATATGATAGTACTAGAAGGATCAGCTAAACACCAGACTATAAACTGCCATCCATGGCTTGCTGGACTAAAGATGTTCAAGAAAATGCCAAAAAGTCATTGATATCTACGATTTGCACCGACAAGAACCAAACATCAAATTATCAGCATTAACATCTAGATGAGTAACTTTCGCAAAAGTAAAACTAATATAGTTAAAAAAATGCAATAGTCTTTTACCTTGGCCTAGAAGATGTTCCAGCTGGCACATCTGGAGTAAAATTTCTCAGAACTGTGTCAAACATTGAGGGAATAATTGATTTTGAAGCTATTGTAGCAAACTTCTCGTCTTTCTTAACATTTGAATCATCGAGCACGTCAAATTGAGAGATGAACTGAACAAACGCATTCAGTGTTGGGTACCCAGCCTAAAATGCAACAAGTAGTCAGAAAATTAGCCTGAAATAAGCGGGGTAGAACATCAAGCTTAATTATTTAAATAGCAACACCTTAGGTACATTCTGGTTCCTCAAGTCCTGTAAAAGCTGAACAAAAGGCCAGCATGAGAGCAATGCCTGCAAGGACGCATTCAGGAAGCATATATTTCCTGTATTCTTCAAACCATGAGGAAGCAAGGGCTTGTTCCAAAAGTTCTTTTTATTTAAACCTGTCACAAGCTCATCCACTGGAGCTGCAGTAATAGGTGTATCAACAATTGGCCCTCCATTTTCAGTTATTTGTGGGACTAAACTGCTGCTTTGATTGCGTTCGCTCCCATCATGGCCCACCTCTGGCACTGAAAGTGGTGCTGAGCTGCTGACATTTTTGGCAGGAACACTTGAGGGAACTGCAGCTCCAGCCTTCTGATTATTCTCAATGACTCCATTGTTAGGAGAAACATTGGCATTGGCAGTGGGAAATCCATTGAATAGCACTGGCTTGCCATTTGGTAAGGTAGGAGTTACAGTTTCCTTTTTGTTGTTGCATGCATTATCCTTTGTAATGATTTTGTTCTGGCCATCAGTTAATTTTGCAGGATAAACAGCACCTTGAGTAATAGAATTTGATGCTTTTGGTAAACTTAAAGCTGAGAAATTCAGTGACCCAAACTGGATCTCAGAAAGTTCCCGTGTGTTATTTGCATTAGGCTGCCACAACTTGGTTTCGGCCTCTGTGAAGCTCCCAAATATAAGGATCTGCACAACAGAAGCAACTATATGATGAGAAAAATCAGAACCACAGGACCATAACTTGTGGGGCGTCCAAACAACTATTATTAAATCAAAATATGAAGCTAACAGTGAAGGAGCTGCATTGGCTCAAGGGAATGCTTGGTTCCACTTCATATTTTGAACTAGCACCTTCCTCACACGTACTCCATATTACTTCAAAGCAAACAGCTTATGCACTAATCGGCCACAAAACCCCTAAACGAGTGAGTAGCATACTTATTGCGTTAATCTAGTGCCACATGTATGATGATTCAGACATACTTTGAAGCATCACAATACCGCCCCAAAACAACACTAATTCACTCGCATCCAAAAACATTAACGCAATTACCCAGTTAAGTAGCCCAGTGTCGATGCGCGTGAGAGCAGATGGGGGGCATCACAATACCTGATCGTCGTTGCCGCCGCTCATCTCGCCTAATGAAGCGGGGAAGACAACGGGGTCCGTGCGCTCTGCGACCGGGGGGGCAGGCGGCGGGTGGGCGACATCAAAGGCGGCGGCGGCGCGCGGCGGCGCCGGGGCTCGGCCGCACTGCCGACCGCGGGGGGCCGGCGGCGGAGCGCTACCGAGAGGTAGAAAGGTCGGCTGGACCCCGGGCCCGACCCCGGCGGCGGCGGCGGCGGCGGGGGCGTGCGGCGGCGAGGCGTAGGGTTTGGAATCGGGGTGGGTTTGGGTTTGGGTTTGGAGTGGTGGTGGTGTGAGGAGGAGGAGACCGGGGTTGGGGCCTTGAGACGAGGAAGCCGGCGAGTGAGATTAGCCTTGGCCATCGTCTAGGTATACCGTTCGTGCGTTGCGTGCGTGCGCGTGTGCGTGGGGTGGGTAGGGTTCTCGTGGGCTGGGCTTCTTGTATCGTGGGCTGGGCTGTAACGGTTGGGAAACGGGCTCGGAAACAGAGTCCAGTAGCGTTTGTGCTTCACGGCCTGGAAAATCGAGTCCAGTAGCGTTCGGCCTGTTACCATCATATTCGATTCGGTATGTTTGTGCTACTGCTAGTAGAGATAAACAGTGCTTATTAATGTGTTCTCTTTATTGTTAAATTGGATAACATAGAAGCATCCTGAAGAGTCATTTACATACAAATCATTTTCTGTAACTTTTCATTCTTCCTATATCTCATACGTATTCTAGAGAATCATTTTTGTTTTTTATTTTAGACTAGCGAAAAATCCGAAATAGAAAATGGTTATATTTGAATGACCATTTAGAAAAGCTGTTGAAGGATAGTTTCTCATTAAAATTTATATTTCTAGTATTTAAAAAAATATGAAGAGTCTATTGAAGAGCTATAAAAAGGAGAGAAAAGAGAAAGATGGTTGTTATGCATGATAACGGCCCAAAGTTGATTCTCATTATTTATTAAAGGAAATTTTGTTGCATGGGGATGGATAAAAAAGAAAAATAATAAAAAATTATTTATGTACATTAATGATTAAGATGTTTTGTTGTCTCAATTATTCCAGAAGGATAGCCTCTAAGTATGTATTAACTAAAAATTCATAAATTCATATCAGACTCAAGGCTTCATCGGATTATAAGATTTTCAAGGATTCTGTTCTTTAGAATTTTTTTGGGTTTTCTCCATGTTGTTTGGAAAATAAGACCGCAATCACATGCCCGTGATGGACGAAGGCAAAACAGAGCATACTGTTCCTGCACGCATGACTCCACTACTGTATACGTGTGTAGGCACTGTGGTCTCTCCTTGCTATATAAAAGAAGGATCAATGCCATCGAAAACTTAGACAAGCAAAACTCATGCTATAGCATAAAAAAGATGATACCAAGAACACATTGTAAGCCTCATCACGAAGCTAATATTACAGAAATTGGGTATTACGCTCTCGAACGACACCTGAACCTATATATATCGTTTGTCCCTTGTTAGTTCACGTGATCCACACACAAACTCACCCACTTGCATCCTGGTCGAATCCTAAGAGATATCTTACCTTTCTGTTAGAGGAGCTTGTGTTCCGACATTATGTATCCAATAAAACCCTGCATTCTAAATCTTTTAACACATGTTTATTTCTATCATGCTGAGAGAGAATGGAAGTTTCGTAGGACACTTAGAGCATCTCCAAGAGAAGCTCTAAAAGGTTTCCTAAACCTGTTTTTGAGATTTTATTAGAAAAATTTGTTCCAACAGAGTCTTTATATAGATCTCCATAAAAAAAGGTTCTCAAAAATTGCTTTTTTATTCTCAAAACTGAGAAGAGTTGATCCATTCTCAAAAATCGTTTTTTCGTTTTCATGCGCGTGCAAATCCACTCTAAAATTTCAGTTGTGTCTTGTTCTATCAAAATATAGCAATTCGTACTTTTATTTCTACAAGACAATTTGTATTTTTTCGGTGGTTCATTAGCTCGCACTAGCATAAAAAATGGAAATGGAATAGTCTCAATAGCTTATGTGCTTGAGAAATTTTCACATTTCGCACAATCGGGTGTCACTTAACATGCTAAAATTTCATCCGAAAATTTTTAATCTGTTTGTGTGACCCAGTTAGTTAGCAAATAGGGAAGCTCCTGCAGAGAATCACGTACAATTTTGATTTCATGCTCTAAATATTTAGAGGATTTCCTATATACTTTTTTTGGGAACCATATTACGAGATCCTGTTGGAGATGCTCTTAATCTCTCATTATTTGTTTGTTGGATTGTCAGTTGCAACCAAAATTTAAATTTTAAAGCTTAAATTTTGATTTTTTTTTTAATGTTTATTTAAGCTTATTTTCCAACATTGAATTTAAACCGCTAAGAACAGAGACAAAAAGTTTTAACAAAAATAATTATTTTTGTTACTTTGTTTATTTCTCAAGGGCTTATCAAATATCAACCCCTATGTCGACCGATCAGTTGTGTTTCCGCAGTCCCTAAAACCACCGGATCTGAAATCTAAGGCTCAGATCAGCTCAGCACGGTACCAATGCCAATGCAGGGCAAGGGCATTTGCAACTGAGGAAGATTTGCACCGTTAGATAACAACTAGACGGCCCAGATCCCGTGCGCTGATCACTTCGATTCCACGCAAGATTCCTCATGCTACGCGAGCCCTTCCAGTGGCCGCCGAACACGTGACCCCAGCCAATGAGAGCCTGCCACGTCACAACACGGCCGCGGCTATAAAAATCCCCGACCTCCCCGACGGCCCGGGCGCCATCGCCGGCGACAAACCCCGCCTCCGCCGCACCAACCGACTCGCCGGAGACACTCTGCCGAAACCCGAGCACTCCCTCCCAGTCTCCCATGGAAGCCCGCCGCAGGCCCGCGGCAGCGGCGGCGGGGGCGGGGGCACCCGCTGATGCGCAGCCGCGGCCGCGCCCGGCTGCTGCTGTGGCGGCGGCGGAGGCCGCGGATGCTGAGCTGGTCCTCCGGCCGCCGAACCTGCGCATCGTCGCCGCGGCAATGGTGGCCTTCCTCGCGCCCTTCTCGTACCTCGCGTTCGTGCACTACCAGCTGGACGCCGCCCTGCGGCGATCCATCCTCATCTGCGGGGCCATGAGCCTGGGCGGCTTCCTCGTCGTGCTCCGCCTCATCCCCGTCGCCGCCCGCTACCTCCTCCGTCGCGGGATGTGGGGGAAGGACATCAACAAGCGCGGCTTGCCCATGGGCGAGATCAGAGTGTGAGTCACATCACCAGTTACGAACTTACGATTTTAGGTGCAATGTTGCAAATGCGATTTCAGTAGATTAGATTTAACCGGATTTGAGCGTTTAGGCGTCAGGATTTAAGTGTCATTGTTGGTGATCTACTATTGGAAGCATCAGGGACCAGAATTTTGACTTAGGTATTACATAGATTGTTATTCTCGCTGTACCGAGGAACTGTTACTACTAGAAGTGATTTAGCTCAATTGGAGTCGATGCATTGGATTTGGGTGGGGTGGGGGGTTGGGGAGGCGCCGTTATAAGCCATAATTAGAGAGGGAACGCTACCTTGATTTGTCCAGTTCTAGCTGGCTGTTTTGCATCATTGCATGACAGTTCAAGTTACCCCTGTTTCCTTTTCAAAAGAAATGTCAGCTCAAGTTGGAATTTCCATGAGCAATAGGTCTGTATTTTGTTAACTGTTGTCGTGGAAGCTGACCTGTCCTGCATACTCCGTACTTCCTATAATTGTTGATATTGGAAACACACCCATCTTGCATGCTCTGTACGTGTAATAGTTTATTTCTTTTCGCTCAATGTTGTGTTATAGGATTGCGAGCTACTAATTGGTTAGTACGGAATTCGGAAAGTGTTAGCATGACTTAGTGTTCTTTGGGAATTTGAAACATGTGTCAGCAGTATTTAGTGCACTTTGGAAGATAATCTCATTTGTGTTGCAGAATAAATTGCTCTATTGCAAACAGATATAGCTTAGTTGTAAAGTCTTAAATTGCGTTGTCTGGTTTCACCAATGTACTGAAGAACAACATAGTTCAGATTTTGTGTGTTCTAACTATTTTTCCTTATCTTCTGGACCCATCATAGGATTACATTTCTAAGGGATGTTATGTAAATCATTTCCTTTATGTTGCATCTCGACATGTAGAGTTGATTCAACATCTCGTTTTTGTTTAACTACTTGTTTAGTGTAAACTGAACTGATACATTGGAGTTCATCAATCACTCCTATTTCAGCCAACAGTTCCTTCTTTTTTTCTTCTTGGCAAAAGTTCTTGATTCTCTGAAATACATGTCGCTCAAAAAAAGTACACAAAAGTTGTTTTAAGGAAGGTTATGAGTTGTGACTACCTACTTTGGGCCATGTTACTGACTCATGCAGTGCATACATATGCTTCAAGGTTTTCAAAATTTCAGCAGGAGACACTTTTAACATGGTCATGAAGTATAGCGGTAGGATTTTAGAAAATTGTGTGCACACCTCTAGAGTTGTACTGAGCATATAAGAGGAAATTGTAAGATATGAAAATTACCCACTATATGCTATTTGTTCGAAATATTTAGGAGTTTTAGCAGGATTCACTGGAGATACAAAGCAGATAGTTTTCATTCTTGCTTGTTTAAGCATTTTACTCCCTTTGCAGGCCTGAGGCACTTGGCATTGTTGTTGGGATTGTCTACTTGGTCATTGCTATTCTATTTCAACATTTCAACTTCACAGCAGACTCCATGGTATATTGACTAGAAATTACTAAAATTGGTGTTCATGAACCATGCTTTGTGACCTGAAAACATGTGTTACAATTACTGTTGCTGAATTCCTTGTTGCAGTGGCTTGTTGAATATAATGCGGCACTAGCATCAGTCTGCTTTATGGTACTTCTTGGATTTATGGATGATGTTCTTGATGTTCCATGGAGAGTGTATGTTGTTTTTCATAATGCCTTTCAGTTTACTTCAAAGTGATATACTATTATCTTCTCTTTTATGATAAAATTATTTTGGAATGGTTTATGTTCAACAGGAAACTGCTGTTGCCCACAATTGCAGCACTTCCTTTGTTGATGGCATATGCTGGTGGTACTTCCATCAGCATTCCAAAGCCTTTAACATCTTATGTTGGAGTAGCTGTTCTGGAATTAGGTATGTCGATAAGTCCAAAATTAGCTAATTTTGTGATGATGAATATTTATCAGTTGCTCAATATTTTTAAGTCTGGTTGTAGCACTGATGATCTTTGTTGGAAGGTGGGGATCACTGATACTTTCCTTAAAGTAATTGGGGAAATTTCATCAAATTTCACTTTAACTTTTTTGTATGCACTGATGCGGTTACTAGACACTATCTCTTAATTACGACTATATCATTTAGAATGGGAACTTTACGACTATATCATTTCACTTTAACCTTTTTGTATGCACTGATTATCAGTGACATGTGTTTTAGTACCACACTACTGACTAGTATTTTGATATGAGAACCTATGCAACGATTAGTAAGTATGGTCTGCTGGCGCTGTTTTACTTTTTTCCTTTGGCCAGGCTCCTCTATAATAACTGAGCTTTTCCAGTCTCCCAGTGTTATAAACTGATAAGTAGGTCTGTCCCTCAGGTCAGTGGCAGTAGACTCTTATAAAATTTTAAATAAAGACTTCTATTGGAAAGTGGGACTCGGTGAAACATTGGGCCTAATAGGTACTCTGGTCAACATGTGTGATTGTTTACTTCATAGGGGACTTAGCTTCATCCACTTATGATCCCATATATCACTTAGATCTGTAAGAGGCTTGCAAACTAGTACAGGGGATGTTATTGTATTGATCCTACATTTTTGTAATAGCACTATTAATCCTTGTTGACAACTTTTTTTTTGCTTTATATGTGAATGCTGACTGCTAACATGCTAGATGATCATCTGCCTTCAGTACTCATTCCAGTGAATTACTTCAAATGTTTCTTCCACAAGTGACCTAAATCTGTTGAAAAATAAAGTGAATGAAAGAACGGATGTTTGAGCAAGCATGTCTGTGATATACTTTTGCATGTTGCTTATTTGCTTCTGTATGCAAGTTTCAATCTAAATTTAACTCTATAGATGAACCTTAATTCTATTATCACTAGCAAATAGCTATACAATGCACTGACCTCGCATTGTCTTCCATATGCAGGTTCTCTGTACAAGCTCTTTATGCTCCTACTAGCAGTCTTTTGTACAAATTCGATCAATATACATGCTGGCCTGAATGGTCTTGAAGTTGGCCAGACAGTTATTATATCTGCTGCGGTATGAACAAAATATATGTCAACGAGAATTTCATAACCCAAATTCTATTTGTCTACTGATGTTGTGTAACATGTTTTAGGTTTTGATACATAATGTAATGCGCATAGGATCTTCTACGGACATTGAAGCGCGGCAAGCCCATGCATTCTCTATTTATCTTGTCCTGCCTTTCTTGACCACTTCACTAGCTTTGCTCGCATTTAACTGGTAAGGACAATGAAAAACATGTACATCGATTTAAAGATTTTTTTTGCTTTGTTTCAGAAAGGATGACTTTGTATGTGTGTGTATCAGGTATCCTTCGTCTGTGTTCGTTGGTGATACCTACACCTATTTTGCTGGAATGGCTTTGGCTGTGGTGGGTATTTTGGGTCATTTCAGGTAAGCATCCTTAGCTATCTCCTACATGTTCTGTTATATCTATGAATAAAGAAGACAAGAAACACTTAGCGAGCTTGATGTGGATTTGGTTGTTTGTGATATGGAATGATATGCGAGTAACGGTCTACATTCTGTAGTGAAGTGAAGTCTTTCCCCGTGCACTTTCTCACCTTTCTCTCGCCTCTTCTGCCACATATACATTAGTAAAGCATGTAAATAGGGATGTTTTTTGGGGGATGGTCATCTTGGTAGAGTACAGCCAGCAGACTTTTGGTTGGATTTAATGTCTAGTTTTGAATGTTAAGTATGTTGCTTGTTGAACTTCCTGTGTACCTTCTTCATACCATTATGTATCCTGGAACCCTAACTGTCTAGGGCTTCTCTTATGCATCAATACTTTCTATGTACATCTGTCTGATGTTTGTAGCTTGTGCTCGCTGTGCATAGAGTTTGCTTTACCCAATACTGATTAGCAACTACAACTGATCAATAACTCTCCTCTACTTGCAGCGAGACATTATTGCTCTTTTTTTTACCTGAGGTCCTTAACTTTCTGTGCTCAGTCCCACAGGTATGGAAGAATTCATTTCATTTTTTTTGCCTCTCGATTGATACAGTATCTTCTTTAGTTAATTAGGCGTTTGGTCTGCTTACACTTCAATTTGTGCTTCTATTTGCTACAGCTGTTTAAGTTTGTTCCCTGCCCAAGGCACAGGTTGCCAAGGTATGTAGAATATATTCTCAGAAAACCATTGAGGTATGGTTTGAACTTCTGATAAATATTGTAAAATGTGCTTGCGTCCCACAGGTTTGATCCCCACACAGGACTGTTGACGGGTACCAAAGATGGTAACTTGGTAAACATATTCCTTAGGATATTTGGAAGATGCACAGAGAGGACCCTTTGCATAAGGCTCCTCATATTTCAGGTAAAATCGAAATGCATTTTGCTGCTATAAAGTACAAACTACTGATTTCGTTTTGTTACATTTTGGAAAAATATCATGGAGTAGTTGATATTTGCAAATCTACTCCATTATGTTTATGGCTAAACCTTTTCCTAGTGTTCGTGCAGATGTCAGTACCCTAGGAATATCTGCAAACAAAATTCCAGCTAAAACTTGTGCTATAACAACATTATATGAGGAATAAGTTCTTTGAATTAAGCCGTCCTGTTATCATATCCTTGCTTCTTCTGTGCCTACTAGATATGCTTGAAACCATCAATTTTGGGTTTGATAGCACATTTGTTATTTTTTTAGATAACGGTAATTAATCCACATACGGTATCATTGTGGTTTAAATGGAAGCAGTTTTCAGATATCTTGACATTGATACCCATATTACTCGGTGATCCAATCCTTTACTCTCGTAGCCACATGCATTTTTTACGGACAGCGCCTATTATTATTAAACGCATCACTGTCCATTATCCCTTTTTTTTACTTGGTGTTTAGAATTTCAAATCTGAGGTGATAATAACTCCATGTGTTCATGTCTGGCAGGCTTTGGCATGCCTATTCTGCTTTTGGCTGAGATACATGATTACTGGATGGTACAAATGATCACCTGGGCAGGAGGACTAATCTTCATCTTGTCGGTTGGCACGGCAATCAAAATCTGTTATTACCTGACAGCTGTTTTCTCTCGGCAATATTTGTAGACTAGCAGTAACAACAGTCACCCTAAAGCTTCCAAATAGGAGTAGCTGATGCAAGAACACCTTACTGTCCACAGTGTTTTTTTTACATCTAGTCTGTCTCAAGCCTTTGGAGTTTGGAGTTCGCCCCCTTTTTCTTGTACAAACAACTATAGGAGATCTGAGGTGTGGCCTTGTGAGGTTTTGCTACGGAAGAGTTCTTGAAATTTGTGATCAAAACAAGGTGCATTTCTGCAAACCATATACAGTTTCTTCAAGGAATTTGCTTGCGCTGCTCTTCTGAAAAATCATTACCGTTTTGTGCGAAATTCGTAGAGGAAACGTTTTTAAGCCTCTGTATTTTGTTTTGCGGATTTTGAAAATTTCCAGCTCAATATTTCCAAGTGCTCGATTCAATCCAACGGAAACTTCGCAAAGTAAATCAACGCAACCTTTATTTCCGGCCGAATTCATTCTCCCCCAGCCCACGAGCCCATGCCCTTCCCCTACCTCCTTTTCTCGTTGGCCCAGTCCAACCCACTTAACGGGCCGCACATGACGGGCCGCACGGAGGCCGCTATCCCTTTCCGGCCCAACTGATGGTCCAAGCCGGGATTTGCAAGCGGAAGAAGAAACTGGAAGCACACCCGTGGCAACAGAAATGCAGAAACGATGGAAAATTCTCAAATCACAATCGAGACCCACATAAATACATTATTTGTTCCGATGCTGATCGACAATGGTGCATCCATCCATGAGATTATCTGTCTGACCTCGCTCTAATCTACATGGGATCATCACAGAAATGCAGGTTTAATTACCACGGCAAGCAAACTACTGATGAGTACCTACCTACCTACGTCGTGAGCTCCTTCCCGGCACGCTTGAACACCTCTCTCAGAGACCTCTTCACCTCGTCGCCGGCGAACACGAACTCCACTGCGTCCTGAGCAAGCTGGAACAGCTCAGCCTTGCTGAGACCTACACATTTTGGATTTTGCATTCAGAGTTCAGAGTACTTGTACACATTACAATTATCAGAATTTTGCAGATTTTTTTTCAAGGAGAGCTAGCATACCGAAGGTAGATGCAACGAGGTAGTACTCATTTGAGAGGCTCGTCGAAAAAAGGCCAGAATCATCGGTGCACAGGGACAGAGGGTGCTTCGCATTGTACAGATCGGCTGCATAAATTCAGTAACTCAAAAATGTTAAGCATCTGGGAAGCTAAATTCTTGTCAGGATTTCTTGAGTTACTGCTATTGCCAGGGACAAACCAAAGTGATGAAGCTCTAGAGAAGGCGCGCCACCGGTCATAACATTGGAAGTCAAGCATATCTCGATCTGCAGAATTTTCAGTTTTGGATGTAAGCATCTGTGACATGGAATTGGCTAGGGACAATGAGAGGTAAACTGACCGGAATCATTAACGACTTTAACTTCTTCCATTCCTCATCGTTGAGGCAGCAGACATGACCCAGCCTCTGCGGGCAGAAGTCCAGCACTGCTTGGATTTCCTTCCTGTTTGCTACCTGTTGTCACCAAGTTTTTCACTTCATTGATCAACTAATTCTGCAGGGAAATAATGATCAAGATGGAGAGAGTGGCGCAGAAGTTGTTCTTATATATTTGCAGACCTCGCCGCAGTGAATTGTAATAGGGATTCCAAGCTGTTTAGCATGTTCCAGGGCAGGCAAGTACGTCTCCCTTCATAAATATTTAAAAATCCCAGGAATGTCATCACAAAACAAAAATGTAGGATGTATCCACTTAGTTCAACACAGGCATAGAATATATTACCACTCCCCCACAACTGGATTGCCAGAAAGATCAATGCCAATGACACCTTGGTCCTTCATCTCCATTGCTAAATTAACCTGACAAACAAAGGTGACCAATTTATACATATTGTCATTATCTGTTATATTGCTAAATTTGCTCAGAATATTAGACAGCTTGTAAAGTCTTAACATACAGTATCCAATGCAGCCAAAGTAGTTTCACGGCGGTCAATGCTCAGAAGAAGCCCAACATATATCTTCTTTTTCCTTGTGTCACCACCCAACTCACTTATAGGTGTTTTATCTGCTCTTGAGTTAGAATCAAATAGCAGAACTTCAACAGCTTCAACAGTTTTAAGGCCTTTAATAACAGCATTCATGTAAGACCGCTTGGTCATCCCTTTGGCTTCATTATTCTAGATGGCAGTAAAGAAGAGAAAAGAATAAATCACATTATTTCCACATTGACTCAAAATTCTACCAGAGACATAAAACAGACAAATAGAACTAGTACCTTAGGGGTTGTTCTTATTTCCAGATATATGACATTCTCCATGGCAAAATCTTCCACTACCTGCCAATTTTGTCTGGATGATGAATTGGGGAAGTACAGTATACAAATTGCAAAAATTATAAATATCACAATACCTCCTTGGTGATCCTTGTCACTGTATCATGGTCAGTCGTAAGTATATGATACAGCTCAAAAAGTCGGAAACACTCAGGAAGAGATCTACCATCTGTTTAAGCAGTTCAGAAGCCAGAATAAGTGAGCACCCTTCATAGTTCCTACTTTTGCCTCACAAAAATTGCGACATTTTTTAACAATGGGATTAGAAAATTTCAGAGGTTTTTTCATAATATCTTTTGATACAACTCACACTTGATAAATCTGCTAAGAACAGCAACAAAATCTTCCACTTACTCTTCATGATAACATCCTTAACATCTTCAAATACAATGACTCCTTTATCACCTAGTTGTTTTGCAAGTTCTCTATTCAAAAAGACACAACAAAGGATAAGCATTTCAAAAGACAGAAAAAAAAATGTCACTGTAGAAAAATCACATAAGTTTTGTCTGGTATTTCTTTAATTATTGAAGACAAAGCAGCTATTGTATTTTTTAAAGAATTGGGACTTATTGGATTCTAAAATCTTTTTAAAAATACTACCATGATATTGCACTTCAAAATCATGGTAGTAAAATTGGGACTAAATGGTAATAGTACAGACATTCTTTTGTCAAAGTATAATATAGTTGTTTAAATAGCTAGTTCAAATTTACCACTATACAATATTTCGGTTGAGCTAAGAAACAAAATTATCCATATTTTTTTACACAAATATTCCCTCCGTGGATTTTTTAAGATGCGTGTGACCATTCATCTTACTAAAAGAAATTATATAAGTATATTTATTTTATTGTGATTTGATTTATCGTTAAATGCTCTTTAAGTATGACTTAATTATTTTTATATTTACACAAAAAATTTGAATAAGGCGGATGATCAAACGTTTATCAGAAAGTCAAATCTGGCATATATATATATATATATATATATATATATATATATATATATATAAAACAGAGATAGTAACAGTGGAGTAACAGGCATGTGTTCCAGTAGCAACAAACTGAGGTCATTTTCGTGGAGACCAAGTCATTTGTGGTTTGTCAATCAAAAGTTTGATTAGAGAAATGTTAAGGTAGGCAAAGATTCTGTCCCACTTGAGCACTTCCAATATTATAGATTTATAGGGACAGGATCCCGATGTCAGCATAGTGCAGAGTACTGTACTTGTTGTTCCTCCTTCCTAACCATGTATGAATATACACTTTGTCGAAACCCAATCTCACAGTGGTACACTCCTACTCTCCTATCAAAGTTCCAATTTTGCGTGCATAATTAGGTTACAAAGTGCTGAATTCCCCATCTCAAGAAAAAGAAAAGAAAAGCTAAATTCCCAACATTTCCCTCTCTCAGAATTAATCAACCAAACGATCTTGGATCAGATCGATCTTGCCCACTGATTCATACGAACTGAAACTTAAAAAAATAATGCTGTGGAGTCCAATTCCCTCGCTCTAGCATCAGATCAAGAACCGGTGGGTATCAAATGCAGGAAATCTGAGAACTGGATAGGCAGGCGAAGCCTTGAAGGCGCGAGGAGGGGAAGAGACGGGGACGGGGGCTGGTACTGACAGGAGTGTGGAGTCGCGGACGGAGCCATTGAGGTGGGCGTGGAGCTCCACCTTGGGGAGCGCGACGCACCACTCCCTCATCTCCGCCTCCGCCTTCCTCCTCTCCGCCTCCATGGCTGCGGCTTGCTTCCGCCTTTGATTTGTCCGTTTGCTCGGGTCGCCGGAAGAGTGCGCGTGATGTGCGGGCTATATATATCCAGCTTGCTTTGAGATTCGTGTTGATGAGAGGAAGAAAATGCTCCTCCCTCTTGACTTTTTTAAAAAAAGTAAAACCGAGTTTATAAAAAAATTTAGCAACATCTACAATACTAAAAATTAGTTTTATTTCAACTAATATTTAATATATTTTGACAATGTTTGTGTTATGTAAAAATATTGCTATATTTTTTTATAAACTTAGTCAAATTTTAAATAAAATAAATAGAAAAAGTTAAAAAGATTTATAATATAAAATGAAGGGAGTAATTAGTAAGTGCAATCAGTGTCACCTAAATTATAGTACCCTTTTCTCTCACTCATTAAGACGCGGTGAAACTTGACATAGTCTTTAAAACTAATCTTTACTTCAATTTCTCATATACTATAATGTTATAGCAAAATTCATAATCATGTGAAAGTAAATTTAAATATCAATCAATAATATTATTTTCATCAAACAAAATTTAATTTATAATAAATTATTTGTTGATTAAATATATAATGCGTGTGTGTCTGGGAGTAAGATTTTGTAGACCTACAGAAAATAGAAATAAATTAATAACCTGGATAACCATATCTTCTCATATTCTTTATTAGTTGGATTCATATTCATAATAAATAAGTCTGGTTTTGGAGAGGGCCGAGCGGTCTGGCCCCTCTGGCCCACAAATCGTGGGGGGCCTACCCTTTCTCCCCTTGTCTACCGTGGCTGGTCCAATAGAAGGTGATGTCGTGATTTCTAGAACGCGATTACGCGAGATTGTCACCATCCAGAAGATCGATTAGAACGCTTAGGCTTTTGCCAACCTCTAAAAATTTGTTCTTCTGCTTTATTAATAGAAAAAACATAGTCTCATGTTGTTTTTCCAGATTGTAACCACCCACATCCTCGCACAAGATGAAGCATTCATCCCGCAGGCCGCGTCGGTGCTCGGCGAACAGCGGCGCAGGCACATCACTGCATCTGCATCATCCATCCACCGGCCGGGCTCCACTCGTACGTGATCCTGCCGTCCGCGGAGTAATTTTTCTCCACGCCGGCGCATCACTGGCATCACAACCATCTGCGTCCGGCTCCATCTATGCGAGACGCATCACTGCATCAGTCATCTGTGGACCGTGGTTTGCCGAGTCGCCGTCGGCTGCAACTGTTGTCTACTGATTGCTATATTTGGTACCGAATTGCATGAATCTGACAATTAATCAGACTCAAGACTCAAAGAGGTGTAATAGATGTCGAGGTGATCACTGATCAGGTAAGCAGCAGCAACACCATTGCCATCGCCATATGAAAATTTGTTATTCTATCTGTTGCGATGATGTACAGTGCACCTAGCTATGTCCTCTGTTAGGTTAATTTAGTTTATCAGTTTATCACTCATCATCAAATGGACCAAATAGTTGGACGAACCGACGAAGGCACAAAGCTGCTCTAGTGTGTGTGTTGCCAACTTACTGGCCGTCCGCACCCGACGTTTGCGATCAATAATTGGTAAGTTTTTAAATTTGAATTTATAAATTTATAGTGTAATTTATATGAGTTAAACCATTATAAATAATGTTAATTTTTTTAATTATTAGGCTATATCATCGAGAAAGATTAAATGGTTTGGTAACTTTATATCTTGAAAAAAAATTATTGGATGAAATTGATATTGATACTCACTAGTGACTCTGCATGCGGAAGAAACTTTTAAATTAATATGTATAATATTTTTATATAAATTTTATTTTTGATGTAATTTAAATGTTTACGATAACCATAAGCATCTATATTTATTAATTATTATTTATATAGTATATCAATTTTATCAAGGGTGTTTAGTTTGGCACCGTGGCCATGAAAACTCAGCACCGACCCTGGTCAGAAGCTCTAGCTTTCAAATAATAAGACCTTAAATGTAAAAAAAAGTACTAATTTGCCTTCTCTACTCAAAGCAACCTAAACATGTTTATTGTGATTGGTCCCCTCTCGTGTAGTCTTCAAGGTCCAGCCTGCCATTATATACATCAGATAAAACGGGTCATGAAAATTTCCGACCGTCTTAAGATTGTTTTGTGGTACCATTTTCGATTCTTTGCTAAATATTTTTTTCCAATCTATTTCAACATCGTATTAATATTATCACTAAATTACTAAATCAATAAATTTCGAATCCCTCCTGGCCCATGGCCTGAAAAGGGTTTTACTTTCCCCTGGGTAGAAAAACCATGATCTCAACGGATCGAGAGTAGTTTAATTATGAAGCCATGCTAGGGAGCTTGACTAAAATATCCGGCTCTTTCAAACTGTACTTTCTCCTTATATATCTGAAAATGTTACAGCCAGGTCCCACAAGTACAAGTGCAAGTGCAGGTGTGCAATGGCTTAAAACCACAATATATATATATATATATATATATATATATATATATATATATATATATATTCGTTAAGAACTCTACTACTTCGTTAAGTAAGATATATATATATATTCTGTGCAAGTACTTCTCCGTGGTTATTGAGAAAAATAAGGAAAAGGGGTAAAGTAGAACAGAAAAAATACTGTTTAACGCAAAAGGTAAACTTTTAGGCGACAAAAATGTTGAAGTGAAAGGTGATATCCACAGGTCCACTCGCTGGTTGCATGCATGCATCTCCCAAGTTTTTTTTTTGTCGTCGCTAGCTTCGCTAAACAAGATTACAACACAATTGAGAGGAACATATATGGTGATTACTGATTAGATGGCCATCAGATCACACTATGACTTTTTGCCACGAAAATATCCCTGATCATGGGCTGGAAATATCTGATGAAGAATTTGTGGTGAATTAGACAGAGTGCTGATAAAGATGCCCCTAAAAATAAGTCTTTTCTTTGGTATTACAAAGTGGAGTGGTATTAACGGAGGATAAGTTGATAAAAGAAAAGGCAACAATAACTACTGTTTTTATCACAATGATAAAATAATCGAACATCTTTTCTTTGAATGTTGTTTTGTCTATTTTGTTTGGTCCATCATCCAAGTAGTATCTGGACTCCCTTCGCCGTATAGTGTAGCACCTATAATTTGGGAGCTGGTTTGCTGGAATTCGTAATAATGTGAGAGCATATATCCTGTTAGGAGCGTCTGTTAGGAGCGTCTGCTAGTTGTTGATCGTTTTGGTTATGGTTTTTTATTTTAAAAAAATCACATCTTCACCTTTGTATCTTTGTAGGCTATATATTCTCATCTATTGGTTTCGTATATGGGCTATTACGTAGAAGTCTGGTTCGCTGGATAGGATGGTTGCGGCATGTCTATATTTGAATAAAGTGGTAAAAAAATTTTATCCAAGAATATAGGTGACGATCTAGTTTTTAAGATTGATGGTTCTTAGTACTTTATGCTTACAGAAAATATGGTTAAGAAGTTATTTTTACCTAAAAACATGGATGGTAATCTAATTCTAGAATTGATAGCTCTTGATACTTCATGCAATCCTTTTCTTGTATGTGTGATGTGTATGTTTAGCTATGTGCATCTTAAATATGTGTTGACCAAAGATATTAAAAAATTATATCATCTTAATATAATTGATGAAGTCCAATAAAAACTTCTATAAAGAAGACATAGCGCTGGGGCCAACATTGTCTGAAATGTGTACGATGGATCTGTCATAAATGAAAGCGAAATCTGAACTGAAAGCTTTGTGAATAGTAAAATATATTTCAATCTGGATAGTGAACATTCCCAATCACATCTTCAGTAATACAGATTTTACAGCATAATGCATTGATAGAAGATCTGAGAGGTACATGCAGATTAAATATTAAGCAAAAGCTCATTACAGGGCACCATTGTTGCTGCCAATCTGTCAATACATCTGCATATGGATTCGAGGGAATTAATCAATTCAGAAGTTATTTCTCAAATCTGATAGTAGCAGGTAGCATACTAAGAATCTCTTCTTGACCAGGTGTATGATAGTAGCAGGTACTAATAATCTATCATTGACCATGTTTCACTGAGTAAATGGGGAAAAAGCAAGAACAGACATACAGACAGACAAATCCATTCATCAGAAGATTGAAGCATAAGTTGCATGATTGCTGATAGAGTGATAGATAGCACTTTGTGCTAGTAAATAACACATGAAATATCTTCCCAGATTTGCCATGGTTGTCATCTGCCATCTTAACAATAATGTAACAGCTTTGCCTGGTTGGTGGGCCAGATTTCTCACTAAAAATCAAACCTTGACAGAACAAAATGCATCGTCTTGTTCAGCTTCTTTCTCCTATCCTAGTCAGGTTAGTCAGGTTAAGTAGACTTAACGCGAAGAACACAGCTCGGACATATACTAAACTATGCATCTGACCTTGTTATACACGAAAGAATCTTGAGAACGTATCAACGGCTCGTGGCCTGAAAGATCTTCGAGGCTTTTAAAGTAGTCCAGGAACAAGGGAATCTGCGGTACAGATAAATGTAATCAGCACTAATTTGATATTATAGCAAGTGAGCTGAGCTAGCATGTCGCTTTTCTTTTCCGATTACATATGGAGTACGTGTACGCAGCTGTAGTACTATTACGCTCACGCACCCGTGAATATACCCCTAACACGCTTAAGGAGATAGAAGCCAGCAACAAATTCCTAATATCACCAAATTTCTGTTAAAAATACATTCATTCATGTATATACTACTTTTCAAGAGATTTAGAAAATATTAAGGTTAACACGGAATTATTTTGCTGGCACTGAAAATTTACTTACTTGATTGAAAAAAAATCACGTCTAACGACACAACAAAGAATGCAGAGAATCTTGAAGAGTGGTTGGATTGAGAAAATACTACTTTAAAAATTATATTTGTGGATAAATTTAAATGCTAGAAATTTTTATACTATGGACGGATTGTAGCTGTTGCCTTTTGTTGCTGAAGAATTCCATTACCTCTCACGAAATGCAGAGATGAGTCCAAAGGCAGATACAGTGTTAAAGCCTCTTCCTTTGGACACCTTTCCGTCGAACAGGATCCTCGTATCAATCAGGCCATGAATTGATGCTCCTCAAGCGGCAAATCATTCATTCAATAGCTCTCTCTCATCGATCGTCCCAAGAGTCGTCGCCATTTTTTGTGTCCTTTGTGTGATCTTTGACGTTGATCGGGCGATCGATTCTGACCTTTCACGTGTCGTTTTTTTTTGTTGTTGTGGAGATGCAGCGTTGCATGATTGCATATGGTGCGTGCAAAATGGTTCAGAGGAAAAGGCAGATGGAGCTGAAAAGATGAGGCAGCAGCTGCATCATCTTTTTATTTTCGATCTCGCACTAGTTTTCGCTGTCATACTGCACACTGTTACCTTGTTGTCTCCACATGCTCAATGATTGCTCAATTACGGATATGGTTTTAGCTCTACCTAATGACTGGCTCTACAGAAAAAAACTAGCGGGTTATATTGCTCAATTACGGATATGGTTTCAGCTTTATAATTAAAAGGAAAGATTAAAGTAATCTGAAAAAATAATTATAGATGTATTTGATAGTATAGTGTTATGGTTTCAACTCCGAGGCCGTATTCAATTTTTCATACGCTCATAATTTATTTTAAAAAATAATAATTTATTTAAAAATGTTTGGAGGGACGTCTCAAGACATCTCTTCCCCTAAATCTCGTTTTTCCGTCCCTTCCTCTAATTCTTTTATCTAAAAAAATAATTAAAGAAATAAAGCGAGATTTAAACCGTTTTATAACTTTACTTTAAACTTCACTTTTAAAGTTAGAGTTAGATTTAGGAGTTAAGTTACTGCGTTAATATGTGCTTAAGATCCATGAGATGAGAGGAGGATGAGAAATCGGAATTGAAATGGTTTCGGAGATCAGACTCACAATGAGCTAGCAATCACCTGGATCTTAGCTCCAATCTGAAATTCAGAAATCATTCTTAACATCTCTCTTTTTAGATGCCTTTCTACAGCTTCACAGAGCTGGATTAAAATGACGATAGGCAACTCTTACGCGTATTCAAGGAAAAAACAGAGCTGGAGTACATTTGTAGGCCAACCAATAGAGGTTATGGTGATTGGAAGGACATGGACGACCAGGCTAATAAACGGAGAACGGTGGTACACAACTACAAACACAACGCGGTGTGTGAAAAAAAATTTAAGGAACAAGTCTATTTCGTCATAACCAGCCCCTAAAATACGAAACCGAATATTCTATCTCTTATCTCTTTTAAGTATAAAAACCGGTTCAAATAACATCATATAGCGATTTTATAAGTGGTTTTGCTATGTGATGATTAGGTGACAGAGATATTAGCTGCATGACAAAAAAAATAGTCTAGCAAAACCGATCTAACTATTGCTTTTCATTCACTAATCGGCCTAATTTGAATAAAATGCATAGCGTGTTTCAGTAGTCTTCTCTATAGTCCAAGAGGCCAATACCATCATCATGTGTACAGCAAATCATGTCATCATGTGTACAGCAAAATCATCTGTAAAACCTAAAACCACTCTAGAGATTATTTCAACTTGAACCGATTTTGATACTTTAGAGGTATAATATCTTATTTGTATTTCAGAGGGTTATGTAAAAACCAGCCTCACTACAGCCTTACTACTTCGGGGGTTGAAGAAGTAAACTTATTCCTAAATTTAACTCAAATTTCTCCAGTAATTTGTCATTCTCCTAATGTTTTTGTGCTTAAAAAATACAAAATGGAGTGTCTAAAAAAATACGTCCCATGATTGGAAAGCACAAGCTGACAGAGCGACAAGCATAAAAACTGTTGAGAGAAGGGCAAAGAGTACAAGATCAGATCATGATTCACATACTCAACAATATCAGGGCACTTTACAATACTGGTATACCTCAATAGAGCACATCCTGGAATATTTTTCCCCTCAATTTGATAACTGGCCAAACCGTCTCTCCCTACTGGTGAGAGATCAAGAAATTCACGCCCTAATACAAGCCAATATGCTATTGAACAATATTAATATGCATTGCAACGAAGAAGATCAAAACTGCATCGGCCGTCAAAAATTGCTCAATTGCCAAACTTGCGCGGACTAGTGGGGCGCAACCTTGCCCTGTGAAATGGTTAGGCTACAAATCTGCAAAAAAGTCCGACGTGGGTCTATCTGAACTCTGACTCTTGCTTGTCTTTGTACACCTTGATCCTGAGCAACCAGAAAAAAGAACGAACAAGTATGAAACAACTTCCAGCGAAGAATAGGCTAGCACAACTTTGGGAAGACAGGAACTCTATTGCCATATCAATGGTCTACGTTATAATAAAAAAATCATATGCTACCTTTTGAAGAGTTTGGATCCATGTCTACATCCATTCCGTCATCATCACTGTCATCACTATCTTGTTCACCAAGTTTATCGTCGTTAACTAACTGTTGGCGATTCAAGAGGTCTTGCAAGTCCCATAGCTGTATAAATCAGGATACTGTCGTTTAGACTAAAAATATGGTACACTATGGGGGGCATGGAAAGGGGGAGATCACCTTCAACATTTTATCATGTGAAATGCTGCCTAGATAATTCCTGTCATTTGAGAAAGCTGCAGTGCAAAGATGCGTAACTAGTGAGAACATGTACTTCTTACACCTACTTTAAGCAGGCAGCAAATGGTCAGAACATACCAAGGGCCTCAATTGGATATTCTGAATGCTCCGCGAGTGGCTGAATGATCCTGTTAGGTAAGATACCCACTAATCTGAAAGAAAAAAATGGGTATCATGTTAAAACAACAATAAATTTTATTGGGAACTGGGGCAGGGTAAAGGGAAGCAAGGCACCAAACCTGATCACACCATCTGAAGCACCTGATATCAGAGTTTCTTCATCCAGCTAAAAAAAAGAAAACATTTGTCTTACAAATGATTGCATGGAACAATAAAAAGTAGGCTACAATAACAATCATCACGAGGTTTAGGTTCTAACCTTCAGCATTGTATCAACAGACTGTGCATGCCCCAGGAAGCGGTCACTAGCCACAACACATATACAGTCAGTACACAGCTCAAAATAACAACACTTACAACTTTGGTCCGCCATCCCAATAGTTGAAAGAAGAGACTATGATACATTTTTTTATGCATTTCATATACCCACAGCTCAAACGTTAATACCTGCAATCCTTAAAAAAACCCCATGAATATAACAACAGAGCTCCACTTGGGGTACCACATACAACTTTTTTACCATTCTGAGAATCACAAAGAAACAACTGTAATTCAGTAACCATGAAATTACACATGGAAGACTCTATTAACAAGAGTGGTTAAAATAGTTACCTTCATTACCACCACAGATAGTAACTCATCTTCTGAAAATTGAGATTGTGACTTTACCTGTTAATATAATAGGATGCATATGAGTATGCAAAATAACATATGATAGTATATACACAAAATCATATAACTGACTAGAATTCAATAATCTGGAACGACATTGTTATATTATAAAGCAACTCACTTTATTCCTACGAAGATTGCTGACAGATAAAGTCCCGTCGCCACTGCAAACAATCCGAGTAGTTAGTTCTGATTACCAAACATCAAGGCAACGAAGACTTCTGCTTAGATTTAAATGAGCAAAAGAAACACAAGGAAAAACAAATTCAGTGAGACCCAGAACATTAGCATCATTAATACAACACCATTGCACTAAGAAACAAATGAGTAGTTTCCAGTATGAAGTAAATTATATAAGGTTCCAATCCTGGTGTCCACAAATATGGCTGTGTGCATCCTTAGTTGGTGCAGAGGCCAGAAATTATACTTCCTTTGTTTAAAAAAATCATGGAAATTTTACTGAATTCCTGCTGGAATGGAAAAGTTTCCTTTCAAATCCATGTGTTCCAAGCAGGGCCTAAATGGCTGCATCTGCTTCATGAATAATTACATAAAACAGTGTATAAGCCAAGCAAGACTGATATCTTTACAACGAAAAAGCAGATTTCGCATGCATACTGGAATGACATGCATTGATCAGGGTTTTTTTTAATGAGACAGCAGGAGAGTCTCCTACTGTGTGTGTGTGTATAATTAAAGGAAGAGAATATGTATGCATTGATCAGGGTTGAAGGCGAATAAAATTATTTTACCTTGTTGCCAGTATTTGATTTGAGTCAGATACATATGTCATATCCGATATGTAATCTTCGTGGCAGTGAAAGGTGTTACAGCAGGAACGTTCCCGAGTATCCCATACCTAAAATTGCACAGCTATTTTACAATAAATTGACTTTACCAAAGAGGCAAACTATAGTCAATAACACACGATACAATGCAAGTGTCAGTCCAAAGCAAATGTCCATGGAATTTTGGCCAGGACGGTCTTTTCTGTTACGCAACCATGTGTTCATAGGTATATTCTCAAACAAGACGTCCTTGGGTAAATAAACGTATCAATAATTATATATTTGCACACCCTTTAAATGCACAGGTTTAAAGAGTCAATGATAAAACTGGCCTACACTCAACAACCATGCACAGTTAAACCAGATTGACTAATTAATACCTTAATGCAACCTTCATCATCACCTGAAGCAACAGTAGTTTCAGTAAGACACACAAGGCGATTTATGCCATTCCTATAATATTTTTAAGAAAGAAGAAGATATTTAGCTCAACAAGCAAAATTCAACAAAAATAAAAACTGCAAACTGACAAAACTTACTCATGTGCATCCTCCAAGCGAGCAATGGGTTTGCCAGTTTCCACATCAGAGGCAAGAATTGAGCAATCAGCAGATCCTGTCAAAATCACTGAAACATGGCAAAAGGTCAATACAACCCACTGTTGATGATCGTTAAGTACCAATTTCGACCGCAAACTATCATAACAAATAAAGGGAGAACTAGTATTTCTTACACGTATATAATTAACAAATAATGTGGTTCTACTATGCTTGGAGAATTAACATGGATGCAAAGAATATATATCAAAGTGAAGGAGAAATAAAGCCAGCATGCAAAGAAACACACCTCCAACAAATCACGTGCGAGCACACGGATTGAGGGGCCCACAAGTCAGGCCAAACCGATCTAAAGTGGGACCAAACCACCCTCAACCGTCATAGGGGCACAATTGTCAGCTTCTGGTGAAAGGCCGTTGAGAGGAGGTAGGGCCAGGGTTCGGCCGAGCCCGAACCGACCTTGCCTCCTCTCATCCTGGCCCTCCACGTGGCACTTCCTGGTTGGCTCCTAATGACGGTTGTGGGAGTTACCGACCTCCCCAACCGTCATAAGCCACCTATAAATTGAGCTCACTCTCTTCACTTGCAACACACACCTCAAGGAGCAATTCTCTCTCTATATATTGTATATCTATAGCATTAGTGAAAATAGGCTTAAAGTATCTTCGGTCCTATAGTCTTCTCGAAGATTCCGGTATGTCTTTAGTACTTTACTCTTTTTGTAAGACTATAGTTGAATTAATAGAAATATCTTCTTTATATTCTTGTGTTCATAATTCATATACTGCTTTAGTAGTTATATGCTTTATGAATAGGATGCACTTCATTTATATGCTTTACTTGATTAGGCTGGTCGATCTATGCTACGGTAATGGTCCAATGACCTTAATGGGTTGCTCTAGCTCTAACTTGTCCATCCGAAGGGTGGTAATCCCGGAAAAAGTTAGTGATATTATTTACTAGCATAAGCATGGTGCTTAGGTTAGATAAATGCCGTTGGATGCAGGTGTGTGCCCTCACGGAAAATGAGGTAGGCAGCAGGTGATGATAGCGTTATACATCCCTTGTATTCCTCAATGTTCGGGTATGACGTACAAGTGCGTAAATGCCATAACCACGCTGGCAGACCAGCAAGGAATGATCTCTCGATAGTACTTGGGTGTCTAGAACTAAGTCCTAGCCTGTAAGCATGTATGTGTTAAGTATAACAAAACTGAGTAATATAGAAGTACAGTTGTATCGTAGTTCGTTTATTTCCTTTTCCACTATACTAATTAATTAGAAGTAAATCTCTTGTGTGTCACACTGCCCCTTAATCATATTTATCCTAACCCCTGTTTAAACTATGGTGAGTTAATTATAGATTGATTAATGATGTATAAACTATGTCTTCACACCGCTGTCTTCCCTGCGAAAATATAAATATGATACTCTTGAAAATACTTATGGGTAAAATGCTACGGTGGTATCTGTGCGCTTACAGATTTATCTGTGAACGTAAGAAATAACAACACTCACACGACATGGTTAGAGGAACTAACATATGAATGTACACGTCTTCCTTCAACGCCCAAGTTAGTTTTACGATTCCATTGTGAACATGAAGCTGCTAATGTTGCAGCACCATGCTTGAGCAAATAAGCACAACTATAGCAAGGATCAGTAAAGCTGAATGTTGGTAATTAGTTATTACCATTTCCTGAGTCCACAAACCGGACAGCTCTGCATGACTCCTTATGAGCTTTTGCCGCAAACAACCTTGAAAATCAAGAGAAAAAAGGATTATGCATCAATCCCCGGGATAGTGGAGATGCACCACCCTTAACATATTAACATTGAGAACAAACAATAGTAATACAATAAATAAAGAAAAGGAGCTACTGGATGAGGGTTGCATAGATCATGAAAATACACTTACGGCTTAACCCATGTAAATTTTATATCAAAATAAAAGTAGCACTAAAACCCTGAAAAAGGCTGGAACCCTTGGATATCAGGTAATCAATGTGTATATCTTAACAAAAGACCGCATACAACCGATCACCCAAACACTTAGCATTTACTTTCTACCATAAGCTGCAAATCTGAAAATCCTAGTGCTACAAAATCCTGAAGGATACATAAATTCCAGGGAAATCTCAAAATAAGCATTAGCAGCACAAACGTCTGTAGCTCAAAAGGTATTCTAGAGTTCTTGAATCCAAGGAGCAAGAGACTAAAACCAACACCTGCAAACTAAACCCTAAACACCTGATACAATGATAGGATCATCAATGCAAACCACAAACTAACAGAGCGCGAGGCGCAGCGGCAGCGGCGGCGGTCGTGAGTACCTCTCAGGCTGCGACTCCGCGGTGTATCGGAACCTGCGAGACCAGTTCGGTTAGAAGAGAGGATTACAAGGTCGCGGTAAGAACAACTAAAACAGAGGAGGGGATGAAGAACAGAAGTAGTATGAGCTAGGTTTTATCGGTTGGGGGCGTCTGTGGAACGTACAGGTAGAGCTCGCCGGTGATGAGGGAGGTGGCGACGAGGGGGGAATACGGGTGGAAGGCGAGGTCGAAGGGCATCTCCTCGTGGTGGGCCTCCATGGCGGCGGCGGCGGCGGCGGCGGTGGCGGTGGCGGCGGACAGGGGAGGCGGCGGCGCGACGGGGAAGAAGCCTAGGACAGAGGAGCAAGAGCAACGCACTTGTAGCCTCACGTAGAGCTTCCTTGGCTGGGCTGAGTGCGAGAAAATGGGCCTCAAACTAGGCCCAAATTGCTTTCCGATTTTCCTTTGAAAAAAAGTCCAATTTTACTCTCTCAAAATAGTCCACAAAATCGGCTATTTCGACCCTTTCAACTATCAAAACCGATAAAAACGAGGCCTTTTGCTGTTTAGAGATTTTCTTTGCTGACGTGGCTTGTTGACCAACTCCAACCGGCTGAGTCAGCATATAGACCCACATGACAGCATATTTTTTTCCTTTCTTTCTTTCTCCCCTCTCCATTCCCCAAACTGCAACGAGCTCGAGCTTCGCTGGCAGTGGTGGCTGGTAAGGATCTTCGAGCTCCGATGACAAAAAAACCAATCCAACTCGGACCATGATGCTCCAGATCGCCACAGTGTCGTCGCCCATAGGGCTCACCCACCACGTCGCATGTTTGCTCGAGCATGGCATGATAACCGCCATGCTCGAGACCTAGCCATCCAAGATTGGCACGTCGGCAAGGCACAGTGCCTCGCCAAGATATCCATCCACTATTGTGAGCTCTGGCACAAGGACCGGTCGGACCTCGCCAATGTGGTGATCCTTGAGCTCAAGTGGCTGCATGCGCTCGGTAAGAACAACAGGTAGTTCTAAAACTTTGCTTGCGTATCGAGAATGGCGGACTGGGCATACAGAGTCTACGCTTGACGAGAATTGCAATGCATACAAAGTGGTTGTGGCTGCAGTGTACCTAGCCAGATCGACCATGGGTACCATTCGCTCCACGCTTGATCAGAAATCCCTCCATTGCTTCACGACCGGGAATAGGACGGTGCTTGGCGATGGAACTATGACATCCTTCTGGAAGGATAACTGGTTGTCGGATGGTGGATCTGTGGAAAACAGGGCTTCGTGCCTCTTCTCTTTCGTCACCAACAAGGAGATGACTTTGGCACAGGCACTGCAGGGCAATGCCTAGGTCGCGGACATTCGGGGCGGCCTATCCATCTAGGCCCTTGTGGAATATCTTCACCTGTGGGATGCGGTTGCCGCAATGTCTCTTGATTTGGCCAGCTGTGACACTATTGACGTAAAATATGTCTTGACACACGAAGGCCTGAAAGATTTGCTTACCTCCAATGTGGGTCCTATCAATCGTGTTCAGGGCGTGCCAGTTAGTTTGATACTGCAACTAACAAGATGGAAATAGATCGATAGATCGTATACGATCAAGGATCCGATCGGCCAATAGACCGGTGTGATGTTGTGAGGCTGTTGATGAGAAATTCGATTCCCACGTAGTGGCCTGAGAGATTTGGTTTACTCTAGTGCAGATCCAAATTGGTCGCATTTGGTGAATTGAGGGTGTGCCAGTTGGTTTGATCATGTAACCAACAAGAAACAAGAAATAGGCATTAAGTTGAAATTAGATCCTACGAGATCGGCTGAAGGCATCAATTTACACATAATTACTATCCCAAAGCGCACTTAAACTAAGTGATTGGGATAGATCGGCTATGTCGAGATAGTGTAAATCACTTAGGCTAAAAGCGTGTTAAGGTATTAATTATCTGCATTGATAACTTAGCCGATACTGCAGATCTAATATGAATCGGCTAATACTCCGATACATTTTATAAAAAGATATTAATCTGATCTAAATACGCTAAACTTAGATCAATCGGCTGTCAGCATAGCATGACAGATTGATATCGGCTTAGGGCACTTAGATAGATTAAGATCTTAATATAAAAGGCAGTTTTAATATAACTAATAGCAATTAAAACTAAAGATAACTAAAACAGATAAGGTTGGCTGAAACTCCAGCGCTGTCTCTAATGGTAAACATTAAACTAAACAGATCTTAATAGTTCTAAGAGCGACTTAATAGGTCGATTAGATGCAACATTAAGTAAAAAAAGAAATATCAGATCTGTATGAGTCAATGTTAACCCCTCGGGACGGTAGACACGACATATAATCCAATTCAACCCCTAGATCTATCCTTATCGGCTACGATCTTTCGATAGAAATCAGTCGATCGTAAGACAGATCTAAAAATTGCTCTAGATTATAGGCCATGTATGATAAATTACACGGCTTATACCATCAGAACTAGAGTATCATGACGATGGAAGCACTAGTCCCTTTGATACAAACCACTAATGACAAATCATTACCTTGCTTGGAGATCATAAATGATGCAGCCCGAACAAGAGCAGGAACTCGTCTAAAATAAAACGCCGAAATTGATTGATTGTATGTTTGTTCATCTTTTTACAAAGAGCCCTCGGGTCTTATTTATACCCAGTCATAACAATATCCGTGTAAGACACGATTTCTACCTTATCTGCTATTAAGAGTACGATAATATCTCGGAACGCAGCCCCATGTCGCATTACAAAAGGAATATCTATACAAATCCATATTTTACATATACAACTGTCGTTACAGGACTCTATCCATAGATGTCAATATCTTTAACGAACATTTGAGAACCGAATGTAACATTTATCTTCAAGCTTCCTTATCGGGATCGGTTCCATCTTCATCCTCGAATCGGTATCGACTATCAGCTATCTTTATCCGATTCGGCCTTAGCCGACTAGTTTCCCAGCCGATTTGGTCCTAGCCGATGCGGCCTCTGTTTCTCCGCAGATCATACTTTCGACCCGAGTCCACTTCAATCTTGGCCTTGAACCCAGGGATTTGGTTACCAAATTTGGTCGTTAACAGAGGCCAGTTGATGTCAATAGAGTTTTGATCAATCGGTTAGAGGTCGATGTAGATTTAAATAATCAGACAAACAATGAGATTTATGTTATCATTGGCTAGAACTGTACTAAATTTTGTATATTCATTAATAAACTGTTCTTTATCAAAGACAATCTTGATAGATCGGATCGAACCGATACAATATAAGATTGAAGTTTGATAAAAAGAGATTTAACTAGTGAATATACAAATTTGAATATGAGCCGATGCAGCACTTAGAAATCATAACAAGATAACTCATTAGCTATAACTCCGATGAAACATTGCATAAAAACATATTGGCGTAGTAGAATAAACTTATTAATAGCACTTTAATAGATCGGACCTAACCGATACAATATAAGATTGGAGATAATAAGAAAACCCTGATTAGTCAATAGATCTATACAAACGTGATGGGTATATTGATCAATCTAAAACAACAATGCCATTAGAGAAACATCAACTTAGTTAGAATATTGGACCTAACCGAGAAAGTCCTAACTAAGCCGAGATGACTCTAAACAACATGCAATTAAAGATAGAATCAATACATCTGAGACGACGATTGCATCAACTTGAATAAAATATCAATATAACCAAGAAAGTTCTAGCCAAACCGATATAGATAAAGTTGATGGAACTTACTTCAGTGTTGGAGATCAAATTTAACCGATGCAGCCCTCTCAAAACTAAGAACTCGTTGAGAGTAAGAGGTGGCGATGCACCGAAATTTGTATATTGATCGAGAGATGTCTTAAAAATCCTTGGGTGTACATGTTTATACCCTCGGGTTGATACAAGTCTTGATCGGACTTGAAATAAGATTAACTAACAAGAAAATAAAAATAAATAATCTTGCCTATCTAAGAGATATACTAATAAAACATAAAACCATATTGTCGTGATCTTCATGGTTCCCCCTTGAACTCAGCTTGATCTGGATAAACTTACATCTACAAATCAGCTTCTTTCCTTAACTGAATCCACTAAAGAACCGTACCAATTTTTGGTGTTAACAAAAACCTTGGTGTGGAAGGCAGCGGGGAACAAGGATTTCTTCGTCAAATCAGCTTACAAGCTCTTGTGACTGGGAAGACGGAGTGCCCGTTGGGCAAGATCATCTGGAAGTCACGGGCAGCGACAAGGTGTAATTTCTTCATGTTCCTTACCATGTGCGGTGCTTGCATGACGGCAAACAATCTTCAACGTCGAGGATGGCACCTCGCGTCACCTATGTGCAAAAGAGGTCGAGTCTTGTTGCCACATCTTCCAGGATTGTGTTTTCACTCACAAGGAGTGGGACAGAGTGTGCAATCGCTTAGGGCTCGTGTGCTCAGCGCCTTTCGCCAACCTGACTGCTTGGTGGCTTTCCACTCGTAAGGTGGTCGCGAAGATAGACCACAATACATTCCATGTGCGTGTCATCCTCGTGTCATGGTTGATTTGGAAGGAGCGTAACGTGAGGGTGTTCGATGACATAGAGGCTTCGGTGTCTCAATTATGCGTGACAATGGCGGGTGAATGGGGAACTTGGGTTGCGGCTGGTCTACTGGAGCCAATAGGTGAAACGTAATTAGGTGTGTCCTAGGCTCGGTCTGGACAGGAGATGCCCTAGAGCTTTTGATTGATCTAGGGGTTGTAATGTGTGAGGGGTTGTTTTAGTTGTTGTATCCAGAAACTCTTTCTAAATCTTAATAAACTTTGGTCGGTTCTATGTCGGCTCAGCAAAAAAAGAACAACAGGTAGTTCTGCAACACCTTGAGCGGCTGGAGCAGCATGCATAGCTCATCATACCACAACAACTCCTCCATTCATCAACCTCATCAACAAACTGTAAGATCGATCTATTGGTCATTTCCTGCAAAACTCGTTGCAAGCAAGAACACCATTTTTTTGCTATATCTACAAGATATGGCAAGTGATCCACGCAACGTAGGGAGGTCGCCATACAATAGGAACCCAAGGCAACACCCCATGCTGGGAAGAAGGCTCAACTACGACTAAGTTGACCTGAGCTTAGCAGTGCAACTGCATTAGGTGTTACTACAAAGATCCATCAGACTAATGGACCCGACGGCGGCTCCAACGACAATCTTTCTTCCCGTTTCCACCGTCGCTTCTCCCTATGACCACCATCTCAAGTCCACGCTGTCACCACTTCTCCGCACGTCGTCTCCAGTACTTGCTACTGTCACAAGCTGCCTGGTCGCCACATCGCCCACGGGCCTATCCACGAATGAAATCGCAGAGGTCGGCATCGGTGAGGAAGGCTGTGACCATGTCGGCCAGTCACCTCAACCTTGGCCTTCACCAATCCATGTAGCTTCAGCGCGTCAACGGCAGCTTCGGGGTTGGTGCCACAAATTGAGGGCCCCGTTGGGGGCCTCGCGCTGTGGAGAAGAGGAGCAAGAGGAAAAGTAAGGGGAAGGAAGAAGAAGGAAGAGTGAGGATAACATGTGGGCTCCATAAATACCCCATCTTCCTAGATGACTTAGCATTTTTTACCATGGTCAACATGCCAACAATTTGGTAGGGCATATTTTGGTATCAAACCAAAATCCCCTTAGTATCATGTTTTTCACCTTGTAAATTTTATTTTACTTGTTATAAAATAAATCCTTCAATGCAAATGAAGCATTGGAGGTAATGCTTTTATGAGCGCATTAGCAACATAGACCACTCCTATTGAGTGGGCTAACTACATAGGTTGAAAGCCACACTAGATAAAGTATGTTCTTCGGTAGCTTTAGATGGTATCTTCGATTTTGTATATCAGTCCCTTATATATTTTCTATTTAGACACAAGCTATTCTCTCTCATTTCTCCCTCAAAACTAGAAACTATTGTTGTTATGAAAATAGATGCATAAAGAACACACAAATTTTTACATGAAAAACCTTTAGGGAAAAAACACGAGTGTCAACCAGCAATGATCAGTATAAAGGAGTTAGGTACAAACACAGGAGATATATTGGGCTATCGCACCTTTCCCGTGTGGCTTACAAGGGATATATGTAGAAGAAAATTAGGAGTCCTAATAGGTAAATACTCATTTACAAGGGATATATATATAGAAGAAAATTAGTAGTCTTATTAGAAAACTAATTCGGATATATTGTAGGCCTAAAATTCAGATAACATTTTTAACAGTTATAAGATCACTATTTTGTCTCATTTCTCCATTGGTAGGCTAGAGAAGTTCATCAACCGGCTTTTGGAGGGTTGAGATCTCATCCCTTTTCGTCGTCTCCTCTCCCCTTCTTCCCTACCATCGGCTTCTCCCCTTCCTCTGTCGTTGGTCGTCGTCTTTGAGCAGTGGCTGGCAACAAGCGTCTTCATGTAGTCCAAGCCTCACCTCCACCATCAGTACACTTCCTCCACCTTGCACAATGGGAGCCGCACAACCTTGTCTTCCTCTCGAAGGTACCATTGACGAGAGACACGAGACCTCATCTTCCTCACCTCTCTATTTCACTCTCAGCAACAAGATGGGGCCAACACTATCATAATCTAGCCACCTTCCCATTTCCATGCACTACCATCTCTCTCCTCGATTTGGCGTTGATGCCCGTCGATCTAGTGATGTCGATTGTCATCTTTGGGCTGGATAATGGCTAGAGTTTGGTGATGAGTAGATCCAGCCATATGTGTTCATCTTCCTATCACTGGTGGTTGTCAGCGATGGTCGATGGCTGCATCGTCCTCGATGTTGCTTCCTCATGTCGGGCATCTTCCTTCTCTCTCCTGCTTCTTGGCTCAATATGTGTGGCTTGGTACTGTCACCTACAAAAGCCCCATGAAGTCACTCCTCCTCACTTTCTCTCTTCTCCACGAAAGCAATCCTATGGACTAGCGATGCTACTTGCCATGTAAGAGCATCCGAGCATCTCCATCAGCCTCTTCAAATCTGACTTTCCAAACTTTTATTTGGCGAACTTGCCAAAAAATTAGATAGTCAAATTTGTCTTTCACTCCAACAATTTTTCTGTTACACTCTCCAATTTGGCAAAAGGTCCCACATGTCAGGCTCTCTACTTCTTCTCCCCCATTCTTCTTTCTCCCCTTCTTCAAACCCTCCTCTCTCTCTCCTCTTCTCTGCCGCGCTACTGGCAGCCTCGTTGGGATGATAGCAGTATCCAGAGGAGCCAAAGGTAGGGATGACGGTATAGGGAAGAGCAGAAGGGTGGTGAACGGGAGGCCATGGCGGCGACGGCAAAACGAGGCCGACGGCGGTGGAGAGAGCGAGGATGCAAGGGTCCACACGCAATGCCAAGCAAGACGTGAGGAAGTTTGTTGTAGGGCCACAAGTTGATCCGTAGAAGACATATATTTCTAGCCACAAAGATAGGAAAGTAGTGTGTTCTTTCTCAAAAACAGAACATGTTCCGATATGCTCTGTTATGTACCCTGACCAACCGCCCACATTTTTTTGTTTTTAGCTTGTTGGCACATTTGATCTTCAGACTGAAGGGGTTGGCCGATGTGATGATATCTAGCCGAGTGAGCATTTTGATGTCCAATAAGGTGGGGGTCATTGGCCCTTGGTTGAACAAGAAAGAATTGAGGGTGTCTGACCAAAAGTAGGATGCAACCGATAACATGGATTCATCTTTCTTCATATCGGCTAGAGATAAAGCTAAGCATTGAGCTATCCTAATTTCTTCCCGATGAGCTTGTTTGGAATTTGATGTTCTTTTATACCAATTTCTCCATCCCTTGAGAGAAGAGGGCAAAGATCTGAAGGTAGATTATCAATTATCTAGATTTGGCTTGATCTGTTTAAAAGGGATTCAATTGGTTTCTGTGTTTATAAAGTGACTGGGGTCTGTATCGCCCATTGGCCCGAGGAAGTAGTTGGTTGGTTCTTGGAGAACAGGGATCATGATTTGTTCTCTCAGGTGTTGTTAAAGTAAGGAAAGAAAGATAAAATTACAACTTTCATTAAAGGAGATCTGGGAGCGAGATTGATTGAGGTCGATATAGATTGAAAAAGAAAAGACGATACGAAGGAGATGATGAAAAATTTACCTCGAGATGTTGGAGGTGGTCAGCATGGAGCTTGATGCGAAGGGTTTGCTGAGGATGATTGGGGTCGCCATCGGGGAACTATGTCGTTGATGGAGTCGCCGGAGATGAGAGAGAAAGTTATTGTGGAGGCGGTGGTGAAAAGTTTGACGGCATGAAGTTTCGAGAGAGGTTGCTGCTATTTATGAGTTGCTTCTAACGGTCGAAACAGAAACCCTAGGATTTTGCGGGATTATATAATACTCCGGAATTTGGGGACATGTGTTAACAACAAAATTTAGCAAGATACTCGTAGTCGAAAAACAGATCGAGGCAGATTTGGTAGGAGAAAGAGTGGTTTCCAAATTTGAATGCGCATGAGCTGAAGGCTCTATCAGCTAAAAGGTTGTATCGACCGATATAGAATCAGACTCGGCTAGTCGATATAGACAGGGCAACTGATACAACTATTTTCAGGTTCAAGTTGGGCTCAGATTGAGGATTTGAAGTTATTGCCACACAAGAATAGATTCCATTGTAAACAATTGTATCTATTAACTATGAAAATTAATGAGTCGTATTCATTAGGGATATTTTGATAGGAGTCTGACTAAGGAATTTATTCGTATATTTTTGTAATTTAGAAGTTTGAGTCGTGTCCAGCATGGACAAGTTTCCATAAGGGTAGCATCATGATTTCAGCCGATCTTACCTGGTATAACTATTTTGCTTTAAATTATATTATGTATCTTGCTTAACTAATTATATCTATCATCTTATTTAAGTTTATCAATCCTTTAAATCTATTAAGTTTGTTATTAACCTCGCACTATCTCAGTTAGGTTTGATTTGTTGAGGTTAAAATTTGCTTAGTATATGTAATCTAGGTTGATAATCTTATATATTGTTGTGTTACAGTTTTAGCCGATATCTTATATAATCGCCCAAGCTCATCGGTTATGATCTAAGTCCATATAATTGTTAAATTATTTAATCTTGGTTATAAGCAATTAATATTGTCTCGGTTAGGTCCGATCTATCGTAATTGCTTGTATCTAAGAGAAAGATTAAATTAATAATTACATGTTATTTGAATCTACAGCCGATCATGATTGTTTTGGGTCTAATCTTCAATATCTGTCCATTGGCTAGTTATTTAGATCATATAATAGTATAACAATTGACTTTACTAATCTTAATTTTATGCTGCATCGATTGGTTTCAATCTATAGGATTGATGTTGTTAAGGGAAAGTTGTTTATGGTTATAGCTAATTTAAATATAGTTCATGAATAGTATTTTCTATCTTAGAGCCGATTCGACTCGACCGCATCAGCTAGATCATCATAATACGTCATCAGCCTATCGGTTGATTGACTATCGTCTTCTAACATTTACCATGTCTTATTGGTTGTAGGATCAAACCAACTGGCGTGCCCACGTTTTCATCAGCGTTTTTGGATTTGTACTGGAGCTAAGCAAAACTCTCAGGACGCCGTGTTTTTGCATAGACACCGAGATAGTATGAGATTGATGACAACTGGTAGATCTAATCGAACCAATAGGTTTTATACAAAGTGACGGATATATCAAATCTACCTAAGACAACAAAGCAATCAAAGAAAAAACTGATATATCAGTGTTGATGAGAAAATTCTCTCACGCGCTGACATGTGAGATCTGCTTAGCTCCACTGCAGGTCCGTCCTTGGCTACCTGTGATGATCTAGGCGTGCCAATTGGTTTGATCTGCTAACAAATAAGAAATAATAAACAGATACATGCGTTAAGGTTAAAGTTAGATCCTACCGGATCGACTCAGGAAACCAACTTGCATATAATTGCCTTCCCGAAGCATATTTAAATTAAGTGACTGGGATAGATCGGCTGTGCCGAGACAGTATGAATCACTTAACCTAAATATACATCAAGATAATAAATATATGCGTTTATAACCTAGCCGATGTTGCAGGTCTAACGTGAATCGGCTAATACTCCGATACATCTTATAAAAAGATATCGATCTAACCTAAATGTGTTAAACCTAGATCAATCGGCTGTCGGCTGATGCCAACAGACTGATAATGGCTTAAGGCATTTAACCAGATTGAGATCTTAATATAAGAGACAACTTTAATATATCTAATAGTAAATAATGCTAAAAGATTATTAAAACAGGTAAGGCTGGCTGAAACCCCAGCACTGTCTCTACGAGTAGGCATCTAATCAAATAGTTCTAAATACTTCTAAAAGCGACTTAACAGATCATAGATGATGCAACATTAAGTAAAAAAGATAGTATTAGATCTATATAGACCAATGTAAACCCTTCAAGATGGTAGATACAACATATAACCTAGTCCAACATCTAGACCTAGATCTGTCGGCTGTTGTCTCCGGAGAGAAACGAGCCGACGGCGAGATAGATCCAGACATTGTTCTAGATTATATGTCGTATATGATAACTTGCGCGATTTATAACATTAAACCTAGAGTGTCATGACGATGTAAGCACTAGATTCGACGGAATAAACCACGAATGACGAGAATTTACCTTATTCGGGGTTCGAATCGATGCAGCCCGAAGCTGGATCAAGAACTCGTCTAAAAGAAAATAGGAGGCGATGCGCCGAAGTTATATTGATGTGTGATTGATGTTTACAAAAGGTCTTGGGTCCTATTTAGACCACGGTTTCTATCTAATCTACTATTCAAAATACGACAATAGCCCAGGATACAATCCCATGTCGCATTACAAAAGGAAATATCTAAACAAAACCCTATTTTACAGATACAACTGCCGTTACACGACTTTATCCATAGAAGGCAATATCTTAACGCACATTTAGGAACCAAATCTTCCTTTTATCTTCAAGCTTTCTTCATCGGAAACGGTTCCATTTCCTTCTCTGAATCGGAATCGACTATCGGCTGTCTCTGTCCGATTTGGCCTCAACCGACTGGTCTTCCAACCAATTTGATCGTGGCCGATGCAGCCTCTGTTTTCTCCGCAGATTATTTTTCATTCCGATTCCGCTATAATCTCGGCTTGGACTTAGGGATTTGGTTACCAAATTTGATCGTTAACAATCAGATATAAAACATTTGTAACAACTTAATTAGAACATTAGACCGAAACCGAGAAAGTCCTAACTAAGCCGATACAAACAAAGTTGACGGAACTTACTTTCTCGCCAGAGATCAAACCGATATAGCCCCGCTCAAAAACTAAGAACTCGTCGAAAAGGTGATGATGCGTCGAAAGTTGTACATTAATCTGTTGATATCTTCAAGGCTTGCGACACTCATATTTATACCCTTAACCTAACTAAATTTGATTCGAACATGACTCGATTGGCTGGAGAATCATATCCTAACAAGAAAAGGAAAATTATAAATTGCCTAAATACGATAGTTATTTCTAAAACAAATCTTGTTCTATCCAAACAGTCTAATACATTTCCAAACCGAGTCAAGCTCATCTTGCAGTGTCAAGTACTCCCTTTGACCCGCTTTTACTAACGGCTATACCAAATTTTGCCGTTAGCATCGACGGCCCTAACTTCGCCTCACGACTACGAGGGGACCCGTTGCCACACATGCTGATCTACATTGACACCGGCACACTGCACCACCTCCACCATTGTCGCCAGCCTCGAGCTCCAATCGCCAGCCACCAGGTATCTCCCTCCGTTGCGCCAGCCCAGACACTCACCTTCCTCGTCCCACTAGTACGGATAAGTTTGAATGGAAGATGAGAGAGAATAGGAGGTAGTGGGACTCATCCGGTTGACAAGACTAGTGAAGTGCAAATTTTGTCCACAATTATCAATTTTTGACTTGGAGAGTCGAATAAATAGGTTGTTAGAGACTCTAAGTGTAATGTAAATGCCCAGAGGTTCAAACATATGATATCTATCATTCTTTTGAAAACTAGATCCCCTTACATTAAGACTATAAAGGAAGGGCGTAGAAAATAGGCCAAAAAATATACTCCATCTGATTTGATAATTCTCGATATTTTAGGTAAAGTTATGATTACGTTTTTATAACTTTAGTTATAAATAATTTTAAAAATATATAGTTTAAAGAAAAAAACAACATGTATAGATTTGTAAGCACTATAATAAAAATAACAAATAAAAAATCAGTTATATTTTAGAGCGGTGTCATTATTCAACCCGAACATGAGTAGCAATTTGCGGTTACTCTAGTGGGAATGCCGTAGCAACAGTACAAATACGGCACAAATTGGCTGTTCGTTGCAAATTGGAGTCTCGTACATAAAAACTAAGTCCAAAACTCTCCGAAAGTCACACACTCATCTCAGATTTAATTCAAAAAGGCATCGAATCCTAAACCGTTCTTTAGTACTACTCCTACAGTAGAACAAATTGTCGCATGCCATTTCAGCATTTCTTTTCTATAAAAGGAGTAATACTTTTGGTAACAAAAAGGTAAATCGAAATCATTCTCTGGCTTCTCCTCTCCCACATCTCCAGCCGCCGCGAGCGAGCAAAGCAATGGAGGAGTCCGCCGTCGCCGTCGTGACGGTGCCGTTACCGACGCAGGGTCACCTGAACCAGCTCCTCCACCTCTCCATGCTGCTCGCGTCGCGGGGGCTCCCGGTTCACTACGCCGCGCCGGAGCCGCACCTCCGGGAGGCCCGGGCGCGGGTGCACGGCTGGGACGGCGCGGAGGCGGACGCGCTCCGCCTCGCCGTCCGCTTCCGCGCGCTCCACATCCCCGGCGGGTACGCATCCCCTACCCCCGATCCTTCGTCCCCGTTCCCGGGGCACATGATGCCCCTCTTCGAGGCCTTCTGCGACGGCGCCCGTGCGCCGCTCGCCGCGCTCCTCGGGGAGCTCTCAGCGTGTCACCGCCGCGTCGTCGTGATGCACGACCGGATGGCGGCGTTCGCGGCGGTGGAGGCGGCGGGGATCCCCAACGGAGAGGCGATCGGGGTGCACTGCCTCGCCGCGTCGTACAATGTCGGGTGGGTGTACCCCGGCCACCGCCTGCTGGTGGAGCACGGCCTCGTCTTCCACCCGCCCGACGCCTGCACGACCAAGGAGTTTGTGGCCCTCGCCAAGCGGATGGGCCAGGAGCGCAGGCGCGCGGCCGTCGCCGGCATGGTCGTCAACACCTGCCGCGCGTTGGAGGGGGAGTTCCTCGACGTGCTCGCGCAGATCCCGTCCTCTGATGGCAACAAGCTGTTCGCCGTTGGGCCTCTGAGCCCGGTGCTCCCCGACACGCGCGCACGGGGCTCACCGGAGGAGAGCGCGCACGAGTGCCTGAGCTGGCTCGACAAGCAGCCGCCGTCGTCGGTGCTGTACATATCGTTCGGCACGACGTCGACGCTCCGCGGCGAGCAGATCAGGGAGCTCGCTGCGGCGGTGCGAGGCAGCAACCAGCGGTTCATCTGGGTGCTGCGAGACGCCGACCGCGCGGACATGGACACGCGCGAGGCGGCCGTGCACGGGGCGCGCCTCGCGGAGGCGACGGACGAGCTCCGGGCGGAGATAGCCCGAGGCGTGGGCGTGGTGATCACCGGGTGGGCGCCGCAGCTGGGGATCCTGGCGCACGGCGCGACGGCGGCGTTCATGAGCCACTGCGGATGGAACTCCGTCATGGAGAGCCTGAGCCACGGGAAGCCCGTCCTGGCTTGGCCGATGCACAGCGACCAGCCGTGGGACGCCGAGCTCGTGTGCAAGTACCTCGGCGCCGGCGTCCTCGTGCGGCCGTGGGAGAAGCGGCACGACGTCACGCCGGCGTCCGCGATAAGCGAGGCGATCGAGAAGGTGATGGTGTCGGAGGACGGCGCGGCGCTGCGCGCGAGGGCGGCGGCGATCGGGGAGTCCGTCCGCGCCGCCGTGGCCGAGGGCGGGTCGTCGCGCCAGGACATGGACGACCTCGTCGCCTACCTGACGAGGTGATCGCCGGCGCGGCGTCTGAGCTGCATGCCGCTGTTCGTGCCAAAAGATTACTGCTTGCTTAGAAGCACTCTTTGAGTGTTAATTGGGATCAGTTCGTACTGGATTACAGCTAAGTTTGGGGTTGTGCTGGTTCTCCTCAATCCTGGGCACCTGGCTCTATTGGACAATTTAGTATCATTTTCTTTTGTTTCTCAGCGAACAATAAGCAAATATTTTGCTGGAAACACTGATAATTTGCTCTTGTAATAATAAGACAATAAGTCTAAAAACGTATGCAATTTTAATTCAATGATTTTAGATTATAAACTTTTATAGTTAAAAACATGCAAACGCTTGTTTGAAAGTGCCCGTGGATGATAGATGAAACTGAGTTTATAACAAGAACACAAACAACTTAATTAAATATTAGTAGTTGATAAGTTAATTTTAAAATTATAAAAAATATCGATGAATAACGCTTTTAAAATAGTACACTGTATTTTCGAGAAGCGTGTCCGCAGTAATTCGGTGACCATAATTAGAGAAGAATGGGTCTTAAGTATTAGGAAGTCACGACCTTGTTTTTAGATTCAAACAATAACATTGCCTTACATTATCCTTGTTAAATGTTCATGGGAGGCCTGATGTGTACATTCTCTTGTCCCTTTTAGAGTAGGCAGATATGGTTAATTTTTGTCTGAAAATTTTAGCACGTACATATGTATACTTGTTAGTATACATAGATCATATATTTAAGTTTGGGTATACGATAATATCATATACATAACAATATATAATAAGTTGTTTCTTTAATTAAGAAAATATAACAAATATAAAAATAAATTGTCTTCTCTGTATCAAAGTTCTATTCGGAAAAAGACAATTCTCATATTATGTTTTAATTCTTCGAGTTTTACTTAAAGAAAAAGATAATCAATGTTATAAATACAATATCCCTAGGAGAAGAAGAGACACGTCAACACAAGCCAACACAGATCACAAGTTAATGTAAACCTATACAAAATTAATATGGAGCCGCAAAGGCCGACATGAGGAATCTAGAGACATATTTAACCTTGTGGAGTTCATATTTGGGGGAGCAGAGCTAGAATAGATCATCCAAAATATTGTACTCATATGACATCGGTTTCGGCCAATAGGAGTAAGTCTATTACCTATCAGTTAAGCGACCCGAACATATATAAAAATCATTGTCTCCTGTTTTTTACCTCAATCATACATATACTTCGGTTCCAATGATCCTCTACCCAACAAATATCGTCTGCGAATATAAGAACCTCATATACTTAAAGTTCGTGGTCTACGACAATATCATATACATAATGATATACAATAAGATTTTCGTTATTTAAGAAAATACAACGAATATAGAAAGAAATTGTCTTTACTGTGTCAAAGCCCTGCTCGAAAGAGACAAAATATTCTTAGCCCATATCCTGTTCTAATTATTCAAACTTTACTTAAAAGAGAAGATAATCAACGCTATAAATACAATATCTCTAGGAGGAGAGAAGACACACCAACACAGGCCAAGACAGATCAACACAAGTTAATACAAGCCTAAACAAAACAATACGAAACCACAAAGGCCGACATAAAAATCTAGAGATATCTTCAATCTCGTCGAGTTCATATTCGAGGGAGCAGAATATGGAGCCACAAAGGCCGACATGAGGAATATAGAGACATCTTCAATATCGTCAAAATTTGAGGGTGCAAAATACTGTACTCATATTATATATATACACGTACATACATACTAGCAACTGTGCCCGTGCGTTGCAACGGGTGAAGTCAGGGCGCAGGCGCGGCGCGGGAGCTCCGAGTAGCGACGGGAGAGAGGGACGCAGGTGCGACGCGGGGCGCGGGGCGGATGAGGACGGGAGGGAGGGCGCGAGGGAGGAGGGCACGGGATGTCTTTTTTTCATCTAAACTATTCTTTTCTTTTCGGCATTGGACTACGAGTTAATTTTATCAACACTCAAAGGGTTTCCTGCAAAACAGCCAGGTGGACGAAAATTTTGGGTAGAGACACTACTTGCTTTATAGATATAGATTATAGATATATAAAGACCAACTTCGACCAACAAAAGTAACGTTATTACCTGTTAGTTAAGAGACCCAAACCTATATAAAAACCATCATTCCGTTTCGTTTATCTCAATCTTACATATCCTATCGTTTCAATATCCTCATATCCCATAAAGACAGTCTGTCGACCACATCTATGATTATTTTTTAAAAAATTGAAGTAAAATTGATTATTTTCACCCAATTTCATCGCGTTATCTTCTGCTCACATTCTGAACCCGCCAAACCAGCAACAGCGCAGCAGCAAAAACCCCACCCAAAAACGCCAAACCGAATCCCGACTCCTCCGCCGCCGCCGCGATGCCGAAGGCGGCGGCCTCCTTCGCGTCCCTCCTCCCGCAGCTATGGCACCGCCCCGTCCCGCCCCCTCCCTTCCTCCACCGCGCCCTCTCCTCCTCCGCCTCATCTCCCCTCCTCGCCACCCACCCCATCCGACGCCACCGCGCCCTCCTCTCGCCGGTGGCGCCCCTCGCCGCCGCTGCAGCATCCACGTCCGCCGCAACCGTCGAAGCCCCAGCGACCGCAACGTAAGCTGCCCTCTTACCCTCAGACCAGCTGCTCTTCTCCGAGCGATGAACTGATGGGACCGACTGACTGGTGGTATCTATTGTGCTTGCAGGTATCCAGTTTATGGCAGACTCTTGCCTTGCCCTCTGCAAGATGACCCTCCAAGGATCGAGCACCTCGTCGCGCGGGAAGACGTGGTCGCTGTCGATTTCGTCTCCAGGTCCCTCAGCCTCCCTCCTTTGTAAGCACCCTTACATTGTTACGCTCTCTCGCGCTAATATTGCATCGTTCATGTGAAATTAGTAGTATGTCGTATGAGAGTAAGCGAGTAACATTGTGGGTGTGAAGGTACGTTGCAGATCTCATCAAGTTTGGGGCTGTTTATTATGCGCTTGTCGCGCCACAGCCGCCTCCCTACGCAGCTCCGGAGCATGTTAGGATTTTTAGAGAGGTGACTGAGCCTTCAGTCCTGCGCCGTAGGAAATCCATTAAAGGGAAGACGGTGAGGGAGGCGCAGAAGACATTTAGGGTGATAGACCCCAACCAGCGCCTCGAGGCTGGCACATATCTGCGGGTTCATGTGCATCCCAAACGTTTTCCTAGGTAAAGATTTAAACTTGTAATATAGAAACCATTTTATATATTGTGATGGTCTATGTTTGAGCTTGTTTTTGATTTCCCACCTTGAAATCTTTCCGGCCGCAGTCAGTTATCAAATCAGCTCATATGCTTATGAGTATGTGTTTTATCTGATGTTGTCAGGTGTTATGAAATTGACTGGAAATCTAGGGTAATAGCAGTAACTGATAACTATGTCGTACTTGACAAACCAGCTGCAACATCAGTATGTTTCTCTTCTCTTTCCTTTTTCTAGTTGGCATCTACAACAACCTCATAGATTTAGATTTCCAAGGCCACATATATGAGAATGTTGGATATGTTTTTTGCAAGTAACTATCTGGTTTATTAGTTTCACTTAGCGTGTGTTGCAAGAATGTTGGATATGACTTTCAGATTGTCCTCGAGTAGGTAACCCAATTTGATTTTACTGATTATTGGTTCACACAATTAACGTGCAACATGCCACTAATATAAGATAAAATATGAACACGAATACCAGGATTATTAATTAAGAGATTATCATTGGTATTTTTTGGAGTTGATGATTTAAGAAACAGCCCAATTGATGCATCTATGCTTATAATTAAACTTTTATGAGGCTTATGTAACATTTTTTTCGTGATTTTTTTTTACATGTAGGTGGGAGGAGCAACTGATAACATTGAGGAATCGTGTGTGGTTTTTACTTCACGCGCATTAGGATTAGAAACACCTTTAATGACAACTCATCAAATTGATAACTGTTCTGAAGGCTGGTTCGTCTCTTACCATTTTACTTCTACAAACTAGGTATACATAAGTGTACAATGTAATTAAGTAATGTCATGCTTGTTTCACATAATCTAAAACTTTACAGTGTGGTATTATCTAAAACTAAGGAGTTTTGCTCAGTTTTCCATGGAATGATAAGGGTATGCTACTTTATCGATTATTATGAAATAACATGGTATTGAGCCTCTTTTAACGTTGTTAAACTTTTAATTTTGTGACAGGAAAAACAGGTCAACAAACGTTACCTTGCACTTACTACAGCACCTGTGTCTAGAGGAATAATCACACATTATATGCGTCCTATTAATCGTGCTCCTAGATTAGTTTCAGAAGGTAATCCTCGAATGCAGTTTATTATTGCTTCTACAAGTTTTGGCGACAGTGGCTGGGTGCTAACATTGTTGGCTCTTAGTGTGCAAGGTCAAAAACATTGTTAGCTCTTAGTGCTTTAGCAGCTCCTAGATTAGTTTCTACTATGCATATGTTTTGGTTACAATTTACACACACGTTAGAGTTTGGGTGAGATTCTTGTTACTTCTATTTAAATATATATGCAGTCACGCAGCATTGTAAACTGTCAGCGTTCATCAAAGGAATTGAATTAACTGTTTACGCAATATACTCACCTGTTTACGTTGTGCCATTTGTCATTTGGCTTGTGTCATTACTCACTGGATTTTAAACAATGGCAAAGATACCTTGATATGATTAGATTTAGAACTAGGATCCTGCATACTACGTACCCTTGTGCCCTGACTGGTACCACAAAGAATTCTGAAATAGTCCGTGGTCGGCTCGTTGTATTCTGGCCTCGGATGTTTTACCATGCATGCATATATCAGAAATTTCCTGTCCCTATTAGTAGATTAATATTCTTGTCATACTTAACCAGATCATATTAAAGGATGGCATGTTTGTCAAATGGAGATATTGGACTGTAAGAAGGTCCCATGGCCAAGCTCTCTGATCAGAAAAGTCCATAAAGTGGACAACTGTGGTTGGCCCCAACAGGAGGCTGCCTATGAATGTAAAATCAATCTCTTGACAGGAAAAACTCATCAGGTATCATACTACTGTATTTTCCGATATGCCAGTCTTAAATGCTAATTATCTTTTTGTGAAGAAGGCTTTTTTTTTGCTCAGAGAAAAGATCCATGACTAACAAACTCTCACTTAGAATAGGATACTCTGATTTAAATTGTAAAGAACTTTTGCTTTATTCTAGTTCAATTTGATCATAAACATGGACCATGTGGGTCAGTGGGCAGTAGTTTCCTGGGTTAGGTAGGCTACTATGCACACATTTGTGATGTTTCTTTTGATAGTTTATACTCCAAAGTCCAAAATAGTATTTGAAGCTGCACCATTGATGTACTGAAAAAAGGAAAATGAGGGGGCAACAAAGCCATTGCATAAGTGAAACCTGCAACTATCTCCTTGTGTTGAATCATAGTCCAGCATTAGTTGTTGAATTGAATGAGTTGTCAATATGTTGTTGTTTGATTGAGTGCTATGGTCCTTGCCAACATTGTGTTTAATTGCATATATATCATGTTAGAGTAACGGGTAGATGATATGGTATGCAGATACGAGCACAACTTGCTGCTATAGGCACTCCAATTGTAGGGGATTCTGCCTACATGACAGCAGCAATGGCAGCAATAGCTAATCCAAGCATAAATCCATTTGGTCGATGGGGACTGAACTATGATAGTGAAGAGGAAAAGGCAGCTGCTGTTGAAGCCTGGATTTCTTGTCATGGCAAAGAACCAAAATCAGTAATTGGCCTACAAGCATCTGAGATCTCATGGGATTATGAAGGTGAACACCATTCTTATAAGGCAGGGGTTCCATGGTGGCGGCAAGATGCAGTTGAATCTGACTTGATCTGAAGAAGAACAAGAGTATATGAGAATTTCAGCCCTGAAACACTATCCATGAAGCCTGGGGTGGCTCATTTTGCGTGTTCTGGCAGAGATCGGATCTCAAAGGTTATTTGGCCGCCAAAGAGAAACATAACCAAATATGCCAAATACGAAAATCAATGTTTGGCTCAGAATGCGTGGTGCCACCGATGAAGAGCTTACACGTGGAAAATCTTCCGACATCCTTCCAGAGTATCTTGCTACAGATTGTTCGACATCTCAGATGGAACTTACTGACAGAGTTGATTTGTAGATTTCTGCTGTTATACCTGGGGTGGAGTAGCTCATTTGCATTGCCACAAATGCAACATTTTACTTCTTGAGTGTAATTTTGTCAGAGTTTTGCCTAAGGTGCTGTACATCTTCGAAATTTACATCTTTTGTCAGTAACTTGTTCTGGCAGTTTGTACTGTCCCGAGATTGCTTTCTGCTTCATATGGCACTGTTGATAAATTGAATTGAATTTCAGGTTTCATCTTTTGTTCTGAGCCGTGGTGCACGGGCAAGGCCCTGCTGAATGTCGGCCCAGACTTGAAAGCTATCCTGCTATTTTGTGGGCCTGTGCTGAACTGTGGAGGAATAAGTCCACACTGACTCCCTTAAATATATGTCCAATTTGATTTGTATCCTCTTACCGCAATACAGATATCTTGACCTCGAACTATTAAAACCGGTGTGATTTGACTCTCTCGGCAGTATTGACGATGGTTTTCGTCGACATGGTGTCCACGAGGCATTCTAGTCATCAAAGAAATTTTAAAAAATTAGGACTCACATGTCATCCTCTCACTCTATCCCACTCTCTCTCCCCAATATTGTCTTCTCGTGGGTAGCTTTGTGGTGGCGGGAGGTCAAGAGCAGAATGACGATGACGAAGGAGCTCGAGGTGGCGTGGCGCGGTGGCGCGGCGGAGTAAGGACGAAGGAGGAGCTCAAGGTAGGCATGGTGTGGTGGCTAAGGGCGGAAGTGATGGAGCGATGGTGACAGAGGAGCTCGAGGAAGGTGTGGCATTATGCCTAAGGGCTAGGGCGACGGAGCGGCGGTGATGGATGAGCTATGAGCTAAATCGATTAAACCGTTTCGTCGATTTAGATTAGCTAAGGTATCTACTACCATGCAAATCAATCAAAGGCTTGGTTGTTTTGACTTTATGTTTTTTATACTTAGTATTGTATCAATTAAGTTTGACCTATTAAGTCGTGCTTATAATTATAAAAGCTAACCTGCCTTGAAATGCCAATAAGGATAATATCGGGGTTTCAACCGATCCTACCTGATATAACTGTTTTGTTACATGTTTTATCTATCATCTTATTTAAATGTATCAATTCTTTAAATCTATTAAGATTGTCATTAACCTCGCACTATTTCGGTTAGGTAGTCTAATGAAGTTGAAACTTGCTTATGGGATAATCAAGATTGATAGTCTATAAGGCTATATCAGAGTTTTTAGCTGGCATGTTATCTAATCGTCCAAGTTATTTCATCGGCTATGAAATACGTCCATATAATTATTAATTTGTCTGATCTTGATTATAACCAATTAATATTGTCTCGTTTAGGTTCGAGCTATCGTAATTGCTTGTAATTAAGAGAAAGATTGAATTAATTTTTATATGTTATTTGAATCTATAGCCGATCATGATTGTTTTGGGTCTAATCTTTAATATCTGTCTATTGATCATACTAGAACTTTCGGCGCGCTTCGCGGCGCCCTATGGGCTTTGATGGTTTTAGGAAAAAGGGAAAAAGGCTGTCGCATACCAAGTATGAAAACAATGCAGTCCACATCCACGGTGAACCAAAGAAACTGAGCGGCCCATGCGAAGAGATGGCGACGATCGTGAGCTCATGGACCAGCTGCACGGGTAAAAAAAGCAACGGTGGGGCCACGAATAGTAACGGATATTCCGAAGCAGGGAGTCGCAGACAAACAGCGACAACACACCACACAGCAGCGACGGTGCGAGCACCCTCACAGGCTATAAAAAACACAGGCACAACAAACTAGGCGACGTGGACATCTCCAAGGTTGGGTACAAAATGATACTGCAATGCAACTGCTTAGCATAATATAACATGAGAAATTGCAGCCACAAGGTTGCTAGATAGCTAAAAATCTACTTCACATATTAGGAGGAAACATGCTCCTATAGTTTTGACATACCTTAGCACCATATATGGTGGCAACAAATCCTTTTTACATGAATGAGATAAAAGGAGTCATCGATTTGACACTTATAATAGGATTGCACTTATTACTCTCTAAAAAAAGGTTTGACTTATCTGCATACATACCAATACATTTTCATAGAATAAATCATATCGGATGAAGAACTATAGAAATACAATGCACATTTAAGCTCAAAGGGGCATAGAGGACACAAACACATTAACAACGTACATCACCCACAAACCTATTTGATTACATCAAGCCACTGAATTATTAGCTAAAATTCACTGCTAGATGCTTCCTCAATCATACCATGTCGGTGATATGGGCCCGGGGGTATGTTGGAGATACGATATTTGAAAAAGGAAGGCGCCTTCGTCCACTAGGGCGCGCCAAAGATAGGTCCTGGGTGGCTCAAGCGGGTCCCGGCCACGGGCGGCCACGTGGCCACCCCAAGAGGGGCTTGGCTCGTGGGCTGCCCGGAGGCCACCGTACTCCCAGGCGGCAGGGTCCGGGGTCACCCGGACACCTAGGCGGCAGGGTCCGGGATTACCCGGACCCCCCGTCTCTCATCCCGCACCTCTCTGAGAGAGGGACGAGTCCAACTGCCAACTACCTCATTTAATGCCTAAAGAGAGAGAAAGGCTAAGCGCTTGCCCCGTCGCATTTAATGCGACATGAGGCGCGCTTGTCAGTCGCTCTCATCATCACCCTTTTTGCCCGTCACGAGGTTAAGAGGGCATAAAGTCTTTGACGATGATCGTGGTATGACTGCACGGTCATCCCACCCATGCCTCCCTCCTCGCCCCGTCCCGTCGCATTGAATGCATCGGGCGGCCGCGTGGGAGAGAGAACACAAGTTACAGGGGGGTCGCACGGGCGCCTCTCCAGGTGAAGGGCCGCTGACCGGTAGACCCCGCTGGAGTAGGTAGGCCGGCCCATCCTCACGTCAGTGGCGTGGCAGCCACGACACCCACTTTTCTCCGCCAACTCCCATGACGCGGCAACAAGAACGGAGATGGGGGTGGCTCCCTCGACAAGACAAGGCCAGAGCCGCTCCATCATATGGAGCGGAGTAGAGAAAATCAGGACTACTGTGGTGTCCCCTTGCACTATAAAATGAGGCCCAAGTCCATCATAAAAACGGTTCGTCCAGTTCCTAGTTCCGAGACAATGGTTCCATCTCCCAACTGCCCCCAACAACCCCAGAAACAAGTCTAAGGTTCTGCCATTGTTGGAAACCTTGGGCTTCAAGCGTCCCACCTCAATCTCTAGCTCCAGCATCCCTAAGGAAGAACTCCCTCACTAGCCCCTGTAATTCATCCCTTATATTACACAAAGAACAGGAGTAGGGTATTACGTATTATAGGTGGCCCGAACCTGTATAAATCTTTTGCGTCCTTGTAGTCTTCATTTTTCCTGTTTTCACTGGCTTCACCTCATCCTTACCGTGAGTTTAGGCTATAATTCATCGGTCCCCTGTGCCAAACCAAAAAGTGGGTCCCTCAGACTCCTGCGTGTCGAGCACACGCATCGACATACCAGCTTACAAAGAATGTTTTTCAGACTAATCTCTGCTTGAATATCTGGTGTTTGGTACATAGTCCCAAGCCAAAAAAACAAAGAGAATTTTCCATGTTTTGATTTGTGATTCTAACATCCACAGTTGCTAAATACAATCCAAATAAAGAAAATATTTTCTATATTCTGTTTTGTGTCTTAATTCTAGTTAAACTGACTTGAATTCTAAAGAGGTCATGAATCTTCAGATTTTGCATTTGATTCTCTTTGACATTATATCAATCAGGACACCTTAAAAACACAATGAAGCAGAACCATCCAAAACCTAATATTATTATTTTTTGGTCTTGGGCAAAACAGTAGGAAAAATACACTAATTCATACGAAATCACACGCAATAATCGCCATCCAATTCCCAAACCCCAAATGAAATGCATAGCACCGATGACCGAAAGAAATGCACACCACTCTACCGCGTGCGGATCGAAATCGACCGCGAGAAAAGCCGCGCCCGGGGACGTGCGGAACGAAGAAGAGACCGATCCGGAGGAAGGAGGAGGAGGAGGAATCGGAGGGGGAGGAAGAACACCTGCGACGCATGCGCGCGGCAGAGGTGGCGGAGGGAGGAGGATGTGCGGCGACGGCACGGGTGGCTTAGGCCGCGGGGCGCGGGGGAGGAAGGAGAGGTGTGTGTGGTGGTGGTTGGTTGTCTCGTCGGGGAGACGGGAGAGAGAAGATGTCGTTGCATTGGGGAGGGTGTGGGTTCCGCCCACTTTCCCTGCTCGACTGGGAGAGGAAGAGAAGGGAGTAATGGTTTGGGGAATGCCAGGAGATGGGGGAGGGGGAGCGCGAGGGGGAGGCCGTCGGCGGCGAGGAGAACCAGAGGAGGGAAAGTGATGCGGCGCCGTCACAAAGGAAGGGGAAAGAGCGAGGGAATGGTGGGGAACAGTGGCAGCTAGGGTTTCGAGGAAGAGAGGGGATAGGGGTGTATTCTTTTGCAAAAAACCCCTTACTTTCCATTTTTCAGAGCGTGGTCCTATATTCAGAATTTCACCTCCTTCACTTAGGATATATAAGGACGTTGAGGGTCTTGACGCAAGAGCACAGGACACACAGGACCTATGATGAGGGACCTAACAAATATTATACAAAACATCAAGTACTTTTTTGCAAAACGGCCAACTCCATGGTCGGGCGACGTGGACATCGCCAGGAGCGAACACGCCAGCGAAAAAAGGTCCGGAGCGCTGTGGTGCGAGCATTCTGCGGTGCTCTTTAATATACCCGATAATTATATAACAACTGACTTTAATGATCTCAATTCAATTTTATGTTGCATCGATTGGGTTCGACCTATAGGATTGATTTTATTAAGAAAAAAATTGTTTATGGTTTTATCTAATCTAAATCTAGTTCATGAATAATTTTTTCTACTTTACAGCCGATTTGACTCGATCGCATCTGCTAGGTCATCACGATACGACATCGGCCTATCGGCCGATCGGCTATTATCTTCTAACGTTTACCATGTCTTGTTGGTTGCAGGATCAAATCAACTAGTATGCTCGCATTTTCATCGATGTTTTGGACCTACACTAGAGCTAAGCAGAATTCGCAGGCCACCGTGTTTTTGCATCGACACATGCGTGTTGGGGTGGGAGAGAGAGAGGAGATGACTGCTCGCCGCTAGCCGTCGGCGCTCCCCCTCGTCGTCTCGTCACCGTTGTGGAGAAGAGGAATGGGAGGAACTAACTAGGGGAAGAAGAACGGGCCGAAAGGGGGAAGAGGAAGGTGGTGGTGAGGGAGGGAAGGGGTGGTGGTGGTAGGAGGGAGGAAGAAGTGAAGGAGAGAGAATGGCATGTAGGCTCCATGCTCACTCAATTGGATAGACAAGTTAACGAGCCACGTGAAAAACACCATCAATACTATCAAATGAGTTAAATTGTACAGGTTTTAATAGTTCAAAAATAAATATATTTTAATATTGTGATTGAGGGATATAAATTAGATTAAAAGTTGAAGTGGATTGTGGATGGATTCGTGAATGTTAGCGGCTTCTTCTGCTGCTGCCACTTGTGACGAGTTGCGATCCATACAGGGGGCAATGACGTAATTGTTATAGGCTAACGGCGCGAGTTATGACGTATCTGACCAGACAAATCTAGCCTCCTCTAGGGCCAGTATTGGGTGAGGTAAGGTTTGTACTGAACTGTTCAGCCAGGAGATAAAAGTGAAGATGAAAAGACGCCACAAATCCTCTGTGCTGTATGGTATGATAGAGAGTTGTTCATCCCTTATAGGGAGATGATTACTTTACTTCCGTCTGTTTTGTTTGATCCGAAAATGATACAGGCATGGTGGGCAAAAGAACAATGAATTACATTCAATGTAGACTTGTAAACCTTGAATATCGATCGGAATTATTCACGCCAAAATCAAATACACCAGTAAGTTATCACATAATTTCGATAATACTTTCTACATTTTTCTACACTTTTCGTGGAAACCAACAAAATTTAAAATTTAATGATTACGATTAAATTATATAAACCCTCTTTATTTAGGGCCATAAAGTGGCTTATGAGTCTAAAAGTCTAAACCTAAATAAACAAATAGTTTTCTATTTTTTTAGTTTGAATTTTTTAAAATTACTTTTATGTTGTTAAGGCAAAAACTAAGTTGAAGTAGCTTACTCCATTGCAGTGGCGAAAGGATCGGTAGGACAAGGTATGGCCCGACCTAGACCCCCGGACGGCCTGCTTCACTCCGGCCCAACACGCAATATCGCGATCCCTTTGTTGGCTCATTCGGTTCTTTCCCTCCTCTCCTGGCGTCGGCTCCTCGATCCCCACACGAGCCGTCGAGCTCGGTCCTCCCTCGTCGCCGGACGGAGCCGCGGAGCCACTCCGTAGCGTGGGTCGCGACCCCTGGCACCCCTTCTCCAATCCTCCGCCACGGCCCGTGGCCAAAGCGTCGCCTGCATAGGAGCAATAGAGCAAGGCGCTTCGCCACTGCTTATCGACCACGTCGAGGACTGGCAGCTCGACTCCTCACGAGTGCAATCCGTATGTAATCTCCAAAATCACCCAATCTCCCTATCAATTCATTCTGGTTTCTGCATCTCTATTGAGTAACAAATATGTGTTTGTAATCAGTTTGTTCATTAGTAAGAAATTAGAGTGACGTGTGTTGATGAGAAATTCGATTCCCACGCACTGGCCTGGGAGATCTGCTTAACTCCAGTGCAGGTCCAAGTTGGTCGCCTTTGGTGAATTTAGAGCGTGCCAGTTGGTTGATCCTGTAACCAACAAGAACAAGAAATATACATTAAGTTCGAATTAGATCCTACCGGATCGGCTAAAGACATCAATAAACACATAATTGCTATCCCAAAGCACATTTATACTAAGTAATTATGATAGATTGATAGTATACCGAGACAATATAAATCACTTAGACTAAAGGCACATTAGGATAATAATTATCTGCATTGATAACCTAGACGATACTGCAGGCCTAATGTGAATCGGCTAATACTCCGATACGTTTTATAAAAAGATATTAATCTAATCTAAATGCGCTAAACCTAGATCAATCGGCTGTCAACGCAACTTGACAGATTAATGCTGGTTTAGGGCATTTAAACAGATTGAGATCTTAATATAAAAGGCGGTTTTAATATATTTAATAGCAATTACAACTAAGAGATAACTAAAACAGATAAGGCTGGCTGAAACTCTAACGCTGTCTCTAATGATAAACATTAAACTAAACAAATCTTGATAATTCTAAGAGCGACTTAACAGATCGATTAAATATAGTATTAAGTACAAAAAGAAATAACAGATTTGTATAAGTTAATGTGAACCTCTCGAGACGGTAGACACGACATATAATCTAATTTAACCCCTGAATCTAGCCCCATCGACTGCTATCTTCAGAGAGAAACCAACCGATTGTGGGATAGATCTAAACATTGCTCTCGATTATAGGCCGTGTATGATAAATTGCGTAGTTTATAACATCGAAACTAGAGTATCATGACGATGGAAACACTAGTCCCTACGATACAAACCACTAATGACAAGGGATTACCTTGTTCGGAGATCGAAGCCGATGCAGCCCGAGCAAGAGCAAGAACTCGCCGAAAATAAAAGGGTAGCGATGCGTCGAAGTTGATTGATTGTGTGTTGGTTTTTTTACATAGAGCCTTCGGGTCTTATTTATACCTAGGCATAACGACATCCGTGTAGGACACGGTTTCTACCTTATCTACTATTTACAGTACGACAATATCTCGGGACACAGTCCCATGCCGCATTACAAAAGGAGTATCTATACAACTTCCTAATTTACAGATATAATTATCGTTACAGGACCTTATCCATAAATGACAATATCTTTAACGAACATTTGGGAACCGAATCTAATATCTATCTTTAGGCTTCCTTCTTTTCGGACTGGCTCCACTTCTATCTCAACTCGGAATTGGCTATCGACTATCCTGGTCTGATTCGGACTTAGCCGACGGGCTCCACAGCCGATTCGGACTCAGCCGACACGGCCTCTGTTTCTTCGCAGATCACGTATCTCCTCCGATTCCGCTTCAATTTCCGTTTCAAACCCGGGGATTCGGTTACCAAATTTGGTCGTTAACAACGTGCTGAGGGATAGTTCGTCTCGCCACACCTTGAAAAAATTTCGTCCCCTGCCGCTGCTCCACTGTTAAACTTAAAAATTCAAAGCCATCAAACTATAAACCATATAAGTTATAAAAAATTGGCTTTAAAGCCTAAATCAATAAAATTAAGCACAAACAAAAAAGGACACAGGTTTGCCCACACAAATCACCAGATGAATGGACAACGAATAGCATGCAGCTACAATAGCCTAACCCAGTAAAAACAAACTGCCACAGGAACCATGAAGCCAACACAACCCTCTCCGGAAAGGAAGCCAAGCCCAAAGCGTAAGCGTAGGACGTAGGTATAGCACACCGACACACCGACCCCACCCCCATCCCGGACCCCACCTGCCATCCACCAAGCACCACTCACACCGGCGTGGCGCCTCCTCACGCGGCCACTTCCCACCCCGCCCCACACCCCACGAAGAAAAAAAAATTAGGGGTTGTCCAGAGACGAGGCGAGCCTCCCGAATACCGCAAGGCCCAGCAATACCCGCGTACAAAAACGCGACCAAAAAGGAGAAGCGAAGAGAGAAGAAAAAACTTATCTCTGCCCCCGCTCCCCCTAATCTCCCCTTACCCTCTCTCTCTCTCTCTCTCTCTCTCTCTCATAGATAACCACCCCCACCCCTCCCCCCGCCGCCGCCGCCGCCGCGGAGGCATCGCCTCGCCGTCCCCCGGTCCCCTCCCCGCACGTCTCCGGCGATCGCCCCCTTCCTCCACCGCCCCCGATCCGAATTTTCGGAAAAAAACCCCGCGGAAATACGGAGAAAAATCGCGGAAATTCGTTTTTTGAGTGAATCGCACGGGCGTGTCGCCCTCCTCCTCCCTGAGCCCACCCCCTACCTCGCCCTCGCGCCTCGCCGGCGACGGCGATCGCATCGGGAAATAATCATCGTCCCCCCCGCCGGGCAAGCCCCGCGCCTTCTCTTCGTGGTCCAAACCTGAGGTTGTATCGGGAGACAGAGGGGGGAGCGAGCGAGCGAGCGACGTCCTCCTTCCTCGCCGGCGGCCGCAAGAGGTGCGTCTCCTCGCCACCTCGCGGGTTTTTCGCGGGAATTTGTGGGGTGTGTGTTGTTGGGCCTAGCGAGTGGGGGCGCCTCCGCCGTGCCGATTTGGACCGCCGCGCGCCCGATCCGCGCACCGGGAGGCTCGATCTGGCCGCCGCGCGCGCTGATCTGCACGGCGTCGCGCGAATCGGTCGGGATTTAGGGTTTCGGAACCCAATTCGAATTCCTCGCGCCCGAGGCTACGCAGCGCCTCCTCCCACTCGTCGATTTTGAATAGAGTTGGGGTAGAGTTATTTCTTCCCTTGGAGAGTTCAATCCGTGTAGTACCCAAATGATCAAGCCATAACAAAAAGCATGAGAAAACAATAGGATTAGACTTGATCGCCCCATTTGAGGCGCTAAATGTTGGTCAAGAGCTACTCGACTGGGCTTCTAAACTAGCTTCGTTTGATGAACTGCAGGGAGTGATAGAGTGCTGAGGCCGTGAGGGTTTTTCATGTGTCGTCATGGCATTCTTCAGCAACTCTGGAAGCAGGGCTGATTCAGGAGGGTACAACCTGAATGAGAAGGCTGAGGATGAAACTGCCTATGAGTCAGTTGGGGACAGGGATGTCGACTTGAACTCTAGGCAATGGAACTTAAATGAGAAGGCTGAGGATGCCTACCATAGTGACGAGGAGCAATATGATGGTGGCCGGTCAGGTCTGAACTCCTTGGAGAATAAATCTGGGCAGAATGCCCGGAAAATAAATGGGCCTTCTGGCACATGGGGTACAAATTTTTTGAAGGATTGCGGACCCACACAGACGGCTAAGGAAGAGCAATTGACTAGCGACAGGGGAATGGGATATGGGTCAGCGGCTAGTTCACATGACGACATGGATGCTAGTGGAGAAGATGATGAGCTGAAGCGAGGGCATGGGGAGGTGCCTGCTGAGGAAATGCTCTCTGATGACTACTATGAGCAGGATGGAGAGGAGCAGAGTGATTCATTGCTTCGTGGTGGGATGCGCCACCCAAGCTGTTCTACTTCTGGGGCGGCAGCGGAATCTGTCTCCTCAAGACAAAAGAAGAAGCCGACAAAATACGATGCTTATGAGGATGAAGATGATGACGAGTACAATGATGAGAATGATGATGAAGACGATGATGACGCAGACGGTATACTTATATCTGGAAACTTGAGTTAGCAAAGCTGATCAATTACTGTTCTGGCACGCTGCTTTCTTGGCAAAGTTTCCTATACAGCTCATCATTGATCAACAACTTTCTTTCTTCCCTATTTTGCAGAAGATGATCCAGACGATGTGGATTTTGAGCCAGAAAGTGATACCGAAAAGGCTGCCAATAAGGTTATTTATTGACTCAAGTTCATGGCACCACATGCCATAATATTGTCCTGCGTATTAGGTTACATCGTTATCTTATTATTTAAGCTAGGTGGTTTAGTAGTAATTCTAGTAATAAAAGATTCTGGCTGGTATCTTCTTTCTTGAAATAAAGATAGAAAACTGCCTTAGTCATTGAAAAGAATCCACTCTAATTGAACTCTATGTTGCTTAATAAGGATTGTTTCTTAAAAGAAGAACACACTAAATATCACTAACTGCCCCTTGAAGCATCTGAAAAGCAATCTACGAGAAATCTGTAGATAGGATGAGACACACAGAAACAAGCAAGGAGTGATGGGAATGACTCGAAGCTTGGAAGATTGATGAACCTGTGTTCTTGGTGTCTTGAAGCAGATCATTTAATGCATTAAATAGTTCCCCTGCTAACTACCTCTGTCAACTACAGCAATGCAGTTATAAACTCTTAATCCGTGAGCTGTAGGATTTTGTTTATTTTCTTAATTCAACGATTTGGTTGCATTTGCATGTATACTGCATTTTTTTGGGTGAGATTATGGATAACTGCACACCATTAGCACTTCCATTGCTTATTTTATAAATTATACCAGACGTCTAATGACAAGTGATATGCATTCTTTTGCTCTTTTTCTAATCTATTTGTTTCAAGCAGTTTATTATCATAATTTATTGCACAATATGGTTTTATTGAGTTATTTTCTTCTGAAATGCTGATGATATTGAGTTATTTTGTCATCGCAGTTTAGGTATTTCCGCACTCTTGATCGTCAAATGTTAATTAAGTTCACTTTCTTTTGTAACGCTAAAATTTCAGGATAAGTTTGTGGGTAGTGAGAACTCTGACGACGAAGAAGAAGATGAGCTTGAGCTCTCAGATGATGATGAAGATGATTTTGTTGAGAATAAGAGGCAATGTAAGCGACTTAAGGTTGGTGGAACTAAAACCTCCAAGGGAAGAAAGCTTCCCGTACAGGCCCAACGCAAACGAGGGGTGTCTTTTACAGATGAAGATTCTTCAGGAAAAGACTCTGATGCTCCCAGTGATACTGATATCAGTCACCGAGCAAAAAAACCCGACAAGTTGCATCAGAAAACTGTAGGTCGCAAGGATGTTTTCTCAAATGTTGATTCTCATGAGGTTCGAACTTCTGGGAGGAGGAGGACAGCTAGAAATATCTCATATGCTGAAAGTGAAGAAAGTGATGATAATGAGGAAAAGCTAGCTAAGCAACAAAAGGTGAGATTTTGTTGTGGTTATCTGTGCAAGAAGCATTTGAAATGCTTAGGAACCAAAACAGATAACTGACATACCATTTTAGATGATTCGATGTTATTGTTTGCTATGTTCTGGAAACTCCTTTTTGTTATTGCTTTGTTGCAGCATGAAAATATGATTTCTGTTTATTGGAGTTCCTTTCTGTTTTATTCCTTTTCGTTATGGCCATCATGCTTTTACTATAAGTCACTTGGCTTCTAACTGTGTCCATAACATTGATTCATATGTGATGTGCATGTTCTCGTACAGTTTCCCTTTTTTCAATCACAGTAATTTGACACGTTCATATATTTAGGTCTTGAAGGAGGACCCAGAAGAGGAAGAAGGGGAAACGATTGAAAGAATCCTTTGGCATCAACCTAAGGGTGTTGCTGAAGAGGCACTGAGGAATGGCCAATCAACTCAACCTACTGTGATTAGCTTCACATCAGATATGGATCAATCATGGGATGATGTAGAATTCTATATAAAATGGAAGGGCCAATCATTCTTACATTGCCAGTGGAAGACATTATCTGACCTCCAAAACGTAAGGATCCACCTGGATATTTATATCTCCTTACAAATATTCGCTGTTTTTTGGTGTACACTTTATCTCTTCATCATGATTCTCTTAAGATATGATTTTTACGTTACCTTTTAATGGCAGGTTAGTGGATTTAAAAAGGTTTTAAATTACATGAAAAGAGTTACTGACGAGCTGAGGTACAAGCGATCATTATCACGTGAGGAGGTAAATAAACAATCGATTTTGTATTATTGATGGTGTAACTCCACAGATGGTACCACATATCTATATCCAGTAAATAAATGCAACTATAACCTGAATGGAAAGAGTGCAAAACTTTATGCTAAAAAAATGAATTACTTCTATTATTCATAACATGTTAACTTGCAACTACCTGATCATGGCGCAGTAATCATGTTATGGCATTTGGGGCAAGTTGGTTTGATATTTTTATGTCCATGCTTGCCAATACTTAGCTTACCAAAATTTTGGTACTCTTAACAGAATTTTGCTGAGGCCAGAGTGTCCTTTGAGGCATTTAAGTTCATATGTGGAGGCCAAAAATGGGCCACCAATCTGGTGTCCCCAAACATGGCTTTTATTTATTGTTCTATTTTGAGTAAATTATAGATTTAAAATTTTCATTGGTGATAAATTATTTTGGTATGAATGGAATTGCACGTAGTACTGTAGCAACCACCCAAGCATAATGCTGGTTTGAGTTTTTTTTTTCTCACATCAGGTTGAGGTGCATGATGTGGGCAAGGAAATGGAGCTGGATCTTATTAAACAGTACAGCCAGGTTTTGTACTAACTCTAACGAAACACTCTTGATATGCAATTTTTAGTGTGGCGTTTGTATCCTGTCTAAGTATACAATCTTCAGGTTGAACGCATATTTGCTGATAGGGTTAGCAAAGTTGATGGCGATGACCTGGTGCCAGAATATTTAGTCAAATGGCAAGGACTTCCTTATGCAGAATCAACCTGGTAATATTCCTGACATGGCCCTGTGCTTTCAGTTTTTGGGGCAATGATAATGTTTTGCACATGGATATTATTTCACAATAAATACTACTGGTCTAGATGGATTTTTTGGTTGGTCACCGTAGCCATTTGTGATGTACAAAGATGTTGCTGCTGCTTACTTGATGTTCAACAGTTGTTACCGCTTGACGTTCAATATTTTTGTTTATCATTGTTTGCTATGTTGCAGGGAAAAAGATACAGATATTGAATTTGCTCAGGATGCTATTGATGAGTACAAGGTAAGAACTTGTGTATTTTATCAATACGATATTATGTAACTTTATTGTGAGCTTAGGTGCATAAGATCGTATAATATTTTGGGTTACACTTTAATTATATTAATTATAGGCCCGTGAAGCTGCGACAGCTATACTCGGGAAAACAGTTGATTTCCAAAGGAAAAAGAGCAAAGGTAAGTTCCCTGCACAATATTTTTTTGTTTGTTTGCTTTATTACCTTTGGTATTTTGTTTGGACTTTTTTGTGGACAAGTTTCTTTCCTTTCAAATGGTATTTCTTTTTTGACCTAGGTAATGTAAACATCTTAGGATGTTTTTTTTTTGTTTTAGGCTGTTTTGTATTTCTTCTCTTGCTCTGTAACATATTAACTTTGGTTGCTCCAAGTTAACCTTTTATTTGTCCTGTGTATACCATGACGTGCTGTTATCATTTTGAGTGGAAATAATTGATGACTTTGCCACTCTCAATAGTGGCTTTTGATGATTCGCCACTATGATTGTCACATTGTCTTTGGCACCAGGAGTGCCAGTATGCCAAGGCAACTCCTAGGCGAAGCCATAGGCAGCCAGGGAATAGGGAAGTGCGAAGCAGAGAGTAGAATGGAGGAGCAGAGCAGAGAGCAGGGCACAAGTTGTGGAAGAAGAGTTCTCAAATGTGCAGGCTCCTCTAGCACGCATATAGGGAGGGTGTGTAGGATGATGGAGCTTGATTGACAGCTTAGTTGCACCAAAGCAGAGGGAGCTTGGCAAGTCAAGGCGAGCCTCCACGGCGTACTCCCTGGATGGTCTGGACACCAAGGGATAACCACATTTGCCACTCTTATTACTATCGTGTCGGTCCTGGTCCTAGACGTCGTAGACACATGATTGGCAAATTATCGATTGCCACTATTGTTTTAAATGGCCTCTTCCTCAAATTTGTAGCACTTCTATTTAGGGTCACTATTTTACATGTGAATATTGTCAGGCAGTGGAAATTCCATGTCTGGTTTCAAATTTGACGTCTTTGTCTAGCAACCAAGGATCATTACTCTTCAGTTAAATCTTATACTAAGTCTACATTATTCAGCTAGTTTGCGGAGGCTTGATGACCAACCAGAATGGCTAAAAGGAGGCAAGCTACGTGATTACCAGCTTGAAGGCTTAAACTTCCTTGTTAATGGGTATGTAAGATCTGTTTATATGCAAAATGAGAGCACATGTGTTGCTACTTTGTAAGCTCATTGATTTATTTGTAAAACAGGTGGAGAAATGACACTAATGTTATTCTTGCTGATGAGATGGGCCTGGGAAAAACTATTCAATCTGTCTCCATGCTGGGTTTCCTTCATGTAATGTTCTCCTACACAGTTCTGCTCTTCTCTATTATCGTGACAGTAGATTAGTAGAATTCATCTATCGACCACTAACACCTGATGTGGTTATTACAGAATGCTCAAGAAATTAATGGTCCATTTCTTGTGGTTGTACCACTGTCAACATTGTCAAACTGGGCGAAAGAATTTCGGAAGTGGCTACCTGACATGAATATTGTGGTTTATGTGGGAAATCGTGCTAGCAGAGAGGTAAATGTTGTGAATTTCTTCCGTTGCTTGTTTTGCTTTCTGTGCTGTTCTTGTACATCACAGACAGCATTTTCTGGTTGGCAAATTGAAATAATATTAACTTGATATGAGTAATTTAGGTTGTTGCTGAAGCTGAAAGTATCCTATAAAGGTCTTGTAGGAAATCAAGAACTAACTGTGTGGCAGTGGCATTTAGAAACCAAGAACTTCTTGACTTGTTAATCTTTTATAATATGTATGTTCTGACTGGAACTAGGTTTTGCAGAACAGGAATATTGCATTCGACCATCATAGGCCTCTGAATGGTGCAATTTACCTCTTTTGGTTTAATTGCGTGTGGCTGAAATGAAATATTTTGGTTATCATGGATCTTGAGCGGATTTAAAGATATATACTTTATGCATATATTCATTTCGTCACATTTAGGTTATATATATACTTATGTCGTATCTAGTTTCTGGGATATGGAAATGTTTGTTTTTCTTATGTGCCTACTTGTGGTCTTCAAATGATAAGGATGTGCTTTTTTTGAGTGCCAAAAGAGTCAACATTCATAGTTAATGGTTCTACATTTTCAACAAAGTTATCTTCTCCTATTTATACCCGTGATAGTTTCAATCTTTTCGTGGCAGATCTGCCAGCAGCATGAATTTTTTACAAATAAGAAGGGTGGTCGACATGTAAAATTCCATACATTGATAACTACTTATGAGGTAATACTTAAGGACAAAGCTGCCCTTTCCAAGATCAAATGGAACTATCTTATGGTTGATGAAGCTCATCGATTAAAGAATTGTGAAGCATCGCTGTATACAACTCTTTTGGTATGAAAAGTATTTCCTGAACTAAAAATAAGAGTGAGTTAACTACCTGGAAAGATGACTCTAATTTCACTGCCGCCCCACAGGAATTCAGCACTAAGAATAAGCTTCTCATCACTGGGACCCCATTGCAAAACAGCGTTGAAGAGCTCTGGTATGCGCTTTTATGTAGATTTATGGTAGTAAGTTCACACTCTTATTGTGAAACCTGACTAGAGACTGCAACATGTTCATAGCTGTTGCATTTTGCCTTTATATATATTTTTGTTTTACCTCTATTATTCTTGTCCCATTTTTGCTGAGTGTATTTTAAAATATGCAGGGCATTACTTCATTTCCTTGATCCATCTAAATTCAACAGCAAGGATATATTTGTTGAGAGATACAAAAATTTGAGTTCTTTCAATGAAACTGAGGTAAAAATACTTCTCTTTCAAAATGTACTTTTCTCTTGACCTGGACTATTCTGCCAGCATTGGACATCCATAACTTTGCTCCATTATTTTTATAGCTTGCAAATCTTCACAAGGAATTGAGGCCTCATATTCTAAGGCGAGTTATAAAAGATGTGGAGAAATCTTTACCTCCCAAAATTGAGCGGATTCTTCGTGTTGACATGTCTCCTCTGCAGAAGCAGTAAATACTTTGTACTAATGTAAGTTTATGTTCCTTTTATTCATCATTGAGATAAATCATTTTTCATAATTAATTATTAGGTATTACAAGTGGATTTTGGAGCGGAATTTCCAGAATCTTAACAAGGGAGTTCGTGGGAATCAGGTGTTGATAAATCTTGAGCACTATTTGATTTTAGTAATGATTTCTTCTATTCTTCTGTTCCTCTGTAGTTCTATTTGTATTTGCATGTCTGTTCTTTGTCGCTATGACGGTGTACTACATTTATATATGCAAACCTTTATTGCCTGATTTACTCGATGTATTGTTATTTTTTGACAACCACCACCTTTCCTTTACTTCACAACTATTTGTAATTAGGCTGTTCACCATGCTAGTGTAATGCTGATTATCCTTCATGGAATATCCTGTATATTGTATTTGACAAATGAACAGTGCATATATAGCAGTTCTTTTTACCAATCGAGGGCTATTTTTCCTGAGCTAATCTGCAGTTCTTTGTGTTTTCAACTTTTTATGATTCCATTTTGATTTTTCTAGGTGTTTCTTCATACATATACACACAAAGAAAATAGCATTAACAAAACACAGATTCTTCTGCAGGCACATTTAAATGTCTGATTATTTAAATTATTCTGGCTAACTTGATTATTGCATATGCAGGTCTCGCTTTTAAATATTGTTGTTGAGTTGAAAAAATGTTGCAACCACCCATTTTTATTTGAAAGTGCTGATCATGGTTATGGTGGAGATAGCATTGGTGATCGCAATAAAGTTGAACGCATTGTTATGAGTAGTGGGAAATTAGTGTTATTGGACAAGCTGTTGGTAAGACTGCGGGAGACTAATCATCGTGTGCTTATCTTCTCTCAGGTTTGTATGTTTGGTTTACTTGCCACTTGATGCCATTGTGTTGCAGTCTATATTAGTGGAACTAATATAATGTGTTTTCAATACATTGTCTAAACTTATTTTCTACAATCCATTAGCAAGATGTTACGCACTTGCTGAAATTTGCTTCAATTTGAGAAATTAGTATGGTGAGTCAAGCTAACAACGTGGTCAGTCGGTTGCATAGTCGGTTAGTGTTTTGTGTGCAGAATGAAACTTCTCTTACTTCAGGGATGATAGGAAGAGCTGGCTCAGTGTGTTTGTTTTGATACTTTGCTGTGATTTTTCTGTTTTTTTAACTGACAGAACAAGCTTGTTCTGGTTGCTTTTGTAACTTGGTCAATGTATTTTCTTTTTTACAATATAATTATGGTGTCCTGCATTTTGAAAGCTATTGTGTTGCAAATTACTAGAGCCGCAATTGTATTTTACACCAACATCAAAATATTGGACAAAGAATATATTATATGTTGCCTGAAAGCATTTGCACCTTAGATAACTTATATAAGTGCCGTTTGAATTCTATTTGTTGCAGATGGTTAGGATGTTGGACATCCTTGCTGAGTATCTATCCCTCCGAGGATTCCAGTTTCAGAGGCTTGATGGCAGTACAAGAGCAGATCTTCGTCACCAGGCCATGGAGCATTTTAATGCACCTGGAAGTGATGACTTCTGTTTTCTTCTGTCTACACGTGCTGGTGGACTTGGTATTAATCTTGCAACAGCAGATACCGTGATAATTTTTGATTCAGACTGGAATCCGCAAAATGATTTACAGGTCCTCTCTCTCTCTAAGCTTTCATATGTGGGTTTCATTTTTTTTTGTTTCGAAAGAGTTTCTCATATTTCGGGTTTTTGTAATGTGTGATGTCATGCTAGGCAATGAGTAGGGCACACAGGATTGGGCAACAAGAAACTGTTAACATATATCGTTTCGTGACATGCAAAAGTGTTGAAGAGGATATATTGGAACGTGCAAAGAAAAAAATGGTGACGAGCCTGATTTGTTTTTGGTTTTAATAAATATAAGCGAATAACCTCTTGAATAACCTCGGACCTGTTCTTTTTCCCTATATATCTCAGGTTCTTGATCACCTAGTAATTCAGAAGCTAAATGCTGAGGGCAGGCTCGAGAAGAAAGAATCAAAAAAGGGTGGTTCCATGTTTGACAAGGTAGGTTTCTGCACCAGTTATTTAGTTTACTTAGGTATTTGGGTTGATTTGGATGTCATATTGGTTTGGTACATGTTGCTTTAGACAGTGTGGGGTTAAGATAGATTTGTATATTTGAAATCTATCTATTGTATAATTGTATTACAAAAGATTGTTAAAACTACCAGTAACTTATCAACTAAGCGAATGTTAGTGATACAGGCTGTAGTCTAGTGTGGTATAGATATGCTCATGTATTATGATATGTTTACTACACCGGCCTTCTTTCAAGATACCCAAGCTATAATTCTCTCTATAATTCAAGGAGCATTTTCTGATAATTAAAATTCTGAGAGAGGCATTTAATAGAATCTGGCTTGTCACCTCACTTATTTGTATTTTCTCTTTTGCTGTTCTGATGTGAGCTATACAATTTGCCAGAATGAACTTTCAGCCATATTGAGATTTGGAGCAGAAGAGTTATTCAAAGAAGATAAGACTGATGAAGAGACCAAGAAGAAGCTTGAAAGCATGGACATTGATGAAATTCTTGAGAGAGCTGAGAAAGTTGAAACAAAGGGTGGTGAAGGGGAAGAAGGAAATGAACTTCTTAGTGCATTCAAGGCATGTTGTGTGCACTACCATATGACCTGTGATTCAGAGCATCATGCTTTTATTCTATACTTCTGTTCATATTTCAATTTTTTTTGTGTGGATAGGTTGCCAACTTTTCTAGTGGTGAGGATGATGCCACATTCTGGAGCAGATTAATTCAACCAGATGCTTCAGATATGGTCGAGGTATCTATTTGGACTAATTTTGTGTTAATGCCCTTTTTCACAATTGAAAACTACCTCCAGCTGTTGTCTGACAGTAACTTAATCATATAGTTCCCTGCCAACAAAAAAAAATAAATCAAAGAGTAAGTATTTATATGTTCTGCAGGAGACTTTAGCACCTCGTGCTGCAAGAAATAAGAAGAGCTATGTTGAAGATCACCAACTTGATAAGAATAGCAACAGGAAAAGGCGAGCAATTGATGCACAAGAAAAGCCAAGGAGGCGGTCTAGCAGAACAATGGACACAGCTGTGTCATTACCACTCATTGATGGTTCAGCACATCAAGTACGAGAATGGTCATTTGGAAATTTGTCAAAGAAAGATGCTACCCGATTTGTTCGAGCGGTAAATCTGCACCCATTATTAATATTTTTTCTTTTATGTGGTGATTTTATATTTGCAATATCCAGAGTCATGCTATTATTTTTGTTGGTTCCTCAACTGTTATGTTATCTCTTCCACTTTGGGTTTGTGAGAGATTGCAAAACTTCTGCTTAGACAAGTTATTGAAAGTTAGCATTACAAAGATTTGTAAGCTATCAAGTAGTAGTAGTGGAAGTTGCTTCTCTTGTGATTTCTGGGAACTTTATGATGACACAACTTTTTGCACAAAATGATTAAGTTGTAGATTTCATATTACTTCCCAGCTTCATCTATCTTACTCTGATAAGTAAACATTTTAGGTTAAAAAATTTGGAAACCCAAGCCAAATTGGGTTAATCGTGGATGATGTTGGTGGTGCAATAGCAAAGTCTTCGGTTGATCAACAGCTTGAGCTGTTTACTTTACTCATCGAGGGTTGTCAAGATGCTGTTAAAAATAATATGGATGCCAAGGTATAATCGTTGAAATTTCCCTCTGTGGATAAAAGGGCAACCTTTGCCTTCTCATTGCCTTTAATCTCAGTTATTTGTACTTCAAATGCAGGGCACAGTGTTGGATTTTTTTGGTGTAGCAGTTAAGGCGCATGAGTTAATAGCCCGTGTGGAAGAGCTCCAGTTCCTGGCACGGCGCATTGCACGGTATAAAGATCCAGTTAGACAATACCGGATCCAGGCACCTTACAAAAAGCCACAGTGGTCAGCAAGCTGTGGATGGACTGAAAGTAATTGCTGTCAAACCTTTGCTTTGTTGAAAATGTTACTAAAAAAATATAGACTCATATAATTCTTGTATCTGTTTAGCTGATGATGCAAGATTGATGGTTGGAATTCATTGGTATGGCTATGGGAATTGGGAGAAGATACGATTAGATCCAAAACTTAGCTTGACAGCGAAAATTGCACCAGCAACCCTTGGTGAAAGAGAGACGTTTTTACCACGTGCACCGAACTTGGATAATCGTGCTAGTGCTCTCCTACAAAAGGTACTCTGCATGTTGCACCCCCTCCCCCACCCTACTTGCTCTATCTTTACCTTAATTTATGCAACTGTACCTAGAGTTTGCTTATTGTGTACTGGAATGACTCAATACAGATTACAGAATACAATGCTTGTTTAGAATTGAATTTCTTTGGTACTCAGCATGAGTGCGGGATCACAATTTTTTAGAGTAATTTTCACAAAGACCCATATTATGGCTAACTGTGACACAAAACCACAGTTTTTAGATTTATTTGGACATAACCACAGGAGACCAACTTTTTAACAGAAAACATCAGTATTTAGTGTTTTATACAGAACATCTTACCAAAAGCACTGCAGCTTTATGCTTTGGTGCTGTGCTATAAACAGCTCAGAGGAAGTTTGTTTTCCCACACAACCTTGACGATTTGCTCGGTTAATTGTGCTCATGCAATTTGATTTGCAGCAAGTAGATGTGGACTCTTATCACTCTATGCAATTACTTCCTTGAAATGAACAAATGCAATTGCTTAACATGACATTATGTAAAGTCATGTGTTCCTGAAAATATAAATACACACACCAGTATGCATGCTCCATGCATCAGTATGATTTGCTAATGCAGCCAATGTGATCTGCAAAAGGAAGCTAGCAGCCACTGTAATGCAGAAATTGTAAGGGGCTGGCCATTCCAGTTGGCTGCTCATGTCCTTGTTTGGTGCTGCAAAAACCTGGTGTTTTTGTTTTTGTTAAATTGTTTGTCTCCTTGTGGTTCTGTGCAAAAAAAAATCTAAACCTGGTTGGGTAACCATGTTTTTGGCCATATATACATGGGATTTTATGATATTTATTCAATATTTTACTTATTCAGAAGTAGTAGAATCCACATGTGTTCAGCTTTTGATTGACACATAATTTCACTTATCCAGGAATTTGCCAATCTTCGTGGTAAGAGCTCCAAAACCAAGGGAGGTCCACGGCAAGCAATTGATAATGAAAGCAATGGTGGAGCTCGATCATTAAGAGGCCGGCAAAAAGACACAAAAATAAAAGAAGATAATAATTCAATTAAAGATGACTTTAAGAAACGCAAGGTGGTGGAAGCTGAAGCAAGGGAAGAAGGTGAAATTTCAGAATCTGAAGCAGAGACTAAATATCGTCAGGACAAGGAAGAAAAGTGGCTGGAATGGTGTTCTGAAGTTTTGGATGACGAGCAGGACATATTAAAGCGGCTGGATAGGCTTCAGAATACAAGTGTAAATCTGCCAAAGGAAAAGGTTTCTGCTATCTGTGAAGTGTTTACTCTTAAGATGTTAATTCTTCCCTAACCTTATCTTTGACATACTATGTTCAGGTTCTTTCAAGAATTCGCAAATACCTCCAGATAATTGGGAATAAAATTGGAGAGATCGCTGATCAACATAGTGAATCGTATAAGCAATCACGTAAGTAACCTGATGTAAAATTGAAGCAGCTGTCTTCTGCAATTACGTTCTCAGGGTTACTCTGATTAACGTTGGGTACAAAACCTTGGCGTATATCTTGATCTTTAAAAGATAGTGTAAATAATTGTGGTGTTTGCAGGTATGACGATGAGGTTGTGGAACTATGTGGCAAACTTCTCAAGTATGTCCGGGGAGCAATTGCACGATCTCTATTTAAAACTTAGTCAGGACCAAATGGAAGCTGGAGTAGGCCCGTCACATGGTGGGAATTTTGCATCAGTCCCTCCCAACAGGGGGCCTAAATCAAATCAGCTCCATCCTTCCAGAAACCAAAGGTCAACAAGGTCTGTCCAGTACGTTTCTGAGTCTTTTAACAATGGTGAAAACACTGGGAATTCTGAAGCCTGGAAGCGACGGAGGAGATCTGAGCCTGATAATCAATTTGATACCCAACCTTTGTATCAGGCTCCTCCAATCATGACAAATGGAAACAGGTTACAGGAATCTAGCAGTTCTGCTGGTATTCTTGGTTGGGCTCCGGTTGAAATGAGACGATATGGCAATGAAAGACCAAAAAGAGGTGTTCATCCCAGTCGTTTTCCACCCGGGCATGGGCCTTTGCTGTAGATGTTCAAGTGAACAATGTTGTCACTTAAAGCAGCATCGCTCCAAGGAAATATCAGCTTCTAGCATGCCGCACATGTAAAAATGGAGGAAGACCGTTCAATTGAAATTCTTTTTGAAGAAAAAAAATAAAGAAGTGCTGGAACCTGATGTGGACCACAGTTTTGAATCCGAGTCTAAAAGAGATGCCAGGGGTTGCTGAAGAGATGCTGGCACCTTTAGCAGGTGTACACACACACAAGATTCTTCTGACATTGGAAAAAAAAACGTGAGGCAAGAGGAAGAGTCTAGAAAATTTTGTCGGTCAGTTTTGTGATCTAATAGAAGAATATTTCAGTTGGGATGTTTTAAGAAAGTTCATCTCAGCCGTGATCTATATAGTTCAACATCAATACATGTATGCTCTTTTTAAGTTGCAATATAATGAATTATGGTTTAGTTGGCCATTTTTACTTCCCGCCTCTCGCTCATCTGATCATATATTATCTTGATGTAACAAAGCAATGAAAATGTAACTCAGCAGCAGGATGCAATCGGCATAGGACAGTATTGAGACCCTTGTTTGACAGCTTTTTTTTTTCTGTAAATAGAGGTTGAAGAATTACTTTGGCGATTGGGCCACAGATGGGTGGTGGTTGTGCTTGTGTAGTAACCCCTTTTTTTCCTTGGTGCTTTTTGGTGAGTGTGTGTGCATAACATCGTGCTTGTATATTTAAGACATCTATGTGGTTTTTATATTTGTCTTATATTTCATTGCACTCTATTTCCAGAACCCACGGTGCCACCGAACCGAAGAAAGTTTTATTACTGGAGGCGTTCCTGGTATCCTTGCTGCCCTGTTGTTTAGTTCTAGTTTTGATCTCATTGATTTGTTTATTTCATTTTTGCAGTTTTCATGTGCAGAATGGGCGCCTGTTTTGGTCATGGGGATTCACAAGCTAAGGAAGACCGAAATAAAGCCACAAGGTTCCTACTGTATGTGTAGCAGGTCTAAAAGTACTGAAGCACATTGGGCAATGCTGGTAGTTTTGTATTGTATCGTAGAAGTATTTGGAGCCTTTCATGGAACTACATTTTGATTTTTTTCTAGTCACAACTTTTTAATTTAACTAATTTAATATAGTAATATTTTCAAGACAAAACAAATATATTATTAAAATATATTTAATGTTAGATTTAGTTGTAGATGTCATTAATTTTTTCTATAAATTTGATCATAACTTAAAAAGATTTGGACTAAATAAAAGTCAAAACGAAAATGGAGAGAGTATCTAATTATGTGATGATTTTTACCATAGATGAATATCATGGTGTAGTTGAGGATTTAGGCACAAGAATGAACAAGTCTAATTAATATACTCCATGATGTTTTTATACACGTGATGTTCTTATGACCAATTCAGAAAACGTTGTAGAATTATCTGATCTATAATTCTGAAATCGATGCGATCGCATCAATACTATTAGCGATAAAAACTAGAGGGCTTTATGTTTGACTTCAACATATGCCAGAGATACAAAAACTAGTAAAGGATAAGAAATTCAGAAGTGCCAAATTCCTTGATGGTTAACGTTATAAACACACTAAAACAGCACCGAACTCAGCTGAGATATTTTTGCTCACTGATTGAAAGGTGAAAGGGATGTATGATGTTTGATAGGTTTATAACTTTGTATCTTTGCTACAACTATCTGCAACCCCTGCAGTTCCTCAGTTCCCATTTCCAAGTTCCAATATTCCCCCTTCTACTCGTAAAAATGGTAAAAGTTCAACGCTACTATAGTTAAACAAGAGCAAGGCCTCTTCCCAATTCTCCCACGTAAGCCATGTTAAATTCTCCTTTTAGTTTCTCTGTTCTACTTTTCTCCTCTTAGTTTCTCTGTTTTATTTTGCTGCAAAAGAAAAAAAAAGATCATCTCGTTTATCAGATGCAAGTGATCACAACCTACAATTCTGTTCTTTCCTAGGTCTGTCATCTATGTGTGGCTAGCTCTTGATGTGATGGTGCCGTGGAGGGTAGAGGTGTTCGTGTTGGAGATGGTGTGGGTGATGCTCAGCGGCTGGCTCTCCTCCTGCCTCGCCGTCGCCGACGACGTCGCCACGGCGCTCAGGCAGAGTGGCGACGACGTCTCCGGCTAGTCATCTTTGGCCCCTTCACATCACTGGAATTTCTTTGGACGAACTGTATATAAATCATCTTCCATGCCTGTGTTGTTGTTTGATTTCTCTGTGTTTGTGAGCATTTGTACGCGTTGCAATTGTGTATATATCCGAATGTTATTTTAATTTTTTTATACGACATAATTTGAGGCAAATTAAAATAGATTGCAATGGCCATTTCTCAAAGTGTCTCAACTGGTCAGTCAGTAGAAGACTAGAGATTACTTCTAAAGAGCTACGAATATAAATATGTCATCGTGTTCTTGATTTTTTGAAGGACCTTGATCTACTAGAAACAGGAGCCGCCTCCACCTCTTCCTCATCATCTTCCATCCTTCTCCGCATCCTCTTGTGGTCACCACTCTCGTTCATTGTCTAACAGAATCAAAGATTCAAAAAATGATACTCCAGTTAATATCAATCCAGGAAAAGAACATACTATAAACATACGAGAATTGTCGATTAAAACAAGGAAACTGTTACTGTTGAACAATGTTGAACGGTGAACATCCGTAAAGTAGCAGCTACAATTTGGGGTGAGGTAGAAAATTAGTACATACCTTCAGTGCAATTCTCTTTGAGTCATATATGCGCTCATGAAGTATCATTATTTCATCTGCATCAACCTTGCGAGCCGGGATTTATTCACCTGCCCAAATACAGAAAGCAAGTTTCGAAAATGGTCTTATTTACGTACAAGGTGTACCCCAAGGAGATGCTCGGTTAGCTTGAAAAATTCGCCCTCAAATTGATTCACTAAAGATACAGCGTATCCTGACTGCCCTGCACGTGCAGTCCTGCCCACCACATGAACATCATTCCGATGCAGCATTAGGATTTAAACCACAACAAATATAAAAAAGAAATTCTAAATGCGTAATCTCGGTGCCGCATATATGAGAATATTCGCGTTTTGCAATGATCAGGTAAGAACACTGAAATTACAAAGTTGGAACCTTAGAGTTCAGTGGGAAATCGTAATTGATAACCACATCAACTTGAATATCAAGACCACGGCTTGATACATCTGTGCAAACAAGGATATTGCAATCCCACGTCCTAAACCTGTTTAAAGCACCTAGTCTCTTGTCCTGACCACACAAAAAGTTATGAATTAGGAAATGGAATTTAAGGGAATGAAATAACAATCATTTCTGCGTCCTAAACTAACTGAATGAAAGAATCAAATACTCTGTTGCATGTCTAACTGAAGAAGAAAGTAAACCTGACTCATCTGGCCGCTGATAGAAATAGCTTTAAATCGTAGATTCCTTGGCATAAGAGCAAGCAGCCTTGTTGACTCAGGTCCGGACAAAGATCATGATCATGCTCCCTGGCATCTTGTTCAGATCCATCCTGAAAGTTGGATACAACAGAAAAGGTGAAACAACAATGCAAAGTAAAACGATTCGAACAATGAAGCATAATTTGTCACGCAGTATTTATTCAATTTAAATTAACTATAAAATCACGTATGCAGCATGTAATAGCAACATCAACCATATCGGCACAATACAGATCAAATAAGTGGTGCAACTGACCTTGTACTTTGCAGGAACAACATATAACTCCTGTCTAAGTGTGTCCACCAAGGAATATTTCGAGGCTACTTCAACCTGATGAAAAAAATTGCTCAAGGCCCATTAATAAATAATAAGACAGCACTTTCCTTTAATATTATTTCAAATTTCAAATAAATTCTTTCGAGACAAATAAGGAATCACCTTAACAGGATTTTTTAGGCAAGCACGTCGCAGTTTTTTCACCTGCAGGACAAAAAAAATTGTCACACGATCTACTTGTAGCTAAAAGGGTTATGATAGAAGTGACATATTTAAGTAGTCCTAGAAAATTCAAAGAGCACAAAATCAATCCAAGATGCTATTCTCACTATCTCAGGAATGTCTAAGTAGGTGTGATTAATAATCACTCCAAGCAGTGATCCGCGTCATTGTGATAAATTATGGACGACAAGCAATGTTTAATATTTTGGTTCACATTCAGAGGAATCATAAAATCAGTATTTCCATCACCAACGTCCATAACTGTTTTTTTATGTTCTTAACAGATAAGCAGAGCTCCTGCTAGGTGCTAACAGATTTGAAAAATAATAAATAAATAAATTCCCTATCCACCAACCTTTGTCAGTCATTGTGGCTGAAAAGAGGAAAGTTCTCCGTTCTTTAGGAATAACATTAAGGATATCATCGACAGCTTTCTGAAATTCCACTTCAAGTAAATCATTAGCTTCATCCAGTACCTAGCAAAACCAAAAGATAGAGCATGCATAAAGGGGATAGAAATAGTGGGTTATATTGAGATGGCCCAACAGGCATATGTTAACATATATATAGTACAAGGATTGGACACATCCAAACACTAGATTGCAAATATTAATACCAGGAATACTACTGCAACGTCTCAACAAAATAATCCTAATTATAAATATCCAACAGAAAAGACCAAATTTTGAAAAATACTAACCAAGTACTTCAATTTATTAAAACTGAAACCTTTTGTATTTGTCAAATGGTCCAAAAGGCGCCCAGGAGTTACAACCTAGGAAAGATAATCAAGCTGAATTGAGATGAAAGATTACATGATATCAGATTTATGAGTTTTCACTAAGAGGGATAGTAACTGTGCTAAAAGTTCCAGTGCCATGGAAGAGCATGAAAACTAATTGGTTAAATTGTTTATATTTAACTCCGTTCTATAGTACGCCAATTACAGTGCCAAAACATTGCATATGTACATACAAAAAGACAAGGAAATATTGTTCAATAGAGTAGTTTACAAAATCCAAGTCCAAATTCCAACTCCACGACACAACACCTGTACTGTATATTCTTTTTGGACAATTGTATGGTTAAGGTATACTCACCACAACATGTGGACGTTTTGCAAGGGGTATGGTTTGGCTCGTCCGAGGGATTCCACCAACCAGCTGGCGAAACAAAAATCATCAATGAGAAGTGATAAAACCAAGAAATAAAACATACTATATAAAAAAAAGAGATTTGGAGGGAGAGACATCCCTCCAAACATTTATTTAAGAAGAAATTATGAGCGTGTGAAGAATTTAACACAGGATTTCGGAGTTGAAACCAAACACCCCTTGCCCCTGCACTATCAAGTGCATCTCATAAAACATACTATATAATATGAAAGAGACTTTGTTTGATCAGCAAAAGCACCAGCATCTCTGTTAATCACCAAAGGAACAACACAAAATGCATCTAATAACAAAAATCATTTGAACTCTACTGAGCGAGATAACATGCTGCTACTGCACCAAGTTTTTTTTCACAACATTTAAACACGTTGTCGGTAAAACACTAGGTAAGTAAGAAGTAAGATCATCCATACATTTACAATGCTGTATTAGCTACGAGAACTAAAAATTAGTGAATTGACGATACGGCATACATACCACTGAACATTGCAAACCGATCGCTGATCCGAGCGCCTCAAACTGCTTGGCAATCTGAATCGCCAGCTCCCTGAACCACGAAAGCCACGTAATCAATCACACGGTTTCACAATAACAGAGCCCTCATGGTCCACCGGAAAAAACAGAGGGAAAAAATTAGCGACCTTGTGGGCGCAAGCACGCAGGCAAAGAAGCGCTGGCGGTGCTCGAGCAGCGCGAACGCCGCCGTCTTCCCCACGCCGATCACGTCCCTCCCTGCACATCCAATTAACTAAGGATTTAAGGCCGCATCAGCAAATGCTCGCGTAGATGGATTTTTATTGACATTTTCTCATTTTGTGCATGTTATAATATTTTTAAAAAAACATAAATTAATATGAGATATTTCACTCTAAAAAAATCAAATTTTACTTAAGAAACAAATCAAATCAAACTATAAGTATGCAGTTATATTTGTTATTTAAACTTATATATTTGTGAGGTGATATATTTTATATTAATCTATTTTGTTAAAATAATTTAAAAACGATGGTTATTTAAGTGACATGCAAGGAACGACATCGAGATGAAAACACTTACCCACTGCTCGCCACCTATATCCACTGCCAATTCGCCCTGGATCCTGGTGGGCTCCTTCCACCCCATGGCGTCGCACGCCTCCACCAGCTCCGCGAACGTCGTCGGCCGGGGAGCAGCCGGAGCCGGCGCCTCCTCCTCCTCCTCTCCCATGGCTTCACAACGCTCCTCCCCCTCCTCCCCCATGGATTCGCCGAGGCGTCTCCACCTCCACGCGCGCGCGGGCGGCGAAGCGGCGGTTGCCACTTTGCGAGTAGTCTAGGGCCAAAAAAAAGAAAGTAATTGAGAAAGATCTCGCTGCAGGGTTGCATGACGAGCTTGGAAGATGGGGCCCACTTAACAGGAAGGCCCATCAAGTAATGGGCCTGTTTTTTCCCTTTTAAAGATTTTTTTCCTTTTTTTAATAAAAGAAATAAACCAATATTGAGATAAATTTTAATGTTTAACATTACTACCCATGATTATGTTGTGTAATTTTTTTAGAAATTAGAAGACATTTTTTTATCAAATTATGATTTCCCTGTTTTTAGAATTTTGTGTTGATATGTTTTTATATGTTCCATGCTCATGATCCGATCATGGTATCTGATATGGATATCTGGTATCTACCTCAACTTCACATATCACAAGTACAATGCACTATAATATCTTCAAGATCCAGCTTATCCAAGTCCTAATCCTTCTTGTATCATTGCTGCTGTCTACTTGCCTCCATGAATGATACTTTGTTGCTGGGAACGAGCTAGATAGCTACATGCCATCTTTCTAGTTAATTATTGTCTACTTGTCTTAGAACATCGCAACACCAATCATACCTCTGCTTCAGTTGCTTACTTCTTGGATCATCATGTTGTCCCCGTTTAAAATCTCCATCTCACAATTGCAGTAATGAAAACCGAGAGTAGTTTACGGATCAGAACAAGGAGATGTGTATGGATTAAGGGTCGCTGAAGCAGCATCAAGCAGAGAAATCAGTGTCAGGTAGCATAATGACACTGACGACAGATTAGCTGAATGAAGTTCATGTTGCTACCAAACGAATAATGAGAAGGCATGGAACACCATGATGCTGTGTACAGTTTGATGAGAGCTATGTGAAAATTAACCTAGTTCAGTTGATTGATTGATCATGGTTCATTGATGCACCTGGCTAATTAACATTCAGAAAGTTGGCCTGAACTGAACTCTGAACAGTCTGGCTGACTTCAGCCATGCATGCATTTCTTGGCAAATTTTCTCTGCAATTTATCCCGTTATGTGAGCTGTAATTAGATCATGGCCGGGGACCGGACAATGATAACAGATAGGTCATCTTTCTCTGAAAAACCAGCAGCAGATTAGATCTCCTTATCAGACCGTCTTTCCGAATTGGTTAGCCTTGCATATGTCTAAATGACTTGCTGGGACATGTTGAATTGTTTATGAGCAGCATATTTATATGCATGATTGCATGGCATCAGAGACCTCACATCACTTGGTACCTTTAATTTGGTTGGAGTGACATTTCTGTCCCTGTAAAATATGATTAACAAGAACAGTCTGAAAGTTTTTTCTTCACCTTTTTTTAGAACTCTGCAAGAGGAATTATACAGGATGACAGACTGACAGTAGGACATTGCTTGATCGCTTTCAGCTGCTATCTGCTCCTATCTTGAGACTGAAGATAAGTGGAAGAAAAACAGCATATTTTCTTGGATTAATAACTTAATTCCATTACCTACCACTTAATGTTTAGTGTTGAGTGGAACTAAAGTATGGTCCTTAGCTGCATCTTTCGGTTCCTGTGGCTTTACTTACAAGGCATGACTCTCGTTTGTTCCAAAGCTGTGGCTTACTCTTTTCACAAGTCAAAATATTTTTTCCCTGTAAGATGTATGTTTTGCCTTTTTATATTGATCACTTCTGGGTTAGATGGATATGTTATGTTCAGAGAAAATATGTACTCCCTTCGGTTTTTAATGTTGGACGACGTTAAATTTTGGGCATACGACAATCGTTTTATTTTAAAATAGTATGCAAATATATAAATCATGTTTAAATTACTGACAAAATAAATAATAATTAAATAATTTTTTTAATAAGATGAATAATAATTACAATGTTCAAAAGTCAATGATGTCAAACATTAAAATCCAAAGAAAGTACAAGGTTTCCACAAAAGTATCTACGTGATTTGCCTTTCTTACTGACAAATATGTTTGCGCTACACGTTGTTCAGCATAGTCTTTTAGATAATAAAAGAGTTGTTGTTTCTAGTGTTTTTGAGCTTGGTAAAATGGATCGTTTCTGAAGAACTTCTATCCTATCTCTATAATTTATAAGAAATTGAAAATAAAGATCACAATGTTAAATATTTTTTATGTTTCCAATCTAAAATGGAATTGTTCTAATCTCCAGGGAGATAATACTAAGATAATGGTTGAAGAATACTCTCACCTCTCAACTCTCAACGCCACACAACCTGAAACGGACAGTTAGCATGAACTTACGTCAGGGGTATACTCTGTTCTTGTTCCGTCTTTTGGAAAAAGTCTAACGGACGCAACCGCGTGAAAATGACCAAATAAACTTGTTCAACAGAAACAACAAAACAACAACCGAGGCATTTGCTGCCATTTTTCTCTTGTTTCATTTTAGGTGTAGTAGTATCAGTTTGGTAGCCATCGTTGACGCCTTTAGATCTTCCAGCTATTTCTGAATCATCACACCCTGCACGTTGAAAGTTCAGATATTTTCTCTGTCTTTCATATATTCTTTGGAGCCTCCTGCAACTGAACTCAACGAATTTCAAAAGCCTCAAATTTAGTTTGAATTAAACTCTAGTAATTAACCGAAAGACCAAATCAAGAAAGTTCTCTGAATTTGAATTTGCCGGAAGAACAAACAGTACCATTCTCAAATTATCCATACTCCAGCTGCCATGTGACAACTATTCACCATCATTCCTGATCTTACTACAAAGATATGGCTTTGCGTATTCGCAAAAAAAACTATTCACCATCAAATCTAGAAATGATAAAACTAGCAACTCATCAATTCGATCGATCTATCATCATTCAGTAGCATTTATAAAGACCAGCTCAGATGCCAGTAAGACAAGGGGCCCAAAGAAATGAAGAATTATGGGAGTTTGATCTTTGATGCTATCCTTCTTTGGTCCATGTCCATAGTTCAGTAAACCAAACTGCATGATTTGCATTCAGTTCTTCAGCTTTCCATGTTCCCTACTTGAGCTCATTGTCCTCCATTATTTGTCACCGTGTGGGATCTCATGTTCCTCAAACTGCAGACAGGAAGTACATCGAAACTTTACGCATGTGATCTGAACAGTGTTCTGCAATGGATAATTCAGGGTTTCAGAACATAGATTTCCATACCCCTGTCTGTACAATTCTACAGTCTTTCAGTGAAAGTATAATTATCCTTGATTTGAAATGGAACAGTGGCCATGCTATGCTTCTACTTACTTTTTTTCGAAATGTAAGCATTTTTATGTTGTTTAGTAAAGACTAAGAATAAGAGGAAAGATACATTTTCAGTCATCTAGTGGTCAAATTTTAAATTGCTTGCATTTCCTTTCTTAGTATTTTACTGGCTGAAAATACTTAGATTCCCAGGCATTAAAATTAGTATCCTATAAATATTTATAGTACGTATAAAATTTGAATCATTCAAATGTTTATATTTAAGAACGGAAATAACACCAGTTTGCATAGCAAACATATGAATAGAATATGGTTCACAGAAAAAAGAAAGATAAAAGGAGGGGGAAATATGGTAGAGGAGGAAAATGACAGCCTCTCGTGCAGGTTGACCATGACATATTCGGGAACCTTCTTTCCGGTTGTACAAAACCATGCACTAGCCAGTCTATTCACAGCCAACAAAACAAACCAATTGAACAAACAATCGCTATAGAATTAATAAAAGAAACGGCAAAATGTTACTATTCCAGATCAAAACAGGCTAAACAGAATTAAGTAGTACCCAGCTCTGACCCTGTAACTGATTAACTGATAATTGTTAATTACCAAAATTATCCGTGCTAATGGTACTGTTGGGCAGCATTAGCTACCTATACAACTCAACACCAAGCAACACAAACAAACAAACAAACAACTTCTGAAAAAAAGAAAAGAAAAGAAAACAAGAACAAGAAAACTGTCAAAAGTTCAGCTTCATGAGAAGAAAATATATATACGCATCGACTAAACCCCAATTCACTAATTCCGTTCTCGCTTTCCCCAATTCGCTTCCTTTTCCCCTTTCCTCGCCTCCAGGCAACCGCCATAGCCAAGAATCTCACCTCACCTTGTCTTGTCTCGCCTTCTACGGCGGCGGCGGCTGCGGCTGCGCACCGGCGGCGTGAGATGGAGGACGGCTGCAGCAAGGTTGTGAGTGGTGACGGCGTCGGTGGAGGGAGCGGGAGCTGCTGCGGCGGCGGCGCCAAGAAGCCGTTCCACTTCGCGCGGTCGCTGACGTACCAGCACCACCAGGGGCACCGGCTGCTGCCGCCGGCGGCGAAGTGGCGGCGGCACCAGCTCGCCGACGAGCCGCGGGCGCGGCCCAAGGCGGTGGTGCTGTACACAACATCGCTGCGCGGTGTGCGGCGCACATTCGCGGACTGCTCCTCGGTGCGCGCCATCCTGCGGGGGTTCCGCGTCGCCGTCGACGAGCGCGACGTGTCCATGGATGCCGCGTTCCGCCGCGAGCTGCGGTCCCTGCTCGACGGGCGCGGCCGCGCCTTCTCGCTCCCGCAGCTGCTGATCGGCGGCCGGCTCGTGGGCGGCGCCGACGAGGTCAAGCAGCTGCACGAGAGCGGCCAGCTGCGGCGGCTCCTCGACGGCGCCGCCGGCCAGGACCCAGCCTACGTCTGCGACGGCTGCGGCGGCGTCCGGTTCGTCCCCTGCACCGCCTGCGGCGGCGGCCGCAAGGTGTTCATCGAGGAGGAGGATCGCGTGCAGCGCTGCGGCGATTGCAACGAGAACGGATTGGTACGCTGCCCTAATTGCTGTTCTTGATCGCCAAAGACATGATCTTTCCCATTCAATTCGAGCTGCTAATTACTAAAGGATTAGAGGCTTTAGAGTCAAGAAAGAAGGCACCTTTCGGTTTCTGGGTGTGATTTGTGTGCATCCGATTCATTTGGGGATTGGATTTGCTGTTCATGGATGAGAGAACGAATTGTTCTTGACTCCTTGATGCAAAAATTGCCATGAGGTGATGGCGATTGAAAAAAAATAAGAGCCGATGGTTGCATGTATGTATTGTATGTAATTAATGTATGGGATATTGTCACTGATATTAACATGTAAATACATGAGTTTGGGTTGTGTATAGTTCTTAATTATCCTCATCTTTTCCTTGCTTGAACTCATCTTGTGACCTGAGTTGTGACTAGTTCTTATTGAATTTGTTACTGAATAGATAACTCTACAATTGAAAACAATGTGTTCTGCAAATGATCCAACTGTACCAACTTAAAGCTCCTTAATTGTAATCATGTTCTCCTTTAGCTGTTTCCTAAATTGGGGTTACCTTTTCAACTTTTTGTTTCTTTATTGAATTGCTTTGAAATTGAATTTGGCTTTGAACCAGTAGCCCCCACTCCCATCTCCACATAGAAGTTTTGGTGAGTTATTTATCAATTCGTTAATTTCATTCAGAAGAACTTTTGATTGATGCAACTAGAAGCTCTTTGCAGTCAATATATTGGTGTTCCTCGCCAATTGAATTCTTAAGCCTATGGGCAGAACAGATAATGCTTGGACTATAGAATTAGGTAGTCGCAAGATGCATACATGTTAGTGTGTTTCAGTTTCTGCACTCTCACATGGATGGAAGAAGGGTTGAAGCTGAAAATAAGTGCACGAAGAAATATGTTGCTTGTTTTTCTCATTGCATAAAATTTCCTCCATTTTTTGTTCATTTATTTAGTAAAGGATATTACCTTATTTGTTCCTGAGTCAAAAATCAGAATAGCTGTCACTAGCAAGGAAATGCAGAAATGCTGCTGTCAGTTTTTTTTTTGCCGGGTTGACCAAAAGAAGCGGTCAACCTAATTACCATTAAGATTGAAAGGGGAATTATTGTTTTAGTATTACATCGGCAATACAATGCCGGATAGGGTGCAGGGCACAGCGTTTCACAGGGACACTAAGAGTAAGAAAAACATAAAGGCATTGCCTCGCTGCCCCTGAAGAACGACGAGCAAATTCCTGAGCGCACTTCGACACTAAGAATTACATATTTTGTTCAATTCTCGGAATTGCAAAAAGCCCCGCAGCCTTCCAGACCAACACCTCCTTCTTGATAAGCGCCATAACAGCAACTGGCGATTTGCTCTTATTATCAAAAACCCGAGCGTTGCGCTCCTTCCATATAATCCAGCAAGTTAGCATACTGATGCAGTCAAAAGCTTCCTTGTAGCTGATCCGAAAAGAGGATCTCGTTGTCAACCACCACTCAGCCAGATCCATCCCTGATTCATGGGGCAAAGGAAAGGAAACCCCCAGCCAACGCCACAAAAGAATCCATACCGCCGACGTGAATGAACAGTCCACCAGCAAATGTTGTATTGTTTCCTGCTGCCCGTGACACAAAACACAATTGTTGTTGTGCGGCCAACCAAGACGTGCCAGCCGATCCGCAGTCATACATCTGCCTTTAAAAGCCAACCACATAAAGATTTTAATCCTTGAAGGTGTCTTTGAATTCCAAAGCGGTTCACCGAAAGCACAATCCTCCCTTCCTTGGAAGAAGTAAGTGTAAACATCAGCTGCTGAGTAGAGGCCGTTTGCAGAAGGTTTCCAGCGAACATCATCAGCTTCTGAGCCCAACTGAATTCCCTGGATCTCATCCCATAATTGCAGGTATTCCCCAATTGCCTCGGTTGAAGGGGCGCCCTTTATGTCACGAACCCAACGGTGATTGTTGAGTGCCTGTGCCACTGTTATTTTTGATGGCTTGACATATAAAGCCAGCACTGGCCATCTTGACATTATAGATCCTTTACCACTCCAATCTACCAACCAGAAAGGGGTTAGAGAGCCATCCCCAACCGAGAAGACAACTAGCGACTTGAAATCGAGCAAGACATCTTTCTCAAACTGTAAGTTGACATGGGTCCAGGGCGAATCCCTCTGAGTAATCTGCAGGGCCAGCCATTTCGCCCTCAGGGCTTTACCGAACAGATCGATGTCTTTCACCCCCAGCCCTCCTTTGTTGTAGGGCGCACAGACATTTCTCCAGGAGACGAGACATTGGCCACCATGCACATGATCTTGGCCTTTCCATAGGAAAGCTCTACATTTCCTTTCCACCTCTTTGATTGCCCATTTCGGGAGTTTAATCACTGAAATGTAGTACATAGTGACTGCTGTCAGGACTGACTTAATCAATGTTAGCCGACTGTCAGTACATAGTGCTGCTCTCAGTATCACTGTGTCTGTCAGTCTCATGAGATCTCATCCACCCTCCAACACTGTGATCTGTTACCAATTTCATGGACGAATCTGTCCAGTCATTTGGAATCTGAATTTGTATTGCTCGGGGATTCTGCTGGCTTCCCAAAGCTTGCAATCTTCCCTAATAAAACACCTCCATGTTCACGGTCTCACGTGTGGCATCAGGTTCGGCAATGCTACATCACCGGCAAACAATGGTGGCCTGCCATTGATGGGAGTCTCATACAGAGGTGAAAGCTGCACCATGGACATATCTGATCAAGTTTCCCTTGCCATTTGTGAGGATTACCGCTTTCAACCAGAAGATTAACAAAGCAAGAGTTGCAGCCGCTGATGGATCGGTTTGGGAAAAAGATGGCAGGTTGGAAACCAAGAATGCTATCCATCAATGGGCGCCTTTGTCTAATAAAAACGACCCTAATGGCGCTTCCAATTCACCTCATGACCATCTTATAGCTGCCACAGTGGGCAGTCAAGGAACTCAATCGCAAGTGTAGGGGTTTTTTATGGAAGGGATAAGATGAAGTCTCCGGTGGTCACTGCCTAATTTCGTGGAGGAAAGTCTGCTCACCGATTGAGAAAGGAGTGTTGGGTATTAAAGATCTAAACTCCTGCGGCAAGTCACTCAGGTTACAATGGCGCATCAAAAGGGTGGAACACAGAGAAAGACCTTGGGCAAAGGTGTTTTCCCCTCGCCCGCAGCTAGACCTGGACCAACTCTACCACTTTGCAACACAATTCTTTGTTGGCAATGGAGAGGTTGTCCAGTTTTGGGCTGATAATTGGGTTGGAGGGCTCAATTTTAGAAGTCGATGGCCAGCCCTGTTCTCTTTCGTTGATGCGCGACCGCTTACAGTCGCCAAGGCTCTGGACAACAATTCTTGGGTGCGGATAAAAGGAAGCCCGACAAATGAAGCTCTGCACCAGTTCTTTAGTCTGTGGGATGAGCTGCAAGCATTCTCCCTGCAACCTGCGCAAGACAGCGTTCGCTGGAAGCTAACTGCTAACGAGAATTTTATAGTAGCTTCAGCATATGACCTCTTTTTTATCGCAACGGAGAATTGTGCTTATGGACGCATCATCTGGAGTTCTAAAGCGCATGCCAAAGTCCGATTCTTCATTTGGTTAGTTCTGAAAGAAAGATGTCTCACTGCGGACAACTTAGCTAAAAGGAACTGGACACATTCTACACTGAGCCCGCTTTGCTAGGGGACGGACGAAACCTGCAGTCATCTTTTCCCAAGCTGTTTGTTTACAATTTTAGTTTGGAAGATGCTCAGGTCTTGGTGTGGCATTGATTTCGAAGTGATGGGAGAAAGCGGCAAACCGCTGGGCGAGTGGTGGCTTGACACAAGAGGCCGTTGTCGGAAGAGCTACAGGGACAACTTCGACGCTTTCTTCATGCTGATAACCTGGCCCGTGTGGAAAGAAAGGAATGCCAGAATTTTTGATCAAGTGTATAAAACGCCAGAGCAGCTAGCTAACGAGATAAACGATGAGATCGGAGTTTGGAGATCGGCAGGAATTTTACAACGGCAATAACCCCAAACGAACACTGAGGCGGGGCTGAAAACCCCTCTATTCCCCCTCTCCCTTGCTTCTCAGTTTTATTTTTCGCTTTAAGTCTTAACCGGATGTTTCATTCGGTTTGACGCGACTACTTAGTCATTGTAAGCTTTTAACTTTCTTCAATCTTAATAAAATTTGGACGGCCATCTTCCGCCGCCCCGGGAAAAAAAAAAAGGATTACCGCTACCTGAAGGTATCATAGTTTTAACACGATAACTGCTCAATTATCTTAAAAACCGAGATGGTTATTGTGCGAGGTTACCACGGTAACCGTATCGCCCAATTATCAAAAAACCGAGAGGGTTATATGTGAGGTTACCACGGTAACCGAGAGGTAACCAGCGATATTGCAATCTGAAGCGGCACATTGGCAAACTCTTGCCAAGAAGTTAAGAGCAAAGCAAACAAGATATTTGCCTTGAACTGTACAATCCACTACTGCGTACACCAGTACAGGTTTACAGCGAGATAATCATCCATACAAATAGTTCTTTGATTACAGGAAGAGCGGCAGGCTGGCAGCTGCTAGCTAGATTAGCGTCAGAGCATAAGTATCATTTCGTACTGGAGAGATTCATCCAGCGTTCATGGGTACTGAAACTTAAACAAACAGCCGCACTGAGATGTTGCGATGCGCCACTCCTTCCAAATCTCAATACAATGTTTTCTGGAAATGATCCAACTGAACTAACTTAAAGCTCTTTAACTATAATTTTTTTAAAAGAAAATAACACAAAAGTATCTTTTCATTGAATAAAGACATAATAAATACAGTCCAGGGGCAAAAGAAATTTACAAGTAAGTAACTGTACAGAAAGAAGTAAATGTCAAAGCGGAAGAAATTCCCTTAAGCGTCTAGCCCCCGCTAGACTCAAAAGGCTAGCCTTCTCTTTAATTTTTCCCAGGAGGAAACTCGTTGGCGCCTCAACGTGGTCGAAGATCCGTCGGTTTTTTTCCTTTCAAATTTCTCAGACGATCAGCAGGATCATGGATCGGAGTCCTTTTTTGGCACACCGGTCTTGTTTGTCATGTTTTTCCACCATTGCTGGACTGAGACGGTCTCATCCCACCGGGCTGGCTCGATTTGTGGAAACCCCAACGAATCAGCTACGAGGAGTCATATCCTTTTGGTATATTTGCATTCCGCAACGAGGTGCAAAGTCGTCTCATACTCCCGACGACACAGAGGGCAATGCCCATTGTTCTCCCATCCCCTAATCATGAGTTTATCGGAGGTCCATACTCCGTTTTGAATGATGAGCCATGCATGAAATTTGTATTTTCCTGGAGCCTAGGACTTCTAGATCAAGGCATTGAAGGTTATGTTGGTTGCCCCGCAACATTGTGTTCGTAGGCCGAAGAGGCTATATAGCCCCCATGTGTTGTGAATTTCCAGCTAATCTGGTTCGTTTCTTCACTATCTAGTTGGATACCCTGAACATCTTCCCAAAGAGCGACTAGCTGACCGACCAGACTAATTGTTATGGATAGGCTTGATTGTAGGGCCAGATCTTGTACGCATGCATCGTTCTCCTTCCCTTGCCGAGGGGATTTGTTTATATTTTTGGAGATTGCAAACACCAAGGCATGACGTCCTTTGGTCTTCGACCACCCTCCATCCATGCGGAGTCCTAGAAGCGTATTGCATTACCATCGTCGACGGTTATTTTTGTTGCCACAACAAAAAGGTTCTTATCAACCTCATCACATGGCGTCTCAAGCCCCGCCCACGACTTGTTGGGTCTTTCTACTCGTGCCACAGCCAGCGCAATCACAAAGCTCTTGTATTTTTTTTTCAAAATTAGGATTCCCAGTCCTCCCTGATTGGTGGGTAGGCATGTCCTTGCCCAGTTGACTTTGCACTTCTCTCCAGTAATGTCTCTTGTACCTGCCCAAAGGAAATGACGGTGTTTCTTGTCATATCGACTTGATGAGTGTTGCTCTACCCGCTGTCCCCATATCTTTCCCCCTCCAGTTTGCTACTCTACCTAAGATTTTGTCGAAGACAGGTTGCAAATCCGTCTTCCGCATTTTTTCTAGAACCAGAGGAAGGCCTAGTTATTTTATAGGAAACACGCCCTCTAGGATCTCTTCTAGTTGCACTCCGTCCTTAACTGTAATCGAAGTCCACTAAACCTAAATATGGCTCTGTAACCAACAGTCATCACAAAAGTGCACTAGTAGTAAATATGTTCGTTACAGCTGATAGATAATGGACGAAAGTGAGTTTACGACGATTATTCCACGGCACAAACGAATTAATTAAATATTGAAAAGTTAATTAGAAAGTAAATTAAAAAATATCGATGAAAAAGTTTTATAAAAAGTCATAGTATTTAGAAGATTGAAAAACATAAAAAAGAACAGGAACTAGCCTAAATATAGCTCCGTTCGAAAGAATTATTTTTAAATAACGGAAAAGAACTCAGTGAATTACATTCAGGTGAGACTTTTGATAAAACTCTACATAGCTAAGATTATATATACACACAAGGGTGTGTGGGCGTGTGTGTATGAAAACCATCAATCAAATTTGATATAATCAAATAAGTTAAAACTCGTGAAAACCGAACCTAAAATTTTTGTAAATTTATAAAAAAATTTACTATAAACATGAAATATATTAAGTTTAAACTCAACTTTATTATGAAGTAAAAAAGATAAATTTCAAATAAATAGTAACATGATACTATTCATCTGAAATTCGGTTAAAATTAAATTGAGTTTGGATTTAAAATTTGATATGAATGTATTTTATGTTTATATCTATGTCCAGTAATTTTTTATAAATGTATAAAACTTTGTAGATATGGTTTTTACGGGTTTTCACTTATTTGATGGATTTTTGGATCCTCTATATGTGTGTGCAACTATTATAGGTTCCTGGCATTGATCATCCTGCTTTCCGTTGTACTGAGGAAATTGCCCTCGTTTTCCAGGACACGGGCGCGGAAGCGCGGTGATTCTGCTGGAATCCGAGCTCGCACGCTTGCACAAATAAACTCTACATTGTTCACGTGCCCCTCTTGCTGTACATGTTGACAATTTGACATGTCGCACAAGTTGACCAGTTGCTCGCCATTGTCAGGCTCGATGCAATCTCGAATTCAAATGTTCTTCAAACCCCTCCTCAATCTTCTTCTCTCTCTTTTTTTTCTGGGATGACCGAAGGAAGACCGTCCAAGTGTTATCAAGACTGAGGGGAAAATCTTGTTCCAGTTTACGGCATATGCAGAGTCCGCAATTCAACACACATGTAAAAAATTTCAGAGAGAACGGGTTAAAATTTACAGCTGAACATGTAGCAGTGAGAGCAAATGCAGGTTTGGCAGGGTTACATTGCCGTCAAAACAATGTGGCCTGATATAGATTTGTCTCATACAAGACGGGAGAGCTACATTATTTACATTTGACAATCACCATCAAGATTCGCCAGATTGGCTAACTCTTGGAGAAGTTCAGAGCAAAGAAGAGATTTGCCTTCAATTCTACTACATCAGTGCCACGAGATAATCATCCATACAAAATGTTCTTGAACTACTTGAAGAATGGCAGCTGGTAGCTAACACAGTCTATCTATCATATTACCAGGTCCTACCTAGCTAGGTCCCAGAGCAATTTCGCTTACGCATTAGTCCCATTCCGTGCTGGAAAATTCAAGCTCTATGGTGCACTGAAGCAAACGGCTGCAATGAGAAGTTGAGATGTTGTGAAGTCACTGCTCCTTCCAAATCCTACCGGTGACACGCAGTTTGAGCTCCTTCCTGTCACCGCCGGAGAAGAACAAGGCCATGTTCCGCTGGATGATGAGGCCGTCGTAGCTGTCCCGAACTTTCCTGTGACTATCTCTGATGCTTCGGGGGACGCCTTGCCAGGTCATCTTCCGACCACTGCCCCCGACCTCCAGGCTGTAGTTGTAGTTCTTGGCTTCTGCATCATCTCCCATGAATCGTAGGAAAGCGATGTAGACAGGTGCCATGCCCAACTGGAATGCCTCAAAGTGCAGGCAGAAGTACTGGCCAAAACAGCTGAAAACCTGGATAGAGAACCCACATTTAGTTACAACATACCAATAACTGTGGAGGATAAAAAGGTTAAAAACCATAAGATCGAAGCTTCAAAACAGCGGTATCGTATTCTACGCAAGATAGAATATAGAAAATGTGCAGTGTGCCAATGTTGCAACACCCAATTTAACCATGCAGATAAGTATGACTTAACAAACAACCAGAAATACATAATTCACGTTTACGACCAAGAATCCTATATACAGGAACTTTTCGGAGTTCATGGATCTCAAACAACAGCTGGAAAGGGATGGCATACAGCGTACTAACTAGTATACACATCAATCAGAATATGTATGTACAATCCAGTAACATGAATATTGTGAGGTGTCTAGTTCGTAAAATACAGAGCACAGTGAAAATTACCGTGAGCATCCAGGTAGCATTCTCAACTTCATGAGGATTTGATTTGACATAACGATGATTGAAGGTGCTTCCATTGTGCATGTCAACCTTATGATCATCTTTCAAGTGGCTTACCAGATACTGAATGTCACCAGCGACAGTGCATTCAGATCCAGCATATGGACAAGTATAGGGCCTGTACTGGCACTGTGACTCATGCTTCAGCTTGCAGTAGTAAGGATATATGCCCAAGCATCCAAAGTTCTGATATTTGCATGGAAGCTCTAGCGATGCAGCTACCTTTTCCAGAGCAAGGCATCTTATGTTACCCAATTCATGTCGGCAAGTTGGGCAACGATTGTGAACCCTTGGCTTGCATCCAGAACATAGAGTATGACCATTGGAGCACTACACACAGAGATGTGGAAACATTGTTAATGAATGTGCTGTTACAGATCCAATTTGTTCTTCAGGGTTAAAGAATATGCAGTTTTGAAAACACAAGGGTTTCATAAAAATATCGAACAAAAATATTTCGTTAGCTCAACTTAATTCTAGGTAAAACAACATTTTTATTCCAAGTCCCTACTGTATCAACATATACAAGCATGCCAAAAGCCTATAACTATGCTGGCATAATGTAACTAAATGGTTCAGGTAAATGTAACAAAGAGTTTAGCAACAAGGTGTACCTGATGAATTGGAGGATACATGGCATTTAGGCACACAGGGCATTCCAGTAGCTCACGCACATTGCCAGAGACCATCGCATTTGGTTTTGGTGAATGCTGGGTGTGATCACCAACAAGTTCAGTAACATCTAACATATCCTCGTTCTTTGGAGGATCGATAACTTCAGAATGGGCATCATCAAGATAAGTAACTGATGCCATGGACAAGCCTATAGATATAGAATCCCTGTATAAACGAAAAAAAGAGAAAATTATTTCCAGTAGTTAAAGGAAAGATAATAAGGTAGAAGTGCATGTTTGCTCGTCACAAAATCGTCGCCAAACTAAATTTCCTCACCTTCCCTTTGGAACTCAGAGCAAAACTATATTTGTTAACCCCTAAGTCAGTCATAATACAAACAAACAAAACTTGAAGGCTTCATGAGCTCACACAGACTTCATATGAAGTTGGATTGGAGAAGAACATGTATACTCCTAAGCATTGCAAAAAGAAAAAAAGCCCATTTTACACACTGAACAACTGGTTATTTAGAACCAAAACCTTACATATTTGAGTCAATTACATCCTACAGTGGTTTTGGACTACGGTTTTGGTAGATAGATGAAACGCATGATAGATTTGCAGCCATGGCCTGTCTCTTTTTCAGTTAGTTGGTCGGCTGTTCTAGGTACAAACAACTGCTTGACTGTAAAGACCAAAGCTCTAAGAGGAGGAAAGCCGGTAGTGGAGGCAAATTATGCATTTGCAGGTAAGGAATGGGAAAAGGGGTGTCACTTCCATCAACCTCCACTACACCTTGTATTGCGCGCAAACTCGCAAAGCTGAACCTACTTACAGCAGCACTGAACAACAGAAACAACAAGAGTAGGGCAGGGGGCAGTTCATCATCACAATGTGGCATCTTTCCTCCTTGTGTAATGATGAATTGTGAGTATAAACAGTACCTATGATTATTGCTAATTCAAAGAAACCATGATGCTGGCAGTTGCGAAGCTTAAACAGTGGAGCAAGGAAATTACTACGAATCTCTGATATTGGAAATACATAGTCATAGATATAGCTCCCTTACATCATGGGCATCTCAGAACTAGAAGCAGGAACAGCAGACTGAGACTATGACAACTTATATCAAAATGTACGAACACTCATGGTGATAATCGACCACTGTTGCACAGTATCTCGAGCTAAAGAAAGAACAAATCCAATATGATTCTTTTGTATAGAATCAGTTCGACGCACACTGTTGAAGCTTCGAATAAGAAAAGGCATATTCACAAATGCTTGGTCAAGATATGCCAAGAATGAGATGGATCAATCATCTAAAATTGCAGCTTTCCTAACAAAAACATTTTTCTTAACCGAATAAGCACACCTCATATAAAATCCCATCCTCTCCAAAGCATCAAACCCCCCAAAATCCCAAAAGAAAACCGACCAAAAACCCTAATCGACAGCAACCAAGCGCACCTAGACACCCACATTCGCGATCTCACGCCCGCATTTTCACCATAACCGAACCAAGAACAGCAGGAGCGCCTCAAAATCCCCTAAAAATCCAATCTTTCCTTTCACAAAACAATCCAAGAAGAAGCGAGCAAAATGCGGTACCTCAAACTGGAAGCCAAACCAGCGGATTTGATTTGATCTGGGATGCTTGGGTCCAGCTTGAATGATGCTGCTGCGGTGAAGGGCTCGAGAGGAAGAGGAACCGAGGAGTGAGGAGCATTCGAAATAAAGCACCTCTCTCTCTCTCTCTCCTCCCTATCAGAGAAAGTTATATGGTCTCTTGTGGTTTTCCTCCCCTCCTCCTCGGGGTTTGGAAGGATTATTTCGATGTTACTGTTCATTCAGTGGGCCTGTCTGTTTGGTGCAGGTCATCAACGGTAAAAACGAATTACTGCTACTCCATTTTCTGGAGTCCGAATTCTTTAATGATGAGCAGTAGATGGACACTGACTGAAGACTGATGCTTCCAACAGTGTAGAGTGACACTGCAAAACTTCATTTTCTTCTTTTTGGAAACTTCAGGTGTCCAAATGAATCTTTCTAGTACAGTATATGAAGTGAAAAATTATGGTGAAAATTTGTCGGGAGAATCTTTTTGAACTTCTTGTAGTTTGTACTCATTGGCTTTGTTTGAGGAGAGTATCACAGCTGCAGATTCTTTCAGAATCTAAGCTTCACAAACAACCTAAATTTTTACTTGAATTTTAAGGAATTATAGATATGGAATAAAAATAAACTAGCTAAAAATTATCATAGACTGCTTCTTCGAATCGTAAGTTCGAATCCTAAGTTACATAGCATTCTACTAGTACTCCAGTAGTATTTGCACTGTACTTGCTCAACCAATGAACCAAAGCTATCCCGATTCCAGAGCGCCCAAGTTGATGGCTTCATCAAAATAAAGGAAACCTGAAACTTCATAATTGGATTTCTTATTAATAATGAAACTGTAAAGTGGGAACAGCCTTTGTCATTTTCTGAAAAGGAAAAAGAAACAAAGAACCAGCTTTAACAGAGTGAACATTCAGGCATTCAGGCCAAGGGAGAGAGAAAACAACAGATTGAGACAAGACGAAATTTGAAATCTTCAGGTTCAAGGCTTCAGGCATGCTGGCTGATCCACAAATCAATCAGCACCACGGGGGTAAAAGAACAGATTAAGCTATTAACTAACTACTTTCGAATTGTAGTTATTTTACCTTAGCCGTACACGTGAAAATGTGTTACTGGTCCAGTGGCATCTAGACCACCGTTGCAACTTGTTTGAATTTGCAACTTCCTGCAAGTTTTTATATTAATTAAAGGACGCAACTAACTAGAACGGATCTAACTTTCTTCTGTATTAACCTCCCTGTCATTTCTAACCCTACTAAACACTTCCTTTTTTACCACTGCCTTTGAACAAGCAGTAACAGTGATGAACTACATACAGTTCCTTGGCTATTGTACGCAACATCAGGCACCAAGAAAAAGGACATGGATAGTAAGGTAATTGATTACAGTATAATTAAGCAGTTACACCAACATTATAATGAACATGAGATTACTACCTCCGTCTAGAAATACTAAATTGCAATTGCTTCAGACACTGAAAAAAAGGAGTGACCTGTATCATTTTCCTTCCCAAGAAAAACTGCAAAAATCACCACCAAATCGACTAAGTTCAAAACTGCAAGATCAATACAAACTCCATCGAACGCATGACTAACAGAATGTCAGTCATCCAAATGGAAAAATAGCAGTCCAAGTGCATCCTTGTCTGCTTGCTCGTTTCCACAAGAACAATCAAGTTTACAACAGGTAGAAGTTAATTTAGCAGTCAGTGTCAGATAGGGTCCCCGCCTTGTCCTTCGTTCAAATTAACGACAATAGGACGTGGAGATCATCACAAACGACCAATCAATAACCTGTGCTGCCGATCCAAGAATTAGGGTAAATTTGATCTGCGACAACTCAGCTAAGTTTATGAAATTACCAAACTTTATGCAGTTAACTTGTAACTAGTGTCCCTGTTGATCCAAATAGAAAATATTTATTGTATGTTACAACAAACAGGAGGCAGACAATGCCAAGAGTTGATACTGGATAGCATACATGGCCTTGTTACTAGTTTACATGAATTCCTACCTTTCTCCTACTTCGAACCAGAAGAAAACAGAACTGCGAGAATATATAGCCCGCACATGTTGCAGCGCCAGTGTTCCATTAGTCCTGACGGCCTTCGCACCCCCCTCAATGCGGGTGCGCACAACAGTTACACCATGTCCTTGCTCCTTGAGTGATGAGAACGAATCATACTCAATCGCTGTGCTAATTATAGGAAAGGACAAATAATCCAGAGGATTTTGCTCGCACTGGAGCAAGCACTCCTCAATAGTTAATCTACCACTTCGATGAAGCAAACAACACCCAAGCTCTGCTCTAATAGTGAGATTCGCAATCTTGCAGGTGGAAAGGAACTCCAACGCACTGCTCAGACAGGCAAGTGGAAGGTATTGAAATCATTGCAACTTTGATGAAACATTAGAAAGAACAAAAAACCATTGGCACAGAAGAAAAAAGCATACTTGTCAGAGCCACGCGAACATGTTAGCACTGTGTCGTCAGGAAGCTCACCCCCACCAATCTGACAGTAAGCAAATGACAACCATAAGCTCAAAGTTGCATCAACAACAAAAAAAAATTGCTGTGTAATGCAAGAAGCATTTCACCAGAATACCAGATCAAACTTTCACTCTTGAGATATAACAAACATGAATGGAAAAACTTACAATGCAGAGAGGCTTATTTATTTGGATGTTACGTGCAACATGTGTGCCACCAGCAGCAATTAGAATAGTATCCCCAGGCCTTTAAAACAAAGCAAATAAAGGTCATCCATAACTCCCTCTATAACATAATGAACATTGAACAGTCAGAGAGAACACGGACCTAGCTGCAGAAACAGCAGACTCAAGATTTGGATAAACTCCTGGCTCTATTGTATTTCTGATTAGCCTCTCAACACGCAACCACAGTCGAGGATGGCATGCAAGGAAGCGCCATCTGTGGCAAACGAGGGCGGTGTTATACCTATCTGCAGGTTCAAAAACGAAATGCTAAAAAAAGCTCATTTAAAGTACATAAGCAGCGATACATTATCAGGCAATAAATGGTAGCAGGGGCACAATCAAGCATGCCAAAAGTGAGATAAAGGTTTGATATACCTAGAAATAGGGACAAGATTGAACATCCAAACTTACCAGATGGAGTGTTGCTAACTCTAGGTCTCTACCAATCCAACAGTGAAGACAGATATACAACAAAATTATTTGTTTTCATATAAAACCTATTTCATCAATAGAGATGTAAATGGAAATATTTAGCATGCAATTTTGATGGAATAAAGCTTCTAAAACTCAAAAGATGCACCTTGTAGCGATGTTCATGCAATTTATATGATTTGTTCACCCATTTTGCCAATTGCTGCTATTGTAGGGATGTTCACCAGTTCATGTAATTTGTTGTCTACTGGATGAAGTGGCAATAGATCACATGAACATTTGCTACAATAGCAACAATGCCGAAATGGATCAACTATCAGTTTCTCACCCTAGAACAACACATCAGCTGGACCATTATGATATTGCTTTCCACGATCTCACTGTGTAAAATTGCAAATCCAAGAGTAATCAAACCATGAATTCGCAATTGCGACCACTTAAGCAAACCTTACGAATCATTCCCTGGAGAAGGTGCTTAGTGACATCTTCATCTATTAGACAAAATTAAATTTCACTACAATTACATAGTAAACCCCATACTAGAACAATCCAGCAAAAAACCAATCGAGCTAAAGCAGGTCTAAAGCCCAATTTTGACCCGTCCCCATTTCTCATTTCGCCTCCGTCCCAAATCCTCAACCATTCCCCAAAGCCTACACGACCAACCCTTCGCGGCATTTACCAATCGCCCTCAAATTCGCTCCTAACAAGGTAAGGGGAAGCATAAGACTACGAACGAATCGAACCTGGGATTGGGCTGAGGAAGCTGAAGATGTGCATGAGGCAGCCGTCGTCCAGGCTGTTGACCGGCGCCTCCCCCGACGGCCCCGCCGCCGACCGCTGCCGCTTCAGCGGCATCTCTCCGAATCCCTCTCCTCTCCCACCGCTACGGCTTGCGGCGCCGGCGGCGAGCGGCGGCGGTGGCCTGCGGCTAGCGCGAGACAGCACGCACGCCACGGGGATATCTCGCCGCCTCGACGGATGCACGATTTTTTCGCCGTCGTGGGTCCCACCTGTCAGATGGCGGTTGCTCGGGCCTGTCCACGTGGCCACCTCCGCTGCCTGCGTCGTAGAATTTTTATCATTTTTAATTTTATTTTTTTAATATTTACAAAAATAATTTTTCAATTTGAAAATTTGTAAAATTAGTCGACTCTCGTACGTTGGGGGCGAGATTTAAAAATCGTTCTTTCGAGAAAGTTTTAGGCGATGTGGCGAGATAGCCGTTGGGCGTTGTCTCCGCGTCATTGGTTAAAAAGTCATTTTCGTCCTTTTCGGGCCTTTTTTAACTGTAGCACGTAGGGACCGTAGGACGGTCGCCCTAGCTTTTGCGGGCGGCCCTTGGTGCTACAGGTTAAAAACGCTATCTAGAAAGACGAGAAGGGATCGTCTAAAAAACCAGTGCTACGTTAAAAACGTTTTTATAGAGGTGGGAAGGTTTTTTTCTAAAAAGCCAACGACGCAGCAGACGGCGCCGAATGGTCGTCGCCACGTCACTAAAACGCCCTTTGGAAGGGTCATTTTTAAATCTCGCCCTCTCGAGAGCGGGAGGCGACTAATTTTGTAAATTTTCAAATTGAAAAATTATTTTTATAAATCTTTAAAAATAAAATTAAAAATGCTAAAAATTCCTGCGTCGTACACGTCGTATGGGCCGCCGTATGGGCTTGGACCAGAATTAAGCCTGGCCTATATTGAGCCATAAAAGTGGACGAGTTATAGTCTTTAGGCCCAGTTAATTGTTTGGGTTTTTAATCCTTTTCTCCCGGTTAATAAATCCAGATTTTTTTCGCACGTGTCAAAACAAAATGCATGTGAATGCGCAGTGTTCAGACTGAAAATATTTACCTACTCGTGTAAAGAAATATTTACGTATGATTGTGTGTGACTGATGTTATTTTGAACTATAAATGGGTTATAAATGGGTTCATGGGTTAGTTAGTTGTTACGAAAAGCTTACTCCTCTTTAATGTTGCTCCCCACGTGCATTTGTTGTGATCCGATTATTTTGTAATTAATCGTGGTTAAGAAATGCTTATGAGCTGCTTTGTGCAAAGTGCAAAAGCCATCTTTGCGGACTAATATGATAATCAGCATATGTGCATTGGTGCCATTACTCTACTGCTCTTGCTTTACAAACCAGATACACGTATTGGTTGATTCTTTGCTATTGTCGCAAATAATTAGAGTATATTTATACTTTTTTATATAAAAGCTTTGCTAAAGCTCAGGACAAAACAATAGTAATGCAGGTCACATGGTGCTGCGAACGAGTTCTTGAATGAGATTTTGTAGGAAAGCTTAATGCGTAAGGAAGTTCCTTTGTTGAGATGTGGCAACTGAGATAGCTGTGCACGCACATATAATTGTCAGTGATTTTGTCACTTGTGCAGTGTGTTATTTGTGCTGCAAATGTTTGCAAGTTTTTTCTTCGAGAACTTTTACGGTCCATAAGAGAATCTGTATAAAATTTATGTATAATAAGTTGGATTTTTATTTAGATTCATAAAATAATGACTTTTGTGTACGTTTGGCTATAAAAACCAACGAAAAACTCGAGAGGAAGGGTTGAAAAAATAAAAATGCCTATATAAAATTTGTTAAAAATTAGAATTATATATTATTAAGATTAATAAAGATATATAATATCTACTGAAGATGTTTTAAGAGGGGTGGAGATGTTTTAAGAGGGGAGCGTGGTACCAAAATCTGACTATTGGTTGGGCTCGATCGAACGGCCTGGAATGATCAGGCACCGCGTGTTCGTTCAACAGGTACGTATCAATGGAAGGGTAAATTAAAAATTTTGCATGTCTGTTGGAGGATTAGGAGAAGATTTACCATTTGAGATTGTAAAGCCCATTCTCTCGGTGTGTTGGACGCAGGCGCCGTGGCGAATCCCAACCATATGGTCGTCCCGCATATGCACCCAAAGAGTGTTCGCAGATGTAGTCCCAATCGCAAGCTCTGAGGTCTGGTGCCGGTGAAGCAAAGGAGGACGACACCGAAGGAGATCCAGCCATTGCAGTGAAAGTAGTAGATGCTTACGCCATTGATGAGCAGCGTCAGCAGGACGATGGAAGCTTTGGTCACCGCCTGCCTGTTGGCCCAATCCATTGCCGTTGTACTTGGAGATTGTAATCCCCATTGACGTCCACCACTCAGTTGCCTCTTTCTTTTTTTAAATAAATAATTCTCTCAAATCTACAATCAGTTGATGTTCTCTCCCTCTTATGCTTTTGTAAAAAAGCTACTTCGGTTTTCTAGCCGAATCAGCCAAGGCAGTGCTAGTGCTCCTCATCGTCTTGTGAGACAAAGTAAACTCATCGTCTTGTCATGATATCTTCTAAGGACTAGGATGCAAGCGGGGTGGGCAAGCGATGTTTGTTCCCCGCTTATCTTATTTCTAGTGTATTTTTCTCTCAAAATTTGTACTGCCATATAGAAAATAAACTAACAAACAGATTATTATGCGCGGGTTGTGAAGTTGCCTAGTTTCGAAAAATATATGCTCTTTGAGTCTGTTCAGCTTATTGAAATTTTTAAACCATACCACTTTATTAAAAAAATTGACAAACATGTGGTATAATTCCTACTAGCTTGATTGTCTATTTGTCCGTGCACTCTCGTGTGTTCGCCACCATTGTCATTCAGCGCGCAGAGAAGAGATCGATCGATCGATCATGTCCACCATTGTCGTCCCGAGCCCCGTCCCGTCCGCCTCCAACGACGCTGAGAGCCTCAGGAAGGCGCTGCAAGGTGCGTACTCTCACGTCGCCATCCATGGTAGCTTCCTCTCTGGATCCTTCTTGTTGTTCTTGTTGTTCTTGTTGTTCTTGCTGTCGTATGTACAGTGTGACATGGACGCATGGCGATGATTTTGACGTTGCCGCGCGTGCATCCACAGGATGGAGAGCGGACAAGGGCGCCCTGACCTGGATCCTGTGCCGGCGAACGGCGGCGCAGCGGGCGGCGATACGCCGCGCCTACGCCTTCCTGTACCAGGAGCCCCTCCTCAACTGCTTCCGCTACAGGCTCTCCCGCCATTGCCTCCTCTCCCTCGATTTCTGGGTACTAAGCTTTGCCTGATCTTCCAAATACTTGTATCTTTTGAATTCTGATTGATCAAACTATATCAGTGTTCCAAATGCTGTTGTATGTATTTTTTTCTCAATCTTGTTCGTTGAGATTTCTTGGTTCAGAAAGCCATGATCCTGTGGGCGATGGACCCGGCAGAACGGGACGCCAACCTAGTGCACGAAGCACTGAAGAAGCAGAGAGACGAAAGCTACATCTTCGTGCTGATCGAGGTGTCATGCGCTTACACCCCGGATCACCTCGTCGCCGTCAGGCGCGCCTACCTAGCCCTCTTCGGCTGCTCCATCGAGGAAGACGTCGGGGCCTCGTCGGTGATCCAAGAACCTCTCAAGAAGGCAAGCCAAGATCACACTGCAACTCACAATCTCATATCACTGTTTCAAAATAAACAATCTCATATCATGTTCAGGCAAGGAGACTTCTTTTTTTTTCTGTTCGTTGTTGGTGTTCTCTGCAGATGCTGGTGAGGCTTGTGAGCTCGTACCGCTATGAGGGCGATGAGTGCGCCGTCGACATGGACGTGATGAGGCTGGAGGCGTCGCAGTTGGCAGAGGCCATCAGGAAGAAGAAGCAGCCACACGGAGAAGACGACGAGGTCGTTCGGATCGTCACCACTCGGAGCAAGCCCCAGCTCAGGGCCACGTTCCAGAGATACAGAGAAGATCATGGTGCGGGCATCGCCGAGGTATGATAAGATAAATTACCAAGCAAATTAACAGTATCATCATACCATGGCCACACAAGATAAGCTAAAATAAATTTTACGGTCCTAAAAATTATATCTCAACATACTTAAATTTTACACTTCATATCTCAAGATACTTAAAGGTACCTCCGGTATTTTCTCAAGCCAAGAAAATGTGTGATCTCTGCAAAGGTTGTTAAAATCACGATCTTCAATAAGAATACGAGGTCTCTAATGAGAAAATATATTCTATACACACAAACTTCCCACACATATCAACTAGTAAATGTCACAAAAATTTTTTAAAAAAATTAGACATGTACTCCTAATAGTATTACTAGTATTACATATATATGTATGAAAAAAATCTCATATTCAAATTTATTATATTTTAGTCGTAACAAAAAATAAAAATCTGACAATTTTGAAAGTAAAAATATGTCAGAATTTTATTTTTTACGGCTCAAATGTAATGAAATCTGAGTAAAAATATATCAGAATTTTATCTTTTTGACGGTTCAAATGTAATGAATTTGAAGTTAAGATTTCACACATAAGTATAATATTATTGGGAGTATATGTTCAATTTTTTATATAACTTTTTGTGATATTTGTGTTATGCGTATATGATATGAGTATAATCGTAATCATCTATACATAAAATTTCTAAAATCATAGAGAACCGAGATTTTCACAACTATGATCTCCATTGCTCTTGTTCTTCCAGGATATCGACAGTCATTGCCGCGGCCAGTTTGGCAGGATGCTGAAGAGCGCCGTGTGGTGCTTAACTTCACCTGAAAAACACTTTGCAGAGGTAAATTAACACTTAACAACAATAAATTAACACTCTCATCAGGTCATCTTTGTCGCAAGGTAATTAACCTGTGCTGTTTTTCACATGTTGGTTCAGGTGATCAGGCACTCGATCTTGGGGTTGGGGACGTACGAAGACATGCTCACCAGAGTAATCGTGTCGCGAGCGGAGATCGACATGAGAAAAATCAGAGAGGAGTACAAGGTCAGGTACAAAACCACCGTGACTCGCGACGTCGTCGGCGACACATCGTTCGGTTACAAGGGCTTCTTGCTGGCGTTGGTTGGAAGGGAGGACTGAAGAACACAGTGAAAGAAGTGTTCCATGTAAAAGGTTTTTATCATGCCAAGTGATCCTTTTAACACTGAGTTAAAAAGCAGTGGGACAAATAAGAGGGATTTTGAAAAACACCATCATAGATGTACTTTGAGTTGCGAAATACCATCGTATATGAGAATGACATGTCAACGTGATATACAATAATACTTTTTAATTTTGTGATTTTTGCGATGGTACTAGTCAAATAGGGACAAATAAAGGTTGTGATTTAATACGTTGTTAACCCACTAATTTGCAAAAAACAATAAAAACAATTTCTAACATTGATCAATAAAATTTAGCAAGAAAGATTTTGAAAACAGTAATATGGGATCCATGGCAAAGAAAATAGGGGAGTAAATGTGTACAGCAAAAATTCATATGAGTTTTCGTTTTGTTAGCTCCGTCTGGATGGGCTTCACCTCTGGCCCACTTATATGTACGGACCAAAATCTAGTTCATAACTCCGGGGCATATACATCAGTGGGCCGGAAATAAGGCCCATCCAATGTGGGCCCAGCGTCAGTTCAGTAGGCGCCTCGTGACCAGTGGGTTCCACATAAAGAAGCGGCTGGCCGTGTGAACGCGCATCGGAAAAACTTGATTCCGAACTGGCATCTCTGCCATGACACGTGGGCCCTCCCTACCGAAGAGCAAAGCAGTTCACGAAATTTCACGCCTCCCGCTCTCCGTTTCGAAACACTCCCCATTCCCCATTTCCCTTCCACCCAAGGCTCGAATCGAAGCCGGCGTCCTCCTCCGCTCGCCGGCGGCGTCCGCGGCGAGATGGCGCCGACCTTCGTGTTCCCCTCGAGCCTCTGGGATCTGGAGCGGGACGGCGACGGCGGCGGCGACGACGAGCCGGCCCTCCGCCCGCAGAACCCCGTCGCCGTCGGGGCGCTCCGCGCCGCCGACCTCGAGGAGTTCGTCAAAGGTATAAGCCGCCCCCAACACCTCCGCTTCCTCTCGAAACCACTCTATCACTTGGCGGCGTTCGTACGAAGCTTGCCGTAAATCGAGGGTTGGTTGTGGCGTGCGGTGGAGCTGAAATGTTTGTCCGTCGCGTCGCATTGGAGGTTGTAAACCCTAGTTCCCGTTAATTTGGCCTCCCCCGCTCTACTCCTCGTTGGTGCTTGCAAGTATTTCAGCCCAATTAAGTGAAATCCCTGTGATTCTGTGAAATAGGAGCTGTGGACTGTTGTTGGACATTTTCGGTGTAAGATTTTGTTGCATTTAGCCTCTAGATTCATTTCAAAGCTAACGATTGAGGGTATATCCTTTTAGAATTGATTTTCATCTTGCTCCACGACCGTTTTCATTGAAGTGGATTGTTTAATTGTTTTGCTTTTTGAATCTGCAGCTTTGGATGTAACAGGGTTTAGCTAGCTCATGTATAGGAGTGGAACTGACAATTGTGTGTTCTTACTTTTGACGAAAGGTTCTCGGGCCTCTATTTATGTCCCACAAAAAAACTGCTCAGTTGTTTTGCTACATGTTAAAATCCGTTAGACCAGGGAGCTTTGTGGCTTGTAGGGGAATTATTGCACATGTTTGTAAGAAAAGCATGCACATTCATCTGAGCACCTGTAAATATTTCAAACAGTGAAATGATACCATCCTTACCTAGCTCTGGGTTATTAATGCCTTATAAGTTTCGTATCCATTTCTCTTCCTGGAAAAGTTTGTTTTACTTTTAGGCATTCACATTGCAAACTCTGTTGAAGTTGTCACTGAAGATTGTAATACGGCATGTTTAATTTCTCCATCATTTTTTTATCTGCAACTGAAGATTCATGCACGAACTCCAGGCAAAAAGTTTTGGTCCCATTCATCTATTCATCCAAACTTATGAAGCTTTTATTGGTCTACAATTTCTCAGTGCACATTTTGTCACAAACTAGTGCATATTAAGTTTATTGTAAGCTGCACATGGTTTGTTCAGCAAAATACTCGATATTTTGCACAATCAAAGTACTAACTCTTATTGAGATAATTTTGGAATATTCCACCTTGTTTGAATGTGCGTGCAGCTATTTATTTACATAGCAATGCACTTATCCTTTGAACCAAAGAGTTTTCTCTGAATGAGCTAATTCTTTTTTTGTTTGTTTTTCTTAAATTAAAGGCACATCATTTGACTTGTCTGACAAGGAACTCTTCTGCATCGAGGAGCAGGATGTGTTTGATCGTGTCTATTCTCTCGTGCGTGACTTCACTTGCTTGCCTCCTTCCCTCAAGTTCAACCTTGTTGAGACCTTGCGCTCCAATCTTAGTGTCCTCCTTCCGAACATAGACTCCCTTTCACGAGCTTCCATGTCATCCCCTTCTGATGGGGTCCCAGTAACTGATCGCATTGCTTCGCACCGGAATGCCCTCAAGATCTACTCCTTCTTCCTCCTCTCCATTGTTGTTGCTGAGGAATCGGGAGCTGATAGTTGCAATGGTCCTAAGGTAATACGTATGCAAATGTACAGATTATTCTGATTCTTTGTACCCTTTTGACTTTAACTGAACTTATTCTGCCGTGTGGACTTAGGTGGCAGTGCATGGTCGGAAGAAGAATGCTGTATATGCTTGGAATTGGGAGGCACAAAGAGGCCGCATCATGAATCTTATTGCCAATTCACTTGAAGTTGATTTTTCACTACTCTTTGGTCCAGGCGGTGCTGATGAACAATATCTCTCTTTTGTTTCCAAGTAAATTCAAGAAACTGGTTATGTTATGTTTTCTGTTTTCATTGCTTATAGTGATGTTGCTTTTGATGAATATGTGTAGATGTACTTTTGTTCTCTGTGAGAACCAGAACGTGGTAAAAGACGAGGAAACAAGAAATGGCCTCTGTCGAATAATTGGTGCAATTGCTACGAAGCATCAAAGAGTATCTCAAACAAGTGCATCTGTCTTGCATTTGATTCATAAATTTGATTTCACTGTCGTGCTTCTAGTGGAATCAGTTGCTGCTGCAGAGAAAAGGTTTGGTGATGGAAGCCTTGCGATTTCGCTGATAAGGGAAATAGGTCGGGCTGACCCAAAAGAATATGTAAGAGATAGTGCCGGTGCTGACAATGCTGGGAGATTCTTAGTAGAACTTGCAGATCGCTTGCCAAAGCTCATGTCAACCAATCTCGGTGTTCTGATACCTCATTTTGGTGGGGAATCATACAAGATTAGAAATTCTCTTGTTGGGGTCTTGGGAAAGCTGGCTGCAAAGGCTTTCAAAGATGTTGAAGGCGATAGCGACTCTCATTCAATTAGGCTCCGAAGTAAGCATGCTATTCTGGAAATTTTGATTGAACGTTGTCGAGATGTATCAGCATACACGAGGAGTCGTGTGCTTCAGGTATGGGCAGAGCTGTGTGAAGAAAATGCTATTTCAATTGGTCTGTGGAATGAAGTGGCATCAGTTGCTTCGGGCAGACTGGAGGACAAGAGTGCAATTGTGAGAAAATCAGCACTGCAACTACTCATCACAATGTTGCAGCATAATCCTTTTGGGCCTCAACTAAGGACTGCAACCTTTGAGGCAACTCTAGATAAGTACAAGGAGAAGTTGCAAGGAATGGAGCCTGCTTCTCCTGAGAAGGATGGGATCCTGAATGATTCTTCACTGGGTGAAGTGATTGCTGGGCAGGATGAGAGTGTCAGTGATAGCTGTTTACCTTCTAGTCAAGACCAGAAGGATCAAGATCCCACAATTGTGGATATAACGAACTTGGAACAGATCAGAGCTTTAGTCGCATCACTTGAGGCTGGTCTGAGATTCTCGACATGTATAACTTCATTAATGCCAACTCTTGTCCAGTTGTTGGCATCACCTTCAGCCACTGATGTTGAGAACACAATTCTTCTACTAATGAGATGCAGACAATTTCAGATTGAAGGTTCAGAAGCAGCCCTCCGGAAAATGTTACCTCTGGTAATGCCTCCCTGGAAGTGTAGGCTTGTGAATTTGAGTTAGAGTATACACTCCCTCACTTATATTTTTAAATCTTGCAGGTATTTTCTCAGGATAAGTCGATATATGAAGCTGTGGAAAGTGCATTCATCACTTTATACACAAGGAAAAGTCCCACGGAAACAGCCAAAAGTTTATTAAATCTTGCCATCGATTGCAGCATTGGAGATCTTGCCGCCCTTGAAAGCTTAGTTAGTTCATTGGTATCAAAAGGAGAAATTTCATCCAGCACGGTGCACTCTTGTTTCCCTTCAAAGTTTGCTTGTAGCAACCTTTCAAATGCTATTTTTATATGTTTAGTACTTTAGTTACAGTAATGCTAAGTACTCATTTATTCTTGCACAGTGATCTCCATTGCACGAAAACTAAAGTGATTCTGCACACATATTTAGAATGCAAGGTACTAACTTGCACATAGGCGAGTACATTATTTTCTGAACATGCATACATTGAGAATTTAAGATGCACGCAAAGAATATCGCTCCTGTCTGTCCACTCCAATGTGAACTTTCCTTTTCTAGATCCAGCGATGGGATGTTTTTTCTGTTCTCCCTTGAAGTATCTTTTGTTAGCTACTCATCAAAATAATTTTATATTGTCTATAGCATAACTTATACTCATTTTGTCGAATGTTATTATCTAACTTCAGTGACACCTGTTATGTTTTGTTGGGGAGGGTCACACTTGTTAAATCCCTCTGTCCCTTGCAGGTAACAGCTCTGTGGGATTATTTTTGCTTTCACATCAATGGTGTGAGGCCAGTGCAAAGCCGTGGAGCTTTATCAATTCTTTGCATGGCAGCAAAGTCATCTCCCAGCATTTTGGGTACTCATTTGCAAGATATTATTGATATTGGGTTTGGACGCTGGGCTAAGGAGGAGCCTCTGCTTGCTAGAACTGCATGCGTTGCTCTGCAAAGATTATCCAATGAAGACAAAGTCAAATTGATCAGTACTGGCAGTAGGGTATTTGCTGCATTGCAAGGCCTGATAACTAGCTTCTCACTTCCTGAGAACATATGGTATGGAGCCGCAGATAAAGCTATAAGTGCCATCTATGCCTTACACCCAGCACCTGAAATCTTCGCTGCTGATATTGCAAAGAAATCACTTAATTCTGTATTCGGTGTCTTAGGAATGGATTGCATGTCAAATGAAAATGAAATTCAGAATGGTTCCATGCTGTCATCGATACCAGCCACAAAGCTGAGCAGATTTCTTTTCATCATTAGTCATATAGCACTGAATCATTTGGTTTACATTGAGACTTCTGTTAAGAAAATTCAGAAACAGAAACGGAAGAATGACAAATCAGAGCCTACTACTGAGGATCTTCAGGCGGGTGCCTCCAAAAATTCAGAGGTATTTTTTTCTTGGTTTGCTCTGTGGCCTAATCGGTTTTGGCTTACCATTGTTTCATCTGAGTGTGCGTGTGTGTTGCGCTTATTACTTTTTACTGTATGATGCTGGCAGGCACAAGGTATAAATGCTGAGTTGGGAATCGGTGCATCTGTAGATATTGCAATAGAGTCTCTCGCTGAAAAGGCAGAAAGGGAGATTCTGTCCAGTTCTTCTGAAAAGAATCTTATTGGATACTGTGGACCATTTCTCGCAAAACTCTGCAGGAACCTGACTTTGCTGCAAAAGGTCTTAATGTGAATTGAGCTTCCTTTATTTTCTTAATGTTTTGACTCCATTACTCTCTGTTTTTTTTCTTACCTTTTTGTTAATGCAGTTTCCAGAGTTACAGGCCTCTGCAATGCTTGCTCTTTGCAAGCTAATGATAATTGATGCTGAATTCTGGTAAGTGTATATTTATATTCCAGCTGTTTGCACCTTTTCAATATGACGTGCGTCTCATCAAATGCTCAACTTTCAGTGAAGCAAATCTTCAGATCCTATTTACTGCCGCTGAGAGCGTGCCTTCTGAAATTGTCCGATCCAACTGCACTATAGCTCTTGGTGATTTAGCAGTTCGCTTTCCAAACCTCTTAGAACCTTGGACAGAGTACATATATGCCCGATTGCGTGATCCTTCGGCATCTGTGAGGAAGAACGCGGTGCTTGTCATTTCTCATCTTATATTGAATGATATGATGAAGGTCTCTCTCTCCTCTCTCTCTCTCTCTCTCTCTCTCTGTTTTTTTGTTTGAACACCATGTCCCTCTCAGTTTTCTATATAAACACATTGCAAAACACATTTACAGGTTAAAGGCTTTATTAATGAAATGGCCGTAAGGATAGAAGATGAAGACGAGAGGATCTCAAGCCTTGCAAAACTCTTCTTTCATGAGTTGTCAAAGAAAGGCATGTCCAGCAAATGTGTCACTCAAATAAATTGCCATACTTGAATAGTACATGTTTGACTTCTGTCTGATGTTTAGTTCTTTTTTTATCTCTGAAGGAAGCAATCCAATTTATAATCTTCTTCCGGATATCCTGGGTAGATTATGCAATCAACAACTCAAGGATGCAACATTCTGCAACATTATGCAATTCTTGATTAGCTCTATTAAAAAGGTATAAGCATCACTTGTTTTCTGTTTTCAGCAATTAGTATGGTTTAACTGTCCTTTGAGTAATTATATACATTTCTAACTGCATTCTCAGGACAAACAAATGGAAGCTCTTGTGGATAAGCTCTGCAATAGATTTGCTGGTGTAAATGGTATTAAGCGTATACCTTACAACTATATACATGTGTGCTTTTGCATTTAAGGCTAATCAACTACCATGCCTATATATTCAAGAAATCGTGACATTAATAATATTAGATGAGTGGAAATAATAATTACAAGGAACATGAGAGCACGCATCAGAAACTGAATGTTGTGATGCAGCATTTCTTGTTCTTTGTTGCAACCTTGTAAAATGTCATGGATTGGCTTTTGCATAAGCTAGCAATACGGGAAGTTAGTGAGGCAGTTTGATTTATTTTTTTCCTTTCATTTTAATCCTGTCTTCTTGAGATTTCTGATTTTTCACATGCAATATTTCAACATTCATGAATTGTTGAATTTTTTGTGGTTCCATTTTCAGATCCTTGATCTTTTCTTTTTCTTGTTTCAGATGTTAGACAGTGGGAGTATATATCCTATTGCCTTTCTCAGCTGACTTTCACAGAGAAGGGTATGAAAAAACTAGTTGATAATTTCAAGATGTTTGAACATGCATTAGCTGAAGATTCTGTAATGAACCACTTCAGAAGTGTGATAGCAAAGGTTGGTGCTCGGTAGCATAGGCTGAATGGATGCATGCGTTATTTTGTTAAATACAGCAGGGCTGAATTTGTGAACTCTTAAATATTTTTTTAATCTATGATATTTCCTCCAATCAGTGCAAGAAGTTTGCCAAACCAGATCTCAAGGTTTGCATTGAGGAATTTGATGAGAAACTCAGCAAGGTCCATCAGGAAAAGAAAGAGCAAGAGGCCACGACCAGGAATGCTGAGGCACACAAACAAAGAATTGGTTCACTTGACGAACTCATGGTAACTAAGGAAAGTGAGAAGGATAATGGAAAATCTGCTGAAGGTAAGCAAGAATATTTTTTTTCTGAATCTCCTTACTCTTCTATGTCATTTAAGTTAATCTCCATATGATTATCCATCACCATCATGTGTTGACTATGAACTCAAACATTACAATAAGGTTACAGTGTAAGTGTGTGTCTATGATCTATACACTAGAAAAATGATGCTTACCTAAACAGATGTTCATTTCTTTCTTTGTCTGTCAGTGGCAGAGGAAACTAGTGAGGTAGTTGATCCATCAATGGATAGCAATTCTGAAGATAAGGAGAAGATGCCGGAATGCAGTGACAATATTTGTTCGGGAAAGAGTCACACATCATCCACGTTTCCAGAATCAGATGATAGCACAGAGGTTCAATCAGCGAGAACTTCTCGCAAAGGTAATAGATGGTTCCACTGCTGATATTCGCATGACACATCCAGTTTCTCAAGGAATCTGTTCCATGCATTATACAGGCATGTCACGTTCAAGGATAAATAAAACGAGAGAACCGGAAGACTCAGAAGACAGTGCTCCAATTAGACGTGTGTCTCGCAGAAGGTGCTTACACTCACTACCCAATATCAATCTTAATTTGTATTTGTTTCACGTCCACTAATTTAAATCTTCCTTTGTCATTGCTTTGTTCGTACTACTACGCAGTACTATTTGACTCTTCCTTTAATTCCTACTCATGAATTACTAAGAAATGCCTTTGCTAACAAACTTTGCAGACCAGTTAGGTGATGCCGCAATATTCCCAGGCTTAGAGCAGCTGTAATATGAACCAAGTGGCAACAACTCCTCGCTGGGAAGATCTCGCCTTGAGATCCTGGAGTTCTGAAGTGGTCCTCCTGACGATTCTCCTAACCAGAAACTCTATCTAACGCTGATATATTTTGTTGAATCATAATGTTTGTAAGCCTGCTTTAACCTGCTAAATCTTGGCCAGCTCCACGGAACGGTTTGCTGGATGCTGATATTCATTCCAATGATCACTTGTATTTCATCTAGTTGGTTGCCTCTGATTGATAATCCGGTAATTGGAGTTTGATATCTCATCTAGTCTCCTTGCCCCGTATGTTGCTTTTCTTTCCCTCGTTACGATTTGCGCTGCTTGAACAAATCTATACTAGCTTGGTCCAATCCAGGACTTAATACTACTAGAGAGATGTACCTGTCTGTTGTCTGTAGACTGTACTGCCTCCATTCTCAGTATTGGAGTACATGTTTTGGATGTATCCCTAAATATATTAGCATTTGTCGTGTGAAAAAATACTAGTGGATTTTCCTCATGAAAAAGTACTTTAAACTATTACTAGTTCTTATGAACATATAGCTAAAAAATATTTTGATAGTTGAAGTTCTAAAATTTTTTGCTGAATTTCATATGAAATATCATATATTCCTACTTGTAACCAGATGGAGTAATAAGAATTGCATATGCTTGTTGGAGAGCTGGGGCCCTGGAAAGCCCACGGTCGAATCATCCATGGCCTCACCTAACAAAGGCATGTTACGCCACTTGTGCTATCGAGTTTTTTTCCGCTGTCTGCTGCGAATCTGGGTCCTCACATCCACATATCATACGTTTCTCCTCCCAGAATTTGATCGCGAAATTCAGCCGCGATGTAGACGGATTCCATCAGCCATGCTCCTCCTCATGCTCCCTGGCTGATTCAGACCACTGGTTTGAGTGGCAGATGATTTATCTAAAATTTGACATACATTTGATTGATTGTGCAGTGATAAGACGTGTGTGATTTTAATTTTGAGGTTTCTTGTTTAATTTTTTACATGTTTATAGTTTCTTTTAAAAAATATTTGGAGGATGTCTCTTCCTCTAAATCTCTTTTTTTATTTATCTGAAATTTAATTCAGTGCTGAAACAATAACAGTTCACTGGTATGAGAAAATGTTAGTCGGTCATATGCTTCGTCGCTTGCATAATTTTTCCATGCAGTAACTGCACCCGGTGCATATTTCTCCACGGTGTAAAGGACATTGTCACCCTAGACAAGTTTTATGTAGAAATGTGAGCAGGTGTTTTACTTGGAGTGAGTCGTACTGTTTGTCCTTTAAAGATTCGGATGCTTATTTGTGGTTATGCGTTGTAAGCAATGTCAACCGCCAAGCGCATAAGGTCCATATATTCATATACACATTTTGTTCCAAAATAACATAAGTATTTTCAGAACTTAAAATCTATATCCCAATATAAGCATTTTTTTAATCTATTTTCTTATCTTCATTGATCGTAACTATTTTTCACCTCAACGTTAATTTCTATTAAAACTCTCAAAAGTGCTTATATTTTTTAAATATGATATTTTTATTTAAGGTAAAAAAAAGAAATGTGGGATAATAAGCATATGCAATTTGCTGTAATGTTGTGAAAAAGACCCGCTTGCCGTGTCGTACAAGCAGGATGGTTGATTGAGCTAGCTAAGCTGTTTCCATTCACCGCGCCATGTCCACATGATTCCCTCTCGTTCAGCTGTCAATTTTGCGTGCAAAAGCTCAGCTCGCGTCGTCGCAGCCACACGATTCCAAGCCTTTCGGTTCCACCGCGAAGATTTTATGCTCCGATCGACCTTCAACTTGAACAGAAGCTGTTTCTAATCTCTTGGGGTGCACTCGCTAGCTAAGCTACACTTGCTTGAGACCGTCGATTAATGGCATGCAACGATTCATACACGAGAGCATATGCACGTTTTTTTGCATAGTTGAGAATCACACGAAGTTTGTATTGCGCTGACTTATAATACCATCGCTCTAAAATATACACGACGATACTAACTTTTCGTATAACGTATAACGTTTAATCATTTATTTTATTAAAAATTTCAATATTATTTATTTTGTTTTGATTTATTTTATTATAAAAACTATATGCTCTCGTGCGATTCTCAACCTTACCAATAAACGGAGGTGTTACGTTAAATACGTACTACCTCCGTACCGTACTAAAACGAAGTTTGTAGTTGTACGTTCGTATGCCTTTAGCCACCCCTGACAAAAAGATCCCGTCACACACGTTCCAAGCTCCCGCGCTGGCCTGCGACTCGCCGGTGGAAGTTGGGGCCTTGCGCTTCCCGAGCCGTGTCGCGTGATCCTGTACAAGTGCCCAGCCAGGATCAGGATCATCTGATGATGTTATTGTTCACCGTCGCTAACATGCGAGTTTTCTCACTCTTAAACCCATATATCAACCATTATATTAGAGAGAATCATCTCATGTTATTGTTCACCGTCGTTAACATGTGAGTTTTCTCACTCTTGAACCCATATATCAACCATCATATTAGAGAGGATCATCTCATGTTATTGTTCACCATCGCTAACATGTGAGTTTTATCACCCTTGAACTCATATATCAACCATTATATTAGAAAGAAGTAATGTTAGAAGATCTCAATCCGCCCAACCGTGATCAGGCTTTTTCTTACCGTCAGAGAGAAGGTTACCGCATCCCTTCGGTAAGCACGGTTACTGTATGGTAACCGCGATAACCATATAAAATCATATTAAATTTATCAAATTCAAATTATTTTTTAAATTTATTTGAATTTAATGGAGTTACTGTAGTTTATCCTTCTCATATTCCATGGTAAGCGTGATTATCGGTGATTTTGTAAACCCTGACCATACACGATTGAGGCGCTGGCGACTTCGACTTCCCCAAGGCATATAATACTCATATATACGTATAAATTTTGTATGTATATATATAAATTTATACATATATAAAAAATAGAAAGACTACAGTATACCGTTTCAATGGAATAGCTAATGTGCATGGCATCAGCATGATATTAAATAGATACTGGATTTGGTATATGATACCCATGTACCTCGGCATAATGATGATATCAGCATGATACCATAGGTATCGGATCTGATATCTTCGGTATCAGACATGATATATCGTTGATATTAGATCTTCATATTGATGTTAGCCTGATACTGAATCTGATGTCTTCAGTATTACATATGATATTATGTAGGTAACATATTTGGTATCTAGGAATCTTAATAATGTCATCGTGACATCAGCTATTCTGTTGAAACGATATATCATTCTATAGTATTTTTAATAAAAATATATAGATGTGTATACAAAATTTATACACGTATATACTTTGATACAGACGAGAGGGACCGGGCCGGGCTAAAGAACCCGGGAATTCGATCGGAATGGCGTTAACGTGCTAACGTGTCGGGTACGTACGTGACATCACGGCGGCTGGCGTAACGTGATCGGGATGCCATGCCGCTCAAGCGTCGGGAAATCGGGAGTGGCACTAACGTTAACGTGCCGGGTGCGTACAGGCATGACGGCGGTGACGCTCACCACCAGTCATGCATTTCTTCTCCGAACTGGTGCATGATTGTCCGATTGATGATCACATTGTTGTTCCTGGTGAATTGATCAGGAAAACAATTCCAAAGTTCTAGTGGTGCTGTGATATATATTTGTTACGATTTTACTATATATATTTATCGATAAATTTTCTTTTAAAAACTTAACAGATGTAAATATACTATAATTATAATAATTATATTATAACTTACATATTAACTATAATGTAACTTTTATATAATTTTAAACCGCTTGATTTACTTTAAGTTTTATGCAATCAAAGCCAAAGTAGACCTTCACGTTATGATGAAAGTAGTATATTATCGAGAAATTTTTAAAAATTATATATAAATTACATTACAAATACAAACAAGTTATAATATAATTATATCATGATTATACTACAGTTATATTTGTTAAATTTAGACAAAATTTATCAATAAATGTACATGTATATTCCATATTTGTTGCCCCGTTTCATTAGAAGCTTGGAATGGAAGACCCTCATCTTACAAGTTTGGCATGTAAAATATTAAGAACAAGACGAATAGCTGAGTAAGCAGCTGATGTTCCTTCTACTAGCCATTTTCTTCTCCCTAATGCTTCATGCGTGTAAACTCCAACAAAATGGACCAAAAGATTCGGTGGGTACGTACGTACGTACGAATCAATGGGCACAGGCCAATAAAAACACCAGATTTACCAGCAAAAACCACCATGGCAGCGTCCCTAAAATAATCCTGATACCTTTGCTTAGCGATCACCAACGCTACGGGACATCCACGTATGTACAAAACGACCAAACAGGCGAGAGAAACCATTGGCTCTGTGGCGACTGATTGATGCTTTACCTAAATAAAAACGGTAAGGGTCTTAGTCAAGTGATTGTTTATGATTAGAACATACCTAAGAAAAAGGTGATTAGGTGAAATGGTTTCTTAAACTAACATGGGTGCACATTCGGTTCCGTCCAGTATTATTGCCAAAAGCAAGTTGCAGTTGAGTAGACATGCAAATCAACTTTAATCCTGGTGCCTTTTTTTTTTCTCTGTTAACCGCCACTGAGTCGAAGTTCAGAGTTCAGACTGCTTATCTAGCAGTCATTGAAAATTTTTAATTGAGATATACTACTGCTACCGTAATGCACTATTGCATTCAAACGATTATATTAACTGACATGGTTGTTTTCCTTTGATTGATGTATGCTTTGAAGGCCTACAAAATTCTGAGGGCAGGCACAATATAGAAATAAGATGGATCGTAAGCCTTTTGAGAAGTCTTTATGCATTTCACAAAGTGATCGAGGCTTTTGGATGAGCCGTCCTCATAGTCCTGTCCATCTTAATATCTTCTTTCTAACATATATATTGTGAAATATGAAATATACTATAGGATCAACCTAGGGCCCACCATAATACAGGTTTGTGACATATAAATGCCCTCAGAGCATATGCCACAGATGCTCAATACCCTCTAAAATCTATATTTTTTAACTAATTTGAAGGAATTTTATCTTCCAATAAATTATCTATCTTATTTCTAAAAAATTTGATTTCCTTACCCTTTTCGTTCTTCACATCTAACTAATGAAGTCCCGCGTCCAAAATATAATTCGTGCCAATTGTCACCGTGCGCGCTTCTTCCCGCGTGCGTCCTGTCCTCGTCCCGCCGCCGCAGCCACAGGTCCTTCCCCCTCGCCTCCCGCATGCGTTGGTCCTCCATCGCCCTGCGCCCCTTCGCCCTTGCCGCCCCGGCCAACCCTCTCCGCTGCACCGACGCCGCCTCGTACCGACGTGTGGACCCCCGATTTTGAGTCGGGAATCTTTCGTGTTCATAGTACCATTCCCTGGATCAAGTAGTTGGTACCCACGAATGCAGTACTGGATAATCGAGTACACATGCACGAATAGTCTTACAATACCATTATTACATAAATAGGCCCGAAGGCATTGTTCAATCCACAGGACCTTATGGTCCGAATACAACATAAAAACAGAGTTTAGATAAGGCGGCGGAAAGGCGGCGGCTTGTCCATTGCCACGAGCAACGACCGGGACTAAGGTCTAATATGCGCCGTCGGTTCTTCGCCCTCCGCGTAGTACGCGTAGGGGTCTTCCGGCTCTTCATTCCCATCACTTTGGAGGTTTGTGCGTATAGCAAGGGTGAGTACCAACCGTACTCGGCAAGTCAACACGAAATTGATGCATATGATAGGGATATTCAAAGAACACGGCTAGGGTTATTTTTGCGTAAAGCCGGTTTTTCAATTCTTTTCACAAGCCTACCGACTAGCCAAAATCAAGTTTTAATTTCATGGTTCATTAATCCGGCGACGGTTCGTCTACCATCCATTGTGATTCCAAGGATGGCTTCCGTCTCCCGTCATGATTTTCGGGAGTCCACCCTTCTCGCATTCTCGAGAAGTTGATCCACCAAAAACAAAATCATCATGCAAACCCATCCCAATTTTAAGTTTAAAATCTAGCCAAGCGAAAGTCTTGTCACGATGCTCAATATCCGCGAGCACGGCTATTCGAATAGATTGATTCATTCACACTGCAGGTGGATGTACACTTTACCCGTACTCGCGACACCCAACAAATGAGCCTACGTCCCAACACATGAGACGGCCACGGCAAAGCCTTTCGATAACCTCACTTTGGCGTCCGCTCCATGAACTTTAGCCCTCATGCACTCTAGCCGTCCTTTTCTAGCGGTGAGAGGAGTTCGCGCACCGGGGTAAGGGAAGACATTTCCAATCTTTAAGTTTAATTAACGGTAGTTTAATTTCACCATTTATAACAAAGGCCGCAGCCTCATTCTCATCCCATAACCACATCATAGAGAACCATCTATGCAAGGATACGCCTCCGCTCGGCTACCTAGTCGGCTAGGTCTATACCCATTCGAGAAGTACGGTTGTACTGGCTCGTTTCCGCTATCTCATGGCTCGGTCCTTAATTGGCCGTGGTCGGCACTTGCCTTTTCCGAATCCACCCAAATCATCCAGCCTGGTCTAAAACATTTGTATAGTACTTTCAATTTTCATCAAACTTAGTTCATCGGGCCATGTGGCGCTCATGTTTCCACATGCCGAATCTCAACTACCTTCCCTAAGGTAGTTGCCCAAGCACAAAGCTTTTTCATAAAGTCATGAGTATGCATGGTCTAAGTTTAGCGGGGCTAAGCGGTTGACCGAAGTTATGCTTCGGTTATTTGTATCACATTGCGAGTTACAAGGAGTAATTCTAAAGGTAAACAATAGCAAGGTATGGCATAACAAGTATAGGCAATCCGGTAAAGCATGCATGTTTAGAGTTTAAAATAACATCATTTCGCAAAGGGGATCAATATGTTCAAAGGGTGTGAAGACTTGCCTTGCTCGCACACTTGAGGGTGGGATCTTCGGCGAGGTCGTTGCGGTTTCTTCAGCGCTACCCGTACGTGCGAAAGATTAATTGAATTCGGTTAGAATTCAACTAAACACCGAGAGATCGAAAAGAATCACAAAAGCCATGAAAACCACTTCAAAGAGTTTTGCCGAAAATTCTACTCGAGTTAGAACAAGGGTTGGAGGAAAAATCCGGGTTTTGGAATCGAGTTGATGACCTAGGGTTTTCGCAAAATCGGCGATCGTAATAAATTTGGAAATTACGTTTGAAAATATCAAGAAGAAAATTCATGCTCGAAATTTGAGGGTTTGAGCACAAAAGCGAAACCTATTTCGATGGCGGGAAAGAATTAAACGGGATCCGGATCGAAAACGATGCGATTGGAAATTCGGAAAACGCCCGATTCCGATTTTCAAACATTGCACCGAGAAAACATGCGAGAAAATAATTTATTTTTCCCCAAAATTTTACTCAAATCATCCCAAAATATTTTTCCAAATTTTCCAAAATTTTTCCTAATTTTTCCCTATTTTTCTTTTTTTTTTTTTTTCTATTCCTTTTCTCTCGCGCCTGTTCATTTACCGAAGGTGTTCGGCAGGGGCTCGGCCAAAACAGAGGCGGCGGCGGCGCTAGCGCACAAGGGAAAAGGGGGCGGCGGGGGCTTACGGCGATGGCGCTCGGGAGGAGCAAGGGGGCTCGGGGACCGGCTTGCGCGCGGCGGCGACGGCTAAACGGCGGCGGCTTTTGGCGGTGGCGCTCGGAAACGGCGAGGTCACGGTGGCGGTGCGGTGGAATTGGCGCGGCGCGGCCCTTTATAGGCGCGGCGCGGCGCGGCGCGAGAGGAGAGGGGACGGCTCGGGCATGCGCGGCGCGGCGCGACACGCGGCGCGGCTGGGGGGCCGGGTACGGCGGCGAGACGCGGCGGCGAGGCGCACGGCGCGGCGGGGTCCGGAGCGCGTGCGCGCGCGAGGGGGCCGGAGCGCGGCCGGCCGCGTGGCGCGCGCGGCGCGCGGGAGGCGGCGGTACGGGCGGGCGCAGCGGTGCGTCTTGCGGCCAGCGCGCGGCGCGCGCGAGTCGGCTCGGCGCGGTGCTCGCGCGGCGCGTGGCGCGCGCGGCGCGCGCGCGTGCCCGCGCGGCGCGTGGCGCGGAGTGGGGCAAGGGATACGGGCGCGCGGCTGCGGGCGGGCGCGCGGGCCAGGTCCGGCCGGGCGCGGCGGCGGCGGCGCGTGGCGCGTCGCGGGCGCGGCGCGTACGGCGGGCGAGCGCGCGCAGCGGGCCGCGGCCGGTACGGCGTCGAACACTTGGCGGCTAATGAACAGTGAACTTTCACTTTTTCCCGATTTTCCATTTTCTTTTCTCATTTTCTATTTTCTTTCCTTCTAAAAATTCCAAAATAAATCCTAATATCCCAAAAATAATTTTTAGCATTATATTTTAAACTTTTTCTTGACTTTTATTTTCCATAATTATTTTTCATATTTATTTAAATTTCTTTTTCCAAATTTTCATAATTCACCCATTTTATTTTCAAAAATTTCCCAAATTTCGAGTACGCTCCCGAGAATTTTATTATTTGTGTTTTAATTTATCTTCTCCCAACCAAAATTTTTATTTTATATTACTCGAAATGCGTTTTCACAAATCCACACTTTTCCCGATTCCTTTTAAAATCGTGATGCGGCTTTCGCATCACCGTTTTGACAACTCCGAAACCTCCAAAACTCCGAAAAGGGAATTGATCACGTAACAATTTATGCAACGAGCGGCAAATAAGAAGCGACAAACCCGAGAAGAAGCAATAGGCTACGGTTTTTGAAAGTTCCGATTTTACGTTCCGATTTTGATTCTCCGATTTTAGGATGTCACAAACCTACCCCTAACAATAAATCTCGTCCCCGAGATTTCTTACCACTGAGTAGGTGTGGGTATTCGTCCTCGGGAACTCTTCGCTTTCCCGGGTAGCCTCTTCTTGTGTGATTGCTCCATTGTACCTTGTACATACGCCATGACCTGGTCCGTGTCTTCTTTTCCGCCTCGTCTAGTATCTTGATTGGATGTTCCGGTAGGTAAGATCACTGTGGACATGGATGGCTCCTAAAGGAGCTTGCTCTTCGGTACCCGCAAACATTTCTTCAGTGCGATACGTGGAACACTGGTGGACATCGGAGAGAATCTCGGGCGGTTCAATTGGTAAGCCACTTCTCCTTTCCTAGCGCTTATCAAGAATGGGCCCACGTATCGTGGTGCGAGTTTCCCTTGACTTTGAATCTCGGGTTCCCGTAGTGGTGAGACTTTTAGATACACGTAGTCACCTTCTTTAAATTCCAATTCTCTTCGACGGGTGTCCGCGTAGCTCTTTTGCCGTGATTGAGCGGCTTGTAGTCGGTCCGGATCGGGCGAACCTTTTCCTCTGCCTCCTTAATTATGTCGAGCCCGAATATGGTTCGTTCACCGGTCTCGACCACATTAATGGGGTTCGACATCGGCGACCAAATAAAGCTTCGTTTGGTGACATCTTCAAACCGGCTTGGTAGCTGTTGTTGTAGGAGAACTCGGCGTACGGCAAACATTTCTCCCAATCCTTGGTGAAATCCAACGCACAAGCTCTCGGCATGTCTTCTAGCACTTGATTCGTCCTCTCGCCCGCCGTCGGTCTGCGGGTGATAAGCGGTACTAAAGGCAAGGTGATGCCGAGTGCTTCGTGAACCTTGCTCCGAAATGAGATGTAAATTGGGTACCACGATCCGATATAATCCTTTTTGGTACACCGTGGAGACACACAATTCTACTCATATATAATTCCGCTAGCTTGGCACGTTGTAGTTGGTTTTCACAGAATAAATCTGCGTCTTGGTGAGCCGATCTACTATTACCCAAATGGAATCGTAACCAGCCGCAGTCTTGGGTAATCCTACTATGAAATCCATGCCTATCTCGTCCCATTTCCATTCGGAATCTTGAGTGGCTCAGCAAGCATGGGCGTTGATGTTCGGCTTTCACCCTTTGGCACACATCGCACACGGCTACGTATTCGGCTACATCCCTCTTCATATTAGGCCACCGGTATTCTCCTTTTAAATCCGGTACATTTTCGTGCTTCCGGATGTAACGAATATGCCGATTCGTGGGCTTCGTTAAGATCAATCCCCTCAAACCGCCTCGTTCGGGCACACGATTCTCTTCCGTACCACAAGATTCCCTTGTCATCTACGAAAACTCTGAGCGCGTCCGGCCATACGTTCCTTAATTTCTGGATTTCCTCATTCCCTCTTTGGGCTTCCTCTATTTGAGTTCTCGTGAGGGCGGATTTCCAGTGAGTTCACTTCTCCGTGAGGAATCGGGTGCGATTGAGCCGAGCCATTTCTTCCTGGAGCTCATTAGCCACACCTCCCAATTCCATGTGGTTGCATTGGGCTTTGCGGCTCAGCGCATCGGCCACTACATTTGCCTTGCCGGGATGGTAATGGATTCCTAGATCGTAATCTTTGATCAACTCCAACCATCGCCTCGTCGTAGGTTGAGATCAGCCGAGTAAAGAAATATTTCAAGCTCTTGTGATCGGTATACACATCACGGTGGTTTCCGATCGATAGTGTCTCCGGATCTTCAATGCGTGTACCACTGCGGCTAATTCCAGTCATGTGTGGGGTAATTCTCTTCGTGGGGTCGTAGCGTCGTGAGGCATACGCTACGACCTTTCCATCTGCATCAATACTCCTCCCAATCCTTGCCGGGATGCATCACAAGTACATCACGAAGTCCTTCCGTTGTCGGGTAAGGTCAAGACTGGAGCGGTGGTTAACTTTTCTTTTAATTGGTCGAAGGCTTTTTGGCACTTTTCATTCCATTCAAACTTCTTCTCCTTCTTCGGAGTTGAGTCATAGGTCGGGCTACGGTGGAAAACCCTTCGATAAACCGTCGGTAATAACCGGCCAAGCCCAAGAAACTCCGAACTTCCGTTACCGACTTGGGCGCCTTCCATTCCATAACGGCTTCGACCTTGGCGGGGTCTCACGCTACTCCTCCATGAAACCACGTGGCCAAGAAAAGCGACTTCCTTGAGCCGTAACTCGCATTTGCGAACTTGGCATACAACCGGTGCTCTCGTAGCTTTTCCAGTACCAATCGTAGATGCTCCGCGTGTTCCTCATCGTTCTTGGAGTAGATAAGTATATCGTCGATGAACACCACTACGAATTTGTCCGGTACTCCATGAATACCTTGTTCATCGGTTCATAAAGTACGCGGGGGCATTGGTCAATCCAAAGGACATCACTGTGAACTCGTATAAGCCGTATCGTGTAGAGAATGCCGTCTTAGGAATATCTCCGGCTCTAATCTTCAACGATGATATCCCGACCGTAGATCAATCTTGGAGAACACCCGCGCACCCTTAAGTTGATCGAATAGGTCATCGATTCGAGGTAGCGGGTACTTGTTCTTGATAGTGACTTCGTTCGGCGATCGATAGTCCACACACATTCTCATGCTCCCATCCTTCTTCTTGACGAAGAGCACTGGAGCTCCCAGGGAGAGAGAGGCGGGGCGAACGAATCCCTTCTCTTGTAGTTCCTTTATTTGTTTCTTGAGTTCCTCCAACTCATTGGGCGGCATTCGATAGGGCCTCTTGGATATGGGGCGTACCGGGCATTAAGTCGATGATGAACTCTACGTCGCGATCCGGGGGCATTCGGGTAATTCCTCGGGAAACACATCCGGTATTCTTGTACTATTGGCATTCCACCTAGAGGTAGCATGGTGAACACTCCCGCAGCTTGTTCACACGGCCTTGGGTTTTGATCCATAGTTATGCTCATCGGTGATCCCACGGGGTGGATACCGTGACTTCCCTTCTGCATCTATAATCCCATTATTTTTGGTCAACCAATCCATTCCGAGTATGACATCTATGGTTTGGGGCGATAACACCATAAGGTTTGAGAGAAACACCACGTCTCTAATCCGTATGGGCACGTTAATGCGGGCATGGGGTACGGTTATGTCTCCCCGGTGAGTGTACCAACATAGGCCTCTTAAGTGCTACTTGGTGTAGGTGGTGTTGTTTGCTTACTTGGGAAGATATGAATGAATGCGAGGCTCCGAATCGAATAAAACTTTAAGCGGTGTAGAGTTGATAGAGAACATACCCATCAATACGCTCCGGTCCTCCGTGCTTCTTCGCCGCACATGATTCACTGGCCACGTCGAAACCCGGTGGCGGCCTCGTTGGGTAGCGGGGTCCGAGCAGGACCTCGTCCCGCCGCGGGGTGGGGGTTCCTCGGACGGGTGTGGCATTGGCGCCGTGCGCACGGGGGTGTTGCGTGGTTTTGGGCAGCTATTGGAGTAATGCCCGAATTCTCCCGCTTGAAACGACTCACATTCCTTCTTCCGGAGCGGCTAGGGTTGGTGTGGGTGTACGAAGCCGTGGTGTAGCCGACCGGTTGACATGGTCGGAGCGAGAGGACGACCGTCTTGCGGACGTTTGGTTTCCATCCGGACGGGGTGGCTCCCTTGGGGCGTTGTGGCGTTCCCGAAATGGGCGAGCCATAGCGAGCCTCCTTTGCGGTTATTGTCCACCACCTTTTGGTCATGCTCAAGTCGGACGACCTTGTTGATGAGGCTTTGGCGGTGTGATCCTGCCCGATCATCGGTCCCCTCAGTTCGTCATTTAGTCCCTCAATGAATTTGTCTATCTTTTCTTCTTCGTCTGCCAGGTCACTGGTGGCGTAACGGGCAAGCTGGGTAAACTTGTTCGAGATACTCTGTGCGAGGTGTTCCCTTGACGCGATCTGCGAACTCGTTCTTCTTCATCCTCATTACTGCAGTGGCACGAAATTCTCACGAACGCAGCCGTGAATTCCTCCCATGTTGGCTCGCCGGCGTCTTCGCTCGTGTCTCCTTGTAGGTGTCCCACCGAGTCACTCGCGGGACCCTCCAACCGGTTAGTAGCGAAGATCACTCTATCGCTTCTCGGACTCGACGAGGGTTAGCTTCTTTTCTATCACTCTTAGCCAATCTTCGGCGTCCATAGGTTCTTCGGCCGTGGAAAAGTGGGCGGCTTAGCTCTCATGAACTCCCGGACTCGATCCTCCTCGACCTCCTTGATTATTGGCGATCGCTTGGAGTAGGCCGGGTGCATAGCCATGACCTCCGCCAGGTGGAGGGGTTGGGTTCCGGCGGGTTTTCGTTGGTTGCCGCGGCTCTGCGACGATGTGCCATCCGAAGAAGAGAGATGAATTAAGAGAGCGATCTAGTTTATGTTATGGTTCACGGGAAATTTTTCTTCAAGTTCCTACGAATGATCTTCACTCAACAGGCAAGGTGAAACAATAAATAGCATACGAATTAAGACATCGCAAGGCGATGCCCGGTTCATCATATTACATAAGGGGTACATGGACGTGTACACACGAGTCCTCCATGCCAGATAGCAATAATAATTATATCGTTCAGCTAGATCAACTAATTAAGGGTAAATAGGAAGTGCCGGGTCGGGAAGGTCCTTCCGCCTAGTCATCCAACCACCCGCAAGTGCCGGGCGCCGGAAGCGGGTGGTCCGTCGCAAGCAAACCGAAGTCCCCACGGCTCGGAGGTGGCGGCCTCGGAGTCACGCCGAATCTTTCGACTCGGTGGCCGCGTACTCTTGCGAGCGATCGGCGGGTGAGGGGCCTCCCGTGTGAGTCAAGCGACGAGGGGAACTTCCTCCTCCATTGAGTCGGTGTCGCTAGACTCCCATTTGATCTCCATGGGCTCCGCCTCGGACTCCGTGTCGGTGTGGATCTGGATGGGGTTACCCTCTCTCGATCCCGGCTCGGAGGGTGCCGGTACGGAGCTCGGGGTGGCAGCATGGGGTCGACCGGGTATGGTGCGGGCTCGTGCTCAACATGAAAGCTTGCTCCATCATAGCTTGAAAAGTATCAAAGCTTGCTGGAGTTATATGGTAATAGTGGTCGGGCAGGGCGGGATGTGATGGTACGGCTCGGTGGAAGTACTGCGGCGTAGACAGTGAGTGTGCACTGTTCCTCTAGCCGGTTGATCTCGCTTGCTTTTCTGAGCGCTCTTCCAGCTCTACTAGAGCCTCCTCGGGCCATGTAGCGGTCCGAGAGTTGCTCATATCGAGCACCATTGGCTGCGGTGTGTGCCGCAAGCATGCTTATCTCGGTCTCCACGGCCTTGGTGGTGGCGACCGGATCATTGAGGCGTGGCTCGCGATCGTTGATCTCGAGCGGGGCCTCCTCGCAGCGATCGTCTCGCTGTCTCCGCCCAACGCGATAAACGCGTGACCATCGGGTTGTAGCAGCGGGGGTAGCCTCCACGGTGCGAGACCGGGTTGCCCTCTTCGCGATAAGGGTGATGCACGAACTCTGTCATTGTGAGTTCGGCACGGTGTTCCGCATTAAGGCGAAGGAAGGCCTCGCGAGCGGCATCCCGAATAGCCGCTTCGCTAGGTCCGGGTAGCGAGTGTGGAAGCGTAGGATGTCTCACTCCCCATGCGGGCTTCTATGGACACGGCGCCTCCCAGTGGATACATCTCGGAGCCATGTCTCTTGGTGTGATAAGTGGGCGGTTCCGGGTATCTCAAGCACCATAGTAGAGACGAAGTTGTACCACGAACCCCTCGTCTCGCGGGATAGTGACTTCCGGTTCCGTCGTGGTTTGACATCGCTTTACGGGCAACTTAGGGTTAGCGAGAGGAAGCTATCATAATCATTTGGTAAAAAGAAATACGGATGTAGAAAAGATATATTTGCATTTTCGGAAATAATAGTTTAAAATTGATCCTACGTAGGGATATTTCCCTTTAGCCATCTAGTTAGGGGTAGGGCGCCATTTGGTCTTAGCCTACGGTCGCATGGCTCGATACCGCTCTGTGGACCCCGATTTTGAGTCGGGAATCTTTCGTGTTCATAGTACCATTCCCTGGATCAAGTAGTTGGTACCCACGAATGCGAGCTTGGATAATCGAGTACACATGCACGAATAGTCTTACAATACCATTATTACATAAATAGGCCCGAAGGCATTGTTCAATCCACGGGACCTTATGGTCCGAATACAACATAAAAACAGAGTTTAGATAAGGCGGCGAAAGAGGGCGCTTGTCCATTGCCACAGCAACGACCAGGACTAAGGTCTAATATGCGCCGTCGGTTCCTTCGCCCTCCGCGTAGTACGCGTAGGGGTCTTCGCTCTTCATTCCCATCACGGAGGTTTGTGCGTATAGCAAGGGTGAGTACCAACCGTACTCGGCAAGTCAACACAGAATTGATGCATATGATAGGGATATTCAAAGAACACGGCTAGGGTTATTTTTGCGTAAAGCCGGTTTTTCAATTCTTTTCACAAGCCTACCGACTAGCCAAAATCAAGTTTTAATTTCATGGTTCATTAATCCGGCGACGTTCTGTCTACCATCCATTGTGATTCCAAGGATGGCTTCCGTCTCCGGTTCGTCATGATTTTCTCGGGAGTCCACCCCTTCTCGCATTCTCGAGAAGTTGATCCACCATAACAAAATCATCATGCAAACCCATCCCAAAGTTTTAAGTTTAAAATCTAGCCAAGCGAAAGTCTTGTCACGATGCTCAATATCCGCGAGCACGGCTATTCGAATAGATTGATTCATTCACACTTGCAGTGGATGTACACTTTACCCGTACTCCGCGACACAACAAATGAGCCTACGTCCCAACACATGAGACGGCCACGGCAAAGCCTTTCGATAACCTCACTTTGGCGACCGCTCCATGAACTTTAGCCCTCATGCACTCTAGCCGTCCTTTTCTAGCGGTGAGAGAGGAGTTCGCGCACCGGGGTAAGGGAAGACATTTCCAATCTTTAAGTTTAATTAACGGTAGTTTAATTTCACCATTTATAACAAAGGCCGCAGCCTCATTCTCATCCCATAACCACATCATAGAGAACCATCTATGCAAGGATACGCCTCCGCTCGGCTACCTAGTCGGCTAGGTCTATACCCATTCGAGAAGTACGGTTGTACCGGCTCGTTTCCGCTATCTCATGGCTCGGTCCTTAATTGGCAGGGTCGGCACTTGCCTTTTCCGGAATCCACCCAAATCATCCACCCCCTGAGTCTAAAACATTTGTATAGTACTTTCAATTTTCATCAAACTTAGTTCATCGGGGCCATGTGGCGCTCATGTTTCCACATGCCGAATCTCAACTACCTTCCCTAAGGTAGTTGCCCAAGCACAAAGCTTTTTCATAAAGTCATGAGTATGCATGGTCTAAGTTTAGCGGGGCTAGCGGTTGACCGAAGTTATGCTTCGGTTATTTGTATCACATTGCGAGTTACAAGGAGTAATTCTAAAGGTAAACAATAGCAAGGTATGGCATAACAAGTATAGGCAATCCGGTAAAGCATGCATGTTTAGAGTTTAAAATAACATCATTTCGCAAAGGGGATCAATATGTTCAAAGGGTGTGAAGACTTGCCTTGCTCGCACACTTGAGGGGGGGATCTTCACGAGGTCGTTGCTGGTTTCTTCAGCGCTACCCGTACGTGCGAAAGATTAATTGAATTCGGTTAGAATTCAACTAAACACCGAGAGATCGAAAAGAATCACAAAAGCCATGAAAACCACTTCAAAGAGTTTTGCCGAAAATTCTACTCGAGTTAGAACAAGGGTTGGAGGAAAAATCCGGGTTTTGGAATCGAGTTGATGACCTAGGGTTTTCGCAAAATCGGCGATCGTAATAAATTTGGAAATTACGTTTGAAAATATCAGCGAAGAAAATTCATGCTCGAAATTTGAGGGTTTGAGCACAAAAAGCGAAACCTATTTCGATGGCGGGAAAGAATTAAACGGGATCCGGATCGAAAACGATGCGATTGGAAATTCAAACGCCCGATTCCGATTTTCAAACATTGCACTGAGAAAACATGCGAGAAAATAATTTATTTTTCCCCAAAATTTTACTCAAATCATCCCAAAATATTTTTCCAAATTTTCCAAAATTTTTCCTAATTTTTCCTATTTTTCTTTTTTTTTTTTTTTTTCTATTCCTTTTCTCTCAGCGCACTGTTCATTTACCCGAAAGGTGTTCGGCCGGGCTCGGCCAAAACAGAGCGGCGGCGGCGCTAGCGCACAAGGGAAAAGGGGCGGCGGCGGGGCTTACCGGCGATGGCGCTGGGGAGGAGCAAGGGGCTCGGGACCGGCCAGCGCGGCGGCGACGGCTAAACGGCGGCGGCTTTGCGCGGCGCTCGGAAACGGCGAGGTCACGGTGGCGGTGCGGTGGAATTGCGCGGGCGCGGCCTTTATAGGCGCGGCGCGCGCGGGCGCGCGAGAGGAGAGGGGACGGCTCGGGCATGCGCGGCGCGGCGCGCACACGCGGCGCGGCTCGGGGCGGGTACGGCGGGCGAGGGCGCGCGGCGGGGCGCGCGGCGCGGCGGGGTCCGGAGCGGCGTGCGCGCGCCGTAGGGGCCGGAGCGCGGCTGGCCGCGTGGCGGGCGCGCGGCGGCGCGGAGCGGCCGTACGGGCGGGCGCGAGCGGTGCGTGCGCGGGCGCGCGGCGCGGGGTCGGCTGGCGCGGTGCTCGCGCGGCGCGTGGCGCGCGGGCGCGGCGCGCGTGCCCGCGCGCGCGTGGCGCGCGCGGAGTGGGGAGCAAGGGATACGGGCGCGCGAGCTGCGGGCGCGGGGCGCGGCGGGGTCCGGCGCGGGGCGCGCGGGCGGGCGGCGCGTGGCGCGCTCGCGGGCGCGGGCGCGTACGGCGGGCGCGCGGCGCGCGGCCGGGGCCGGTACTGGCGTCGAACACTTGGCGGCTAATGAACAGTGAACTTTCACTTTTTCCCGATTTTCCATTTTCTTTTCTCATTTTCTATTTTCTTTCCTTCTAAAAATTCCAAAATAAATCCTAATATCCCAAAAATAATTTTTAGCATTATATTTTAAACTTTTTCTTGACTTTTATTTTCCATAATTATTTTTCATATTTATTTAAATTTCTTTTTCCAAATTTTCATAATTCACCCATTTTATTTTCAAAAATTTCCCAAATTTCGAGTACGCTCCCGAGAATTTTATTATTTGTGTTTTAATTTATCTTCTCCCAACCAAAATTTTTATTTTATATTACTCGAAATGCGTTTTCACAAATCCACACTTTTCCCGGATTCCTTTTAAAATCGTGATGCGGCTTTCGCATCACCGTTTGACAACTCCGAAACCTCCAAAACTCCGAAAAGGGAATTGATCACGTAACAATTTATGCAACTGAGCTGGCAAATAAGAAGCGACAAACCCGAGAAGAAGCAATAGGCTACGGTTTTTGAAAGTTCCGATTTTTACGTTCCGATTTTGATTCTCCGATTTTTAGGATGTCACACGACGCCGCCGTGCTCTTTCCCAATGCATGAAATTTCGATCATTTTCGAGGCTTTCTTGTTGTTGAGTCTCGTTTGAGCGGTGAAATTTTGTCCCTTTTCTCACTTTTGATCTTCGCTCGAGAATTTTTGTCTTTTGTTCTCAAAGCTCGGATTTTTTGGGAGGGTTTTGGTCTTGGCGGTTGCTTGGGGTGTGAGATCCCTCAAGCTGGCGAAGCGAATCAGGCGCGTCCATGGACATGGCCGCAAGCTCTATATATTCCCATGGCGAGGACCAGACCATGTCGAGGCCAACGAGGCGTCGACTCGGTAAACGGGGACTCGTGGATCGGGAGGAGCTGGTGAGCGTCATCGCGCAGTTGCTCTACTCGCTCGGCTACAGGAAGGCGCCCGTGGCGCTGGAGGCGGAGTCCGGCGTGCCGTTGTACCCGGCGAAGCACGACCGCCTCTTGTTCGACGTAATGTCTGGCCAGTGGGACACGTGCGTGGTAACGATCCTGTATTGGGAAACTAAATTTTAATATTTCTGTTGGATGAAAGATTTTGTATTGAGAGTTAATTTTTTTAAGAATAACTTAAAAACAAAATTATCAAGAATTTTTTAATCAATCCATTGCATGTGCTCTAATGCACCACTACAATGTACCAATACTCTCTTTGTCTTGAAGATAAAATTCGGTTAGACGTAACCTTTGTGGGTGTTACATTTGATACCTCGATACCAAATACAATACCCATATATTAGAATAGTGTCATGATAACATTAGCATAATATTAAGTACTAGATTTGGATATTAGATATAATACGTAGGTACCACGTAAATATTAATTATTCTGTTAGAACGATATACTATCTTGAAGTATTTTTTAATTAAAATTTATATTAAACGTAAAATTTTATGATCGGAGCGAGTAACAGTTTGTGTTATACTTGATTCCTCAAATTTTGGATGTGTTCTTTGGTGGTGTAGTTGGTTAAGAACTAATCTCACACGTATAAAAAACGAAATGGCTATTAACACATTATTAGTTTTTAAAATAATATATTATTTAGTAATTTGGGAACATGTGGAACAAGTGGGGAATGAGAACCACCCAAACGAACACAGCTAAAGGCCAATGCTCTCATCTCCTCTTGCTAGAAACGGCTAAGCACAAACAGAAACCGAAACAGAGGGGAGGAGCAACCAACCAACGGAGGAGACGACATCGTTAGTCGTCACCATCATCATCGCCGTCGCGTCCGTCACCACTCGCCTCTCCTCCTCCGCCGCCGCCTCCTCCTCCTCCTCCTCCTATAAACCAACACAACTACTCACGCGACGCGGTCAAGCCGAGCGCGCGCAGCCGCTCGCTCGCTCGCTCTCTCTCTCTCTCTCTCTCACACACACACACCCCACTGCACCGCCGCGAGCGCGCGATCGCTGGGGACGGCACGGCGCGGCGGTGGGCGAGGCAACCACCACCACCGGCGGCGGGCGAGGCTGTGACTGGAGGCAATGGCCGTGGCGGCGCGGCTGCGCACGGCGGGCGCGCGGTTTATCGGGCCGGCGGCGTTGGCGGGCCGTGGTGGTGGCGAGGGGCGGTGGCTCGGGACGGCGGCGGTGGAGTCGTCCGGGGCGACGGCTGTGGCCGCCGGGATCGCGAGGTGGGAGCCGATGGGGGCGCGGGAGTACTACGACTACCGGAGGGCCATCTACGGCGACATCACGCACAAGGCCATCCTCGTCGACGCCGCCGGGACACTCCTCGCCCCCACCGAGCCCATGGCCCAGGTTGGCTCCTCCCCATCTGCATCTCTCTTTGTGTTGCTGTCTGATGTGGCCGTCTCCATTCCGCGAGATGTCAATAGCAATGGGGATTTGATCTTACACCACTCATAAAGTGTGGCAAATTGATAGTCTCTGTTATATGTGCTCGTGTGCGCGATTAAGATTTACGCGGGTGCATCGATCTGATCTGTTGCTGTTCTATCCAAGTCTGTGCATAGATTTGGTTTGTGTCAGACATAGTGAGATCTATTTGTGTTGTTCAAGTTTGCCATTTGGATGGATTTGTTCCGTACATAATGGGCTGGCAAAAAAAAGCTCTCTTTTTGCGATGCATGTGGATATGTCCTGATGTGATTTACTCCTGATGTTTGTTCAGGTATACAGAACAATTGGCGAAAAGTATGGAGTCAACTACTCGGAGGATGAGATCTTGATGAGATACAGGAGGGCTTATGCGCAGCCATGGGGTAGATCGAGGCTGAGGTACATCATATAATTGTTTTTGCTGTTCTGTACCTCTAACTGTTGAGGTTTGGATTTAGTTTTTGCAGTGTCTTGGATGGCCTTGCGATTTTATTATTCTTGTGCAGTGTTGCATTTGATGATTCGATTTTAGAATAGCGTCTGGGAGTGGGACATTATGCTATCACTGTCGAGTGCATTATAGAGTGTCAAATCCTTACTCAAATGTTTGTTTACGTGTCGTATATTAATGCTGTTTGTGCAATTTAAACAAGGCAGTGTCATGCAGAAGCAGCGCGGCTGCCAACTTAATATTTGTCACTCAGTCAGCACAAGTTGGTCTTTTCAAACTATCAACATGATGCACATTATTCCCTGACTCCCTCTATCTACTCCGTAACGGGGAATTTGCTCTTGTGGGCACATGCAAATGTGATATTCAAGTGGTATGAACTCATGAAAGATAAAAAAAATGAGCATCCAACAGGCATACAAGCATGAAAGAATTTAAATAGAGTGTATTGTTCAACAATCTGATAAATTGTGAATAGAAAACTTCCATCTTGTTTCCGAGAAAAAAAATCCATCAGAAGCGAACCTCAACTGAAGAAAATTGTTACCATGATTCCAAACAGAACCTTTCAAGAACTGTTATTTTAATTCTATGAATAATCAATGTTTCAGACTGATATTCAGTAACTTACGGGTTTTCGGGAATGAGTTATCTCTTGGTGACAGAAGAAGAGGGGAAATGGATTTTGATCTTACGTTTGTAGGCAGTATTCAGATCGAATACAGATATTTTTCTGTGTGTGTGGTTTAGAGTTTAGACACTATACGGTTGACCAGTGAAACTCTTGACCTGGTTTTAAGTTGCAAAGCACACATAAATATGGACAATCATCTGCAACTAATTCTTCTTGACATATTTGGTTGATGGTGATAGGCAGCACAAATGCATTTATTCTTTCTTTTGGACCTTGTATCTAACCCGTGCATTCATGTGCCTCCTAACTCTGGTTGTTGCGTTACCAAAATAGAATAGAGATATAATAATCATGGTAGAGTTGCGGCCTTCCAGATATGTGATTGTGTTGTTCACATTGTAGATTCATATTTCAACCATATTTACCTTTTCTTATCCTTCAAAATTATCTGAGCAGCATGGACTAAAATGCATCTAAATATATCCAGGTATGTTGATGATGGTAGGCCCTTTTGGCAACATATAGTTAGTTCTTCTACTGGATGCTCAGATTTACAGTACTTTGAGGAACTTTATCAGTATTATACAACTGCAAAGGTGAGATAAACTATGCAATCATAATCGTTTCAAATTTTGCTTTTACATGCTATATATACACCTTATGAAGTTCTTCATGTTTGCTAGGCTTGGCAGCTCTGCGACCCTGACGCTAAATATGTTTTTGAAGCGTTGAGAAAGGCTGGTGTAAAAACAGCTGTTGTATCCAACTTTGACACACGTCTTCGGCCACTTTTACAGGCCCTGAATTGTGATCACTGGTTTGATGCAGTTGCTGTATCTGCTGAGGTGGGTTTCTATTTTCAGATGAACCGGTTAGCTTGACCCAACATCCAAGCCCTGGCTGGTCCTTGACTTACTGTTTTTGTCTCTGGATCCTATATCAACAGGTTGCCGCGGAAAAGCCAAACCCAACAATATTCTTGAAGGCTTGCGAGTTTTTAGGTGTGAAGCCTGAAGAAGCTGTGCATATTGGCGATGACCGCAGGAATGATCTTTGGGGAGCCAGGGATGCAGGCTGTGATGCCTGGCTCTGGGGCAGTGATGTTTACTCTTTCAAGGAGGTACAAACTACATACCTTAAATTTTCAGATGCTCCAACACTGCGAGTTACAAACCAATCATCGTTCTCTTCTTATTTTGGTGCATTTAGGATCAAATTTGCTGTTCTATTACTTGGCTGCATCTTTGTCACATCATCAAATCTGGGTTGCAATGTAGGTCGCAGAAAGGATCGGAGTTAAGGTGTAAGGAGTCGTTCGTTCGCTGGGTCACCTAAGCTTCAATAAAAAGGCCGGGAGGTGTTGCATTTTTTACATAGCGGCAACCCTTGTCGCTCCACTGATGTACATATTTTTCCAGAGAATAACCGAGGGCAGTGTAGTATATATCTGTATGACTGCATTTGCATTTGAGCGCTCAATTTACGTTACCCTTGTTGGTGTCTGCCAAACGAGAGATGCAATTGATAGTGCAGTGGCAAGGATGTGTGATTTCAACTCAAAGGTCTCGTATTCAATTCTTCACATGCTCATAATTTTTTCTTAGAAAAATATTTGGAGGATGTCTTTTTCTCTAAATCTTTTTTTTCCTCGTGTTAACTGAACTGTAAAACGTTTACCTGAAGATGATTGGCACCAACCACGTTGGGTCGCTGGCCCAGGCGACCAGGCCTTCATTATGCTTACCAGTTCTGGGCTCTGGACCAAAGTAGGATGAAATGAACATCCCTCACTCGAGCCAAATTTAGGCTAAAGTCTAGGGACGGATAGAGCCTTCTCACAAAAGCCGACGTTCAAACCACGTTCTGACCGGTAGACTTCGAGTCTGAGGCTAATTTTATTATTTTTATGTTCAGTTGATTGAAGGCTAGGGTTTCTTGAGTCATAACACTTCTCTGAGTCTAATTGAACATGAAAAAAAAAATCCTTTTTTGCAAGATCACCTTACCAATAAATATAAAACAAAGGCTAAACAATCAACCCATAAAATCAATCAACTACCCCTACCTTTATTTTCTAGTCGTATCTCTCTTGTATCGCATATCTATTCACCATCCAACAATCCTCTAATTGTTCGCCATATCTCGTCTTTATAGTGTTAAAGGATGTCCTAAACAAATCGACGCATGTTTATTCTCACGTATTTTCTCTTGTACGTTAGTTCCGCAACATCCACCTACTGTGACAGCACGTCTCCGAGTGCCACTACGAGTTGTACATGCGTCTTGGCGTGAAACCCGTTTTGCTGTCTACGGCGGCATCAACTGTTCTTGAGTAGTCCCAACATAGCTTGACAATTTTGACATAAATTTCCAACAGAAGTCTCAATAGGTTTTGCGTTGCATGCCAAAATAAGATCAATTCAAATTTCGTAATAACTTCAGCTCTGTCAATTAGCATATACTACCTCCATTTATAAATTTTATATTATAAGTCATTTTTATTTTTTAGTCAAATTTTTTAGGTTTGACTAAATTTATAGAAAAAAATATAACAATATTTTCATAACAAAACAAAGGAACTATCAGAATATGCAATATTTTCAAAAAATAAAGAAACTATCAAAATATGTTTAATATGCTATAAATGTTGCTATATTATTTTATAAAGTTGGTTAAACTTTTAAGAAGTTTAACTTAAAAAACAAAGCTTCTGTTCATGCAAGGAGAGAGTATATAGTCAAAAGATGTACACAAAACGTCCTGGTTCATGCAGAAAACTATTCTAAACTCTTGGGGGGGTCATTTCCTTATTTTGTTTACATATTATCCAAATGATTAATATGTGATAAATCGCTCCATATAAATATGCAAGGTCAACTTCTACTAGTTACAACGAAAAATAAATTTGGTTATGAATATACGTTAACTAGTTGTAGTTTAATTTGTTTTTTCCGTTATAACTTGTAGAAGTTGAATTTTAACTTTATCAAATGATTTATTATATATTAATCTATCTTGTTAATTATTTTTTAAAAAAATCATAATTATTTGAACGACATGAAAAAAAACAACCATATAATATTTACTCAGAGTTTAGATTCATGCAATCCGTTTGCCAATTTACGGCAAATCATTTACCGTACTCACAAACAGAGATTGGTCTGCATGTACAAAATTCTTGTAGAAACAAGAATTACCGATCGAATTTATGTGCATCTAATCCAAATTTCCAACCAAAATCGCTTCAGTCTTCAAAGCAAACCAGCAGCAGCCAATTAGAAGAGAGGATTAGACGAAAATTTTCTTCTGGCTTGTTTGCATGTGCACTTGCATATGTACGGCCGGCGTCCAGTCTACTTGATTCCCTTGTCCAACCCGAGCAACCTCACCGGAGACAACCTGCCGGGGCTGACGACGACGTCGACCACCCTCCGCCGCCCATTCCGCTCCTTGATCGTCTCCAGCCGCGGCGACCACGGCCGCCCCCTCGCCGCGCCCACCAGCTGCTCGTAGTGCTTCCTCAGCTCCGGCGTGCTGCACAGCGCCGCTCCATGCGCGTCCTCCCCCTCGCCCTCGTCGCCTGGCCGGTTCCCCGTGACGGCCTTGACGATGAACTCCTCCGTGACCTTGATCACCGTCCGTCCGCCGTCGTCCTTGACGTACTCGAACGGGCTCTTCGCGCCACCGGCCAGCAACGGGACACCGCCGCCGCCGCTGCCGCCGATGGCGCCGGCGGATCCACGGGCCCTGTCGTAGGTGAGCGCGGCGAGCGACGCGGCGGTGACCACGTCGCGGCCCTGGGGGAGGCGGTCGACGGGGAGGACGAGGTAGGTGGCGCCGGCCTCGAGTCGGTCCTCGATGGCGAGCACCGGCGCCGGGCGGCCGAGCCGGAACCCGTCGGCGCGGCACACCACGAGGCGCCCTGCGTGCTCCATCATCACCTCCCCGGCCATCCTCCCAGCCTCCGCCGCCTGCCTCTCCCCTCCCCACAACACCAGCCGCGCCCCTCGCAGTCGCCGCCGCCGCCGCCCCGGCACGACGCACAGCCACCCCAGCAAGCCATTCCCCATCGCCATGTACACGAGCTACACATTACGGCGACGTGCAGTTTGGTGTAGTATATATTGCGGAGCATGAGAGGGGTTGACATGGAGTACGCGGTTGACATCGCGTCGGTGGTCAAAAGTCCGCGGCGTGATTCGCCTCTCCCGTCGCGATTCCCCGGTGGAACGGTTCACGCGGGGACACATGAAATCTCGCGCACCTTGGGCGTTTTTTTTGGCAGTTCGCGTTGCGATTTGCGAATCGCGGCACGGGCGGCGCGGCTGCATCTGTGCTCGTGGCGAAGCTGTGCCGTGGCGGTGAGGGTGCAGCATGTGTGCATGGCTGAATCAGACGACGAGCTTGTGGTGGAGATCGTGCTAGTAGGGGCGACGTAACCTAGTCGGCAAGGCATGCACTGGGATACCTGATTGATTCTAGCTAGCGATCGATCTCACATGTTACACCTTACACGTACATTCTGGAACCTATTTTTTGAGATATTTCTTTGAGTAGTTTTAGAAAATAACAAAATAAATCGATATATGATATATCACTTCATAAATTTAAATTTGATCGACATTTATTACAACAAAAAGTAGTCACGGAAGCTATTGGTAGTAGTTCAAACGGCGATATTGTGAAAATTCCTCGGGATCGGTTGTGTTTCTACTTTTCAGAGATGAACGGGTTCTGTCAACTATGCGTACTATGCAGGCTTCACTCCATCAATACGGATCTACTGATCAGTCGTCGCAGCACTGCAGCAGTCGGCATATGTGTATCAACTTTGAGACCAAATTGTACTATTCTACTATTATAACATGCAATAATTTATACTACTAGTCTACTAGTACAACCATATATCTAAGCATTATGAAATGTCTTGCTATAAATTCAGTGAAAGATACGTCAGTGGCGACGACGTTTTGGGCAAGTATATACTCTTGTTTGACATCTTCCTCCAATCCTTCTCTCGGTTGTCCCATGACCGGATCCTAATCTAACCAATTGAATCATTTCTCTATTATATATTAAATGGAATTCGCCACGACAGACTTGCTCTTCATTTCTTACTGCTTACAACATTTATAAATTAAAGTAGAAAAACACATATCATCTTCAAGCTAGACACATACTCCTAAAATAGTACATAGCATCTGCAAAAGGTACATGCAAGCAGCGATCATCAAATCGCTTCCAAACAAAAAAACATGTCAGCAGTTTTTCCGGTTTTCGTGAAAACCGTTTAAAAGCCAATAAATTCCTATCAAATTTTATCAAATATAAAAATAAAAAGTCTACTTCACCCCCTAAAGTATTAAGGTTGATCTACTCAATCTTCTTAACTATGAAACTAGGTATTCTATCCCAAACCAATTTAAATAATCCCGCTAGAGCGGTTTTATAAATAGGTTTGCTATGTACATGATGATGTGGCGGTGGTTTTGGCCATGTGAAATGTAGGATATAGTGACACGGCAACAGAGTCAGTTAAGTATTTATTTTCACAAGTGAAACGGCTTAAAAATAATATATATTATCGATACTAATATGAAATTTTTAATCTTGTCATGAGTGAGTGAGAAGAAGTTGTTGAGTCAACTTGGATTTAATGAACTAATATTTGTGTCACAAAACCACCTATAAAACCAGAACCACTATATATAGTTATTTGAGCTGATTTTCATACTTCAGAGGGTAAAATACCTAGTTTCATATTTTATGGGGTTAAGAAGGATCAATCTTAATACTTCAAGGGATTATGCAGACTTTTTCCTATCAAAAATCTATTTTTATATAAATTTAAAATTAAAAAATCGAACGGGTTATGTTCTCGAGCCGACCTAATTGTCCGGTTTTCGAGTGTTTGGTAAATCCTGCAGGCAACAAGTCTCATGCTCATGCAGGCATTACATTGCGCAGAAAAAGCGTAGGCTGCGTTAGCGACGACGTGTGACTTTGTCGACGACATTATCGATCTCTCTCCAACGACAGAAGAATAATTTCATAGAACAATTGCGGCGCTTGTGGTGTGCAGCTTGCTAACCAGTAAATTATAAACAAGCGTATTCTGAACAAGTCCTCTCTGAGACATGCATGCATGTCAGTACATATCGTTATGGCTAGAGAGATCCTAATCCAGGTATGCACTAGCTTGTTTTGGCAGGTCAACTGAGATTTGTAACTGTTACAACACTTGTACTAATTTAATTGAAATTCTGTTCTTGCCTCTGACGAAGCTGTCCATATAGTAATAAAGTTCAAAAGAAATATTCAGGATTTAATGAAGGGTTAGATCAGGGGTTGACAAATGAGTTTGGAGAAATCCAATATATACCTATTGAAAGTTGTTCTATTGCACTTTTATTATCCCCTGAAAGTCAAGAGCCACAATTTATGTTTTTAGGTAATGGAAGTGCTATAACTTTGGGTCCATGCACCAACTAGAGAAACAGTGATATGTTTTGAAAGATTGCTCTCAAGGGAAAAAAACATATTTTGACCTGAAAATATTGGCATCTACTCTTTAGACATGCTTGTATAGTTGTACAAGGCAACATCCAAGAGTTGTCTTTAAGGTATTGCAGTGGTTTTAGTTGAGCCATTCTATCCATGATTCTCAGAAAAAATTGCCCTTAACTTTGGTCTTTTTTTTCCTTAATCTTCATTCATCCAAGCAGGATAAAGGAAAACGAAAATGTTCTCAAGAAAGCCTGGAATCTTTCGGGTCCAGCCCAATTAAAACCCACAGACTAAACTGGGCTGGCCCACTGGCCCAAATACCCGCTTGGTACTGACATGTAGGGACAGCGAGACCGGAGGGAAACCGCAGCGCTACCATCTCCTCAGCTCCAGGCGGCGGCGGCGGCGGCGATGGGCGTGGAATCGGAGCAACCAACGGCGGCGGCGGAGGCGGAACGCTCCGCCGCCGAGCAGGCGCAGGATATCATCGACGTAAGCCCTAAGCCCCCCATGCGGCCTCCTCGCCGGCCGGCTTCTGTTCCCCTTTCTGCTCCGTACGCGCTGATGTACTGTGTACTGAGACGGATGCTTCTTCGCTTGGTTAATCTCGCGCTGCTGTGCCACTTCTCCTGCAGGCCGCTAGGTACGATGACCTGGAGGATGTCGTCGCGCTGTTCACCGCCGGTGTTTCCCTGGACTCCGCGGATTCGCAAGGACGAACGGGTTGGTTTGGTTCCCCGAACTCCGATGCTGCCTGGATTGATCTTAGCTTTTTGTTACATTTTTTTGGTCTCGACATGCTAGTATGATGTTGGAATCTGCTATAGAGATGTAGCATGTTACTTGGATATAACGGAATATTTACCGTGACTTTTAATTGAGGCGGAGTAGAGTAGCTCCATGATTGGAAGGCAGATGAATATTGAGTCGATGTTTTTGATTTGTCTTATAGATGACTAACTATGGAGAGTGATAGAGCTATCAGTTTCCCTTTGCTGTTTCAATTGTGCATACTACATGTCTAGCTGCATATCATAAATTCAACTGTATGCGCTAAATATATCTGGAAACTTATAGTTTTCTAGTTTATCGGAAGGATTGAATCCCCCTGAGTGATGTGCTGTTTAATTCATGCAAACTTCCTTGTAGAATGTTGACTACTTATTCGATCGGCAGCTACGTAACCATTTTCCTATTTCTGTCAGCACTTCATATGGCCTCCGCCAATGGGCGTCTCGCTGTAGTGCAGTACTTGATTCAAAATGGAGCAGTAAGAAAGCTACTTTTCATAGTGTTTTTCCTGTAATGGGTCATCAGTTATGTTATAGCGGCAAGGGCAATTTATGAATATGTGTTGGATATACAGAATGTTAATGCTACAAACTCGGAGAAGAACACACCCCTCCATTGGGCATGCCTCAATGGACATATAGAGGTATTTGTGTTGCCCTCTGCTATAGCCATCTTTTGATTTTTCTTGCACTGAAATAAATAGCTGATGGCACCTCTGCTTGTGAAAATAACTTTCTCAGGTAATTAAAGCATTGATATGCTTTGGGGCTAGTGTCAGTGCACTGAACAGGTATGTGAAACATAAATGACCGCATCTGAACAAGCAATGATGTATCAGCAAAATAGAATTGCATGGACCTAGTATTAGACTTTCATCGGTAATGAGTTTGTTTAAGCAATGATTTGGTATTTCTGCAGCAATTAAGTTAGTAATGAGTTAGAATCGTCTGGACCCTGTCTTTAGACATTCTTTAGTAATGAGTTTGTTTATGAAGGAATGGTTTGATATTTCTGCAGCCATGAGAAAACCCCTATGGATGAAGCAGTGACCAAGGGCAATATGGAGGTGATCGATGCAATCGGTGCAGCAGTAGCTCAAGCAGAACTCGATGGCATTACTGTCTCCTAAAAGGACTTGGTACTCCTTCTGAACGGTCCTCTCCTTGACAATGGATGACATGTAACCTTGTTCTTATCTTTGCTGGTACTGTGTATTACTGTCTGTGTCACTTGTGATGCTGATATGCTAGTATCTTGGGCAATGGGAGAACTTGAACCATTACTTAATTATTATCGATTCTGTCGGCAATCACCTATTACAATCAATGACCTAAAACGATGGACATGGATATCTACTGTTATAGGCTATTTGTGCAGCAGTCGAAGACCTGGACTGATCTTCTGGTTTCAGACCTGTAGTGGACTGGAACTTGCATTTGCCGTGCTAGTAACATGGTCATGCCCACTCATGGAAGTAACTGTAGTTTGCTTGTTATAACAGATGTTACAATGCCTGAGCATTGCAGCTTGTAAGCTGGGTTATTCAGTGAGCAGTTACCCATCTGGGTATTTCGCGTTGTACAGCTGATTTTTCATGTGGGCTATGTTTCTGAATTCTGAACTGTATGTACTTTGAGCCTGCATGGGAGTATCACAGAGGCACAATTGCATGACGTCCACTTCTAATCTAACCAAGTTAGTATGGCCCATGAACTGACCTTCATCTTTTTTAGAATACACCAAAATGAACTGTTGCTGATGATTTGATTGATTTGACTGATTAATTTTGCCTAACCTGCTGCCCAATCCAGAGGCTCCAGATGCTATCTGACTAGTATGCAAGTTCAGCTAATCACAGTTTGTTGAGTTGAGATAACGCCTACGGATGCACAATCTTTCTTCTCCCGAGTCCCGACAGACAACCGGGCCATTTTCAGCAGGTTTTGTGATAGCCACCACTCACCACTCACCTGCATGTCAACAAGCTGCTCTCCGTCAGGTCGCTCTCCCCCCATTTGTTCAGCGAATTGAGCCATTTCTGATTCCTCCATTGGAGTAGTAGTACACTAGCTTTTAATCTCATACATATCAGCTTCACGGTTAGCAGACGAGGAGCTTCTAACAAAAGAAGAATATATCAATGGACTGATCTTTTCGCCGTTCCTGCGCAGAAGTAATACATGCTGGCCGCAACGAATCTAATCTAGAAATATTTCATAGGAGGTGCTAAAGTCGGTGATGACGCATCTGCTAAAATATGCCTTTTTTAACTGTTTTTTTTCTCATGCACAGTCGACGAGGACTTAGCCCTCTAGTCTCACTGCCAGATTCGACCCTGCATACGGCATGCTAGCTCCTGATTCCTCTCTTGATTACCACAGGACATCACGACGATGTAGTTAACCTTATGATCGAAATGAATTCCACGGATGGCTCGTGAATCGCGATGCCTTGTCACGCATACTGTTATAAATTATTTGATTTCTGGATATAAACGTATATATATAGAAAGTGCACATGCTTGTTCTGTTATTACGTGCGCACTGTAAGAGATAAAAATCAACTTATTTTAGAACGATTGAAGTATACACGTAGATAAACTCTTTCTGGGTAATACCTTTTGAGTGTAGCTAGCGCCGGCGCCTCTTCTTATCAATGCTTATCTGGGGCTTCCCCTGAGACACGTAAATGCTGCGATGTAGACGCCGTGTAACTATACTCCGTATTGTTGCTACTCATGTTCCTGTAGTAGTAGTATCTATACTGTTTATATTAATGATGATGTTTATTTTTACAGTTGACACGTGAGTCTCGTAATTTATATTTCAACAAGTTTATCTTTTGTTATATTATTTTTTATTTAAAAAATCAAAATAATCTACTTATTTAGAAAAGAACATCATGATAATGTTTGGACTAAATAAATATTTATTAATTAATTTAACAAGGTAAAATTTATATATATTTTTTTTTGCAACGTAAGGGCTAGGGGATACAGCGAGGAGCTCCTGATCGATGTGCTGCTTTGACATTTCGATCCATCTCTGCATCCACGTGTTGGTGTCCGGCTGCATTGAAGCGTTTCCCATAAATCGGAACAGGAAATTTACCCAACCTGTGACCACACAGAGGTATCGTTAAAAAGAAGCATATTCAGATCGTACATATAGCAGATATACCAGCATTTGTGGCTAGGATCTGTACGAGCCATGAGCATTCATTTCACTCTCTACTTACCGGTATACTGTTACCTTACCTAATGCTTTACCTCTTATATAATATATATATATATATAATACTATTTACTTTTCGCATGATCTTTGATCTCATTTTATTTAAAAATTTAATATAAATATATAAAAATACTCTTCTCATTCTTAATTGATCATCATATAATATTTTTAAATATTCTCAAATGATCATTATATTTTCATACACTAAGTCTATTTGTTATTTGTGTATTAAAATAAATGAATATTGATACGTATATCCATACATATAAGTATTTATAACCAACATATAATTTTTTAATTTGATAATTTTTTCGTCTTGGCGTATCCATGTAATATGATTTGTTTGATGATACAATAAAACAAATGACATTTGTATTGAAACTTTTTAAATAAGACGAATAATCAAGGGTCATAGTAAATTCAATTTAATGATGTAGTATATTAAAAGAAAATAAGGCCAGCATGATAGTATGCATATATGTATACGATGAGCACATTATTTACATTATGTCTGACCGGAAAATCGAGATGTATGTACAACTGTACGAGCCATGGAAATAGTAGCACTCGGTTCGTGCGAGCGACACACCACACAGGCATACATACGTGCGTACGTACCACCGGCCGGATCTCTGACTGATCACTTACAGTAATAAGCAGGACTACTCCCGCTCTCTTTATGAATTTAATGGCTCTGCTTCTGAGTAGATCAGACTACTGTATACCAGTGTATAGTATGGATGGATAACTTGCGAGCTTTGCCGGTCGACACAGCTTCGGAGGAGAAAGCTTCTTCGCCCGCCTGCGGGGCAGGTTTCCTTTATCGTCGGTGCGATAATTATCGTATTCTAATTGTAAGCACGGTTACCCAAAAATTATAAAACCTCATGACAAATCATATAAAATGTATTAAAAATTTAAATTATTTTAAATTTTATTTGAATTTAATGAGATTATCGTGGTTCTCGTTAGATTTCTAGGTGTCCATCTAGAGGAAGCTCATGAACAAAGTGATTTGCCTTAGAAACGGGAAGAGAGTGATAGAAGAGAAGAGTATATACCCGTGTCACCTTTAGAACTAGAGCCCGTCATGTCATCGATGAAAGAGCAGCGGCGGTGTGGGGTTTTCCCCTCACTTCAGCGCGCGTATTGATCGGAGTGGCTAGGGGTTTTGTGGGGAGCGCGTTTGTAACAGTGAACCTCGTATTCCGTGCGCCGGCGGCTCCCTTTTTAATATAGTGTTACGTGAAAGGGGCCCATAGCCAAGGATGAATGACGCCCCGATCAAGACGCGCGGGAGATGCGGGGATCGCAACTAACAGTTCTATCTTTATTATATTTCGTGATAAACATAGTTATCATGACAATCACGTGGTTACGAATGGTTTTGTAAACTACACATGCATAGTAGTAGTAGCACACAATAACACAGACAGAGTATATATGTAGGCTATTCCGTCGTGACAGGCAAAGCAGAAAGGCAATATAACTAATATTAGTCTATCTTAGAAAAGTTGGAAGTCATTTTTTTAGACATCCCATTATTTTATACATATGAAGTCGAAATAGATCGACGTATGATATATCTTCATAAACTTATTGTTAAATTTAACCTATAAATTCAAAACAAAAATAAAAAAATTTGATCATGAATTATGCATTCAATTCATAGTCAAATTTATTATTTTGTTTTTATTTATATAAGTTAAATTTAAATATATATATGTGTTTGTGAAGTGTTATATTATATATTAATCTATCTTAATATTATTTTCAATTTTTTATAACTTTTTAAGCATCACATAAAAATAAGAGGACATCCTTAAGAGATGAACATGAACATAGTTTTTCTTATTATATCTTAGTATATTCTATCATTTTTTATATATTTTTTTAATTAACCTGAAATAAATGATTGGACGAGCGGACATTCATCCCCTAGTGATTAAGGCTATGTTCGGCGATTAGAAACTAATCCCTTTGACACGTAAAACGACGATTTATTAATTAAGTATTTATTTATTTATTTATTTTAAAAAAATTGGATTGATATGATTTTTTAAATAACTTCTGTATAGAATTTTTTAAAAATATATCTTTAGCAGTTTAAAAACATATACGTACAAAACGAGAGAGAAGAGAGGTAAGAGAGGCAGGGAGAGAAGAGAGGTAAGAGAGGTAGGGATGAAAACGGTCAGGAACGGTCGAAAAAAGACATTAACCATTCACATTCTCGTATTTTTTTAGCGGGAACGGAAACAGAAACGGGAACGGGAAAGACGGACGGAAAAACGAATTAGGTAATACAGGACATCCAACGATTGGGAACGGTCGGGAGCATGTCAATTACAATCGGAATGAGAAATCGTAAAAAGGGAACGTCTACACACATATAACCACTTCCAAAAGTTAACTAGATGCAACAATTGCAACCATGCATAATTTCATGGTATGAGTAAAGGTTTTATTATGCACATGGCCTTATAATATTTCATAATTCTATGAGTGAAGGTTTTATGTACTAAAGTGAAGGTTTTATTATGCACATGAACTCATAAACAGGAATTTCCCATAAGAATTTTTCCAGATAAATACGGGATCCGTGAATACGGTTGGAAAAATACCCTAACCGTTCCCGTTCTCGTTTTCCCGTTCCCGTTTTTCTCGCGGATGCGGTATTTGATCGGGATTTTCAGTATTCGTTGATGGTTGATACGGGATTTTTTAATCCTCGCTTTCATCCCTAGAGAGAGGTGAGTTAGGAAAAATGAATAAAAAGAGGTCGTGCTGATTGGCATTATTCTTGTTAGGAATCCCTTACCTCCGTTGAAGCAGTAAAACTTCTTTTAATCTTTTCATCAATTCTTATGTTTATATATTTTAGCAGTACAAGAGAGAAAACGGTTACGGAAAAAAAGATCGATGTCATCATCTTTTAACAGATATACCGTCACTGAATTTAGCTTCTCTTATAAAATATTCATATATTTGCAAGAGGCATATCCGCATATCACAGTGGCAGCTTCACGAAGCACACGGCGACGCGCACGCGCGTACGTGCTTAGCTAGCTCGGCGACGTTAGTGACTGCGTCCTTGTAGCCCTCTCGTCTCTCGTGTGGACCACTAGTTGCACAGACACGGGCTGAGCAACGGCGTAACTCCTGCCCCTGCGGCATGCGCTGCACGGCGACACACACGCGGGACCCGCCGCTGTCGATCCACTGCACGCACGGACTCTGCCTGCCTTCCCCTAGAAGAAAGCCTCTCGTCGCACCACGCGTGCGCGCACCCTTGGATCTTGTTGACGGTGAGATCTCCGTTTCATAATTCTGAATATTTGTTACAAAATTAAAATCAAACTTTATAACTTTTATTATTAATAATTTAACAACATATATAAATTTATATTATAAAAATACTATAATAAAAATAAAAATATTAATTTAGTATATATATTATAATAGATTAAAGATATATTTTAAATACCGTGTTATTGTTTCAAACGTTAAAAATTATAAAATGGGAGAAAGAATAATCTACTATATGATCTTAATCGATACTTATTATTCACATCAATTAAGCTCGACAGACATAGCCATAGGGACCTTTGTTTTCTGATTATGGCAATTGGATTGTCGCGGACACATTTTTCTTTTTTAAGAAACACTTTCTCCATCAATATTTCTTAGATCTTTTATTAAAAAATAACTTCTGAACTTTCTAATATTTGATTCGTTCGTTCCTACCTTAGGATAATTATGATAAACTCAATTTCATCCATCATCGTCACCTATTGGCACTTTCAAACGGGGCCATAACTAAGCGCGCCTCTCTTTTGAAATGGACAGTTTTTATAGACATTTTTTAAAATTAAACTAGTTTCAGAGAAATTTCAATAGAATTTCTATGCTCTCAAAGGAACACTAGGACCTCCTTGTTAGTGCCTTTTTGGAACAAAAGAATTTTGGAGAAATTTACAGAAATCAAACTAACTCCTAGCCACGAGATTCTATAAAATATTTTCCTAAGGAGCAGCTTATAACTGCACTGATCTAGATCAAGACAATCAATATTTCTCCTGTTTTGAGTGAACTCTTTTGGCAATATCCTGATGTTCCCAATAGTACATAAACAGGATTTATATGGAGTAAAAGTTTAGTTCATGTGCTATCGAATCGAATATTTAGATATCATTTTGAGGTATTAAATGTAAATTATTTAAAAAACTTATTTATAATCGGTGAATTATTCGTGAGACGAATCTAATGAACCTAATTACATTATGATTTGACAATATAATGCTATACTAAATATTTATTAATCATGAATCATGGTTTAATTAGTCTTAATGGATTCATGTCACGAATTATTTTTTAATTATGTAATTATTTTTATAGTTAGTTCATGTTTATTTAAATATTTAATATGACACGGATTAAATTGTTCAAATATTCGACATGACATGAATTAAAGTTTAATCCCTCTATCAAACAACCATATCTTAGGCGTGAGGTCGATCGTATCTAAGATCACTGTTTGTACATGTGGGTTTATGCTTATGCGAGTGAAGATCTGCCTCCTGTGTGAACTGTGATGAAAGGAATGGTCCCACCAGTAGTACTTACAGTGATACAAGCCTATGCTAGCAAACAGTGTTGCTTAAGTGCACTAGCTTGGCTTAGCTTAGCTTTGTCCTTCCATCATTTACACATGTCCGTGCATTCTCTGCATGCCGCCTCCTAATTATCACATCCATATGATCCACTCCAACACCCCACCCTTTCTACACAGCATTATTGCTACTTTTTACCTGTAGTGTTAGTTGTTACCCTTTACAGCATCATCCGTTTAACACACCTCATCCCACACAACAGTAGCGAAAAAAAACACGGCTAGTGAAAAATATAAAGTTTTAGGGCTGTTTGTTTTAGAGATTAAAAGTTAAAATTTTATTTTCTATCATATCAAATATTTAGATGTTATTTTAGAGTATTAAATGTAAATTATTTACAAAACCCATCATAATCGGAGGATAATTCACGAGACAAATCAATGAGACTAATTACGACATTATTTGACAATGTGATGCTACAATAAACATTTGTTAATCATAGATTAATTAGGATTAATAGATTTGTCTTTCAAATTATCCTTCGATTCTGTAATTATTTTTATAATTAGTTTACGTTTAGTCTTTTTAAATTAATGTTCAAACATCCGATGTGACACGAGACTTTTCTAAATCCAAACACACCCCTTATCCTGAGCCAAATATGTCTAATTTTAATATTATTTTTAATATATATTGAAAGTATTCCTCGTGCAAATCTAAAACTTACGATATTAAACTACACAATGTTTTTAGAAATTAATGAATAGAAATATTTGATTTAGAACAAAGTTAGTACGACAAGTAATTGAAATGAATAAAATAAAATCATATGCCATCTAGGATTACACTAACCTACTACTATAGTACTATATAAGTATCGTTGTGAATTGTGACTGAAACACTGAGGGAACAGCAAAAAGTCAGTTTCCAACAAGTCCATTTCATAACTTCTAGAGACAAATTAAGTGAAGCTTAGCTTGAGCAAGAAGGTTGGTGAGACAATGTTCGTGTCGGGTGGTCATTTTGTTTACGGCAGTAATCACAATGTGTCTTAGTCTTGCCGGCCGCTATTGACTGCTTATACGTGGGATCCATAACCAAGGCTATAGCTATCAATATCATGTAATTTACCACTAGTAGTAACTTGGAAAACAATATTAATTATTTCGTGTTTAGTGGATACACAGAAAAGCTTGCCACCTTTGTGCATGTCTTTCTTGTTTATCCCTACATTCTTTGCTTATAATATTGGACTTTCTGACATTTATGCTTCTAGTAGCACTCAAGTAACAGTAAATAATAATAAAGCCTGCAGAATTTGCACAATAATATCACCCACAAGGTTGTAATTGATTTGCACTAGTAGTAGGCAGTTCACCCAAACGAGTAATCTGATAGTAGGGAAGAACGAACAGTATTTTACTTGTTTATTTAACATTTCCCTCAGATAGAAGTTGATATACCTCTAATAAGTTGGATTGTTTCCTCCTCAGCTTATCAACCATATCCAAAATTTAAGTTTTAAAATTTAATTTAAAGTTTATTTTGATTTTTTATCGTAGTTTAGTTTTTAGCATTGGTTTTTAATTCACTAATATATATATAATTCATAAATTATGTTTTTTTCGAATCACCTGTAATCGAAACGCTGACAATACTTTGGTTTTTGTTTTAGTTAGTTGTGTCAATCATAATTCGTACCCAGACTTCTGGTTATCATGCCATACTTTACAAGTTGGCGGCTTAGCCAGGTAAATGTAGGGAGAATGTCAGCTGACCTCAGCACAAACCCTACTCCCACAAATTAGCCTCATCTTAATTAGCCCCACAAGAGCTAGCAATCAACCAACAAACAAAGGGTAGCATCATCTTAATTAGCCTCCCATCTTTTCATCACTAAATTAATTGCGATTGGTGGAGGCAATGACATCCACAACGAGGCTGATGACCCAATGAAGTGATCGATTAATTAGCTCCAAACTAAAAGAGTCATTAAACTACTAAACCTCGATCCTTTTTCGGTAAGTTGGTTACCATGATGGCCCTAGTGTGGTTTTGTTGGCCATTAGCTCAGTCACTGGGCCCACCAGCCACCATAATCCCAAAACTGTTAAATCCATATACATTTAGCCTTTCTTATTTTCCATTCATATCATTTTACTATCCAAGCTAAGGCTATGTTTAATTTAGCTTAAGATTGTTGTAACCAAAATTATTAAAAATAATTTGAAACAAAATAGATATATTATTATAGATTATTATAATCTAGAATCAGATTAATATAATTTAGTAATCTCTTGCTAAACCCATTGTCCTTTGATACTTAAAAGAAATTACCTACCTCTATCAATACCTCTCAGCTCTCATCTTATCGTTATTTCCTCACATATTATTAATGATTTATTTGGAGATAATAATTTGGTGTTCAGCCTATTGTATAAACAAAATTTTTATGAATGTTTTGTTTATTAATATTTGACAATATTTTTAGCTACTTTATATTACGTATTTGTTGTATACAGTGACAAAAGATAAACAAGACATACAAAATATTTGAGTGGATTATATACTTTAGCCTTTCAAACCCAATAATCCATGTCTTCAATAATTCTAAGAAACAAACCGCTAGTGACTTATTTTACTTTAACTTATTATAATCTAATAGCAGCTTATAAGTAATTTGGTTCAACTAATAATCTAGATTATAATAATTTTAAGCTGAAACAAACGTGACCTAAATCTCTTACAAAGGGGAGAGAAAAAAAACCCAAAACTTTAGTCACAAGTGGAGAAAATGTTTTATCACTTATCTAGATATTAGAGGGAAAAAGTGTGAACAATATGATTTGACAACATTATTAATTAAGGACCACGAGATCTCATCAAGAATTGCTTTCCACTCCATTATCTAAAGAGTTGGCCGGGGGCTGGAGTTGGAGTTAGGTTAAGGCAATATACCAATATTCCATCACATGTTGCTAATCTAATTCCCTATGGAGTATTGAACCCTACTACCAAGTACTATCAATTTTCTGTGCCAATTCTCGGTGCACACCAACTCGACCGATTGATCGATCACCAGGTGGACTCCCGGAAAGCAGGCCAATCTTTTTTCCATGGATGTTAACATAGTACTCGTCACCTGACTGACGCAACAGTTGTGTATGTGACCGTACGTAGCCGACAAGGCCAAGGCACTGCCATTTGGCAAGTTGCAATGCCAGGTTTGATACGTACGCAGCACCGGCTCATCGATCATCGATGATTCATGGGTAGGTAGTCAAAGCTATTAGCAACAGTACTACTGCGTAAAACAGCTGTAACTGTAGGCTTATTTGTCTGGACACTAACTTTTAAATTTAACTTAAAAATTAAATTTAAAATAAATTTAAAATAGAGTTGTGACGTTACCTAAAAAGCTTTACCTCTTTAATTCATTTTATAAAAACGTTTCAGTCGACTTCTTTTAACCTCAAACTACTTGGTTGGGTTCAGTTTTTAAAAAAATAAATCTAAAGCTAAAGTTGTACCAAACAAACCCTGTATGTATATGAGATTACTAAGAATAAGGTTTAAATTCATATATCTACAATTATATATAAACGGAGATATGCTTAATTTAGTGAGTTAGGAGATTACCGCTAGCCTCCAGCTTTTTATTACGTTGTAAAGGAACGCACCCATATGTCATCTTCTTTGTAATCATAAAAAATGAGATATGTTTTATAATGGTGGCTGAATGTAAGATATTTATTTTTTTAATTTAATAAATCATACTTATTCATACTACCAATATTTTTTACTATCTTTTAACAAACTTATAAATCAGCTGAAAAGACCATTGGTACCATTGATAATATTAGTACTAGAATACTATTAGTGAAAGACCACTATAAATACATTGAACAAACGAACAACGCGACGAGAATCCATCTTCGGTCGGTTGTGTAGGTGGGGAGAGCTGTTGTACGGTGGCGTGCGATCCACCGATCCATGGTGTGCGTAGGGCCCAACCACAGCAGATCGACGGCGTGACATCATGTGTGGGCTACGACAGGGTTTATAAAACCGTATGATTATCACGGTTACTAGGTGCGATAACAAATTAATTTTTAAAAACTATGCTATATCTTACGATAATCGTATGGTTTTCGTGATAACTATTTTATCGTGAGGGACGGTAACCCTAAAACCAAACCGATAAGTGAAACCTTGAGCTGCGGTGTGGGAGGAAGGAGAGAGATGGGTCGGATGGGTCCAGGCAGGGCAACGCACCAACAAGAGGGGAACAGCGGATTGCGGCATGGAGGCCGCGGTGTAGGGCGTGGCGGCGGCAGCGGTGGAGCCCCCCCCTTCCCGTCTCCACGCCTCATGACAACGATCACCCACCTCTACACTGCGCTGTTCCGTCCATCTCCAACTGCTACTGCCTGTTCCTGCATGCATGTACCAGCAGCCGTCTTCAATGCCCTGCTTGCTATTGCCACTGCATTCGTACGTACTACATATATACGTGATGGCATGATGGGTTTGGGGTATCGGAGACACAGCACCAAACTGGCTATCAGGCAACGTGGTTAAGTTGAGAGCAATGTCTTGGCGCTTGTCTCCTACAGACCCTGACAGGATTTTTTTTTAGCAATTGATCTTTAATTAATTGTGATTGGGTTTGTTTGTGACTTGTGAAGTTATTATCATCAAAGGTGGCAGCAGAGAATGAGATCGATCGTGGTAGTAGTAAGATAGAGGTGTCAGCCACACATGGTTTGTCTGGGGATGCGTCCTGGAAAGTGGGTTCATTGCTCATCATGTCCTTTACATGGGGGTGTGTCATGAACAACCAACGGATCGATGATGCAGCTTGTGAGGACACGCGCCACTTTAGGGCGCCATTGAAAGCTCTGCATTTGCTAATGCTAGCTAGTATTGATCATCGATCATCTCTCACTAGGGCATTCCAGCTGGGGATTGACTTTGGCTGGTGAGACGAGACTGACTAAAAACGAACGCGATCCAACGCGAAATTATCACGGCCACAACCACACCCACGCTGTGCATTCGCTGCGGTTTTGTCTCAGGATTACCAGCAAACCACGTGCACGTACCACCTCTAACCATTTCTGCCTCTGCGCCTCCTTTCCCAGCCACCGGGCGGGCCGGGTGGTCACGTAGCTTCACGCCTTCACGGCGATTTTTCGGCGCCGGTGCTTTCCAGTTTCCACTCGATCGGGTCGCCGCCGGAGGTCAGCGCTCGCCGCGGCGCCGGATGGACGGGGGCGTGTGCGAGCAGTGGGTGGCCTCGCCGCGGTCGCCGTCGGCGCCGTCGCGGCGCGCGAGGGGGTTGTGGATTTCGCAGGGCCTACTCGTACGTGTTGCGTCCTGGGAAAAGAGCCAGATTTGGAAGATACAACGCAACATATCTCACATCTCTCTCTCTATCTCTCTCTTTTTCAGTTGCCTGCTCTTTTTTATGTTTTTTTTCGCTTTTTTGATATCCGATCGGTCGGTCGATTGGGATGGTGGAATATAAGTGAATTTTCCCTTTTTTTATGACCGCGGCTTAAGCTTTTGAGTTATTTTAAATTAGTTTATTCTAGATGTGTCTTAAATTAAACATTTTAATCTTTAATCATCCATCTTTATAAACTTATATAGTTTAACGTGATAAGATTTACTCAGTATCATCCAAGATATAATAACTCTTCACCAACATTTTTTCTCAACCAATCCTAACTCTCTGCTATTCAATTTTCTCATTTACTTTTATTTTTTAACTAATCATAACCTTTTTTATTTAATTTTATTTATTTTCCTAATACTTCTATTTAACCCTAGAAATTCTTATATTTGGAGATGAAGATTGTATATGTTTATATTTACTATGAGAAATATTTTTATAATTTATAATTTACATGTTAAACTACGAGAATTTCTACAAACTACAAGGACTTCTAAAAATTAATGGTGGTTTTGGTTGACTTAAGAAAACCTAAAACGGATAAGTAATTTGAAACAAATGGACTTTCAGAGGTTAAGTTTAAATCCTAGCTAGCGCACGATTAAATAAAAAATTATAACCACTCATGGTCCAATGCTTGAGATTTTTTTTTGAGTTAAACTGGTTGATATATGAGGTATTGGGGTTCTCGCGAAGGTTGGCAATCTCTTCGGTTCTAGGTCAGATTGATTAGAAATGTGCTGCAAAACGTGTCGAGGTGCATATAGTAGCATGGTGATTAGTGGCCATGCCTGCTTGTTTCCTTCTCTATCTACTTTCAGTAGGGTTCCAAATCATCGTCATCATTGTTATTAAGACAAAAGAAATGAATGTGATTACGCCAGTACAGATCACTGGTGCACATTGTGCGTGCTTTCCACTATGGCCAAGAATCGGTAATGGAATTGGTTGTTGCTGTTACTGTTCATGGTCCTCGGAAAACAACAAGCGAACCGCCTCTGGGATAAGATCATATCCCCCTCTAAAAAGCGTATGTATGTATGTATGTATGTATGTATGTATATATATATATATATATATATATATATATATATATATATATATATATATTTATATGTGCTTATGTGTGGCGCGCCGCACACCCATCCGTGTGGCGTGGCCGAACCTCTAATTTGAAAACTCAAATTGAAAATCCGAACCGTTCAAATTGTTCGTATATTAATATTGCCTTGTATACCAAATTTTACATTTTTTTAATTTTTTTACTATTTTATTAAATAGGTCAAAAATGCAATAATCCAACGATTTCGAGTATCTATTTTATTGCATTTTAACCTATCGATAAAATAATAAAAAATTCAAAAATATAAAATTCGGTATACAAGGCTATATATATATATATATGAGATGGGCTACTATGTGACGTGCTGCACGCCCCTCCTGTGGCGTGGCCGAATCTCTAATTTGAAAACTAAAATTAAAAATCGAACCATTCAAATTGTTCTACATATTAATATTGCCTTGTATACCAAATTTTATATTTTTTTGAATTTTTTACTATTTTATCGATAGGTCAAAAATGCAATAATCCAATGATTTCGGAGTATCTATTTTATTGCATTTTTGACCTATCTCGATAAAATAGTAAAAAATTTTAAAAATATGTAAAATTTGGTATACAAGGCAATATTAATATATAGAACAATTTGAACGGTTCGATTTTCAATTTGAGTTTTCAAATTAGAGATTCGCCACACCACACGGATGGGCGTGCGCGCCACACAAGAGCCCATCTCTCTCGAATTATATAGATATATATATAGAGAGAGATGGGCTCGTGTGTGGCACGCCGCACGCCCATCCGTGTGGTGTGGCAAATCTCTAATTTCAAAACTCAAATTGAAAATCGAACCGTTCAAATTGTTCTACATATTAATATTGCCTCGTATACCAAATTTTATATTTTTGATTTTTTTTACTATTTTATCGATAGGTCAAAAATGCAATAATCCAACGATTTCGGAGTATCTATTTTATTGCATTTTTAACCTATCTCGATAAAATAGTAAAAAATTTAAAAAATATAAAATTTGGTATACAAGGCAATATTAATATATAGAACAATTTGAACGGTTCGGATTTTCAATTTGAGTTTTAAAATTAGAGATTCGGCCACGCCACACGGGATGGGCTGTGCGACGCGCCACACAGTAGCCCATCTCTCTCTATATATATACATATACACTAGCAAAATGCCCGTGCATTGCAACGGGACGACAACGCAAGGAGGGAAGCAGGCGAAGGGCGAAGGTCCAGGCGACGGCGCGGGAGCTCCGAGCGGTGACGGGAGGGAGGGGCGCAGGCACGACGTGGGGCGCAGCGCGGATGGAGACGGAAGAGAGACGCAGGAAGTTTTTTTTATCCAAGCACTCTCTTCTTTTCGAATGGGACTACGGGTTAATTTTATATATAATCAAAGGTTTTCTGCAAAATAACCTCTTTTTCTTCTTTAATTGGGGTTTTTAGAAAAATAGTCAGGTAGACTGCGAGTTAATTTCGGAAAAACTCAAAGAGTTTTTTGCAAAATAGCCAGGCAAAATAAAATTTGGGTGGAAACACTACTTGCTTTATAGATAGTTTTAGTTATATATATATATATAACTGTGTGGTGCGCCGCACAGCCCATCCGGTGTGACATGGCCGAATCTCTAATTTGAAAACTCAAATTAAAAATACGAACCATTCAAATTGTTCTACATATTAATATCGCCTTGTATACCAAATTTTATATATTTTTTTATTTTTTAACTGTTTTATCATATAAGTCAAAGATGCAATAAAATAGATACTCCACGAATCGTTGGATTAATACATCTTTAACTTATCCGATAAAATAGTAAAAAATATAAAATTTGGTACACAAGACGATATTAATATGTAGAATAATTTGAATGGTTCGGATTTTCAATTTGAGTTTTCAAATTAGAGATTCGGCCATGCCACACCGGATGGGACTGTGCTACGCGTCACACAGCCCATCTATCTCTATATATATGGCACAGATTAAGCCGATCTCCTGCCGATTCTTAGCTTTGATTATACTCGTTTTATTTGGCATCTCTCAAGGATCTTCTAATTAATCACCATATACACATGCATGATCTGCTACTTGTACACCGGTTTAAAAGAGCAACTAAATTTAGGACAAGCCTAAAATAACAGTGAAGCACATAACTCGTAATTAGTATCGGTTATATATTTTTGTTAATGTATACTTAATTACGATATGGTTTGGTTGATGATGATAATTATGATGATGTGTGTGTGTATGTGGAAGAAATCAGGTTTTACAGGACGTACTGGTTTCAACACACTTACCTTCTCGTGAGTCAGGAAGCTTAGAGCTCCTTTAGAATGCAGAAATTTTATAGGATATTAATTGGATTTAGTTCATCCTAAAAAATAAATTTCATTCATCCACATGCCTTAGTCAGCAAGAGTTTATATATGTAGTTGTTACAACAATAAAACGGTAGCTCATGAATGTACTGAGGCTCATAATTAGTTTGCAAGTGGCTGTTAGAGGCACTAATTACAAGCTTCTACAAAGGTTGTTTACACAGAGTGATTGTACTCTTGTGTTAAGCTAACAAGAGAGGTAATGATGATCTTTTGACGCATTACTTCTGTTCTTCCTATTAAAAAAGCAACAGTCAGCGCGTTTTTTTTCAAATGCATAATCAAAGTATCAAACGTGTAGCCATCATCTATGTCAACTGTTTTTTTTGCCCGTCACAATGTGATGTCCATGATATTAGTCGTTTTCATGTACATTTTTCCCCATCCATACACGTCCTGTGCCCTTATTTATTCCTTTTGATTTTTGCACAGTGCTTTGATATCGTCATCAATATCCTTTCTAGATCTGCAACATTTATAGGAAGGCAATGAGAACAAACAGCATACGTTGGACCTCTCTACTCCAACCTGTTGGATCAATATATATCCGAAATGAACAGCAAAACCAATTAAATGTAGTTGTAAATCATTCGCTCTTGTTTTCTGTTAGCATATTTTTAAATTGCTGTATGTTTTGTGTAAAGACTTTCTATATAAAATTGCTTAAAAAGTCTAATAAATTTATTTTTTATTTTTTATATATTGATACTTAATTAATCATATAATCATATGTTAATTACGTTTCTAGTTCTACTTAAGTTTAATTAGCCGCTTCCAACCGCAGCCTTAGTAAAAAATGCTCTAGCCAATTGCTTAAATGATTTATGTTACCGAACATTTTTAGAGTCTCTCACTCCCTCCATCTCAAAAAACTTCGTTTTTAGCTTTATCGGTATATGGTTAGAAATAAGTCTTTGTGAGATAGAGTTAGTATATGCTTTTCACCCTGTTTTGGCTGTACACTGAACTGATCCCTGTTTGGTCTGAATAACATTGCATTACAGCTACAGTGTCTGCACTTCTGCCCTTCTAAAGACAAGTAGAACAAGAACAACTTTACAGTTGTGTGTGAGCCATGCAAGGACAATATTATTGACCTCACACTTGGACCTTGGTTTCTGTTAATTGCTAGCCATATCTATCTGTCGGCTTGTTCGTTGGATGAATGGGAAGAACTGGTGGTTCAGTTTATCAATTATCAGGGAGAAGAGAACCAGTCAAGCATATTTTTTCCACTGGCAACCTACCTTATTTTTTGCTACCTACCTGCAGGCAAGGATGAGACTTTAATTTAAGAAATGGATCAAGATCTGACCACTTATTTGGACGCACGACTAGGATGATCTCACCTTAGTTTAAGTGATCCCTGATGGAAATTAATTTCAACAGTACTGCTGGCTTTGTGGTACTGATAATTACTAGGAGACCTCTCCAATGCACAAGTTTGGCATGCATTGTGTTGATGTCTTGGAGAGATAGAGACCCAGGGGCAAAGCAGCAGCTAGTTGCTGGTAAATTGAGTTGAAATTGCATCATCAGAGAAATATTTTTCAGCTGCAACAGTTAGTTTGTAGTTTTGAGAGTTCGGTGTCACCGTTCAGCAAGTCAGCAATCAGCGAAAACGCATGGGAAATGGTGACTGCTGATGAACAAAAAATAAAGTCAAGAGAGACGCTACCACTGATACTTGTACCAAAGAAATCAAACTTGTTTGGTCATCTTATTGCAACTTTCTTGGGAAAGCGAACGAGGATGTCAATCTGACAACGTGCCATATTTTCTGGGTTTTGTTGGGTCCTCTTTTTTTTCTCTCTCTTCAAACAAAACCAGTACCCACTGTACGTTTGGTGTAAATTATAGCACAAATTAAATCTTGGATGAGGTGCGCTGGCCTGGCCAAAAGTCAGACGAAGCTGAAAGAAAATACTAATCTCCATTTTTTTAATAAATGATAAAGCTGGAGGACAGGAGGTACATGCCTTACATGACAGAAGAACAACTAACAAGGCGATTGATTCTCTTTCATGGAAGATTGGGATTCCTGTCTCTGAATCCTGACTAATAAATATTCCTGCTTTATTAGTGTATCGCCTTTCTTTTCTTCTCCCCATGAGATTGATCAGCTTCATTAGTGCTGGATTAGCTAAATAAAGCAACATCAGAAGCCGGTCATTAGTAGCAGCCTTTTAACCAAACAGCTGGTTAGACCTACAAGTCAAAAGATCAGGACCAGCCTATATATCATGACAAGGGTTACTGAATATATTTGCAGATGAATCCATGGTCCTGCAGGTATCAGATCAGAGGAACAAGGACAAGGCACCAAACAGAAACCAAATGGAGGCTACACAAGAACTGAAGAACGATAGGCTGATTGGTTAGTAATTAATGCTTCGATGTCTGATCCACTGCTCGATAAACCGTGAAAAATAAAGGGGTTGTTCGGCTGGCTGGTTGGGCTGGTGTCTTGATTTGTTGTGAGAGAAAGATCTTGTTTCATTGATGGGCGATTTTTGTGAGAGGAAAACACTGTTCGGCTGGTGGCTGGTGAACCAGCCGAACAGCCCCAAAGCCCAAAGTAGTAATTGGTAAGTAATAGAAACAGTTTATAAGTAAAAGTTTTAAATCTGTAATCTGAGCAGTTTAAAGGATAATGCTAGAAAATAAATTACGGTAAATAACCTTTTAAACAAACTCTAAAATTTCTTTTTTTAAGAAGAATACAAATTTTAGTCGCATCTAACGAGACAACAAGCAAACGATTAGGGGCTAAATTGGAGAAGAGAAATAGTGTAGCTTTGAATTTGAATTGATAGCTTCTTCTGTTTTGTTCAGGGCGCATTCTTTTCAGCTGCGACAAATTAGATTATCACGGACATATTTTTCAAATCACTAAACAATACGATTTTTTTAAAAAATATATAAAATGTTATTTAAAAATTCAAATAAATTTATTTTTTATTTATAATAATTAATACTTAATTAATAATATATTAATTAAATTTTTTTGCTGATAAGACAGCTAATTAATTGACTAACAAGCAAAAAAACGTGCACTTAGTGTATGTTCAGTACACGGGGCTTCTGTGCTGTGCAACCTAGGAGAAAGAAAGAATAGGAGCCCACCACCCCACAAACAGACAGAGCCCTAAATTAAGCCAAGGATTGTTTGTTTAGTTGGTAAGTAAGAGTAGTACTTACCATTGCTAATTAAGCATGGAGACAACACCAGAACCGAAATCTCTAGCCTTTTGACACTTTAATTGGTAGACAAACACTGCCACCAACTACTAAAAACCACCAGCACAACTACCGATCTCCAGCCCAATTTTCCCCCCGGAAAGGAATAATCTGTATTTGTCCTATTGGTTTTTATTCTATAGTTCACAAATGTTGGAGTGCCTTTAAAATTTACAAAAAGACCGGCCTAAAGAATAAAATTAAAAAATAACAAAAATATCATATTCGATGCTGGAGTATGACACAAATGTTCTCTATTTTTGCATTCTGTAAAATTTTTGGATGATATGTTTCGTGAAAAAATATAAAAAAATTGTTTCAATATTTTTCTAAAGTAAATTTTTACCTTTGTAGTATAGCCACGTTTGTACCACAAATAGCTTAAAAAATCATTCATCATTTCATCTCAAAATCTCAAAAGATGAAAAAAAAGAAAATTAAATTAAAGGTAAAACACCTCTTCCACCTCTATCCCCACCATACCTCTCTTCTCTTCTCTTTCATTCCATCCTCCCTCCCTCCCTCTCCTCCCCAACCTCTTCACCCCAAAACACATTGCTTTCCTACCCTTTTTCCTTCTTCCCCTTCCATTCCTTCTCGCTTGCTCGCTCGCTTGCGTTGCGTGCATCCCTTCCTCCACCATTAACCCCATAGCGCGTGCTCTCCCCAGCAATGCCGCCGTGGAGGTGCCGCGTTTGCGGCGGCCTCAGGCGGTGCTAGATCCACGGCACAGGGAGCTCGGGCGGCGGCGGCGGCGGCGGCGCCGGAGGTGTAGGATATCAAGAAACAGCAGGCGTGGCCGGGACAGGCGGGTGCGGCCAATGCACGAGCACATCCGCGCCAGGGCGTGGGAGGCGACGGTGCGCAAGGTGGTGCAGCAGCAGCAGCACCCGCAGCCTGGGGGCAGCAGGCGCCGGGTGTCCCCGATGTCGGCCGCGGACGACTCCGAGACGGCGTCCTCGTCGTCCGCGTCCACGGGCGGCGACGACGGGGAGCACCGTCACGACGGCGGGTACGTGGAGCGCGGCCTCCCCAACGGGGATTTCTACACGGGGCAGTGGAGCGGCGGCGCGCCGCACGGCGCCGGCAAGTATTTGTGGACGGACGGGTGCATGTACGAGGGGGAGTGGCGGCAAGGGAAGGCGACGGGGAGGGGCAAGTTCTCGTGGCCGTCGGGCGCCACCTACGAGGGGGAGTTCAGGGACGGGTTCATGGACGGCGCCGGGACGTACACCGGCGCGGCCGGGGACACGTACCGCGGGTCCTGGTCCATGAACCTCAAGCACGGCCATGGCAAGAAGAGCTACGCCAACGGCGATCACTACGACGGCGAGTGGCGCTCCCGGGCTTCAGGACGGCGCCGGCCGCTACATCTGGCGCAATGGCACCGAGTACACGGGGCAGTGGCGCGGCGGCCTCATCCACGGCCGCGGCGCGCTCGTCTGGTCCAACGGCAACCGCTACGATGGCGGGTGGGAGGACGGCTGCCCGCGCGGCCAGGGCACCTTCCGCTGGGCCGACGGGAGCGTCTACGTCGGCTACTGGACGCGCGACACCCCCACCGGCATTGTCCAGCAGAAGGGCGTCTACTACCCGTCTCCGGCGGCGTCCTCCCCGACGGCGCGCGATCCCCGCGACGTGTTCGCGAGGGACCTCCCGGGCTTCATGGGCGGCACCTCCGAGTCGGGCGCGTCGCTGCACAGGTCGCTGAATTACTCCGGCAACAGAGGCGCGGCGGCGAGCAATGCGCGGTCGAGCTCCGCGTCGGGGCTGAGCAACAGCTCCGGTGGCGACAGGAAGTACGACAAGATTTGCATTTGGGAGTCCGACGGGGACATCACCTGCGACATTGTCGACGGCGCCGCCCTGGCGGACGAGGCGATGGGCCCCAGGAGGAGCGTTAGGGCGGCGGGCGGCGGGGAGGTGCTGGGACTCTCGCCGCCGTCGCCGGCGCCGCACATCGCCAAGTGGGTGCCACCGCGTGAGGCGAAGCGGCAGGGGGAGACCATCGCCAAGGGTCACAAGAATTACGAGCTCATGCTCAACTTGCAGCTCGGGATCAGGTGCGTGAGCTCCTCCTTTTTGCCTCCTCTACTATGAATGGAGTGAAAAAAAATTACTTCTGATTTGGGAATATTTACATATGAATCGATAAAAAAATTGCTTTCTGCCATGTACTATTAACAGTAGCTGTTAAGAAAGGGTGAATTCTTTGGTTCTTATATTTGCAGTGTTTCTTATATTTTCGAGCATCAAGAGCATTTCCTTTATGGCTCAAAATCGATTGAACTCCACGCCAGCCTATTGATCATGTTTTTGATCCACTTTTTCCCATGATTAAATCCATGTGTGTATCGATGGCTTGTTGACACAGGCATGCAGTTGGGAAGCAAGGTCCAGTTACGCTTGATCTGAAATCCTCAGCTTTTGACCCAAAGGAAAAAGTATGGACAAAGTTCCCTCCAGAAGGCTCAAAATACACCCCTCCGCACAATTCTTGTGATTTCAAATGGAAGGATTACTGCCCACAGGTGTTCCGGTTGGTCATCACTCCCATGTTAAAATTGTATGATTTGCCCTTGTTCTGGTGTGATAATGCTGATCAACATCTGTTCTGAACTGAATCAAAGGACGCTGCGCAAGTTGTTCAAGGTGGATGCTGCTGATTATATGCTATCCCTTTGTGGAAGTGAGGCTCTCCGGGAGCTCTCTTCTCCTGGTAAAAGTGGAAGCTTCTTTTACCTTACAAATGATGATCGATACATGATAAAGACAATGAAGAAATCGGAAGTAAAGGTTTGTCCTTGTGATCTGCTGACTATCTAGACTTTCCATTTCCAAGCTTCCTAAGCTTATTCTGAATTAAGAAAAAAACTTTGTTTATATTGCAGATGCTTCTTAAGATGCTTCCAGCTTACTATAATCATGTCCGTGCATTTGAGAATACTCTAGTTACCAAATTTTTTGGTCTACATTGTGTTAAGTTAGCTGGGGCAAACCAGAAGAAGGTTAGAGATGAATCTCACTCTATATTTCAGTATTTCATATCCATCCTTAGCGCTTTCTTTGTCATATACATTATCGGATGTGTTCCCTGACTGTTTACCATTATATTACGGCCCAGGTTCGCTTTGTCATCATGGGAAATTTGTTCTGCTCTGATCATTCTATCCATAGGCGTTTTGATCTAAAAGGCTCATCTCTTGGCCGCACAACTGACAAGCCACAAACTGAGATTGATCAGTATACAACTCTGAAGGATCTTGATCTGAATTTTATATTTAGACTGAAGAAGCAATGGTTCCATGAGTTCCAAAGGTGCAAACATCTTGTCACATATTCTAGTTTTGGGTGTGTAATCATTTTTTTTCTTCATAATGTTAATATAGAATTAAATGTGTTGAAGCAGGCAAGTGGACAGGGATTGCGATTTCCTTGAGCAGGAGAAGATCATGGATTACAGTCTTCTGGTGGGTGTACATTTTAGAGACAATAGAGAGAAGCTTGTCAGTGAAGGTTGGTAAAAAAAACTTAAACACAAGCAAAGTTTGTCATGAATAAAACTTGAGTTCTTGGGCATGCTCATCTTATCCCTTACAAGGCCCTTTGTTTGGTTGAAGGTTCTGCCGATTACGATGTCAACAAAATATCTACTACTCATCTTTCAAGAGGAAATGTGGATCAGTCTCTCGCTGATCCAATCAGGTAAGCCAAACATTTAATATCTGTTGTATAGTTTACAAATGTGGTAATGAAATGTGACCTATTATTATATATGGAAAATTCATTCTTCCGTGATGTTTGCTTGTCTTGACCTTATGTCGTGACTGGCTAGCTTCACAATCACACCAGCAAATCATCGCATATTGCGTGATATTCATGCTTCTTTCTGAAGAAGCAATTGACCTAATAAAGACATTATCTATTAAATATAAAATCATGTAATCATTCTCATATGACCTATTCAAAATTTGGAACCAATATCTAAAAAAAATTCAAAATCTGGAATGTGTCCACTTGGTTCATGGCTACTGTAGGGCATTGTTTTGCATAGGACCTTAGCAGCTCCTTCCTTTCCATAAATATTTGGCTGCTAGCTGTTGCCGATGTGGTTATATGTCTTGTCAACTAGTTGGACAGAAGGTGGTAAATAACCACATAACTGAAATACCAAGATAGGGCTACAGATACATTAGTATTAATAATTATTTCCCATGAAAATACACTTCCAGCTTGCTTTTCACTATTTCCCACGACTTCCATCTGAAATTATGAATGAACAGATGGCCTAAAATCAAGCTCGGAGCAAACATGCCTGCAAGAGCTGAACTGGCTGCTCGGAAGAATGACTTGGAACCGCAGCTTATTGGAGAGCCAACTGGGGAGTATTATGATGTTATATTGTATTTCGGGATAATAGACATACTTCAAGATTATGATATCAGCAAAAAGCTCGAGCATGCATACAAATCTTTCCAGTATGACCCAACCTCGATATCAGCGGTGGACCCAAGGCAGTATTCTAGACGTTTTAAAGATTTCATATACAAAGCATTTCAAGAAGACAGGCTAGATAGCTGAAAATGTGTTGAAGCTCAAGAAACCTCTGCCTCCAGGTGTCGATGAACTTTAAACTGTCCAAAGAAAGATCAGGCTGTCACACCATGCAAAATGCAGTTGGGCACTCAACTTGTGTGCTGTCAGTTGTATGTATGAAAATGGATGGCAGCTTCAGCGGAAGCAATCTTGGTGGTAGAGCTGCTTGAACTTCTCATGGTTTTCTAACAGAGGTCGTCTGGCTCTAGCGTAAATATAAATAGCTTTATACACACATAGAGAGCTCACTAATATTTGTAGGGTAGATGTTAACTCAATGATTCAACTTACAGATAGAAAATTTGTAACCATGCACAAAAGTGCGCAAGCCTGTCCGGAGTTGTAAATGTTTTTACCTGAGGGCAGCATGTATCAGGTATTATTCTTTTGTTACTGTCTTGATCAATACCCATAGGAAATCCTTGGATAATCAGTCTGCTGCACTCTGTACAGTGTTTTTTTGGGACCTTGGTGGCTATTAGCCTAGTACCAGTGATACCACAGTTTTGTTCTCCTTTCCTGGAATGAATGATCATTTGTTGGCTGTATGTGAAGTTCCAATTATGCAGCAATGAGATGGGGCCAAATGAAAAAACTCAGTGGCTGCTGAGGCATCAGCATTTTGTGTTCTTCAGAGTCAGCATGCTATGATGGCTTATCAGCAATTCTGCATTGGGATAAAACACCAATGGAGCAACGCTGCGAACATTGTGTAACTTGCTTCCCTGCAATGAAAATGACAGATTCAGTTCAGCAGCAGCATGTGGTGTTCACTGTTCAGTTAGCAGATTTTTGTACAAACATGAGCTGACGAGAAATGGTGAGCAGCAATCTGCATGCAAGCAATCAGGTCACTGTACATTGTTTGTGTTTGCTGATGCTTCAGAAGGATTGTAGTTTTGTTCCCTGAATTGGCAGGTTTTGGACATGCGTGTATTAGTACCTTCAGGTTTCAGTCACAGTCATGTGTAAGAGAACCTGTATGTATTTCATTTTGTGCCTCTTCTGAAGCAATGATTGGTTAATGTCAGGTCCGGTGAAACTTTGCAGATTACGTGGATCCAAGTTCTTGGAAGGAACCCTACACCGAGCAACTTTTAAAAGCATTTTTCTGTCAGTTGTAAACATCTCTGAAAAGTGGTACCGCAGTACATCAGTGCCAATACCAGCTGATCCTAAATAAGTTTGTGACTAACTTTCTTTAAGCCTCTTGATCTTGTTCTTGTTGTGCCCAACATGACTACCATCTTATATTATTCCACTACTATCCAACATGGCAACACAAGTTACATAGAAAATTTGAGCAAAGAGCTGAAAAGATCAGACAGTTATGTGTCCCAAATTCTTTGTGTTGATGAAGAGTTGTGGCCGGCAACTATCAACGCAGAACCTTCTCTTACACGCTGGGGCAACTCTGATTGGACACCAAGGATTCTATTATACAAAAACCAAAAGGAGAAAGCATCAGAAAGTTACTGATAGTCTGATACTACACAAAATGGCATCCAAGGAGTAGAGATTGCAATGGCAAAAAACTAATCTGAAGGCTAAAGACTTCGCCCAATTTCTTTATGAGCCATGAACATGCTACATGATTGTACACGTATTTTGCATAAATATATCTTTAAGAATCGGCGATGATCATTGTGTTGCGTGCATGTTCTCTCCACAGCCAATTTTATACTCGGTGTGTGTCACAATATCATTGTGCCTTAGTTAATTGGAATTAACTTAGACTAGTCTCATCTATAGTTATTTTAAGTTCTCTGCGTAGTGCAAGGCTGTTCCTTTTTTTTTTTTCTTTTCAAGAACAACAATTAACAAGGAGGATTGCACATTTTTTCAACAGCTAGCTAGCTATCATTTAGCTGTGTCTTTGCTGTTCCTATCCCATTTGTCACCAGTAGCACAGCTCAAGGTTTTGTGCTTAACGATTGCTACCAAAAGGCAGGTCATTAGGCCAAGCAAAGAGAGAAACAAAAACGCCATAAATTTAGCGGTGGTCCAGAACACTCCCTAGACAACGGAAGCTGTCGTGAACTGAAGAAGAAATTGACGCCATCCTGATGATGATCCTGTCTTGTAAAAACAAAAACATCTCTTCTGTCGTTTCTCTCCAATTGCAATTAGGCTTCAAGTACGCCTCTCTAGCGACTTGGTGAGAGAGCTGTGACATGCATGCGATGCGACTACCGTTTTTCAGAGAGCCACACATAAAGCTGCAATGGTTGCAACTCTGATGAGGAGTTTTTTTTTTGTCTGTCTGAAACTGAAAAGGAGAAACAGGTTGTATAATTATTAATGATCTGATTAGATCCATGTCCCTTTCCCTAATGACGTACTCGGTAGTACTGAACAATGCATGAAATGAAAGAGATCGCCGGCACATACACAATGTCACAACATGGGCGGATCTACGCTATAAACGTCGATGTCCCGATACGATACCGACCACTTTCAACGTAACCTATGATTAAACCATTTGTTCATATATTATAATATTATAATCTAAATATAATTAATAAACATATTATACATCAATGATTCGCTGTCATGCTGGTCCAAATTTGGGCGGCGTAGCCTACGTAGGACATACGCCGTGCAAAAGCGACATTGTACCTTCCGTATGGCTGCTGCAGCTGCACAGTTAATTATACCGTATAGTAGTAATAGCAAGAAGCTTTTTTTTTGTTGTTGCTTTTTTGACTCTGTACTCATATCATCTCGTCCCTGCCGTCACAAGCCGGTGCAGTGCATGACACTGCATGCATCTGCAGCTGCTTCTGCTGCTTTTTTCGTCGTCCCCGAGGCCAAAACTGTGCTGGTCCTCAAAGCCAAAAATAAAAAAAGTTACAGTACCATCACGAATTGCATTGGTTGGGGTCGCATGGCAAAGTGAAACCGAATGTGCTTGTGGCTTCAGAAGAGAGCAAGCGAAGTGAGCAGCAATGCAACACGGAGCTGCTACGAGACTAGTAGAGGATATTTGGATTCCGGAGTAAAGTTTATTTCGTGTTATATTAAATTTAAATTTTAGTTTGTGTCATATTAAATATTTGGATATCAATTTAAAAAACTAAATGAAACTGATTATACAAATAAATGCAAAATCAAAAAATAATTTACGAGACGAATACTAATTAATTTATAATTAACAAATGTTTACTATAGCATCACATTATCAAACCATGATTTAATTATTTGTTTTATAAATAATCTATCGATTATAAATAAATTTTATAAATAATACAGTAAAACATTCAACATTTCATATGACAATGGCCAGTAATACCATTATCACACTGTAGCAAAGTCAGGCAAACGCCGCCTCGGGCAATGCCGATGGAAGCTTTTGCTCTACAAAGATGCAAAAGATGATTGCAGGTTTGACAGGGGGCGAAACTCCGAGGAGGCACAAGGCTCACAATCGAGTAAAAGTTGAACCCCCTGGTGCTTTTCAGTTTTCACTAGTAGTAGTACAAACATTTGTTCATGTCATGGCATGAGCGGAGTTTGAAAGTTCTGAGAAGTTTCCAGCAGTTGTGGGTGTTCTCCTAATATTTAGCTTCTTAAATACTAGTTCAGATTTTCGTTGAAATTCTAAGACTCGTGGCTATAAAATCTACAAAATAAATTACACCAAAAGCCTAAAAAACCCTAATTTCTGTATATTCTCAATGGTTGGATACTCTCATACTTAGTGGTTTGCTTCCCAAAATATTTCTAACAAGAATCCCTCTAGTTTGCTTGTGACATACGACTTCCTCGTAAGCATGCATAAGAACGGAACAAGGGATTATGGCATTGTTTTTTAGTAAGATACATGTTTTTTAGTTAATACGCTTTTCAAATTGATAAACAAAATGTTTTGTGTAAAATTTTTCTATATAAAAAGTTATTTTAAAATATCAAATAAATTTATTTTTAAATTTATAATAATTAGAACTCAATTAATTACGTATTAATAATTTTTTAAATTTTACATCTCGTGACTTTATCCTTCGTCTTGTTGGAAACAAACTTCAATATGAGAGTGTTTGGTTAGGGCCGTCACATACACTTAAATATAAATTAATTATAAAAATAATTACAAAATGAAAGATAATTCGTAAGACGAATCTATTAAGCCTAATTAATTCATGATTATTGTCTCATGAATTATTCACCAATTATGAATATATTTCATAAATAATTTATATTTAATATTTTAAATTAGCATCCACACATTCAATGTGATGGTTGGTCAACCAAAAAGACCACCGATACGCCTTTCTCGTTAGTATAGGGACACAATAATTGTGGCACACGTACTAGTATTAGGGCAATCCCACTGTATAGGGCAATCCCACTGTATAGTTTCTTAACATAGTTTACAAGAGCAATTAATATCAGTAGAAATTATCTTTTAGTTTCTATACAAATGATAACTTAAATACAACACAGAAAAAGACTAGATCAACCGTGGCTAGCAACGATATAGTCTGGTATGCATAGTGGACACCTTGTCGATACGTTTGCATAAAAAAGAGTTTGTAACAACCAGCTTTCCAGAGAACAATATATTCATACTTAAGTTTTAGATAACAGGTAGCATATAAATTTGATAACTAAACGACATCATCTCAAGCAGGTTGCGCAGGCACCATCCAGAAGCCAACACTTCACCAAGAGGACATCTAGAAGCCATCAGTTCACATAGGTACTCCACAATGCATCATCTAGAAGGGAACAATTTCATATCAGCAAAAAGAAAAATAGTACAACAAGATGCGTTGAATTAAATAATTTAGAAAAATTAAATAAGCAACACAGAACTAAATGGTACTACTATGCAGACTTAGCATTCATAATTAAGAAAATTAGATAAGCAATACAAATTAGAGAAGGATTAACCATTTTCATACCCTAATTATTTTGCATGCATGAATTACCAAACTTTTGCTAAATATGGTCAATCAAATCAGATTGAAGTGTTTGTATGCTAGCGTCGAATCCGTTCCATGAGATGAAAATCGTTTCCCTGTTTTCTACTCTCTCTCTCTCCATTAATTCTACTGCCACATCAACAAAATGCTGAGCTATCAAACTAATTAATAAAGATAATATATCATTTATATCATTGGGACTGCCCTTACCCAACAGAGGATGGATATGAGCACATATGGTACGGATGTTTACTGGATGCTTGTCTGATGGCTGATGCAACGTCACGGGTGCCTTCATTTCACCTCGGCGCATTCACGTGATCAAGAATATGGCGAAGAGAATGGCACGAAGTAGTTTTCGGCCTAACAAACAAAAATGAAATGGGCCGGTCCAGCTGAGGGTTTCATCTTGATTTCTGCAGATAGTGAGACCGATAGTGAGTCGGGTTTTATACTTTTGGGCCTTTCGTCCACTAGTTCAAAGCCCATTTAGTTTTTTTGTGGAGGCCATATTCAAAGCATGCATGATCGGGCCAACAATTTCTCTGTTTTCAAACAAAGGCCCAACTTCTCTTAAACATCATGTTGCTACATTAAGCAAGGGATTAGCTGAATTAATCCAGCACCTAATTAAACAAGCACAAACGTGCACATTTCACTTCACTTATCAGGACCTAATCAACGAAGCCAGACTAAATAAACCACTGAAACATTCTTCACCTGAGAAGCTAGCTCACTAAGCTACAAAGAATTGAAGCATCGGTGGGCAACCAACAGTGAGACTGTCAGAGTGAGACGACGGCGACGGCGACGGCGACTAGGCGGCGGTGCAGCGCTCGCGCGCGAAGCCGACGCGGCCGTTGGGCACGTCGAAGAGGACTCGGTGGTTCTGCTGCTGCATGCTGGCGATGACGTTGAGCACCGTGTTGACGCCGTCGGGCGCCGCCGCCATTGCCAGGCAGCTGGTGGTGCCGTACGTGGTGTGGATCACCACGTTCTCCTCGGGCAGCGTCACCTGCATGCCGTCGAACAGCAGTGTCACCGGCGGCCACGCCACCGTGGTGTTGTAGCACGTGTCGAACCCTCCGAGGGAGGACACCGGTGCGCCGACGCGGCGGCGGACCTCGTCGCGGAGGGCCAGGTACACCGGCGCCACCAGGCGTGTGAACATCGTCCCTGAGTCGAGCACCGTGCCGGCGCCGGTCGCCGGGTCGAACGCCAGCGCGGATGCCGGGATAGACACCATCTTCTTCCCCACGCGGATGCCGGTCATGTTGACGTAGTAGAGCGACGAGCGGTGTGGGTTGGCGAGCAGCGGCGTCGTCTTGATCCGCTGCGGCTGGCCCTTCCGGCCGAGCCGGAGCGTGCCGGAGAAGTTGAGCGACTTGAAGCTCGGGAGGCAGTAGGAGAAGGTCGCCTCGTACATGTCCTTGGTCTGAGACAGGAAGGAGAGCGGGCCGCGGCCCAGCCCGAGGAGGCCCTGCGGCGGCGCAGCCGTGCCGGTGGCCCTCTGCAAGCAGCCGAAGGTGTAGGTCTTGACGACGTCGTTGGCGACGGCGAGGGTGTCCTGCGACAGCGCGGCCTGGAGCGAGGAGTCGGCATAGGAGAGGCTGAAGCCGCAGGACTTGCTGTTGGGCGAGCACGACGGGTTAGGCGCCAGCACGCACTGCGGCGAGCCGCAGGGCACCGGGCGGTAGGAGGCGGAGGCGGCAGGGTTGAACGGCGACGAGGTAGGGCATCCCGCGCAGCCGGAGCAGGGGATCCAGGCGGCGTCGTTGCTGGTGTCGACGGCGAGGAGCAGCTGCTGCGCGGGTGTGCCGAGGCGGGCGCGCACCACGTACGTCGGCGTCTGCAGCAGCTGCCTCCCCGACGCGATCGGCGCGTACGCGCGGCTCTTCACCGCCAGGGAGTCGAGGTACAGCAGCCGCGACGCGTCGCGCGCCGCCTGGTCCGCGAGGAACCCCGCCCACGACGGCGCCGCGGACTCCGCCCCCAGCGGCGAGCACGGCCCGAACGCGTGCGACACCTGCAGCGTCGCCCCTGCGTCCGGCGGCGTCGCCGGGCACGACGTCGACGACGACGGGTGAGACGCCGCCGCCGTGCCGGCTACAACGAGCAGCACCGCTAGCAGCGACATCGGCGCAATTCTCCTCAAAGCCATCTATTTCCCAGCTCAAGATCGACGAGCTATGGCGGGTGACACGGCGGTTCGGCGCGGTGGCCGGCCGGGCTATATAGCAGGTAGCGAGGCGGGGGAGCACGTGAGCCATGGCGGGAAACGACACGGCCAGCGGCCGCGTCCTGGCCCGCCCGTGAGGCCTCGCCCTTGGACGTATCAGCCAGAGGACGGCGGGGCCTCGGCTGCCTCTGCGCCATGCACGGCGATGCTCTCCGGGGACCGAGCTCGTGATCGGAGGCGGCGCTCCGGCCAATGGGCGAGCCCCACGTATCCCTGCGCGCGTGTCGTCACTCGAATCCCTCGAAATCCGATGAGAATTTTGCCTGGACAGCTGAAGGGAAGGGAAATGTCTTTGCATGGAGGTGGCCATGTGGCATGTATGAGCAGTAACGTCGCTTGCAGTCGATGAACCTGGTCCATGGACTAAAAAGCTCTTGCGAGATGGAATTTTATACGTGAGGTTGTGCGCCTAGTTCACGAACAGTATGATGGTTGGTTAAAAATCAACGAAAAGAGTGGGCTTCAGTTTGCGGTTTCCGTTAGTACGCCTAATATTCTCTGCCGTACGTGGGGGAGAGATGCGTGATTGAGAACGGCGACGCGCAGTAACAGCCGCGTTTAGAGACAGGAGTAGATCCGCACAATGGTTTGCGAGTCCAAGCTAGAGCATATGCGGTTGAAAACGAACGGAAACGGACGAAAAAATCATATTTCTACTTTCGTTTCTATATTTTTTTATGGAAACAAAATTTGATTCGAAAAATACGGGTTCGAAAATGAAATCGAGATATACGGGTACACGAAAATGAACAAATACGATCAGAAAATCAACGGAAACGGTTGGAAGTCGAAAACTTAAGCCGGAATACCATACATCTTTATACTCACTGTTCACTGAACAAACGTGTCTCAGTCAAAGCAGTCCAGTGAACAAATATATCTCAATTTCACTAGAGCTGGTGGCATTGAGCTGCAACGATCATGATTTGACATAGTGGCTGGTGGAGCAGGCTACAAAGCAGGAAGATGAAGATTTACAACATTGTGATGCCGCTATTTATCTTTTTGGAAACTCCTGGATTTCTATGCTAAATCCGTTGCAAAAATATGGACTTCGCTATCCGATTGTATAGCACACATGCTATCCGATTCATCTAGTCCAAAAATTGTACTCATCATCAAAATTTCAACCACACAATTGAAATAAGGTGAAACAACTTAACGAACATCACAAGGGTTTTGTTAACTTACCGTGGGCGAGTCGTCGTGGGCAGCGCGGAGTGGCTTGCGGTGGTCGGCGTGGCGGCGGCGCGGCGCGAAGTCGGCCTTGGCGGCGGCCTCGCGTCGCGGCGGCCTTCGGCGCGCAAGGAATTCCTCGTCCCCACCGAGGCCGGTCCCGGAGAGCTCCCGCTTGTGCCGAGACGGAGGGCGCCTGGCCGGGGCCGGCCGTGGTCGAGCGGCGGCTGGGCTGGGCTGGCGAGGTTGTGGTCGGTCGGACGGACGCGTTGCGTTGCCGAGCCGGAGGCGTTCTGGCCGGGGTCAATGGCCGTGGCCGGCGGCGGTCAACATCGAGGCTGGGAGTGCTGGTGGTCGCTGACGGGCGTTGCCGGCTGGCCGCGAGCCTGGAGGCGCTTGGCCGGGCCGGCCGTGGCCGGCGGCATGGCCAACGTCTGGCCTGGAGTACAGGTGGTCGGCCGACCAAGGTGCTCTGCAGCACATGGTGCCTGGGCGACGGCCGGGCCTGGACGGTGTCGGGCTTAGCTGGGCTCTGCGACTACCGCCGGCGAGCGGGCGGCCGAGGCCGCAGCCGCCGCTCCAGGTGAGGAGGCTACGGGCAGGCATGGAGCCGTCGCCTTTGTTGCTACCCGGGAATGAGAGAGAAGAGCTAGGGTTTTCTTTAGATGGGCTTGTGATTAGGCCGGCCTGGAAGGATTCCGGTAAAAAAACGGTACAAATACGAAAATATTCCGACAAAAAGGAATTTCGGAAATACGGACGGAAAAATTCTATTTCTACTTCCGTCCGCATTCCAAACAGCTTCAACCCGAATTCCGACCCGTTTCCGCTTTTTTTCGAAAATCCGAAAACGACATGTTCAAATGTAGAAAAACGGTCGGTTCGGTATGGAAAAAATTTCATCCGTTTTCAACCCTAAAAGCATATGCAGTCGCCGCACCGTAGCATAGCTGCATACCTGCGTGCGTGACAGAAACATGCTGTCGACTGCAGGTTGGTCATGGCATCGCTGCATATCTTGCCCAAAAGATTTGAGGTATGTGGCCGGGCTCCAATTAAATATAGTTTGTTTATAAAATTTATTCATAATTAAAGGATTATTTATAAGACAAATCTACTAAGCCCTAATTACGTCATGATTTAACGATATAATGCTACATTAAATAAGTATTAATTATAAATTAATTAAATTCAATAGATTTTTGTCGTAATTTCTTTCAATTCTACAATTATTTTTATAATAAATTTATTTTTATAATAAATTTATATTTAGTCTTTATTAATGTTTAAACATTCGTTGTGACACGAACTAACCAGCCTGCGAATATTAACTTTAAAAGCGGAGTCTGTGTAAACTGAAACATACTTCATATCTTTATTTCAATTTTCTACATCATTTTTATCCACTCTGTTTTCTTTTTCGATTAAATCGAAACCGTTTGATTGAATTTCGGCTTCAAGCTTGAGTCCAACGTACCACAGAGCCTAGTACTCCGTACTAGTATGTATCAATGCATGCATGTCGGTTAAGGTCTGAAGGAAGTCTGCACGCAAGCCCAGTCAGCCACCAGTCACGAGTGAAACTGTGAAAGCTATATATGTGAGTCAGAAGGTTAGAATTATTAAACAAGGTCGTCAGCTTCACCGTCCTGTTGGGCTTGGGGCTCAGGTGATGTCTTCTTGTGGTTGTTCCGGGCATCGCCAGGTATACTGTTGGTGCCACTGCTCGTCCTTTCTCATGTTTCTAGCGTGTACTCCTACGTCCCTGTGCTTGCTTTGCATTGGTATGGTCCATTGTATTCTGGAGGGACGGCGAATCTAGTATTTTAATTTAGGTTATGTCGTCAAAAAAATTTAAGTAATATTATAAAATTAATAACATAATTAGATATATATATATACTAAATAACACGATAAGATTAAATAAAAACGATTCATTAACTATAATAAACACCATACTGATGATTAAAAATATATGAATAAAAGAATAACAGAGACTTATAATGTTATTTTTCTGACTAATTTATTCGACACTTTTAAATGAACATGAATAATGAATATGAATGTCTTAATTTATTCGGTGGCCTGGCGCACGAGTGGTCGCTTGCGATGCACGTGCGACGTGCGGCGCGACCACGATCGCCGCGCACGGTGGCGCGAGGTGTGGGCGGCCGGCACACAGTGTTCGTAGCAGCAATCGGTTCAAGCATTCGACGACGGTTCTCGTCTTTCACTATTCCCGAGTTTCGACTTTCGAGTTCCGAGACGACAAGCCGAGAAGATATGTGCCATACATATACATACATATATATATATATACATACTAGCAAAAATACTCGTACGTTGCAACGGGACGATGACGCAGAAAGGGAAGCAGGCGGCGGCGCGGGAGCTCCGAGCAGCGACGGGAGGGAGGAGCGTAGGCGCGGTGCGAGGCGCGGAGCGGATGAGGACGAGAGGGCAGGACGCAGGAGGTCTTTTTTCTATCCAAGTCTTTTCTTTTTTTTCAACTTTGGGACTGCGTGTTAATTTTATAAACACTTAAGTGATTTTCTACAAAATAACCAGGTGGACAAAAATTTTGAGCAGAAATACTAATTGCTTTATAGATAGTTATATATAGAGAGAGATGGGCTACTGTGTGGCGCGCCGCACAGCCCCATCCCATGTGGCATGGCCGAATCTCTAATTTGAAAACTCAAATTGAAAATCCGAACCGTTGAAATTATTCTACACATTAATATCTCCTTTGTATACCAAATTTAATATTTTTTTTGGATTATTTTATTATTTTATCAGATAGGTCAAAGATGCAATAAAATAGATACTCCATAAATCGTTGGATTAATGCATCTTTGACCTATCGATAAAATATTAAAAATTCAAAAAATTGTAAAATTTGGTATACAAGGCGATATTAATATGTAAGAACAATTTGAACGGTTCGGATTTTTAATTTGAGTTTTAAAATTAGAGATTCGGCCATGCACGTGGACCGGGGTATGCCGGGGCATACCCCCTACCTCCGCCACTGATAAGGACTCATGTGATCTTGGCCATCCATTACGGATGGTTCAGTTCTGAAGCTACAGTATCGGAGCTACAGTACACACATAGTATTTTTTGGTTGAACAGTATTCTTGGATGATCTGACCGTTGGATTTATATTCGATGGTCCTAGGTGTCACTGCATAGGTTGCAGCCATAGGTGAACCGGATCCATTTTGGAGAGGGGTGGCTTCACCGTACGGTCTCAAATAGTCACTGCTTTTGTGATTAAGATACCGATTGTTTTCGTCAAACATGTTTTTTAAACTATTTCTTAGAAAATTATATATATATATAATTATTTTAAAAATATCAAATAAACAAATCTATTTTTTTAAGTTTGTAACAATTTAAACTCAGGTAATCATATGTTAAAAGTTTTTTTCTCTTACTTTATCTTTATTTCGGTAGAAACGAACACCACCATAATCACTCACATTACATGCTCGCATGGCAATGGCATCCATCCAAAGCAAAACATTAGACAGGTCGAGTACTCCTACTACCACTTACCCGTGAGGCCGCAGCGAGGCGTAGGCATGGGCTTCTCTGCCAGCTCGACGAAGGCCTCTATTCCGACCCATCCACGGTGGTTAGCCGAGGATTCATTTCAAGCCCATCCAAACAAAGCCGAATATAGAAATAAGTCTATTTTGCATCTCTCATTTGTTTCTAACTGAATCACCTCCCTCAATCACCATATAAGATATTAAGATATAATGCCTTCTTAGTTTTCAAAAATCATAGCAAAAGTCTCTCGGCTGTTTGAATAACGGTTTTATCCTACACGATGCTAATAGAACCCATGTGTCAACGTAAAAAAATTATAAAAAATTAACGGCTTCACATGTTAGTCATTCTTTTTTTTCATTTACCTTTTCTATCTTCACTCCTCTATCTCTCTGGTTCTCAGCGACTGTAGTGACTGAGCACGACATGCATGCGGACGTCGAGCCCGGTGATCTCCTCCTCCGCACAACCTGAGTCCAGTCGAGCAACTACGCGGCGTGTTTGGCGTGGCCTAGGCCGGATCGCACCGCACCGGGTGGGCACCACCTTCACCGCGTGCATGTAAAACGGCAACAGCTCCAGGCGCAGCGTCCGTTGCCGTGGTGCGCCGCCGCCTTCGACATGCGGTAGGTTCCAACCCACGGCGTCGCGGCTCTGCCCACCACGCTGCCCACGTTCACCACGCGACGCCTGGTCGGACCGCCGCGACATCATGTCACTACTAAAGAAATAATCTTTAATTGATTTGTCAAAAATCATAATAGTTCCGATTTTAATTGTATCTGAGATTAAAAAATGTTTTTAGTCCCGGTTAAAAAAGAACGGCAACCTTTAGTTTCGGTTAATGTTATCAACCGAAACTAAAGATCATCTCTAGTCCGTAAGATTCTTATCGAATGCAAGCCGGCGACCATCTTTAGCCTCTCGGTGGCATTAGAAACCTCCCGGTTGCACAATGACTAAAGTGAATGTTCATTTTTAACCTCTCCAATTAAAAATATCGTATGTTGTAAAAAAATAGATATAATTTTGATGCATGATTCAAATGAGCTAAAATTAATTTGAGAGGATATGTAATTGAAAAGTGGGTGGTGCTGTGTGGAAGTGAGTGATTGAAGATAGAAGAGAACTTTTTAAAAAAATTACAAATTACCATATTGTTATTAACAAGTGATTCTCAATATATTATTTTGGTGATAATATACTATTTTGATAAATAATATACAAATAAGAGGGATCTATAATATTGATAAGAACATCACTTTTTCGGATACCTTCCATTGTATTATCACTATAACCTTTCGTGCTATAGCCTTTGCATATTTCAGTTTCAGAGTCCGTCGTGTTGAGTTTGTGTCCTGGTCGAGGTCTTGTTACTGGTTAGGTCGAGTTAGCCTAGTTCGTGTGTTTTCCCCTTTGATTCCATCAAACCCTAGCCATCGCGTGTAGTTTGTGCGCGTGCAACAAGTTTTTGTGTGCATTGTTCCCGTTTTGCCCTCTAATTCGGAGTCGGTTTTTAAAATGCACATAACTTTCAATTGAGATGTTTCATATATGAAAATCGATGAGAAAAAATCATTTAGTCATATTTTAATTCCACCTTTATTCCAAGGTAATACTGGTCCAAGACCATCATTTTATGTGACTATCAGCTAGTAGTATAGTTCTCCCATTAGGTGAGCTAGTGTAATCAAGCATGGCTAAGCGTAAGTAATTCTAGCAAGCTCACGTAAGTGACACAAGCTAGTCAAATTAATCACCCAGGTTAACAATGAATGAATAACAATTAAACATGGCACAAGCATTCAAATAGGTTGTCCCAATTTCAGTGTAATTAGCAAAACAATGCAATTTTATTTGCAGACAATACATATTTTATAAATTGGGATCAATATGCGTCAAGGAGGAATCGACTTGTCTTGCTTCTTCACCGATCTTCTTTTCTTCGTGAGCGAACTCCCGAAACGGCGAAGTCTACACGCTGGCATGAAAAATAAGAAAAAACCTAATAAAAAAAATCAAATAAACATTATATGGAAAGTAAACAAACATGTAGAGCTCAATTTTAAATGAATTTTGCAATTTGAATGACCCAATTTGGAGTTCGTATGGATTAGATATAAATTTTAGAAGTTTTGGACCATTTAAAATGAATTCTAAAAATTAAATTCGATTTATTGCATAATATTTAATTAATTTTACAAAGGAAAAGAGTGATGCCGACGCGTGCAGACGAGGGTCGACGTTAGCAGCACGACGTGGTGACATCGGAAACCAGGGCGACGTCGGCGGCATGCGCGGTCCACGGGCGCCCACGGTGGATCGAGTCCACACGGACCGCCCGGTCCACCACGTGGACAGCCCAGATTGCCCCGAAGGGGATCGGGCGGCCACAGGGATCGAACGGCTTGGATCGGTCTCGGACCAATCCGACAACCGAGGGCTCGGAGCGGGTAAGCACTCGTCGGCTGGCCGGCCGAGCGGGCGGCACGGCGACGGCAGCGCGCCCGATGGTCTCCGGCGGCGGCCATCGGCGCAACGGCGTGCACCGGGGAACGGCGAAGCAGCGTGCGGGCGTGAGCGAGCAAGGTGCAACGGTGACGGTGCTAGCGGCGGCAGGCGAGAGAGTGCTGGGGAGCCGGCGCAGAGGCGCGACGCGCAAGAGGGAGCGGCGGTGTAGGACGCCCGTCGCGATGTGGCGATGGGGCTCGGTGGCTCGGGGAGTGCGGCCGAAAATAGGGAAGAAGAGGGGAGGGAGTAGGAGAGGCTCACCGACGATCGGAGTTGGAGAGGACGACGGCGAGGGGGCGAATTGGGCGACAAATCTCAAGGGAAAAGCAGCGGCCGATGATACTTGGGCAACGGCGAAGCCGACATTGGTGGAGTATTGGCGCGACGGGCGACGGTGGTGGTGAATCGCGCGGCCGGAGGTGGCCAAAAGTGGCGGTTCCTCGGGAGCACGAGGAGCATGGCGTTTCGGCGACTAGCGGCTGGAGCGGTGGCGGGGATCTACGTCGGCGGCACACACGGAATGAGCGATGATGAGCGGCGGACGGCGCAAATCAGGCGACCGGAATGAAAAAGGCGACGGTGGCTTCGGGTCGGCGGCGCGGGTGGTGTTGCGGTGTGGTCTGGCGGGCAAAGGACGGCCGGGGTTTCCCTTGGTGCGGCGAGTGCGGAGGCGGTCGCGGGCGGGTGCGGCGACGGCTAGGGAAGCCGTATAGCGATGCCGGACATGGCCGGCGAGCGGCGGAGCAGGGGTTCGCGTAGGGAGGAGGATGGGGAGCGCGGTCGAAGCGGGAGAGTGAGGGAACCGGCGGGGCACACGGGGAACATTTTAAGGGCCTCGGAGGCGACGGGCGAGGCCGGGTGGCCGGAAAGGCGGTCGATGTGGGGACGGCGGTGCGGGAAGTGGGCGGCGGTTCGGCGCCGGTTTTGCGCGAGTGGGGAAAAAGATGGCGCGCGATTTGGGCGAGCGGGCGCGCACGAGTAGGAGGGAGGCGGCGTGCTTGCGTGACGACGAGGCGGCCAAGGTGGCGTGGGCGCGGAAGAACGGGAGGAAGGGGATGAGCTCGACAGGGGGGCCCACCCGTCGGCGGCTCGAAGAGAGAGAGAGGCGACCACGGGCCACGCGCTGCGTGAGTGGAGAGAGAGAGGCAAATTGGACTTCTTGGGGCGGGAAGGGAAAAGAGAGTGGCCGACTCGATCGGGCCGGGAGAGAGAGAGAAGGAAGGCCGTGGGGAGGCAACGCGGACTTTTCAAAGGATTGGGCCAACGGTGGCCCAAGAGCGGGAAAGAGAATCAAATTTGTTTTCCATTTATTTAATCGCATAAATGATATTGAATTTTTATAAATAGTTCTAATGCTCAAATAAATTCGAGAAAAATCATGGAGATAAATGAACATTCACAGTATTTAATAAAAATATAAATAATCTATTTACTGATTAAATAATTTATTTAAATAATTACTTAAATGCTTTTTGTATGGTTAAAATTATATGTGGAGCTCCAAAATTTCACGGAAAATTTCAAAGAGTAAATTTGGGCATGGAGAATATTAAAAAAAATTTATCCATAATTTTTAAAGGAAAATTTTATTTCCTTATTTATTTCACTTGATTATTTTACTTTTCCTTTTAATAATATCTAATAAATGCATTATTAAACAATTTTTAATTTCGATCGAAAATCGGGACGTGACATCTCTCCCTCCCCCGAGATCTCCCTCCTTCTTCTCTCCCTCTCCCCTAACATCTTGCGATGGCAGGGGGTCACCGACGGCGGCGAGTGGAAGCCGAGGAGCCGGAGAGCGGGAGCACGGCGAGCGGGCGGCGGGTACCATCCGAGTTGCCCGAGGATGTTAACATCCATGGCATGCCGCACGGCCTCGCCGTGGAGCTTGGCGAGCGGGTCCATGCACCCGATGCCGACGCTTGTTCACCGGCATGTCCATGCGCCCGTGCTCAAGACGAACCAGCCACTGGCCCCTCGAGTTTACACAGTGACTAAATTGTTCATGATTGCTCTCATCGATTTGATTCGAGTTCATTAAGATCTAATCCAACGACTTTCTGTTGCAGAATTCATCCTAGTATAATGTCGTCTTTCTTGCACAATTGCATTGTGTTGCTTGTTAATTAATCCTGTTTGTGTGTGTTGCTTTCATGCCGTATTCTGATCAGGGTTCACCTTTCCGTCGAGCTATGTCGTGCCGCCCCTCGCCGGCACAGCGAATTTCGTGCGAAAACCGCGAAAACCGCCGGCGATGAACAGTAGCAAATTTGAATTTGAACGATTTCGTGCGTACCGCGAAAACCGCGCCAAAAACCGCGAAAACCGCGCAAAACACGTGAAAAACCGTGAAAACCGTAATTTAAATTTGAACCAAACCTAAATCCGCGTCGTGCCACGGTTTTCGCTCAAACCGCGCGAAAACCGCGCAAATACCGCGGTTTTCGTTGCAAACATCGCGAAATTTATATTTTTATAAAATATATATATATTTTTGTGTTAGAATGAATTTTTTTAAAATTTTTTGAATTCCCACGAAATTATTTAAATGAAACCGCGGGATGCCATGCCGCACCCCCGCGAAACGGCGAAAACCGCGACTCTGCGCGGCCATGAAAGGAAAACCCCGAGCTTGAGATGCCGCAGAGCGTTCGTGTGTGCATGAAGTGATGAAGAACCTTGTTCTCCTTCTTTTTCCTCCCTAAAATGAAAGAAAAAAGAAAGCGACAGCCGAGGTGACGTTGAGAGGGAGATGGTTGGCGCGAGGCCGGCGAGGTCGAGCACACCTGGCCGGGCGACGATGCGGCAACCGAGGAAGGAGAAGGCCTTGCGGTACTTGTAGCCGATGCAACCTTTGGTGCTCGCACCGCACCCAGATTAGAGCGGACGGCCGTGTCACTGGAGTCGCCAAGAACCAGAGAGATAGAGGGGTACATAGAGAGAAAGGATAAAAGAGAAGAAAGGGATATCTGATATATGGGACCATTATTTTTTTTATTTTTTCACACTGACATGTGGATCCCATGAGCGTCATGTAGGATGAAACCGCTGTCAAACAACCGAGGGACTCAATTTGCTCTGGTTTTCAAAGATTGAGGAGACATTGTACTCGGTATTACGTTTGAGGGATGCGATTCAATCGGGAGCAAGAGTTGAGGGAGACAAAATAGACTTATTCACCTAATCTAGGAGCCTATTAAATGGGCCGAATCTAATTCATCTTATTTTCGAACTATTTTATTGTTCCTTTGTTGATTCCTAAATGGAAATTTAATACATAAAAACAGTCTCTAAACAAGATCATGGTTCAGAGTTTCAGACTGCCACGATATTTGCATGGCGCCTTCCAAGTTACTACTGTCAATCATGGTGTAGCCAAGTAGCTTATGTTGTGAAATGAAAAAAACGAATAGTGAAAAGTGAATCCTTGCTCTCATTCTTATTGATCCCAATGACCCATTTTATAGGGGATTACATGCCTAGGATTCTAGGCTACATCAATATAGTAATTAGGATAATTATGTCCTTAAACATGGCTGTTACAAAGGATTCAAAATTCACTTTATGGCTGCCTTTGATGTTGATTCAAAATCCCCAATGATGGCTGCCATTTGATGCTTATTGATGAGATCAAATAATGGCCAAATAATGGCCTTTTTGTAACACTCCCCCTTTTGATCTAGTCTATGTTGAGATCAACTTGTTCTTTAATTTCTTCGAAAAACCCTATGGGAAAAATAGAAATAATATGACTTGTGATTGCTCTATCATCAACCTGCAAGGTTAAAGGAGTAATCCATGTCGTGTTTTATCTCTAGAAAAACTCCTGTGGGAGAAAACATGAGATAAGGCATAAACTTGCATCTATCATTACCTCATTAAAAACTTTATATGAAAAAACCCGGATGGTAAAAACTCACAAAAGAAAAAAGAGTACAATGTGAAGCGTTTTAACAAGATCCATCATTCAGAGTCTCCCCCTGAAGCTTGCAAGTCTCTGAGTAGTCTCATACCAATTCCCTTAACACATCTCTCGAACGAGAAAGTGGGTAGGGATTTTGTAAAAAGGTCTGCCAGATTATCACAAGACTTTGTCGGTAAGATGTTTATTTCTCCATTTTGCTGAAGTTCATGGGGATAAAACAACTTAGGGGCAATATGCTTGGTGATATTGCTCTTGATGTAGCCTGTTTGCATCTGTGAAATACAAGCAGCATTGTCTTCATAGATAATGGTAGGTGATTCTGAGGAACCAACACCACAAGATTGTTCAATGTGGTTTATCATCCTGCGAAGCCACACACATTCACGTGATGCCTCAACCAGTGCGATGATTTCAGAATGATTTGTGGAGGTAGCCACTAATGTTTGTTTAGATGACTTCCACGATATGGCTGTTCCTCCATGGAGGAATACAAAACCTGTTTGTGATCTGGCGTTGTGGGGATCAGACATATAGCCAGCATCAGTGTACCCAAGCAAGCTAGGATCAACAGTTTTCTGAAAGAACAAGCCAAGATCCTTAGTGCCATTTAGGTACCTGAGGATTTGTTTTCCTCCGATCCAATGGCGCTTAGTTGGGGCAGCACTATGTCCTGTCAATAGATTTACCGCAAATGCAATATCTGGCCTGGTACTATTTGCAAGATATATAAGTGCTCCAATGAGACTTAGATAGGGATATTCTGGTCCTAATATCTCCTCTCCTTTCTCCCGTGGTCGGAAAATGTCCTTTTCTTTATCGAGAGATCGAACAACCATGGGAGTTTTATTTGGATGTGCTTTGTCCATATTGAATTTCTCCAATAATTTCTGAATATAGACAGATTGATGCACAAAAATTCCTAAGTGAAGGTGCTCGATTTGCAAACCTAAGCAAAATCTGGTTTTACCCAAATCCTTCATCTCAAATTCCGCCTTAAGATGGTGGCGGGCTTCATTAATATCTCGTGTGTGGCCAATGATATTCAAATCATCTACATACACAGATATAATGCAAAATCCTGTGAAGGATCTTTTGATGAATATGCATGGGCAATCATCATTGTTGGAGTAACCTTTCTGTATAAGGTACTCACTCAGTCAGTTGTACCACATTCTACCCAACTGTTTGAGACCATACAGTGATCTTTTGAGCTTTACACAATACATTTTTCGATTTGCGCGTCCATTCGGTATAGAGATCCCATCGGGGACCTTCATATATATGTCCGAATCTAGTGACCCATATAAATATGCTGTCACGACATCCATCAACTGCATAGATAGATGCTTTTGTATTGCCAGTGATATCAAATATTGGAACGTAATTCCGCTCATGACTGGAGAATATGTTTCATTGAAATCAATGCCGGGTCTCTGCGTGAACCCTTTGTGCTACAAGCCTCGCTTTATATCTCACCACCTCAATTTTCTCATTCCGCTTCCGGATGAAAACCCATTTAAAACCCACGGGGAAGATTTTTGGAGATGTAGGTATTACTTGTGAGAATACATCTCTTTTATTGAGGGATGCTAACTCTGCTTCAATTGCTTCCTTCCATTTGTTCCAATCCGAGCGCTGTTTGCACTCTACCATGGATTTTGGATCTGGATCACTTTGGATGGTTTCTACAACTGATGAGGCAAAGTATATGTCAACAATTGTAGTCTTACGGTTAAATGATTCTCCAGACTCAACATAGTTTACGAATATTTCATTTACCCCAGTTGATGGCTCAGTATTTCTCAATATGACCACGTCGGGGCGTTCCAATGTCCCGTCATCAGAAATTGAGTGCACTGTTGATGTGGAAAGTGAATTGGGTGAATTCACTCGGTGTCTCTCAACTTGAGGTTGAGTTTCATTTACTGTGTCAGAGGATTCTTTCCTCTGTTTCCTCGTGCGCTTACGAGGATTTGCCGTACTTCTCCCACTTTCTTTTGAGGAGGGAAGTTGAATAGTTTTATTTGGTACCTCTATTCTTTCTGGCACATTTCTTGCAGGAATATATGATTTTGTGACACTTTTACTCACAGTAAATGAGTCTGGCAAATTGTTTGCAGCAACCTCGCAAATCAATGATCCTTTTAACCTGAAGGTCAGATTCTGTGGTATGAGGATCCTCCTTTAGGGTGTCTATGGCATCCCAATTTATTTCCGGACATTCGGTGTGATACTTAAATTCTCCCCCTAATGCTGAAAAATGTTCTTCATTGAAGATACAATCAGCATACCGGGCCGTGAGTAAATCCCCTGTAAGGGGCTCCAAGTATTTAATAATCGACGGAGATAAATATCCCACGTAGATCCCCATTTTCCTGTGAGGGCCCATTGATGTACGCTTTGGTGGTGAGATCGGTACGTATACAGCGCAACCGAATTTCCGCGGATGGGAAATACTAGGAGGATCACCACGAACCAATTGCAATAGGGAGGTTGTATGGTATGCAGTTGGGCACAATTCTACTAAGTCACCAGCGTGTAGGACTGAGTGACCCCAACATGAGGTTGGTAGGTTACAATTTTGCAATAATGGTATGGCTATGAGTTTTATCCTCTTGATAAGAGATTCGGCTAAACCATTCTATGTGTGAACATACGGTACAGAATGTTGAACTTCAATTCCTAAAGCCATACAATAATCATTGAAAGCTTTGGAAGAAAATTCTGCAACGTTGTTTAATCTGATTGATTTTATCTGGTGTTCAGGTTGACTTGCTCTAAGTCTGATGACTTGTGCAATCAATTTTGCAAAGGCATGGTTGCGTGTCGATAAGAGACACACATGGGACCATCTTGTGGATGCGTTTATTAGAACCATGAAATACCTGAATGGCCCGGATAATGGTTGAATGGGGCCACAAATGTCTCTTTGAATGCGTTCATGAAACTTTAGTGGTTCAACCATTATTTTAAGATGTGAGGGTCTCAAAATTAATTTCCCAGTTGCACATGAGGTGCACACAAAATCTGAGGATTCTGGGAATTTTCTATTGCTCATACCATGTCCACTTGAATTGCTCATGATTTTTCTCATCATTCCGATGCCGGGATGGCCAAGGCGATCATGCCAAGTTTTAAATGCATCCACATTTTGAAAAATCACTTTGTAAGCAACATATGGTACATGTTTGATGTATGTGTAGTACAATCCAGACGGGAGAAAAGACACCTTTTTAATTGTTTGTTTGCCATATCCAATATCTTTGGTCAAAAGGAGAAACTCCTCATTGTTTTCTTCATATGTTTCCACATGAATACCATTTTCCGGATTCTCTATAACTTAGTAAGGTACGTGTTGAATCGGGATACAATAATGCCTACTCGATGTTTATTTGTGTACCCATTGGAAGTATGATAGTGGCCCTACCGGAACCAACAATCATAGCATCGCGTCCTGCGATGGTCAAAACTTGTCCTTCCCTTTTTGTGAGAGTTTGGAAAAATTTGACTTCCCTAAGTATAGTGTTAGTGGTACAACTGTCCACGAGGCACATCTCTTCTTCCATCGGACTGATTCTCGTAATAATCTATATAATATATAATGTAATTTCATGAGAACAAAATATAGAAAACCACATAGGAATATATTAAGATAGCATTTGTGATTATTGCAATTGTAAATAGGGGTAGCAACATCATGTCTTTATTACAACGGTTACATTTGCAAAAATTAAACATTAGATTAATGACGACTAATTAAGATCTCCATAAATGTCGTTGGAAGCATATTCCACGAGCATGTCGTCGATGTCCAAAGAGCCTTTCTCTTCATTTGGCGGAGTCTTGGTTTTGCTTGGTCCCGCTCCTTCAGGAATGGGTCCATAGCTCCAGTCTCCAGCACTTGAGAGGCGAAGTGTGCTTCGTGCTTCTGGTTGGTCTGTGTACGACCCATAGACTTCATGTATAAATCAACAAGATGTTTAGGGGTCCTGCATTTCTTAGCAATATGATTGTAGCAGCCACACCTGTTGCCACTATCATTATTATGCTTAAAATTGCTTTTTCCCTTTTTAGTGTTCCCACGTTGCTTTTTGGCTCTCTTGCGTTTACCCTTTCTTGAGGAATTTCCTGTCTGTGTGTTCTCATTTGGAACTTGTTTCTTCTCATTCGCATGTACTTTAGGCAATGGTGCAGTACCCAAAGGGCGCTGGTTTGAGTTCCATATAGTGAGCTCATGGTTCTTTTCTACCAGTTTCAATGTCTGAATGAGTGAAGAGTAGACAGTGAAATTCTTCTCACGGTATTGTTGACTGATGATCCATTCTGATGGGAGCATTGTAGACAGAGTCTTCTCAATTTTCTCAGCTTCAGAAGGTTCTTTCTCACAAAACCGGAGTTTAGAGCATATCTTATGAACAACATGATTGAACTCGTCTACAGTTTTAAAATTCTGTAGACGTAAGTGGTTCCACTCATGCGTTGCCTCCGGGAGGAGGATAGCTTTATGATGTTCATATAGATTTTTAAGAGCAGTCCATAAAGCACGTGGGTCCTCCTCATACATGTACTCCATTTTCATATCCTGATGGATATGATTCCTTATAACTTTTAAGGCGGAGAATTTGGACATGTTTGAGGGGGGGACACTTCCATCTGCTGTTTCATCTATACATCTGTATAGTCCATTAGTCGACAGATTGACTTTGACATCCATCGCCCAAGCACGGAAATTGGAACCATCGAGAGCGAGAATATCGAACTCTTTGGTTGCCATCTCACCTCTGTAGCCAAAATTTTGAGAAATTAAGGCACATTTGCAACATAAAATAAAGTAGGGCGAGGAGAGTAAATTTGCAAAGTAAATGTATAACAAAGGACATGGAAATGCTAAAATAAACCCATATGTATTTACAATGACAGAGAGTTACAAAGTGCTGATGACAAATGTAAAGTTTCTGCTTATTTGCTAAAATTAAAATGACCGAAGGTCAACTAGTTATAGCGTAAAATGCAGAAAAATATTAAGATAATTTGGGTGGTGGGCCGAAATAGTGAGTATTTTGGCCCACCACCACTGTAGGTCCACGAGGTTGGTGTGGGCGAGGCCTGGCCCAGTGGCTAGCGCGGGAGGGGTGGCGGCCCATTAGCGTGGCCGGCTAATGGGCTGGCCTGGTCGAGCCGACATAAGGGAGGGGGTGTGGGTTAGGGCAAAACCCTAACTCCCCTCCACACCCGCCGCTCGTCATGGTCGGGCGCACTGGCCCACTCTGGTGCACCGCCGCCGAGCAGGCGAGGCCACGGCGCCGCCGCCGCTGACCGGAGAAGCACCGGCGGCGCCGCCGCCATCGATGGAGAAGCGCTGGGCGGGCGCCACTGCCGCCGCTAACGGAGAGGCGCGCCGGCGCCGCCGCCGCCGGCCAGGCCGGCGCGCCCGCCGGACGCCGTCGCTCCGTCGTGGCGCCGCGCCGGGCGCCGCCTCCGATCGATGGAGAGGTCGACCAGGTGCCGTCGACCGGGCGCCACTGCCTGCCTCGGACCGGCCGGATGCCTCTGAGGAACTCCGGTGGATGCGAGGGTTCCTCCGAGGAGGACTCCGTGGATTGGCCGTGTTGGCGTGTGCGGCGGCGTCTCCTGTGTAGTCGGGCGATGGTGGTGGAGAAATGACGCGCGAAGATGATGTGTCCAACCATGGTTCGGGCAAAAGCCGTCACCACATCGGGCATCTCTCGCCGCTTCCGCACCCGTGCGTCCACCCATGGGACTCACGGTGGTGCGGTGCCTCCACCGAGCTCGTTCGGTGTACATGTCCGGCATCACCGGAGACCCTCGACGAGTCGCGAAGGTGCTCGAGACGGTGCTGTCGGCTCTCGTGTTCCTGTGGGAAACGACATCGTTGTCGTGGCGTCGTCCTCCACATCTGGCGAAGCCAGGAGGAGGAGACGGGGAACCACGGCCAGCAATGCCGGCACCACGGCCCCTGCCACGTCGAGGAGGGCGTGTCGGAGCCCGGAGGATCCTCTCAAGCTGTTGCAAGAGACAACGAAGGTGGCGTGCACGGAGATTGCGTGGAAGGGAGGAATCGACAATGAGAGGACGAGCCATTCTTACCCTGCACGTGCCGGTGAGTCTTTTCACTACTCTAGCTTGGTAGAGCATACTGATAACATGTTGTAAAACGAGAAAAACGAATAGTGAAAAGTGAATCCTTGCTTTCATTCTTATTGATCCCAATGACCCATTTTATAGGGGATTACATGTCTAGGATTCTAGGCTACATCAATATAGCAATTAGGATAATTATATCCTTAAACATGGCTGTTACAAAGGATTCAAAATTCACTTTATGGCTGTCTTTGATGTTGATGCAAAATCCCCAATAATGACTGTCATTTGATGCTTATTGATGAGATCAAATAATGGCCAAATAATGGCCTATTGTAACAGCTTACACTACAGCCAGCCGACTAAGCAGTGACAGTGATCATCCCATAAACTTCATCTTGCAACGGGGGCCTTCACCCTTCAGCTTCAGTGCATGCTGGATAGTGGATACGCTCTTAGCACCTCTGATGGGCCAGCAGACAGTCTGAATCAATCACTCTATGTTACCAACTTTCTCATGTAGCATTCTCTGTCAGCTGAAAGACACACAGGGATCGAGATATTCAGAGCTAGTATTCAGTTTTGGTGCCTGCATTGGCAACTGCTTTACACTTCAGCTTACTCCAATTCGCACATGTTTTGTTTCTTCAGGTAAACTCATGTCTCCATCCGAACCGTGGACAAAGCTGTCGCACTCATGGAGCTCCAGAAGTTATGAGGGCCTTTTTCTTTTTTGAAGAGGACACAAGTTAGTACTGCTTAATAGTGATTAGTGCCGACATTGTTTTCAATTGTATCCTAGCATTACATCAGCTTGATTGGCAGAAACTGTACTTGTAGTAGACAGCACAACTCGTGTTTCAACTCTGAAGATCTCCCTTTCCTTTCGTTCAGAGCATGAAGCGGCATCAGGCAGATTAGTACTCATAGACTTAACAATACTCCCGTGCCAGTAGAGTACCCAAAACAATTTCACTAGAAATAAAACACAGAAGCGATGATGAAAGGTGCAACTACTCTCCATGATTTCACAAACAAGTGGAATCAGCAATCAAACAAAAGCACATTCAGAAAAGATTTTTTTATCAGCAATCAAACATAAGCACATTCAGAAAAAAGGGTATTTTTAACTCATGCTTTTAATATTTGGATTATATGTGGGAACACCAACTTCTCTTGCATAATAGTAGTACTTTACTTGAAATGGTAAAACCAAAATTAGTAGTGATGCTTGAGAATGGTTGAATCAAATGACTTGGTTTTGTCAAAAAAATATTGGAGCTAGCTGCCAGTGGCGACAAACAATATTATTGCTGTACACGAACAATCCAGATAGTGGTTTGTTCTGACGCATTTTTTAAGAAAACGTATCTTTATTTATTGATAAAGCATATAATAAGATACATATGCCCTATTTAGTTGCTCATTTTGAATATAAACTTTACATTCTAAAAGTTTTACACAAAGTTCCTCCAAAGTTTTTGATCTGTTGAAAAAAAGACAAATTTATCCCTACAAATTACCATAGCTACTGGTTGGGGGAGGTAGGACGCCACCCCTGCCCCACGCCCCGTCGACGTCGCCCACGCCCGTACTCCTCCGTCGCTCGACCCGCGTCTCCGCGGCCTCATGGCCGCCTCCGCCGGCGACCCAGCGCCCTGTCTCGTCGCACCCGAGGCCTTCGTCTCCACGGATCTGGGACGACCGCCGGCCACCGCCTGTCGAAGATGCTGGAGACGTCCTCGTGCGCAGGCGACCCCCGTGGCGAGGGCATTGACCACGGCGCACGAGATCGCCGCTCTACCCCAGGTCTCTATGGCTAGGCTCAAGCTACCGGTCTGCGGACGAGAAGGAAGGAGGGCATCAACGCCGGCCACGCGCATGCGCGGAAGAGGAGAAGCGGCCGGCGGGGAGCACGACGTACGTCGGGCGGCGCTCGGCGGGGATCTACCGGCGTCGGCCGCCTGGCTGGCGCTGTTGGCCTCTGCGGCGCAGCACGGAAGAGGCAAACGGCGGCCGGAAGATGGATGGAGATGGCAGCTGGCGACACTTGAGAAGGGGCTGGTGGCGGCTCAAAGAAGAAGGGGATGGATCTGGCCTTTTGCACGACTTCTGAGAGATGGAGATGAAGGGGCTCGGTAGTCCAACGCAAGGCCCAAGAAAAATTACAACTTTTTGGCCAAAATCCTCCCAAAACCAAAATTTTTACACTTCAACTTTACACATGGGTGTTTAGTTCCAAAATCCCAAAACTTTACAAGATTTTACAGTAACTAAACAGGGCCTAAGTTGCAGAAGCGCGTCGAGTACACTCCCCTAGGGTACATCTAGTTTTGCACATAAGCCCTTTAGAATGGGCAAATTACACTTGAGATCAATATTTTACAGAAAAGAACCTACAAAGAAAATAAAAAAGTAATCGGGATCCTTCTCCTTTGACTGACTGTGACACTGACGGCAGATGCTTGGAGCTCGATTCCGGTGAAGCTTGAAATAAGGCGAGCTACCATAGAACCCGTGTGCATAAACCCTAAAGGGGCCTCCATATATGAAGGTTGAGACACTGACAAATAATTTGAATCCTCAGCCTACATCATCGAAGATTTCCGCCAAACTTCTTCCAAAAAATCAACACAACAGCAGGCATTGCAATGAAAATGGCTAGATCCAAAGCACTAGCGAAGGATACTGAATAAATACGATGATCTGCAAAGAAAACTGGCGACCATACTCGAAACGGTCCTCCTTGCAAGGGAGGTTGAGGTCTTCTTGGTTAGATACAACCACATCAGCCACCTCTTGAGGAAGTTTCGTCGAAGATTAAGAAAAGGACCGCTTCTCTTCAATAGAGCTTGCCGAAGAAGACAAAGTAGGCTGACACAACCTTTGTTTGAGTAAAACCAGTAGCATCCTAGACTAGGGAAGGAAGCCAGCCATTGCCATAGCTTGCCGTTCGAAGGAGATCCGACGATGAACCCCGCAACAGCAAGACGAGAGCAGTCAGCACCGATGACCACCTCAAATACAAAAAAAACTAAAAACACAAAAATATCTGAGAAAATAAGAGAATCTCAACTAGATCTATTATTACTAATAGAATATGAGATCTGATCCATTTTTTATCCTCTGCCGATAACAAGTCGTGAGAGGAAAAGAGAAAAAAAGGTCGGAGAAAAAAAAAGAAAAGACTGAGAATGGTGGAGGGGTGGAGAGAGAGGGATCGAGAGGTTGAGCTAGCCCTATCCCTGCATGCACAAATTTAACTTAACTCTCACCTGACGCATATTTTTTCTGTGATATTCAGGCACAATTTCATTCTGACGTATTCCATCTTTCATCTCAAGCTAAGACAATATCTCCGAACTTTTTCCATGAATTAATAAGTGCACCGAACAGCCTGACAGGACAGAATATTCAGAGGACAAGGTGAGGCAGGTTTCTTCTCGTTCATTTTTCTTTAACTCCGTACAGAGATAACCAACGTTGACTTGAACGGCTGAACTTGAGCCATAAATATCCACATCGTTCTTCACTTAATGATCTGTTTTTACAGGTGGTGATAAATCTATCAGCAGAGAGCCAATTCCAGTTTTGTGTAAAACTAACGTATTATCCGTGTAACGGTTTTAATTAAATAAAATTACTATTAATTTATTATTTTTTATTATTATCTACATATATTATCTATTAATTTCTATATATATATCTATTATTACTAATGTGTGGGTCCTTTGGCTCACACTATTTTTTTATTTCTAAAAAAATTAAATAAATTATAGTTGGTTGAAAAATAGACCATTGCTATTTTTTTTAAAGAAGTATAGATTTTGCTTCTCCTGTTTCAAAAAAAGAAACATATAACGTATATTGGTTAGATAAGATATATCCTAATGTAAAACTAAATCCTAATAATAAGGAGTCATCCAAATTTTTAGTATTATGATCCAACTAATTTTTTTATATTTTAGAACGGATAGAGTATAAGAATCCAAAATAAAGGCAAGTTGCTTGCTAGTAACTGCTTTTTAAAATGTAGGATTTAACCCATCTCAAGACAACGTACATAATCTCATGATAACGAATCTGTAATTCCTCTATACATAAGAGGAAGTACTTGCTGCCCTGAGTCATGACACAACCTCTTGTATTTTATTCCTCTCTACCGAAGCTAACTGTATTTTTGCATTCTTTTGGGCGCTAGTGGACGAATTGCTCAGAGATTTGGTTTGATCCATTGACTAGATAAGTAGATCATTATGACAGTAAAGCTATGTCAGCAAGTATGGTGACATGGGTGCTGAGCAAGCTAGTTTTGGTTTATTCTATCACATTAACCACGAAAGTGAAGTTCACTGTTGATAAATATATAGGAGCATAACTCTGCCTTTGTTTTATATTGCACATTGAGATTTAAAATTCGAGCAACGTGTGAACATTTGTGATGGTGTGGGAAGATAGGATTATTCTTTTTCAAGGAACCAGTACTGAAATAGCATAATCCATTTTATGCCATAACATGAAATCCCTTTATACTCAGATTGAGATTTTTACTTTTTAAAATTCTTTTTATGTGAACGAAAATTTTGGAACAATGTAAATAAACTTTATAAAATATATATTCAGACTGAATAATTTTCAGTACCTCTTAGGTCCCTCTCATATATGTTGTGTTAAGTATGCTAGACATGCAAGGACAAGAAACAACTAGGATGTGTAATTCATCTTCAAATATTGACAAGCTACTGACAAAATATTTATATTTGTCCTTAACCATCTCCATCATCGAGATTCTACATCGATATTAAGAGAAGTTAATTAAGGACTAATAATACTAGCATCTACAGGTGGCAAATGGAGATAGGAGAGGAGCTTAAGAGAATAAACAAACTGAACAATGAAAAGTGGCACCAGAATACAGTGCACTGGAAGAATAATTTCGAGTTTGGAATCTTAATTAGGTGCTCATAGAAGGAACTAGACAGGACTTTACATCTTTGATTGTAAGGCTGCTAGGAGCCTGGCACTGTAGACAGCATCTAAAAGTTCCTCTGGTGATGATTGTCTAATAGGCTATCAGGTTATCAAACATTCACACCCACAAATTGTGGTTTTTGACTAAAGCACTCGAACGACATTAATACATTATATATTCAATTCGTAACAATGTTGATATGTTAAAATTTTCTTTTGCACAGAAGATACACATGTTGCCCTTACTGCTCCTCCTGACCATTATAAAAAGAGGAAAACATCGTACTTATAGTTCCATTATCCTAAAAATCGAAAATAAAATTAAAATACTACAAAAATGGCCCCACTCACATGCACTTATGAGATACTGGAGCAATGACCAGGGGCCAGAAAAGAAAAAAAAAGTGAAGTATAGGAACAGTTTACTTGTGCGGTTGTGCCATCTTGATCTATAGAGATTCAAACGAACTTCAGCCCGTATTGACGTGACATGATTATTTACGTGTCAGTGAGACTCATATATTAATTAAAATAATAAAATTTAAAAATATTTTTTTCTCCTACAAGACAAAAAAATAAAAAAATAAACTTTAAAGTAGAGATGAGAAAATATGTTAGTATATTTAATTATTTTTATATGTGATTGATATATATAGTTCTCATGTACACACATGTCATTTTAACATAGTGAGACTCATAAAATATCTAAGATAAGTTTAAGATAAGTTTAAAAACATATAAATGTATTTCGAGAGTTCCCACATTTAAACGATATATCGCCACCAGAGATCATCTTGAACTCCCATCGGGGAACAACATCCATAACTTTTTTTTTTGACATAACAACATCCGTAACGTCGTAACGAAGGAGCCCCAATAATGCGAGGCTAAACAAGCCCAGGTCGTTGCAAAACCCCGTCAAAAAACCCAGCCACGACCACCCATGCGCCCGGGGTCCGGGCCCCACCAAAAGCCAAAGCTCCCCAAAAGGCAATCAGTTCAATCCAACTACGCCTTCAAAACACACACACACACACGCACAAACACAAACCCAACCGCGAGTCCGCCGCTACCACCTCCCTCTCCGCCCCACCCATTCGGCGCCCGGCCACTGTTGATCCATCCGCCCCCCTCGCTAGCGTCGCTCCTCGCCCTCGCCTGCGACTCTCCGTGCGCCAGAGAGCCATCAGCGCCAACGCGAGGCAGGAGGGTCTCGCCTCTCGTCGTCGTCTTCCTCGTCGTCTATAACCACCCGCGCGCCCGCTACTCCACACGCAACCATCCATCCCTCTCCCCGCCCTATCCTCTTCTCTCCCCTCCTCTCCACACGATCCACGCCTTGTCGGTTTCCGCATCCACCACCACCACCGTTGCCGCCCGCTCGCCTGCCTGTGGCTGGAGATATATCACGCGGGTGCGCGCAGCCGCGTGTATTGTTTGTTGTTGTTGGGTGGTGGTAGACGAGGGGTCTCGAGCCGGGGACCGGATCACGCGCCATGGCCACGCTCCCACGTGCGGCGCCGCCGTCGCCAGCGGCAGCGGCGGCGCTGCTCCCGCTACCGCGCGCCGCGCCGCTGCTGGCGGGGCGTGCGGCGGCGCGCTCCGCGGCGCGGAGGCTCAGGGCTAGGGGAACCAGGGCGCCGCCGCTCGCGGCCGCGCGGCGCGGGTGGGGCGGCGTCTCCCCACGCGCGGTGCTCGACCTGCCCCGACGACGGGAGACCGCGGAGAAGCCCGCGCAGAAGGTATGGGCGCTCCGCCGATCATGCGCTTCTACTGTGGTGCGGTTGGGTTGGGTGAGAGAGTGCCTGTTTGAGGGGTCGGTGTTTGGGGGTTTTGCATGTTTCGATGTGGTGATTACTGATTAGATTGGATTACGATTTACGAAGCTATGAGGCCATGCGTGTTTTCATGGATTCATTCTCAGTTTTGAGACCACTTTGGTTGATTTTTTCCCCTCTATATGCTTCTAATGGATTTGCGGTCGCCGAATACATTGGGAAGTCAGAGTAAACTGCGGTAGAGGTGCATGGAACTGATGATTGAGATTATTTAACGCCTCCTGATCACTGTTATTGGATAATCTTTTGTTCTGATGCAAAAGCTCCTTGCATGTGCAAGCTTTTTTAATCTCAAGTTTTGATCCTTGTTCACTGCAAGTTGTGGCTGTTGCGCTGTTCTTTTTGTGGACTTTTTTTTAAAATATTAGTGTAGTAAGTGAACAAACGGCAACAATGCAGGTGTAATAAACAATTGTTTGGTAAGGAACGGATACATGACAGCTGTGGTGGTAGGTACTGATCGCGATCGAATTCCAGGAGTACCACATTGTGTAGTGCATTGATGAAAAAGGCTGTGATGAACTTTCCATGGCTCTTCTGGAATGTCTTGAATGCAAGATTGTATTCTGAGTCGCAATTATGATGCTGTAAATCAAGCACTGTGTTTTTCTCTTGTTGATATCAGGATTTCCTTTCTATTTATCAGGCTGCAGATTTGAATGAAATCTTATCAGAACGTGGTGCTTGTGGTGTTGGATTTGTCGCAAACTTGAAAAATGAGCCGTCGTTCAATATTGTCCGGGATGCCCTTGTGGCTCTTGGGTGCATGGAACACCGTGGTGGTTGTGGAGCAGACAATGACTCCGGTGACGGTTCAGGACTGATGAGTGGTATCCCATGGGACTTGTTCAATGACTGGGCCAACAAGCAAGGGCTTGCTCCCCTGGACAGAACAAATACAGGGGTAGGAATGGTCTTTCTTCCACAAGACGAGAATTCCATGGAAGAAGCTAAAGCTGGTAGTTTTTCTGATGCTTACCTCAATTTGCTGCCCACATCACCGAGCATTTCTTGCTTTCGAAGTGCAATACTTCCTGTATATGGATCATAACATTTATGTTCACAATGCATATCTTGTTGCCACCCATTTCGGAATGTTTTATTTGGGACTTTTCATGCTGCCATGCTTCATATCCCATGACACTTTGACCCTTTTCTGGCCCACTATTATCTTTTGGTGCATGAAATTTTAGAAAGTAAATATTATCTATTTGTTTCAACAATTATAATCTACAGCAAGTGTATTTTCAGTTTCTCGTGTGCTAAAATTTCCGTTGCTTCAAAGGGACATTTATTTTATAAATCTCACAATGACATTTGCTTCACAAGTGAAAATGGACATGGTGGTTAAGTACCAGATCCTGTTTTCTATTTTTTTTAAATACATTCTTATGCTTGGTAGCTAGCAGTTACCGTATTGGTTTTCTTACTGTTTTTATGCATGATCTGAATGGCACCATGTTGCCTTTTCAGTTGTTGCCAAGGTATTCACCGACGAAGGTCTTGAGGTTCTTGGCTGGAGAACTGTTCCTTTTAATGTATCAGTGGTAGGTCGCTATGCAAAAGAAACCATGCCTAATATACAACAGATATTTGTGAAAGTTGCAAAAGAAGATAATGCTGATGACATAGAGAGAGAGTTATACATCTGCCGAAAGCTGATAGAGCGGGCCGCAAAATCTGCTAGTTGGGCAGATGAACTTTATTTCTGTTCTTTGTCAAGCAGAACTATAGTCTACAAGGGGATGCTTCGATCTGAGATTCTTGGGCAATTTTATTTGGACCTTCAGAATGAACTCTACAAATCACCTTTTGCCATATACCATCGAAGATACAGTACTAATACAAGCCCTAGATGGCCTCTTGCGCAACCTATGAGGTTACTTGGACACAATGGAGAGATTAATACAATACAGGTTTACATTTGGTTCCTGAATCTATACTTCTTCTCTTTGTTCCCTGTCTCTGATGTTCAGCAAAAGTTTGTTATTGAAGATTAAACATACTTCAAGCATACTCATAGTCTATCCTTTCCTTGCAGGGGAACTTGAACTGGATGCGATCAAGGGAAGCCACACTACAATCTCCTGTATGGCGTGGGCGTGAGCATGAAATACGTCCTTTTGGTGATCCTAAAGCATCTGATTCAGCAAACCTTGACAGTACCGCTGAAGTAAGAGACTGCACATGGAGCATTCATTACTTGTGCTTCTTGTCCACACAATTAACATAACTTTTCTTTCTTGTTTGTAATAATGCTAGAACCAATTTTTTGGGGCACTCCTTGACTGTTCCAAATTCCTTTGATGAATTTTCTTAACAACATATAATTTGTCTAGCAGCTGTAGGATATTAACATTTAATACTTTGGTAACAATTGAAGAAGTAAATTACAGAAATCTGATGAAAAGGCTAGTTCAAAGTTTATAAAACAATTGAAAGATGCACAGCATGCACAAACATCCTATGTTTCTTTGAATTAATGCTTTTGAGATGTTGGAGAATGAAGTTGTACTTCTACATGTTATAAAGTTGCAAGTTACTGCTAATTGCTAAGCAACATGATTTTTACTCGATCTATTTCAGTGTGCATCATCATTTATATATATTAATCTGAATGTACATCACACACTCTGCTCTCTTCTTCAATACATTTACATTAAAAGTGTTGCATCTGCTGTTATTATTAAATCATCAAATTCTTTCTTGCACCAGTTACTGCTAAGAAGTGGTAGAAGTCCTGCTGAAGCTATGATGATTCTCGTTCCTGAGGCATACAAGAACCATCCCACATTGTCAATAAAATATCCTGAGGTATGGAATGCATTAGTAGGTCTAGAGGCCATGGGTATGCATCAAATTCCTCACATATTAACTAGTGCAAGCAGTTCTGTTCAAGTGAATGTCTTCTTGATTTGTGCATTAGGTAATTGACTTCTATGACTACTATAAAGGTCAAATGGAGGCTTGGGATGGACCCGCTTTGCTCTTATTTAGGTAAAATCATTTGTGTGTTAATATGTTAGGTATTTAATTTATTTTCTTTTGATATGCCAGTTCATGATGTATAGGCACAGTTTTCGTGCACAGTTTGGTCAAAGGCATCTCACACATCAGCAGATTTGACTTCCTTCTAACTTATATACCTTGATTCAAGAAATAAGGATGCACCCTATTTATTGTGAAGATAAAATCATAAGAGAAGGCTACATGTTGTCATTACAAGTATTGGCTAACGATATCTAAGTGTAGCTGTTGAAACCTATTGAACCATGGTACAGCAATAAAATTCCATATAGGAGACAAAAATGATATACGCAAAATAACAACACACACACACACATAAATTAATGAAGTATTGTTGAACTAGTCCCAATGATACAAGATGCTTTCTGTTTTCATGCATAAGATATTCCAATACTTCTCTTATTAGAGCGCCCTGCAACAGAATAGACAGCGCTTACAAGTTCGATTTGGTATATTTTTGTGTGCAGTGATGGAAGGACAGTAGGAGCATGTCTTGATCGAAATGGGCTCCGCCCAGCACGCTATTGGAGAACATCTGATGATTTTGTTTATGTTGCATCTGAGGTATGTCCTTTTGATGTTCCGGTAATTTTACTCTTCTGTATAAAAATGATTGTTCAGTGACTTATTAGAGAGAAACATTGATATTCTCATGTATAGTGAAATGTGCATTTTGAACTTCTTGAATTGGAACATTTGGTTTATCTGCCAATAACTTATTGCAGATATACTGACACCCTTCTATACAAAACCGCAGAGTTCAGATGTCACAAGCTAAACTAAATGTAACATTGAGTAAGTATTGTGTCCATTTGCTAAAGTGTAGGTCTGACACCTATAATAGGTGATTAGGAGAAAATTACAAAGTTAGTGTTTTGTTCCTATTTGGATGTTAATTTTTTATGCCCATGCATGTGTGGTATCATCCTATAATGATCCCACATGGCAATTAAGTTGGCAGAGTAAATGTACGGTACCTCAACTGTAGTAAATAACATTTGCAGAGTACAGGGATGCCATATTATTCTTCCTTTCCTGTCTTAAAGAAGCTTCCCTCACACCTTCCTTATACCCAGAGAGCTTTTTATATAGTATTGCATGCACCATTGAGCATTTAATTACTGCTTACTGGATGCATAATTTGAAGAATTGGTTTGTGTAGATGATCACTACTACCCTTGATAGACGAGATGTTTCATGAAATTGAGTCACAGTAGGTCTTTATATTCTTATTCTTAGGTTTGCTAAGTCCAAATCATGTTCAACTCTTTGGATGGCAATTCATACTCTAGTACCTATTTTTACTATCTTTTGATCAGTTGAAATGTGATATGTTTGATTTAAAATCATGACAATAAAGTATTAAACTTGTGCCACCACACTGCAACATTTGATGGAGTTGCTTTGGATCACTCTGCAACACTTGATGGAGTTGCTTTGGATCACTTTCTTAAATGTCCTGTGAGAGTCCCCAAAGTTCTATACTTTTTATGGTTCTTACTAATCACTAGCTTTCTTGATGATAATGTAGGTTGGTGTTATACCAATGGATGAGTCGAAGGTAGTAATGAAAGGAAGATTGGGTCCTGGAATGATGATAACGGTTGACCTACAGACTGGCCAGGTTAGAATAGAAACAAAACAACCATTTTCCTTGCTTGCTTTGAGTATTCCAGACAATTCAAATATAGATGCTAAGCCTCATGAATCATCTTAGGTGCTTGAAAACACAGAAGTGAAGAAAAGTGTGGCTTCAGCGAACCCCTATGGATCTTGGTTGCAGCAAAGTACACGTTCAATAAAACCTGTCAACTTCCAGTCATCTGTTGCTATGGATAATGAAACGGTCTTGAGACACCAGCAGTAAGAATCCCTCAGACTTTGTTCCATTGATGCTGAACATCTTTTATTTCTTTTCCTTCAGTTGGGAACTCCCCTACTGTTCTCCTAAACAATCATATCTTTTGTTGTTTTCTCCTCGTACATGTTTGTATTGTGGAACCTAAGTATGTTTGTGCTTGAGATAGTAAGTCTATGTGCTAATTGTATCTGGTACTTCTGTTGAAATTTTTTTGAACTTTACATATATAAATTAAATTCCTTGTGTTGCAATGTATTTTTACTCTTCCTGTAGCACAAATGTAGTCTACAGCTGAATAGATCATTATCTAACTTAATGGTTCCTTTCCATTATTTATGCCCAAGCTGATGTTTCTTTGTCGTTTTCAGTGACAATGCAGTAGAGAAATAGAATGGAGCATCTTTAGTTTTTCTATTTTCTAGTTGTACATATCTCAATAGAAATGAAACTCCCATTTCAAAATAAAATTATATCAGAATGCGTCAGTATCCTTTTTTTAACGAAACACCAGTAGACCCAAACTAACCATTAATACTAAGATTATGTTGGTAGGCTATCCATTTTCTTGTAGTGTTATATTTGTAAAATCTTTCTATTAACATATCACAATAACAACTAAATATAAATTGCTGAAGGTGTACATTGTGAAACATGTCAATTTCTGAATACACCAGAAGCAGTAAGATTAATTCAGATTTCAGAGGATACGCCCAAAACTTTGCTTTTGATCTTGGTATAACGCCATGCCCAGAAATATTCTTTTCAACCAATTTGGCTGATTTTGGTTTGTGCTCGATGAGTACTACTTACTATTTCTCTGTAGATCGGAGTATCAGGCGTTGCAGCTGAAAATTTGATGAGACATAAAGCTTATATATGCTAGATGGTCGGTCATTCAGGCTTGATATTTAATTTGAGATTATTGTCTTTGTCTTCAGGGCCTTTGGATATTCCAGTGAAGATGTTCAAATGGTAATTGAAACAATGGCTTCACAAGGCAAGGAGCCAACATTTTGTATGGGTGATGACATTCCATTGGCCGTGTTGTCACAAAAGCCGCACATGCTCTTTGATTATTTCAAACAGCGATTTGCACAAGTAAGTAAAGCCTTGCTGATATATGCCAGACAACTTGTTTATCGCCTAAAGTGCTTTTCTCACTGTTGAATAGTGTGTATTTCTTTGTGCAACTGGTGTTTCAACTGTTAATTACGCACAACAATGGCCTGTTGTCCATTGAATTTTTTCCCTCGTTTACAAAAGTAATTATAGCAAGATGAAATCCTGCCTTCTGCTGGACATAATAATACACTTACATGTGATTTGTAGGTAACAAATCCTGCTATTGATCCCCTCAGAGAAGGTTTAGTTATGTCTCTTGAAGTCAATATTGGTAAACGACGCAATATCTTGGAAGTTGGCCCTGAAAATGCTGATCAGGTAATTATTTTGAAAGAAATAGTTCTTTTTTTTTTTGAATTCATGGGAGTATAAAGACACCATCTTGTTGAATTTTCAGGTAACCCTATCAAGTCCTGTGCTTAATGAAGGTGAACTAGAATCACTTTTGAATGACTCAAAACTGAAGCCCAAAGTACTCTCGACATACTTTGACATCCGTAAAGGTCTAGATGGTTCCCTTGATAAGGCTATTAAGGCTCTTTGTGATGAAGCTGATGCTGCTGTGCGGAATGGTTCTCAACTTCTTGTGCTTTCTGATCGTTCTGAAGCACTCGTGAGTAGCTTCTGAGTTCTGACATTTTAAAATCATGTAAAAGCTGTGATCTTTTCATAGTCTTGGATTGGTTAAGACATCTGTACATCTTTATTTCAGTCCTTGACATAACCCACAGATTGAGTTTGTGTTTATTTCTTTATTCAACTTTTTATTAGTGGATAATATGCACCAATTATCCTTATTTTAATTCTAATGATGATTATAATTATTATGAACACTTACATCCATGATGCACTGATACTCTGGCAAGGCCACATAAACGGTACCTCGGTAGTATCGATTAGTTACAATTTATATGTTACTTGCCTAGTTATATGTTGTCAGGAGAATTACTTACTATCATAGTTTAAATGTATAGAATTTTGTAATGATAACTATTCCAGTACTGATGTATCCACAGATGCACATAAGTTTGTAGCATGAAAGCTTCATGACCGAATGCTAATCTACCTAGTTTTTTTCTCTTCCATTTTTTAGATCAAAATATAAAGGTTTTTTTTGTTCAAATTCGTACTATTTGCTAGTATAATGAAATAGACAATTGAGATAAGATTGTGCTATTTGCTTTATTTATGTTTCCTGGATTGCAAAAATTAAATTACTTGATGATGTAGGAACCAACTCGCCCTGCCATCCCGATACTTCTAGCTGTTGGTGCCATTCACCAGCATTTGATTCAAAATGGTCTCCGGATGTCTGCTTCTATTGTTGCTGATACTGCTCAGTGTTTTAGCACCCATCAGTTTGCCTGCTTGATCGGATATGGAGCCAGGTATTACTTCGTTGTCAGCATTGATTTCTTTCAGTATCCACCAGTTCATTACTTATATTTGCTTCATTTTGCATCCTAATCCTGCTTAGATGAATGCATACTCTCTGAATTAACATATGAATGGGATTGGAATTTAGCATAGTGCTTAACACAAGAAGCTGTAACATAATGCAACTAAGATACCAGAGATCCATTAAACTAGGTGTGTTCTTCCTTTTCACTCAATTCATTTTGTGTAGGTTGTAATAATAGGTGTGCACTTCCTTTAGGAAGTAGGAACCAGATAGTCTTAAAGTAACAGTGCTGCGACTGCTTTTAGATTTACTTGTATTAATTTTTGTTTTGTGCATTAGTGCTGTATGTCCGTATCTGGCACTAGAAACGTGCCGGCAATGGAGGCTGAGCAACAAAACTGTTAATTTGATGCGAAACGGGAAGATGCCCACGGTGACCATTGAGCAGGCCCAAAGAAACTTTATCAAGGTATGATTTCTATAGCTTGAGTTATAACTAGTTCATGCATGCTATTGTACTGTTGCCACTCTGTGTTAACGTACTTGAGTCCAATACTGCAATTTACTTTTTAAGATCCATTCTCTCATGTTAAAGGTCTCTGATTTGTCAATGAGTTATCCCTGTCTCACTTGTAAGCTTGTAGCTAGTACTTCATATTTCATTTTACATTTGTTATTAATTAATTTATGTTTTTTCAGGCAGTAAAATCTGGCCTGCTCAAGATTCTTTCAAAAATGGGAATATCATTGCTCTCAAGGTTTGTTTATATTCCCTCAATACTGTATGACAGAATTATGGTCCCATGCTTGTGAAGTGTGAACTACCTCTGCAATATCTCTTTACGTATCCTCTTTTGTCGGATAGTTATTGTGGAGCCCAGATCTTCGAAATTTATGGCCTTGGTCAAGAGGTTGTTGATCTCGCCTTCTGTGGAAGTGTATCGAAAATTGGAGGTCTCACCCTTGATGAGGTAATTTACAATTTTTCAGTACGCTGCTTCAAGTCACTTGAACGCCATGCAAGCAAGCATACAGTTCTTAATTCCTACATGGTTTTTTTTCTTTTGTCTCACAAAATATTTAATTGCCATGTCGCATTGTATGTTTGGAAGTGAATTTAGGCTATCTCCTATTCATGTACTGTTTATCTCTTTTTTATTGTTACCTGCTGACACTTCTCTGACACCACAACCCCTATTCTTTTCTTGTAAAGCTGGGTAGAGAAACATTATCATTCTGGGTGAAGGCGTTCTCAGAAGATACTGCGAAGAGGCTAGAGAACTTTGGATTCATTCAATCCAGACCTGGAGGTAGCATCTAACTCATCATTTGTCGCAAACATAAGTTTTATGAGTTGTTTGCCTCTATTTGTGCCATTTGCTGAGTCAAAATAACATCAATTCGATCATCTGAGATCTAGTTTTCTACAGAACGTGTGTTTTTTGTTTTATATCCGACACATACTAAGGTACTGTTTATCTGTGATTCAGAATCTAAGTTTGGTTGGGCCCCTCTAGGGATTCACCAATAAAAAATATGTTTTCATGCATCCTCTCTCCTGTCAAGTGCCATTGTACTATTTATTGATATCTTATAGTTCTAGAAATTCTTTTATTCTATTGTAAAGGATATACCAGTTATATCCCTGTGTGAATTTTGTGGGATGGAGTTTTGGGCTGCACAGGCATGTGATCCTGGATTTGATCACACCCATGCAAGGGTGAAAGTTGAAAGACCCTTTTTCCAAAACAAAAGGGCAGCAGCAGTAGATGCTTACAAAACTTGACTTTATAGATTCAATAGAACCGACAATACTCTCTGAAGTTTTCCGATAAGATTCCCTATAGTTGATGCTTAGAGATTTGTTTTTATTTAAGAAATTTCAAGTTTATCGGCTTATGTACTCATGTGCATTACTGTCTTATTGTTTAATACTGAAACTTGTTGCTTTTCTATTTTCGTAACAGGTGAATATCATGCAAATAATCCTGAGATGTCAAAGCTGCTGCACAAAGCAGTTCGTGAAAAAAGTGACAATGCATACACCGTCTACCAACAACATCTTGCAAGCCGTCCTGTCAATGTTAGTGATTCTTAATCCTTACTTTGCAGTTGGCCAATCCACAGATCTTTTTGGTGTTGCATTTGGTTCACCACCATATCTTTTACCTGCAGGTTCTTCGAGATCTTCTAGAACTGAAGAGTGATCGTGCCCCTATTCCTATTGGCAAAGTTGAGTCTGCAACCTCCATCGTTGAGCGATTTTGTACAGGTGGAATGTCCCTTGGAGCTATTTCCAGAGAAACACATGAAGCTATTGCAATTGCAATGAATAGAATAGGAGGGAAATCTAATTCAGGAGAAGGTGGTGAGGTGCGCCAGATAATTTTCCATGAGATGAAGATAGATATTTAATTATGTCAAACAGATCACGTGGAAACTGCAAGACACAGTTGCTTATGGACTTCTCATTTTGCAGGACCCAATCCGCTGGAGTCCCCTTGCAGATGTAGTTGATGGGTATTCTCCAACACTTCCTCATCTCAAGGGTCTACAGAATGGAGACACTGCCACAAGTGCCATTAAGCAGGTGTGGCATCAGAATTTCATGGGTGCTATCTGCATTACTCAATTGTTGTTATCTTATCTGTGGTTTTTTTCAACTTTTCCTTGGCTATTATTGATAGTTCTGATGCAAGATAACAATTCTATTTTCAAAACCATGACTTCTGTTGCAATATGGGCATGTTTAACTTTTGCCAAATTGTCCTTATAAAGTGTCCTGTATGTCACAAAAATAAATATACAGAGCATGTTTAACTATTTTCATTGTACATATTAATGCAGATTAATTATGTCATCCTTACTTACTAGAGTAGTCCTTAATCAAAAGTACATCACGCCCACTTTCTAGTGGATTAGTATCTTTGAGTTAGTTTTCACTTGTACCGCCCTCTTACAGGTTGCATCTGGACGCTTTGGGGTTACACCAACATTTTTAGTAAATGCTGAACAAATTGAGATAAAGATTGCACAAGGGGCAAAGCCTGGTGAAGGAGGCCAACTTCCGGGGAAAAAAGTCAGTGCATACATTGCTCGGCTGAGAAACTCCAAACCTGGAGTTCCTCTCATATCCCCACCGCCCCACCATGACATCTATTCTATCGAGGATCTAGCACAGTTAATTTATGATCTTCATCAGGTTTGTCTTCTCTAAGTATTGGTGCAATGACAACTAGAATTGTTGGTGCTATGGGAGAATTACTAGCTTTAGAATAAAAGTTTGCTGTGGCTCGCAAGAACTGGAGCTCTCCTGTTACCTTTACCTACTTTTGATATGTGAAGCAGTAAGTTGATGCATTCCCTGGCACTTATCAAGACTTCTTTTTTCAATATCTGGTGGGAGCAGATCAATCCTAAAGCAAAGGTATCTGTAAAGCTTGTAGCTGAAGCAGGAATTGGAACTGTAGCTTCTGGAGTATCCAAAGGAAACGCAGACATAATTCAGGTTGGTTAAACTTTTCTGTGTAAATTATTCATTGAGTTAACTCATGCTGTGGTTTACTGCTATTCAACTAGTTTTATTTTTTTACTATTAACTCTTAGCTGCAATGCTATCCCTCCATCAGGTGATCAGGTCGCATAGGGTTTTATGTGCTATTTTATGCTACATATTTTCGCATTTATATATGGTATTCACAATGATAGAACTCTCTTCTATAGTTTGTTTTTCTCTATATTGAGAAATATTGATTCCTTTATTGAGACATTTAACTACACTTTTTACTAAAGTGGCATATGCCTTGACGCTGAGTACTTGCTAACGAAGGCCACTAGTTAGTGAAAAATGTGCCCAAGAAGCTGTTAGAGATTTTGGGAGATTTTTTTTGAGAAATTTACTAAAATGTTCCCAAAATCTCAGCAGTGTAGTGATGATCTCTAAAAAACCCATACTAATGAAGATACTGAACCTATGTACAAATTGAATGAATGTCCCACCTGCGTCCCAAAAATCCCTTATATTTTGGGACAGAGGTAGTACTAAACTAACCTTTTGCTCCAACACAGATAGATTATTGCAACATTTGAATTAGATTATTTATGAAAACTTATTTGAAAAACGTGTATTTCTGTCGCACAGATATCAGGTCATGATGGTGGCACTGGAGCTAGCCCAATTAGTTCAATTAAGCATGCTGGAGGTCCTTGGGAACTTGGTCTTTCAGAAACGCACCAGGTTAGCTTCATCTATTTGCTTGTTATTACCTATTGAATCATCTTCTTTGTTCCAATGCTAGTTAGCTTGTCTCCAGACACTTATACAAAATGGATTGAGAGAGAGGGTAGTACTTAGGGTGGATGGTGGATTCAGAAGTGGCCTAGATGTCCTTATGGCTGCTGCCATGGGCGCAGATGAATATGGTTTTGGTTCTGTGGCTATGATAGCTACTGGATGTGTCATGGCACGCATTTGCCACACAAACAATTGCCCAGTTGGAGTTGCTAGTCAGGTAATGATAATCAAAGCTATTTTTTTCCTTCCTCTTTTGAGGTTGTATCTTTACACAGAGCCTTAAAAGATTGACCTACACTGGGATTTTATCCTACAATCTATGTACCTGCAGAGAGAAGAACTTCGTGCTAGGTTTCCTGGTGTTCCTGGTGATCTTGTAAACTACTTCCTCTTTGTCGCAGAAGAGGTATGGCCTCATTCAGATTACTATTGCTGTCTTTATTAACCTTGTTCTGTAGCAATTATGGTCATGTGATGTATCTTATTTTGCACATATCAGCGTATTTCGTACTTATGCTTAAATTATCCAGGTACGAGCAACATTGGCCCAATTGGGTTTTGAAAAGCTCGATGATATAATTGGGCGAACAGATTTGCTTAAAGCAAAGCATGTCTCTTTGGCGAAAACACAGCACATTGACCTCAAATACCTCTTATCGGTACAGAGTTTACTGCCATATTTGTTTGAGTAGTTGGTGTTTCAACCATATTCTTGTTATAGTAATCAATCTCATTGTATCAGAGTGCTGGATTACCCAAATGGAGTAGCTCTCAGATAAGGAGTCAAGACGTCCACACTAATGGCCCTGTTCTTGACGAGACAATCCTTGCAGATCCTGATGTAATGTTTTCTATCCCTTTGTCAGTTACATTAACTTCACTAATTACTGATTTGTGAACAGTCAATCAAAGTAATCCTTGACACCAGAAAATAATTTTGACGAACAATGTCCTTAATTGTAGTTTAAAGCTAAGTGTGTAGTTGTATCTTGCTTAATGGTGCAGCATTACTTATATATATTCTATTTTGCAGATATCTGATGCGATTGAGAATGAGAAGGAGGTTTCCAAGACATTTCAAATTTATAATGTTGACAGGGCTGTCTGTGGTCGAGTAGCAGGTGTCATTGCCAAGAAGTATGGTGACACAGGATTTGCAGGCCAGCTCAACATTACGTATGTTAACCATTTTCTGTTTTTCCTTTTTATTTAGTTTCTCTTATGAAAAGGTAGGAACGGAATGATTTTTTGCTCTTCAGGTTTACTGGAAGCGCAGGGCAGTCCTTTGGATGTTTTCTAACTCCTGGAATGAATATTCGACTAGTTGGGGAGGCCAACGATTATGTGGGAAAGGTATCTAATGCACACAGCACTATCTAAAACTGTGACTGACCAGATTTCTAATACCCTTCTTTTTATAAAAAAAATGCAGGGTATGGCTGGTGGAGAGCTGGTTGTAGTTCCTGTAGAAAAAACAGGATTTATTCCTGAGGATGCAGCTATAGTTGGAAACACTTGTCTGTATGGAGCTACTGGTGGTCAGGTATTTGTGAGAGGCAAAACAGGTGAACGATTTGCAGTTAGAAACTCTCTTGGTCAAGCAGTGGTTGAGGGCACTGGAGATCATTGCTGCGAGTACATGACTGGTGGTTGTGTAGTTGTACTTGGCAAGTAAGTACCACATGCAGGATTCTCATTTTGAGAATCACCTTCTTTTGTCCTGATATATTGATATTTCTCAATTGACAGAGTTGGGAGGAACGTTGCAGCTGGAATGACGGGTGGCCTTGCCTACATTCTAGATGAGGATGATACGCTCGTCCCAAAGGTTTCATAACCTTGGAACTTCTAGTTTTACTAGCCCGTTAACATTCACGTATACATCATATGTCAGTTGGGCAATTTGTCTTTTTATATCATTTTCTATATTTCTGTCTATTGTTGCATGCTTGGCGCTTAGGACAACCCCAGACTAACATATTTTACATGATTCTACGTATGTACAGGGAATGATGATTAGAAAGGCCTACATGTTTTGATATAATATGACAATCTTATCACCTCTAATAACTTTTTTGCCTATTTCATCACTTTGCATGAGAAAATTGTTCATGTATGATTGTCATTGTTAAGGAAAAGAATTGACAATTCATCCTGTTTTGTTAGGTTAACAAGGAGATTGTCAAGATGCAGAGAGTGAACGCTCCAGCTGGGCAGATGCAGCTGAAGGGCTTGATTGAGGCTTACGTTGTAAGTGAAGTTCACTTTGAAAAGTTTAGCACCGACTACTCGTTTATTTCCCATTTCGCTAACACTGAACTTTGCTTTTACAGGAAAAAACAGGCAGCGAGAAAGGTGCAACAATTTTGAGAGAATGGGAGGCATATCTGCCACTCTTCTGGCAACTGGTACCACCCAGTGAAGAAGACTCGCCTGAAGCTTGTGCCGAGTTTGAAAGAGTACTTGCCAAGCAAGCAACAACAGTACAATCAGCGAAGTAATCAACTGCAGTTCCCAAGTGATCAGATTAGACAACAGGAAGGTGTTCTTTGGTACTTTCCAGGTGATTTTTTCCTGGGACCGCATCAAGGAAAAAAAAATAACTGGCACACTTGTGAAGCACCGAAGTGCCCCCAAAGACTGCGATTTTGTGGAAGCTCTGCCCCAAGGCATCTTTTGAAACGAGTTTCACATGATCGTGGAGGATTCTTCTTTACGCCCTTGCACGCCCTAGTTAACCACCCCCTGTAAATTGGTTTGCTGACGCTAGGTTGCCATTTGCAAAGGCAGTGAAGACACTTCTAAACTTCTCCATTCCTGTACAGGATTCGTGTCGTATGTAATCGTATTTTTGGTTCTGGACACATTAGTTCTTACATTTATACCCGTCCAGTGGGGGGCATGCGAGTCGCATGTGCATACAGCTATAGTGAAATAAAGTGTACTGTCAAGTAGTTTTCTCAGGTGGTTGCCCGTGTATCGTGGTGTTATCGTTATAAAAGGATTGACACCTTGAATTGGATGTTTCGGGTGGAAATACTAGATAGTAGGTTTTTCGGTTTCTCCTACTATGCTTGCTCAATCATGAGATTCATGACCATTCCGTGATGTAGTCTCGTTATTTCGCTTATGTTATATTTATCCATATTGTTTATTAGCGATAAAAAATTATGAGCAAAATTTTTATGTATGTGCTGTTAACGATTTAAAAGCAAATATTGTAAAATAAACTATAAGATTTAAAAGCAAATATTATAAAATAAACTATGATAAAAAATCATAAATAAACTTTAAAATTCGGGGGTGTCATTTGGTCGTATAAGCCAGTGATAATAGAAGTCGATCAGTGTTTCTTTGTGAGAGAAAAATAATGTTCGAACGGCGATAAAGCCCAGACCGAAATGAGAAGCGAAATTTTAGGCGTAAGTATATGTAAAATGATGGGGTTAGTACTCACTAGCTCATTTAAAAAAATTATAAATGAGCCCAACAAGTATTTTCTAATATTTCACGCTCATTTGTAAATATTGCACGTCATTTTTGGATGCTTTTCTACAGCTACCATTAGATATGATATAAAAATATTTCATTATAAAAATATAATAATATATATTTTTATTAAAATATAATCATGACATTGTCAACGAATATAATGATAAAATTGGATAAAAATAATGAATAATTACAAGAACTCTTTTAAAGGTTTGCTAAAGAGATTTGTAAAAGATTTCAACATGTAACATGTAATAGAGGAGTACAACGAATGTATAATATATAGGCTTAAAACAAGTTTTTATGGTAGGGATGATAATCACCTTTAACTTTTATTCACGTCGTCTATTCATAATTGTATTCAAGGTGACTTTTTTTCTCAGCTCCTTTTTATATCATCATTTAAACCTACATCATTTGTGTTTTAGAACCTTCCAGTACTCGGTTCTTACCGTACTTGTTCTTAGACGATCAATTTGTAGTCACGTCTAAAATATTAGCAAACTTGTAGTTGTTGCCCTTCACAGGCCCACGTGTCATGACCATGCCTGAGGAACGTTACGTCGGAGGATGTGCTTTCGGGTGACTTCACCGATGAGGAGAGGGGCATATTCACTAAAAATATAGTGAACATTTTTAAAAATCATATTAAAAGTTTTGTAAATTTATAAAAAATTATTAAAGATAAGTGTAACCATAAAATACATTATTATCAAATATTAAATTCAAACTTAATTTATTTAAAAGGAAAAAACAAATTTCATACTATTACTATTTATCTAAAATTTGTCTTTTTTTCTCTAAAAAATTTAAGTTTGGACTTAATATTTGATATAAATATATTTTATATCTATACTTGTTTTTTATAAATTTATAAAAAATTTTAATATACTTTTTATGAGTTTTTATTTATCTGATAGTTTTCATTATATTTTCCGGACGAGGAGTACAGCAAGGCGGCAAACAGGGTGAAGCAGAGCCACCTATACGGCCATACCAGGTAAAAAAGACTATTATCTGCTATAGAAGGTAGGGGATTATGTGAAAAATAATATGGTTCACTACCAAGAGCAGCGATCCATGACACAATGACATGGACTTGTTTTCAAAAACTCCTACTCACTCAACCGTTCAATCAAGGTCCTGCAGCCGGGATTGAGTTATATAAAGCAGGCAACGAGTGGACATCTTTATAAAATAGACCTTATAGTCAATATTTATTCATTAGCCCCTTCCTTTTTACTTTCCCTCTTCCTTCGACACGGCGACGGCGATCGCGAGAGCTCATCGTGAGGCTCGATGCTCTAAGGACCCGTTTGGTAGGCCGCTTGATTTTGTGATTATTTGATTCTAGATTATAGGAGAATCAGATTCTGAAGAGAATCAGATTCTGAAGAGAATCAGAATCGATAATTAGAACAATATTTCACGTGATTTTTAGATGATTATTGAGAAAAATTAGTTTCAGGTGATTCTGGGAAGAAACTGGTTTTTAGATGATTCTCACTCGCTATGTAAAATTACTGAATCACTTGAAATGATTCTTCTCAGAATCAGTTACAAAATAACTCGTTTAACATGAATTCTACTGATTCTGTTGAAAATCAGGGAAGAGAATCCGTACCAAACAGGATCTAAATTAACTTTGGCGTCGAGGAGACAGTCTGAATTGTGTGAGCTCGTCTTCTCGTGATACTCACTCGAGGTCACCGCCCGGTTCCACAAGCACGGACTCCGATGTCCGTGCTTCCCATACGTGCTCGCTGCATTCCCGACAAGGCGACACTATAGGTGGCCAAACAGGTCGCCCAGCACAGCCCGACCTGGCACACCCGCGACATGGCCCGCTACGGCATGGCCCGTTAGGCATGACTCCTGTAGCGGGCAGTGTCAATGCCGGTCCACGTGCCACCCTCCCGGCCCAAGCACGACCCAAGGGGAGGCCGGGCCATGCCATGTTGGTACGGGCCCATCGATGGCCTATGGGCCGAGATCGGCTCATGGGCCACATCTCGCCACGTTGGCTCGCCCTCCCATAGACCTAACCCTAGCTCGTCACTTTGCCAGTCGCCAACGCCAGCGATCGCGTCGTCGTCCTACCGTGCTGCCCGCGCCAGCGTCGGCCGACCACGCATCGTCGCCAATTCCGACCGCGCCGCCATCGCCCCCGACCGACCGCTCCACCCGCGCCGCCTGTGCCCCCGACTACGTTGTCGCCCCCAACCGCTCCATCCGCGCCGTTGTCACCCCCGACCGCATCCTCGACCGCTCCGTCTGCGCCGCCGTCGCCCCCGACCTCGCCACCCATGCCCTCGAACAGTGTCTCCGATTCCGTCGGCCGTACCTTGCCTCCTCGTCGCCTCGCCGGCCTTACCTTGCCTCCTCGCCGCCTCGCTAGCCTTGCCTCCACCATGCTGGCCCATGGGCCTGTGCTGTGCCTGGGTCGGCACGCACAGGAGCTGTGTCGTGTTGTGCCGTGCCGGCCCACGAGCTCGGGCGACGGCTCAGGCACGACATGCCCGACCGGGCCGTGCCGACACGGCCCATCCCTTCCCGTGACGTGTCGTGTCGGGTCGTGCTACAGTGCATGCGTGTTCGGGCCAACACGGGAAGGCCCGGCCCATCTGGGGGACACCGTCACACCATCGAAGGTGCCATCTATTTCAGCACCACAATGGCACAACATAGGAGTAGCAGCTCGAAATTTTACGGCGAAATGCATGCAACAATTTGTGTGTGTATGTGTGCGCGCATCACGAGTATACCAGCTGAGAAACTTAGGAATGCATCATGTGAAAATTGGTCAATACGGTCACTGTGTACCGAGCTGCTCGAGTTCGAGTTCAGAGGTTTTAAACTCGTTTAGGACCTTGGCATTTGCTTGCAGGGATGGTAACATCCCTTAGGACTTTGTTTGACGAATGAGTTATGAAAGGTGGGGATCGTGAAATGGAAATGAGTGGATGGTTAAGATTAAATAAGGTGAAAGGAATAAATGGTGAGGATTGAATCTTACCCTTTGTTGGGATATATTTTTCTAAACCCATTTGCCAAACTCTAGATGCAGACGTGACCCGGTTCACCCACGGTGAACCACTGGCTGGCTAATACTCCTTTAATTCAAAATATAAGGATTTTTAGATGTTCAGCAGATACTAAGGTTGGATAAAAGATTCTTTTCTGTAGTCACTTCAGTTATCAATTTTTGAATTTTAAATTGTTTAGAATTCTCTTTCTAAGCATTTGATTCGTTTTAGAATCATTGAAATGACAGGATTTATGAGAATCAACGTAAAAATGTTTATATTATGATATAAAATTTAAATCCTAAGAATTTTTATATTTTTAAACAAAGAGTATATTATGTAAACAGTGCACATGAAGATCGCCGATCCCCAACCAATAGAACACAATATATAATGGAAAGACACTAGAAACAAGTGCCAATGATTATGATCCCCCCAACTCGTGTTACATACAATAGATTACAGAAAGCATATTACAAAATCACACCCAAAAGAGGCTACCGCATGCAACAACAAAAACAAATGGAAGACGAACAGGAAAGGGATATACATTCATTCTCACTAGCAGCTTCTATCAATGGCACCACTACGAAGAAAACGAGAGGATTCTTTACCAAGAATATACAAACTGAATGTCGCAAAAAAAAGAAAAAACTCCTCCTACCTTGGACTGTTCCAAGGAGACGAAGACTTGTATGGGAAACCATGAGTAGCTGATCCATTTCCTAAATCCAGGCTGTGGAGTTGCTCCATTAATTGTGACCTCCGTTCTTTGAAGAAATCTAGCCTGGTCGTCAGTTCGACCAGAGTGGACGATGCCACGGGCGCTTGCCTCCCATATTCGACGCCCTGTGATAGTGATACAAGAGAATTGAATACTCGTCTTGAAATGAAAAGCGGTGTGGTCTTTCTTTTGACACTACCGCACCCTTCAGAAGCAGTGGTTTTTCCTTACCTCGGTTGCCTTTGGGTTTGGGATGTTCGCGGACATGGAATTGCCATCCGCTGGCATGCTCGTTGATGCCTCCCTCGAATCACTCGACGACGAGGCGTCCATGGAGTGCTTCCTGGAGAAGGGCCTTGAAGAACCATGAGGTAGCACGTGCTGCTTGATGCTTCTCCAATGTGATGCACCTGCCGAGCCCTGCTGTCACACAGAACGTTGTTGTGCCATCAGGCATCAGTGGACGAAATGGGATTTTTACATTACAAGTAGACAATTACTCATCGGTGCCTTTGTTTTTCTATAAACCTGCATGCCCATAAAACGCTGAGAACTAGAGATGTAACGTCCCCCTGAAGTATGGCTGTTTGATCCGCTTGACCTGGATGACTTTGGGGGTATAAAACTGGTGGTTGGGCCAAACAATAGCGATGCATGGATATTATTAGACCACTAGCCATTTTTGGCAGAATCTAATAGGAGTTTGTGTCATTCGATCTAATACCTAGCAATGGAAACATTGGATAAGCACAGTCAACCATATGGAAAGGTTGGAAATATAGCACAAAAAATAATTTATGCTGTTTCGCTAGTCTATTTTGCTGCAAAGCTCCCGATGCACCAACTATCAGACGGATGAATTGTCAGTAGGGGCATTTTACACCTTAAGCACACCATTATGATAGCACAATGAAAAATGAGCTAACATCAGTTAATTGGTTGGTTCTGTATTTTCCAACTTCTGTTGTTATAAATTAAGCACAGAAGATTAAGGGAAAATCTTTAGCTAACCTCATTTCTTTGCTTCTTCTCCTGATTACAGAAAGCGAGGTTCATATCAAAACCTGATTGAACAAAGTTCCTGTTGGCAACAAAATATTCACATAGTTAATGTATTGCAATTTCAAAGGACAACTAGAGAATATATAACACATTGAAATGTTAAAACATATGGTTTGAGCAGATACAGTAAGTCAGCAGTTGACAGCAGAAACTTCATATTTTTGTTACTAAAATGTGTAGCTCCCAATACTTGGTATTTTTGGATGTTCTGGAGTCTAGACCGCAGTTCAAAGAAAATTGAGATGAATGTTAACTATGAAAAGTATGGTTTCTTACTGTGGGAGATGGTTTGGAAGATGTTGATAACGATCATTTGCATCTACCAAAGAGCCATACTTATGTTGACGCTGCTGGTTGAGTTGGAGATGGAGCTCTGCAACCTTCTGCTTTAACCTTGCAACATCAGCCTCCGCAAGAGCGATCTCCTCAAGCTCTGCCTTCGTCTTTAAGGGAAGCACAAAGAAGAAATTAGATTACATCAATAAGCCCACAGGGTATATGATCATTAGTGTCAAGTTGCATAACATTTGAGTACCTTTGAATCCATAGAACGTGAACTAGAAATCTGTGCAGAAGACATGCTTAATCCAACCTCCAATGCAGCTCTAAGGTCTCTTTCAGCTTGTAGCTGTTCTTGCAACCTTGAAACCTAGAGGTACAAGCAGTTGCCATCAAACAAAGTAAGAAACTGTCTTAAAGTCCACATGTTTGTATTCAAAATCCTGACGGTGAATTCTTCAATAAACATACAACATAAAAGTTAATTAAAATTGTTACTACAGATGGTGAAATTTCCAGCATATTTTGGAAGAATGAAATGAAATAACTAATTCATAGGGTAAAAGAATATAGCATACATCCTGTTCCAGAGCCAAACGACGCTCATGTAATGCTTGTTTTCTTCTTTCCAAACTTGCTTGTAAGATTGCATTTCCTCTAGCCTGAGAAGCATTTCCAATTATTTTTTAGTATTCCTGTAAAACAAAAGTCTTGAGTATACATGTACTGTTCCCTTTGTACCTCTTTCGCAATTCTGATCTGGAGGTCATTCTTTGTGATCTCCAGTCTTTGGATAGCAAGCCTGGAAGAAATTTAACAGTTAAGAGTAATTAACATTAAATCAATCCACACTGATATTTTGGTACAATGATTCAATGAGAAGTTGAAGGCTACAAAATAATAATGCTCAGTCCTATCATTACCAGTCAATGGTAGCACTAGCCAAAAGGCTAGCACAGAAACAACTTTTCAAAAGGACTAAACAATGGTTATCATAGAAAGCTGTTGCTACATATTTTACCTGAATGGATGTATCTCCAACTTAACTAGTAACAGAAAAATGATCCAGCAGGCAGAACACTAGAAGCAAATTTATTGATGGAACAACTTCAAGAATAACTAACTCTTCCATTCTAGCCTTTTACATGAAACAATCATTTAAACACGAAAATGGGATGGGGACTTACTCTTCTTCACCCGATGAATCAGCCAATTCTGACTGTTGACTTTTTCTTCCCTGCATAAACCAAATGTGTAAATCACTTGAAATAATTTTATACACTGATAGTATCCTAATGTTTTGGCTGTGTGCATCCTAGTTATGCAGAGGCCGGAAGTGTTCTTAGTTTGGTTCTATCAACTTGATGTAATCATCTAAGATCAATAAAAGCTTCCTTTATCTAGAAAAAAGAGGAAACCATAATGTTCTTTAAAGCATATCACAGAACCATAAGTCAGTGGTCACAATTCTACTTCCCTTCAAGTAACATGAACTTGCTGAGGAGATACAGTAAAGGACAAAAGTTCTCACTTACATTGTTCCGTCCCCAAAAGTTAGAGCGCTTCACATGCATCTGAGTTCCATTGGATTTGATGGAGTGCCTGTCTACAGAATATTCAGCTCCAGGACCAGGTAAGGAAATTCCAGCATCCAAAGAAGAAAGAATCTCTCCCATCAACATCGGGAATCCTGACTGGACACCATATTTGGTGGATCTTTTCATTCGGTGATCTCTGGACATTCACTGAAATATTTTCAGCTAAATGACTATGCTGGGTATCATTTACATCCTCCTTTGTTTCCAAAGCCTTATCTTCTGTAGAAGGTTCACCGTCTGAATCATCATCATCGGCTACCTGTTGTCCACATTGCAATGAGAACAAAAGCACAAGCCGCTATATATATATATATATATATATATATATATATATATATATATATATATATATATATATATATATATATATATAAGAACTACTGCATGTGCAAAAGGAAGAAAAAACTTCTCATCAGTGGAATTGGAATCTGAAACCTTTTTCCTTGTAATGATTTTTATTTCCCTCAGTTGACTTGAAAATATTCAAACTGTATATATGATTGTATTATATAAAACTTACTACTGATTAGAAATTTTAAGACTGCAAACACCAAACCTTGTAGTCATAGAGGTCACCAGCAGTACATGCACTGGTTTCACTTAATTTTCCACTCAATATGCGCTCAGAGTCATCAAATTCTTGATCTGCATCATTCTCTGCATCATGAAATCCACTATCCTTGATATCCACAGTTTCATCATCTGTTGACTCTTCACTTCCGCTATCTTCAATTTGAGAATCAGGTGATAGGGAACACCTCAGTTGCTCATCCTATAAAATTGATAAGCATGAATAATTAAAAATTAGTTACTTCCACAATAAATAGAAAAACAATAAATCATGGATCAGATTAATATTGCCAGAATAGAATCATCAGGGCAACATTCTCTGGGATGGCATCGAGTAAACTTACATCAAAAATACCCTCATATTCCTCCAAGAGAGTAGTGACAATGCCTTGAGCACTGTTAGCAGCATTTGCTGCAGCAATGAGCTGGGCAGAACTGTCACCATTCATGTCCAAGTCATCTTCCATCTCACACTCACCAGCCAGAAGTGGACGCAACAATAGAGGAGCCATACAGGCAGCAACTGCTGATGCAGTCATTCGATTCTCAGCAGTATGAGAAGCAACAGTGTGCATCATTCTCAAAATTCTGCAAAAAAATGGTTTTACAAGCTTGTTAAGAATTTGGCCAGTTGTTGATAAATTATCTAAATGATAACATAACATCGCTAGCAAGTTTTACACTACTAGTACAGGCTGAATGTGTTTTGTTACTCCTATATCAAACGCATAGTTTTAATCAATACAAAAACGTTGACAAGAACCCTGATCTCAGAAGGTATCAGGCTTTAGTGATAATGCAATATTCAGGCTGATATGCCAGCAGGCAAAGCCAACTCGGCAGATAAGATATCCACATAAAATAGAAGTACACTGACCTCTGTAGCAGCCGCCTATTAGGCTCAGGAAATGTCTCAGATATTGCCGCACGCATAGAATTTATCCGAGATTCCTTACTTTCCAGACCTAGAAAAGTATGAAGGAAATGAAAAGAATGCCAAATAACGAAATATGGAAGCAAATAACTGAAAATAAACAAATCACAAAAACCTAAGCTAAGTAACTATGTTAATACTAGCTGTTTTAGTTTCTGTAAAAGTATTGCATGTTACAGTGATTATCTACCAGTTGAACTGTAGTATGTATAACTTTAATCAACTTCCATAAAAGGAGGATGATAGGTACCAAATGTTATAGTCTGATTTTGAATCTGTATATGTTTAGTCCTTAAAATAATCTAGTACTTGGTAACAGACACCAGAAGGGGTACGAGTGTATACCTACAGGTAAGCAAAGCAATTAAAACTTACATCGGCTGCATCTATGGTTAGTTTTAGTAACTAAAACTATTGCAAGTTCTTCTAACATAAGGTAGATTAGTGAATTTGTTTGTATTTTATTGAATTCATTATAAAGGTTATCAAGGAAAAAACAGAGTAATTTCATAGACTTGCCTAAAAGGCTGCCTCTCGCCATAAGGATTATCTTACGGCTTATCCCTGCATCACTATCCCTAAATGATGATATTTAAGCTAACATGAACAAAGCAGAGCACTTACGGAAAGCTTCCAATAAGGCAGTGCAGCAGGAAGCAGGGACTGGAGAAGATGGTAGTTCACGTAGAACATGCTGCAGAAATGTTTTTAACTTTACATAAATACACTTTGCAAGCAGGAAATGAAATATTAAAACTCTTGCGACATGTAGGAATTTTTGGAGCATCAACGTAACAGGAATCACAGCAAGGCACCTTTACACAGTCACCAATAACATGAGCGTCCTCATCCGGTGCAAACTCCGTCCTTCCTGAAATGAAACAGAACGAAGTGCCACAATTGAGTTATTGGACGATGGTAAACAGTCACCAATAACTTTAATGGTCCACCAAAAGTATCAAACCATAAATACAACCAATTAAATCACAATGTTCTAAATATGAAGTTACAAGCAAGGTAACTACATGTACCTTTCTCATATTCTTGCATTCTTTTGTCAACCTCCTCCACATCTGCAGCCTGGCGCAAAATTCCCTCCACCTTTATTCCTGGAAGAAATATTCGCAGTTCCAAATAAATTTTTGGATGGTTTCAGGCACTTCCGAATTTCATTGATAACTGATAACAATTAATGATTATCCGTACCATGTCTCTCAAGAAAACGCAAAGCTTTTTCTAGGAAAGAAGGGCTGCCATCAATATCTTCCAGTGCAAGAAGAATCGGCCTACCAACAACCAATGATTTGATAGGCCTCTTCTCTCGCCCTGCAGACAAAGGATGATATGTATGAAAAAAGGAGATAGATAGGGAGTTCTTCACAAATAGAACTAAGTCAGATTAGAGAAGAGGAACCAACAGTTTGGAACAGCTCCTTCATATGGATCTGTTGTGTCATTACGAAATATCCCATTATGTCCCATCACAAGAGCTGCATTTGGGGCCTGCGCAAGAGCTTCTTCCAATGCTGTTTTCCACTCAAACAAATCTTCCGATGTCTCTGCCTGTATTGGGAATAGCAGGCACTTCTAGTGAACTTTGAAGGGCATTTAAAAGACTTAAAAAACACAATACTTCTAATTCAACATTTTGTATTTTATAAGGGGTCAAGCTGTTAAAATTAAAGGGAAATCATATACCTTCAAGGTGAAAGCACGGCCGTCACAACCGTCTGGAAAAAGGACAGTCAATAGTTTTTTGTCTTCCCTGACCACTACACTGTGAATGAGATAAATTGTTAGTTTAACATTATTATGCAGATAAACCAAAAAGGAAGCAGTGCCCTAAATCATTTGTCTACTAAGAAGTATGCAACAAATTTGATAAAAATCTAAGAGAGTAAACTTTGAGTAAAACTGCAAATAAATAAATAATGGTGAAAGATACAAACCTCCCAGAATTGTTCAAGTCAATTCCCCCCAAAGTAACATTCACTTCACCACCTCTCTGGGGCAAGGTATTCTACAATGGCATGAAAGGTACTTGTCAAGAAGTAAGAAACAATTTTATTAGTGTAGCTCATAAGCTGGACAATGAATGAAATGAAATATATGGCAATGACTGTAGTCACCAGGAATCTGGGTCAAGGGACGGGGTTGCAGATTACTAGAAATGTGAGTTGATGGGGAGATGGTGTTTTTCGAATGCACTCAGTGATCCCATTGGCTCTAGTTTGAGAAAAAAGATAAAGGAAAATAAAAAAAGAGGAAGGTGGACTGAGTGGGCTAACTCTACACAAGGCGTCCCAGCGCCCCAATGATCACATTTCACATCTCTATCAGTCCAACATCCCCAACAGAATTTTCCTTCCTCCCTCTAATATGGCCATGAGCAACTGCTGCTGCTTTGGCATACAGCAGCATTGATGGTGTTGGTTAGATTTCCTTCTCACCTCCCCTCCTCCCTCTTCCCTTCAGTTCTAGACCAAATAATAGTCGGCAACCTGTGGCCCAGAATGCCAATCCTGATGACTATGCAATGACTAAATAGTAGGTACACAAAACACCTATCTGGACTCTCATGTAACATGGACAAAAACATGAATAAGCAGCTACCAAGGATCAAGCATTGCCAGTTGGATATTTGAAGCAAAGGAACACCTGGAACTACCAGAAACAAGGAAACTACAAAATATAATGATGCTACTCATATATTTGGTTAACTGAAAAGAGCAAATTAGTCCCTGCTATTCAGTGCCGAACTCTAAACACTGTACTCATGTTTCATTGTGATCTTAGTACACATGCATTGTCATGAAATCAACATAAAACATATGCATATCACACTACTACATATTGGCCATGATCAAGAGAGACGATGAAAGTGTTAAATAGATACTAGATAGGTGTGAACCGTCATATCAACAAGCCGAAATAAAAATACTATCTCTGGACTGATGGGTCTACATAACTTGAGATTTTCAGTATAGCAATCACTTAGATTGTGGACCAGAATAAAATACTTACAGGATCGCTCTTGAAGAAAACAAGTGATGTTCGAGTGAGGATGAACCAACGCTTTTTCCATGATTTCCATCCAATTCCTGAAAAACATAGCTGAAAATTAATGGTGATGCTCTGATATGCACAGGTGGAAATAACTGATGCATAACCCAAATAGTTTACCTTTGGATGATATGAAGAGAGGGCCACTCTTAAATACCTAGTTAGAGAGAATTGCGATGTCAGAAATACTGTGATTATAATGGCAAATATGTAATAGCAGATATTAAAAAAAAATGCAACATCAGGTCCCAATCGAAAGTTCTGTTTTAACGAGAACATTCAGAAGTCTTGTACACGGGCGAGCAGACATGCAATTCGGAACCTATGTATCAGAGATCCAGCAAGAGTGAACAAATCAAACCCCGCCTCTCCAAATAACCACTGAATATGCAGACTGTTCATCTATGAACGCAAAAGGGCAGATGAATACAACGGGGAATAACTCCAGCAAATTCCTCACTTTCCTCCTCTGGATTTCCACTCTCCCTGCACCTCCTGAAGCCCATCATTCACAGGCCACCACAACGATCCAACACCAGTCAGCCTGCAAAGCATCTCACACATCTCCAAGGCCAGCTGAACTATCCAATGTAGGTCCCTAATCCAATGTCCTGTTTCAGCGTGCAGATGACACTGTAGCACCCCTCCATCCTTACGCCATGACAAATTGATCCGCCCTCAAACATTTCCATGCACATTCCTGTAGTGAACAATTCTAATCCAAGCCAAGTATCATCCACCATGCAATCCGCCTGTCACTCTTGAGACTAAAGTATCTGGATAACACCTCCAAGGCACTAAAAGGCCGCCAAATCCAATCCAAACCCAAATAAAACAGAAACATTAGCAACTACTGCAACCTCACTCGTCGCTTAGTACGGTGATTTTCTCATGAGTCGGAACGGAACCCATCCATCACACCACCACCTCCACCGAACCAAATTGCATTGGCTTATCTGAGTCGTCCGCGCCATCTGGCCTTGCAGCTCAACGAAAATTTCCACCACCAAAACAATGGAACACCCATCCATCCACACGCCAAAGGAAAGCACCACTCCGGCGAGAAACTCGGCACAGCATCAGATACCAAACCGGAACGAAAATCCAGCGACAGACACAGCAACGGCACACAACCGAAGAGAGGCACCAAGCGCAAGCGAGGAATCGGAGAGCAGAAGGCGAAGCCACCCAAACTCACCGCGTTGCCGCTGGCCGACGCCGCGCCGCCGCGCTGCTGCCGCTCGGCCGCACCCGCCGCCGGCGCCGTCGCCGCAGCCATCCCCCACTCCACCTCCTCCTCAGATCGTCCTTCGCATCGACACGACAGCTATCACTTCATCACCACCGCCCGCATTGGATCCAACCCCGAGCGGCGGCGCCGCCGCCACCGATCTGGCGTGCGGTGGAAGCGCCGCGAGCGATGTGGAAACGAGTTGGGGGATGGATGGGGACTCGCGTCGCCTCCGGTGGTTAGGATTTGGGCCTTGGGTTTTTGGAGGATGCAGTCATGGAGGTGGTGGTGGTGGTGGTGGTGGGCGTGGGCGTGGCCGCGTGGGGACGGACGTGCTCGTGCCTCTCCTCCTCCAGCGAAAGCGACAGCGAGATTACTCACTCGCGGACTCGCCCGCCCCGGAGGCCGCAGCTCACACCCACTGCATCATCTTCTTCCTCTCTCTCTCTCTCTCTCTCTCGCTGTAATAGTAGTCTCTGGCAATTACGCGCTACAGCTGCGAATGGCTCGCCATATGAGTCTGTCCACCTGTGGGAGGGAGAGATGTGGGGAGCTTGCTCCGAAAGCTTCTCGGATTCTCGGTCTCAGGCCGCGCTACGACGCTACAGCGCTGAGCTGTCCCTCCCGGGCGGCTCTGCTTAATTAACACGTCTCTGGATTTGCCTTAATCTCGTCCCCTTGTTTGTTTTGGAAATGTTAACCTGTCCAGATTTTGTCATCGTGTGATGGAAAACGAAAACGACGTCTCCGTCTTTCAAAAAAAAGAAAAACTTACAACGGTTAACACGGATCAGTCGGAAAACTACACATTAGTTTGTATGAATTGCGTAAATTCTATGCAAATTAAAACACCAGGACGGATTGATGGGATGGGATTTGATGGCATTACGTCAATCCCAACCCTAACGTAGTTTCTATATTTGGCATATCATATAAGAAGTATAGAAACTATATGTCCGATATGTTTGATAGATGGGGTTTTTTAAATAAATTATCATTTAATCATTTTTCTTCTCTTTTTTTCATTTTTCCATTTTGGTCTCGTGTAAATTCTTGTATAACCGGTGGTTTAAATGGTTTTTATTATTTTTTTCCATCTCTATCATTTTTTTATGTGACAATACATTTAATGCTATAAACCTTTATCTTAGCTAGTATCCATTGCAGTAAATATACTGTCTCATAAAAAACTGAGATGCCAAAAGAGCTAACGATAAAAGATGAAAAAATGAAGAAATCATTTCAAGAAACCAACTATATAAAAAACCAAAAATAAAAACAAAGAGATATATGAACAAAAGGAAAGACAAAATAGATGGTTGAATGAGAATTTATTTTAAAGACACAACCCATTGGATATATAGTTTTTATATCAAGTGTTTGTACAACATGACAAATATAAAAATTATTTCATAGTGTTTGGGTTAGGATTCACCTTAGTCATTATCCATAGCATTAAATATATTATCACATAAATTGAGATGTTAAAAAAGTTAATAAGGAGAGAGAATAAATAAATAACCTATTTCTTATGTAAGAAACCAGCTCTATACATGAATAAAAATAAAAACAGGAATCAAAATAAAAACAAAGGTATATATATATATATATGAATAAAAGAAAAGAGAAGAAAGGTGATTTGGTAAGAATTAATTTTGAAGACGTCATTCACAGATAAGTTTTTATACCGTATGTTTATGTTGGGATTGCTTTTGCGCTAGTATTTGTCAACTTTGCTGTGCATGAAAAAAATTACTAACCAAGGTTGTTCATGGTGTGACAGTAGGATTAGCCAACTTGGGAATAAGTTAGGCGAAATCGCACTGCAGCCGCACATGAGACAGATCATCAAGACGGGGCATTAAATTTTGGTAGCAGCACACAGCAGCATGAAGTGTAAAGTGTGGCAAATACGTTTCCCGAGACTTGTTTGCTATATGGTATTGCGTGTTGCGAAGCGAGAGGTTCAGGCAGGGAGAGTAGGTGTGACTCGGAACGAAGATTAGGTGCGTGATTACAGTAAAAAAGAACTCTTAAAACTTTGGGACCAATTAGATTGAAAAAGATTGTTACTGTTTTCTTAGTGGTGTTGGCGAGCTGGCTACCTGTTCTTGTTTGCAATTTTAATTTGCTTTTCTCTCTCGTTGTTTTTGTTTGTTTTTTTATGTACCTGCTACAGTGTCGGGTTGGAGGAGGGGTCCTTTCAGAGTTGGCCCAAATTTTGCGTGTGCTGGACCACTGTTTGGAGGAGAGCTTTAGTTTTTGGCTGGTGTACAACTAATTGTTTTTTTTGGGGGGGGGGGATAATTTCTTTGGGGATTTCTAGTTCTACAATTTGTCAGGCTGGTGCTGGTGAAGAATCTGCTATGAATATTCTCTCCTGTTCTGAATTTTTAAGTGTATCAAGATCAAAACTGTATCTGAAACTTTAGGCGTGTATCCGTCTTAAACGATTACACTTCTCCGAGAATTTGGTAAAAATCCTATTTCTAAATTGGGTTGAAGCTGAAATATGCTTGTAAAGGCCAAAGAGCCAAAGAGATGCATACAAGTAGAGAATCTTTGTTTCACAAGGGTAACATGTAAACCAGTCAATTTATACATGATTGCAAATAAGTTGTTTCCACTGTAGAATGGTCATGTACAATATGATCGCAAATGAGTGTCAGTTCATACGCTGCAATCATTCTTCACATCATATTGAAAATGTTCTACGCCATCACCTCTCCTCGTGTATGGAATTCTTTGGGTAAAAAGGATCGCTTTCTAGGGCTTTTAGCCTTTTGCAATTGAGCAGGGGAGACAGTACATTCACATGCCGATGGTCTGGATGCCTCAATCTTGTCGCTTTTCGGCTTATTCAGGAAGCAGCGACGCGAGCCTTTGCAGAAAAATCCGTAGGAAACAAAAGCTTTCAGACATTTTCTCGATGTCAGTGTGAGTGTGACACCAAGATCTTGCAGCAGTATGAGGTAAAAGCTAATCAACCTGGGTTAACTGTAAACTTCCTTATGCTTACTAGTAGTACCTCCCTTCATCAGTAAAGCTAATACCCGTGCTACACTCATGCAGGTGTAAATTCGTGTTACAACTTTGTAGTAACTCACATAGCCGCATCCCCTGCGGTACCGATGCTTTTCACCAAATTTTGCTCGAATTTACCCTTTAAAATTTGAATCTCTTGAAAACCATTCGAAATTTGACTGAAAATATGCTTTCGTCCCATGTCGGAATCTAGTTATTTCGTGTTTTCTTAAACAAGTACAAACACATACGCATTATACACGCGCGTATGCCCATCAATGTGAACATATACATTTTTTTACTGTTTTTTTGTCCGAACATGAACCCGTCTCGCATCTTATTTACGCCACTTCCGTTGCAAAATGCACGTTTAAGATCATGTTTAAATACAATGATACACAGAAGTATACTGACGTAAAAGCTGACCGAGTTTGGTTTGCTGAATCTTCAATTTATGATATGTGTAGTACATTTAGTACGGGTAAGAGCTTTTAGTGACGATGAAATGGTTAGTTAAAGTCATCAATGCAAGCCATCAATCGCGTAGAAAAGGACGGACTTGACTTTAGATTTGCAATATATACTTACTGTCTTACTCAGTCCATTTTCTACGGTGAGATCAGTAATTAACTAAGCCAGTGTATCGCGTGGATTTGGATCGCACGGCCATACCAGTACGCAGATCTTCGTACGCGAGATTAGTACAAATCCAAGCTGCGTCTACTTTAAATTACGTGTTCGAAGCTAGGATACGGAATTTAGGAAATACGCCTCTCAAGCAAGAGGCTAATACGCTTTCCCGTTCGCAACACGTAAGCAGGCGTACAATTCTTTTCGCGGAGGAAGCGGAAAGAGGAAACCGAGACGAGTTCAGCCGCTAAAACCCTAGCATTCCACGGACGGTCGCCTCTCTCCGGCCGCCACCATGCTGCTCCGCCGCCTCCTCCACTCCTCTCGCCACCTCGGCCACCGCCTCCAAACCCTAACTCCGGCGAGCACAGCCACCGCCGCCGCTGCCTCGTCCTCTCCCATCTCTGCTCCCATTCCATTTCGTCCCCTCCCAGCCTCCCGCCTCCTCTGGCCGCGGCTCCTCTCCACATCCGGTCGCGACGACGACCCCAACAAGCCATGGGCATTCACGCCGGAATCCGGCGATCCGGATCCCTTCGCCGCCGGTGAGGACGTCGAAGTTCCCGCTGGCGAGGATCCACTAGGATCGAGCGCCGCTGGCGAGGACCCGTGGGCGAAGGATTTCCGCGCGGAGGACAGCGAGAAGGGGGATGTATTCGAGGAGATCTTCAAGGAAGATGCTACCGCTGCCGCCCCGGCCTCGGGAGAGAAGGCTCCGGGGGCAGGTGCCGAAGAGATGTGGACGCTGAGTGGGGAGGATGAGAAGGATCCTTTCGCGGAGGCCGTGCTGGGGGAGGGGCTTGAGGGGATCGGAGGTGAGGGCACTGCGATTGATGAGGGCGATGCGGGGGAGGACGAGGAGGAGGCAGAGCGCAAACGGCAGGAGAGAAGGGCGAGGGAGCAAGAGCTAATGGAGACACTCAAAGGTGAATATATGTTTATGCAGTAACTTAATTTGAGATTATTTGGGATCATAGTATGGTAGCTGTTATGTGTGTATGGTTACTTCATGCAACTGATTGAATAGCGTAGTTTGAGGCTATAGGATCATACCTGCAGACATAATAAATCTCTGAAATGGAATTTCCAAGTAGATGTTTGATGTTGTTTACTTATAATGCTGTATCAGGATGAGCTTGCCAGGTATGTATAATGTATACTTGATCAGGAGCTTGTCAATGTGAGGTGTCACAAATATCCGGTAGGTGTTTTAGGAGCAATTTGCTTCAATGCAGAAGTTGGAATGTACATGTTGGTCGCCACTCACCAGCAACTTTTGTTTCATGTGATTCCACTCATTATTGTCATTTACAGTCAATTGCAATAGGGTATCATGGAATCAGGTTAGATAATTTCACTCATGATCATGTGGTGTCTGTGCAACCTCATGACTGATTTAATTATTTATTATGCCTTAGTTGCTTCCAATGATTTACAAAGTTTTTTCTTTCTGGTATTAAGTAGGATCTTATGTAGGATTAGTCCATAGTGGATACATATGTTTGTAACATGTTAAAATAGTTTTTTCCTGGTTGCAGGTCCAAATCGTGCATTTGGTGATCTCATTGAGGCCTCTGGGATTACAGAGGATATGATTGCTAGTTTGATCCTCTTAAAGGATGTTAGGGGTGTTCCTGGTTTACCTCCCCTAAGAGAAATAGAAGACAAAGCTATCGAGAAAATGAATGCAACATCAAGCAGAGCTGAAGTAGAACGCCAAAAGCAAGAGGAAATTGCTAAAGCACGTGTAAGACAAGTTGATGAGAAAGGAAGGGCTTATGGAACAGGGAAAAGGAAATGCAGCATTGCCCGTGTTTGGATTCAGCCTGGTGATGGGAAGTTCATTGTCAATGACAAACAATTTGATTCTTACTTCCCAATTCTGGATCATCGGGCTGATCTTCTTCGCCCATTTACCGTGACCAAGAATTTGGGGCTTTGGGATGTTACCTGTACTGTGAAAGGTGGCGGTGTCTCAGGTTAGAATTCATTTCTTTATAATTGTTCTTTATGATATCTCAATGGTTACTTGTATTTTTATGCTAATGTGATACGAGAGTGGTGTTTAACAATAATTTTCTGGAGATAGACATGATATATTGCTTTCAAATTTATATATAAGTGTTTTGCATTAACTATGCACATATAAGTCCTTGAGTTCTGCATTGTAAATTACAAGATATGGAATATACTCCTTATTTCACGTTCACATAAGGCATTCATTCATGCATAATTCTGCACAAATTATATCTTGCAGACTTCCAGTGCTCCATGGATTCCAGCATTAGTATCATATCTCAATGCTGGTGCCTGGATTCATTTAGTCTTTAGTTAATATGTTTTATTCGGTGTATTTTTTCTAACTTATACACATTTGCTATTGGACGCTGCGCATTTCTACTAGCTTGATTTTTCAGATAGGCTACAAAACCTTCTCCCTGATTGAATTTCCTTTTTGCGAGTGCAGGACAAGTCGGAGCAATCCGGCTAGGGATCAGCAGGGCCTTACAGAATTGGGAACCAGGACTACGTCCATATCTCAAAGCAGGTAAAGCAGATGACTTTTATACTCCTCTAGTTGATGATTGTTTGAGCTTTATTTTCCCTATGTGGCAACCATCCAAAATGAAAGTACTATTCCAGTGAATGTGTTGGCTTGTTGCCTTGCTATTCTTTATCATTTGTATATCATCTTCCAAAACTTCTTCTCATGTCTTCATACTTGCACCAAACAGCTGGATATTTGACAAGAGACTCACGGGTTGTTGAAAGGAAAAAGCCTGGAAAGGCAAAAGCAAGAAAGAGCTTCCAATGGGTCAAACGGTAACAGGTAAGTTCTACTTATTTTTGGGCCTCTCTTTTTTTGTAATGAAAATATTTATTCCTGGCCATTTACAAAGCCATGTAAAACCTGTCCCTCAATTCTCAAAACCTGGTAAAGCCCGTTCCTCCAACCTACCCTGTTTGAGGTGGTTTTGACCCACAGACAATGGGGTCTGCTTTTCCTAGAGGGTCATGGTTGTATGTCCAACATGTAGCCTCACTCTTGACATGAGAGTTGACGGAGGTTCTTTATCCGGTTTTATAGTTGAGGGACAAATACTAAACCGAGCCAAGATTAAGGGATAGGAGTATATTCTATTTTATGGGAAGATATCTCCCTTTTATCATCCTTCTCTTTATGTTTGAGATTAAGTATAAAATTACTTTCATTTTTGTGGCAGGCCACCTGCTCTTTGTTGTATTTTTCTGGTCACTGGCGTATTTCAGTTGGACTGATATTCTCGGAAGGTCCTTTTGAGCTCTATACTCAAATATCCCTGCCTTTACCGATAATGGGCATCATGAGATACAAGCATTCTGGTTTTTTTTTTAATGTTGACAGTCGACACAACAAACTGATCCAGGGAAAAGAAATCATTTGACCTAATTAAGATGCAGAAGTTACATTGCTATGAGCTGTCATTAAAATGGGCTGTGCCTCCGATGGAATCCGTTGTTTAGCTCACACAAGTTATTTCAGTTTTGCTAGGATGGCATGGCTGTATGCCTGTACTTCAGCTGCTGCGACATTTTTCCTCCATGTATGTCTGTGCATGCTCTCTGACTATGGTAAATGAAAGTTATGCGTCCAACTCTGTAAGCAGTAATAAGACCAAATGGAATATTTTCCAAACGTGAGATGTCATTGTGCTTCTCTCTGAGCAGTTTTTAACAATTATTTGAATCCACCACCTTGTTCATGTAAGCTAGTATGCGCGAGACTGCAAGTAATCAATACTACTAGCCAAACAGTTGCACGCCCTCGAGCTTTCTCGATGGTCGATGCCTTGATGTTATCGTATTTACCATCGATCTACTGGATTAGCGTAGCATGTTTGGTAATGGTGATCTCCAAATTGGAGCAGAACCCATAAGCTCAATCTAGATGAACAGCAAATCTACCTAATCTTAGGCCCCGTTTGATAGGGATTTTCCTCTCTGATTCTCAACAGAATCAGTAGAATTCCTGTCAAACGGATTATTTTGTAACTGATTCTGAGAAAAATCACTTCAAGTGATTCAACAGTTTTATATTGGGAGTGAGAATCACCTAAAAGCAGCTTTCTCTCGAATCACCCGAAACCAATTTCTTCCAACAATCACGTGAAAATCATTTAAAATATTGTTCTAATCATTACTTTTATTATATCGATTCTGATTTTCTCTAGAATCTGATTCAGGAGAATCAGAATCTAAAATTATAAAATCATCAGGAGCCCTACCAAACGAATCTTTAGTCATTCTTTAGTCATTGGTTTAGACTACTCTATACTTGCATCAATGATTGCTCCTCAAACCAATGTTCGATTTTGGGTTAAAACCGTAGCTTTAAATGATTTGATATGTTTAATTTATTTATATTTTGAAATAATTTTAAAAATTTATTAAAATAAATTTAATGAATAAATGAATCGATTCTATCCATTTTTCCATCTCTACCGAGTACCGACGAGACGTTGTGCGTACGCTTTCCAATGTTCTCACGTAAACCACCAATGCGAACGCCCCACCCGATGTATCGGCGTAGCGCGCGCGCGAAGCAACGGAAGCAGGGGAGCAGCAAGCGGCCACGGCTCGGTGCCGTTAATGCGTTCCCACCGCACCCGGAACCGGAAGCGAGGCAGCGAGCCAATCCGTGGCCGAATACTAACCTTTCCATCCATTCTCCATCTGCGCGTCTATTTCCGCTTCGCCGAGTCGCGGTCGGAGTCGCAGTGTCGCACCCGTCACCGAACCAACCCAACTACCCAAATTCCCCCGGGCCGCACTGAATCCTCCTCCATTGCCGCTCCGCGTGGCACAGGCAAAGGTCAACCGCGCGTCGCCGGGGCGCGGGGGGATGTCGGCGGCGGCGACGCCGGAGGACGGCGAGGCGGCGTACTGGCTGCGGTGGCAGGTGTTCGTCTGCGGCGCCCTCATCGTCCTGCCGACGGCCGCCGCGGCGGCGTTACTCCCACGGCTGCGCAGGGCGGTCGCGCCCCTCCGCGCGACCGACCTGTGGGTCCCCTGCTGGGCGCGCCTCCACCCCGGCTGGCTCCTCGGCTACCGCGCCTTCGCCCTCGCTGCCGCCGTCGCACTCGTCGTCCGCCTCCTCGTCGGCCATGGCATCGACGTCTTCTTCTTCTACACTCAGTACGGTCTCCTCCTCCTTCACTATCTGAGCAAGCTTAATTACCTCGAATAATCTAAGACAAACATCGTACACATCGTCCATACAAACATATGTTTCGTAACGCATACGCGAGCGTGTAGCTGTTCTATAATGTGGTGTAGTGAAAATTAGCGTTTACCAGCGGGAATTGTTCAGAGTGATTTGACATAGCTGGATAGTAGCATTCAAAGTGATTTACACATTGATCCATAATCCATTGACTTTTGGCTATTTATAGTATCTCTGTACTGCTATGTAGATTTGGAGCTTTCTGCTTTTGGTTTGGCCACGCTGAACTACTTGCCTCGTGCCAGACGGATGGATCTCTTGAAAGTTTTAAATATTCTGGTAGTGGTTGGTTTAGAACTTAATTAGAAGACATGCAGTTGATCAACCCCCTTGTGTAGTTTCTTGCAGTCGCACACTTGATTTGGATCGATTATTTCATAACTTCCCTTTTTCTTACAGCTACCTAACTGCTCTTATGACTTTAATTCTCTCCTGAATTATCTTTGCAGGTGGACCTTTCTGTTAGTCACGATATATTTTGCGGTATGCTCTGTTCCCAAGTTGTTTGTCCACCTTTCTCTTTTAAATGTGCATATGTGCTATTTTATTCTTGCTTTCTTTTCTAGCTTGCGTATCATTTGATGCCTTCACTAATTTTGTGTGTGTTATTCTTAGTTTGCAACTGCTATATCAGCTCATGGATGTTGGGTTTACTCAAAGAAAAACTTGAGGAAAGCTGATGAATCCCATGAATTTCTTAGTGATGATGTGGAAAATCGTGAGTTTTCCACTTCTTTTGGTGAGATGAAAAGGGATGAGGAGAAGATAACAAACTATCATGAACAAATAGCAAATGAGAAAAGAGCTGGATTATGGGGGCGTTGCATGCAAATCATTTACCAGGTTTGAACTCACCTGTCATTCTAGAGTTGTAATATGGACATGCCATGTGCTTTGTGTTAGTGATGTCAATCTAAATCCAAATGCTACTGCTTTAGTGAATGTTCTAATCTAGAGAAGCTGGTCCTCGGGACTATTCAGCTCAAACTACTATCATAACTACATTTATGTTCTCCATGTTACGTAGCATTCAACACAAATTAGCATGAGTTTCTTTGGCCTTGTTTCCTTCTTGCCTTTCTAAAATCTTCTGGCCTGCACAATGAATACTGAGCTTCTGCCTGCTAACAAACTATGTGATGCTATTTCCCACTAATCCTTATCTATTTTACAGACTAGTGCAGGTGCAACAATGCTGACTGATATCACATTCTGGGGACTTCTTGTGCCATTCTTTTACCGTGATAAGTTTGGGCTTGCTTTGGTATGTAAGAATTTCAGGATGTGTATAGCCTCAGTTGTTCTTTCCACTCCCCACAGTTATTGTTGGCAAATTAATTTTATTCAATAAAAGAAATAACTCCTAGCTGTAGATCGGCTTTGTTTTTCCCATTATATTCCAGGGCACATAAATAATAACTTGCTATACTGAGCTGTTCAATGGAATTAGTCTGTGCTACGCATTTAAGATGGTAGTAGTAGTAAGCATAGGCCATCTAACAGTAATAAACACCCCAGGTGTTTGTAGCTGGTCAAATAAGAATTCATGACGTAATCTTTTTTTTTGGCTGATCTTGTCCTTTAAAATTTCACGCAGGTCACTGATGGCATGCATTCTCTTAATGCTGTTTTTCTACTCGTAGACACATTTCTCAACAATATGGTAAGACTAAATCATACGGTTCTGTCTTTTACCTTGGTTTAATTATTTTACACTTGGTTGCTTTCACTCTTTTCAGCCCTTCCCTTGGTACCGGCTGGCTTTCTTTGTATTTTGGAGCTGCTCCTATGTAACCTTCCAATGGGTCCTTCATGCTTGTGGAGCTATATCCTGGTAGGTTCTCTCCCCTGCCGTTTACATAAAGCAATGCAATGGAATGTCTTGATTGCCTTCAGTTTGCCATTTTATAATGTGACACTAAGAAAAAGAAAAAAGTTAGTGTCATTTATGTATTCAAATTCCGTTGGTACTTTAAGAAAAAGGGGGAACATGACAATATTATATTCTTTAAAAATACAATATAAAGTGGAGAGGTTTTGTAGAATGCTACAATGAGTTGTACGTTGGGCATATTTATGCCCATATGACATAGTTTATCCAAGAGAGATGGAGTATGGACATGTGCGTTCTGAACATGTGACAATGACCATGTGACAATTAACCCAAGAGATCTAGACTGCACCCATCCTGCCTACTTCTCAATGAAATTTACTGCATTTCTTGGGCCATTTTGTACATATATGAGCTACCTTCTGATCAAGTTTAGGAGTTGTTTTTATTAAAAGAGACGAAAGCTGTTGTGCTCTAATTGGTAAAGTTGGATCATAACAGAAAAAAAGCACTTATATTTCTATTCTTAGCATACTGATATGTGCATTATTTCATTAAATGCGAGTTTGAAACAACGGCGCATGTGTTTTTTTCATGAATACGCGTTAGGCATTACTTACGTATCTTTGTATTAAGATTTAGGACGGCTCGTGTGCTGTTGCTACGGCACAAGAAAAAAGTTTTTTGAGTTTACCTATAAATGTTGTAATCATGTTTCCATATTCTTCAGGTGGCCATACCCTTTTCTTGACCTTTCATCGTCAGGGGCTCCCCTATGGTATGTTATTCTCATCTCAGTTTATCCTTACCATCCATCAACATTGCTGTCCTGACAACACCATTAACTTTTCCTCAGGTACCTCGCCATGGCCATTGTCCATATCCCTTGCTTCTTTCTGTATTGGTCGATTGTCAAGGCGAAGCAAACTTACTTCCCCAGATTGTTTCCACATGCTTACGTGAGAAGTTAGATCCTAACTCATACGTGCAATTGTATGAATAAATACATGCAATTTATCTACCCTTACTACTACGAAATGTCTTCATGTATAGTCTGATAGATTAGCAATCCCTGGAAATAGGGCTCAATTCTGAAGCCCATCGGAACAATACTTTGATCAAATGAAATACGAAGAGTTCTAACATAGACTCTGTTCTGGAACCAACATCCGTTCTTCGCATTGCACCAAGCATATTTTATACATCGTCGAAAGCTTTGTTTGTTACGATGATTCAGAATGTCATGTGTAGGACTGAGATCGTAAGTGATGTAAATTCTGAAGCCCTTGGCAGAGTGTACAACATTCCTAGGCCTATGCAATCTCTAATTTAAGATAAACCCTTCATATATCATCATCTTTGTTGTCCGCATACTTGCATCTATTTTCGTTCAAAAATAGGAGTTGCATCCATTTTCGTTCAGAAATAGAAGTTGCATCCATTGATTCTGAATTCTGATATCAAGGAGGCTACATTTTGGTATAATCAATAATGTGCTAAGCTATATTCACAGTGAAGATCCCCCCCAATTTTCTCATCAACAAATACCATTAGAACAGGATACAAATTACCCCCTCGCAGCCTCGCCGCGTTCGAATCAAAACTTGATATATGCACAATTACTACGACGACCTCAATCCCCAATAAAAGAAGGATTCATCCTGCGCCATTGTGATCACAGATGCTCTCACAATCTATGCTTGTCGCCGCCGGTCGGCCTCCCCGACGACGACGCGACCCTCTTGACGAAATCGGCGAAGGCGTCGGCGTAATTCGGCCCGGTTTGCAGCCGCACCAGGTTTGTACGGTAAGGTATCAGTATCGTCTTGAGCCCTGCACACAGCACACGCATCGATCGATCGGTCAATGTGCGAATTCTTCGCATGATTCGGCGAAGGAAAAAGAAAACAAGGGGGTGGATTGGATTGCTGACTGACCGAAGATGCACATGGAGCGGTAGATGGCGGCGGCGGCGATGCCGTCGCGGGCAGGTGTCTGGCGGCTGCTCTGGAGGCAGCGGAGGAAGGCGAGGTCGGCGCGGAGGAGCTGGGCCTGGTCGTGGGTGTCGTAGGCCATGTCGTGGCAGTAACAGCAGAAGTCGAGGTGGTCGGCGGGGCGGCGGTCCCAGAGCACGGACCCGGCCTCCTTGCCGCTCGACCAGTTGGGGCCGCAGTAGTGGCCGTAGCGCGGGAACATCCGCGACAGCCACGCCCGCGCCCCGCCGTGCCATGGCAGCTGCGCCACGTACGGCCGGAACAGCGGCACCGCGCACCCCACCAGCTGCCGCTCCGCCTCCGCCTCCGCGGCCGCCCTCCGCATCGCCGCCGCCGGCCCGGTGCTTGTGGCGGTGGGATGGCTGCTCGGCTGCTTCGTCCGCTCGCGGCGGGGGATTAGGGAGGAGAGGAACGAGATGAGCCGGTCGACGCCGGGCGCCCGCGGGGAGCGTCGGCGGCAGATGTGGTCGGCTGGGTGGTGGTGCGGAGGAGGAACGCGGCCGGGTTGAGGCGGAGCGGCGACCTGGAAGGGGGCGGCGCCGGGGATGAAGGCGACGGAGAGGCCGCGACCTCCATTGCGGCGGCGGATCCCGTCGTCCCCGTTTTCTCCGAGTCGGTTGCTCGCGTCGCGCCGCGGTGGCGTGTGGCGTGTGGCCGCGCGGATTTGTTACGTTTTTTTTTCTCTCTTCGTTGTTGTTTGTTCGGGTGGGGGCCGCGGCGAGGGAGGTTATTTGAGGTGGGGATTGGGCGGGCGGGTGGTTCGCCGGTTTTGGGTGGTGGGAGGGATAAAACGGAGGAGGAGGAGGAGGATTCTGGAGGCCCCGGCGCGGCGGAAGGCTGACGCGTGGTGGCGTGACTCGTCTCGCTCGCTCATTCCGGTTGGGCGTCTCGCCTCGCCGAGCTGAGCTGTGTGTTGCTTGGCGTGCGCCGCTCGTTTTTGTTGCCGGTTTGGAGAGGCGGCGGTGGAATCGGCCGGCGCGGAGGGGATGAGACGGCAAAAGCGGGTGTTCTCCTCAGTGTTCGGCCCTGTTTTGGGAGCTATAGCTAGGTAGATTCTATAGCTTATGAAAATCTGGTGAAAAGCTACATTGTTTTGGAAAAGTTAGATTTTGAGAGAAGCTGCAAGTGCCAAAATCTCCCCCAAACAACCATCCTTTGCTTTGCAACGAAAAAGGCTAATTTGAAACAAAATAATTTCATAGGATTTTCACATGAACCTATTCATTTTCTATAAAATCCTTGTAAAATTCGTATTTTCCAAAAAAAAACGTCTTGATAGTTTACGTTTGTGATATTTGGAGCCCATCTGGCCAACAATAACAACCTGCCTGTTTCTGGGAATCTTTCCAGCATGCTCATTATAAACATATTATGTTCGTCAAATGGATCACACACTGTCCAGAACCTTGAAGGGGTATACTGTCAGGAAGGAGTTTGCACGGTGTCAAGACAATGACCAATACGTTGTTGTACAGCAAAAGAATATATTCTATGACATTGATTGAATTCAATAGGAACGACCGGCTAATTTCCTCTTGAATCGCACTACACCCGGCCCATCTGAAAATTTGACCAAAAATTGGCCACCAGGGTGGCAGCTAGAAATAGTCAGTATGGGCAAAAGAAGACTATTACACTTTAAAATTTGAAACGAATGTTGGGTTCAGTTCATTTGTTTGACTCGATAAACTCCCTATATTCCTTCTTCATTTTAACACCAGAGACAGTCCTGCATAGTCCAAGGTTAAAAACGATCAGAAGGGATATACCATTGCATCATATTAACTAGGCAGCAATGAAGAAGTGACTGATGTTATATAGACTAGTAGCAGCTAAACAAATCCAAGATAGCAAACCTGAGCATTTCTTTATTTTTAAAGAATTGAACACATGGTGTTCCCATGATGCCTGCAGCTTCTGCTATTTCAGGATCCTCCTCGATGTCAATTTCAACAAAATGAACATGTTCGTTGTACTCATCTATAACCTGAAAAAGATATCAATATTAGCAAGAGCCTAGTAACAACGCTAACAACAAAACTAACACAAGCATGACTAATAGAACGGAACTTCTATAGAATGGTGCAGCAACCAATGTTAGTCAAGCAACTATGAATATCAGTTCTACAAGGCTTATCAAGAAGCACTGAAAATTGTGTTGTCCAGAGCACAAAAACACCACAAAGTTAGCACCTTGAAATGGATTTTCTTAAATGATTGGATATTGTAGATCAGAGAAATGAACTTGATTGATCATATTGTAGATCAGAGAAATGAACTTGATTGGTCATATCGTAGATCAGAGAAATGAAACGTTAATGTGGCCCCATTAGCTCAAGGTTGCCTACTGGCCTATCACTATGAATGCACAATAATTGAGGAACTGGAGGGTCAATTAGAACAGCTGTATATATCAAGGCATTTTATTTGTCTAGAGTGCTTGTGATGACTAGAACCCAATTTCAAATTTCAGAACAAACCTTGCTTAGAATTGGCTTTAAGGTTCTGCAGGGACCACATGTCGGAGAAGTATATAGAACACAGACAAGCCTTGGACTTTCATGGTATATTTTGCGGAGTGCATACTGCAAAAGAAGCAAGCTCAAATCAGTATTCACATGAATATTTGCACCAATATGAAGCAACAGTACAATCAAATGTGTTAGGTACCTGTCCCCTGTGCTTTGTGTGAGAAATGTCAAAGCCCATCTCAACATCTCTGTCTGTAATCTCCTTCTCTTTTTCTTCACGAACAGGCTGTAGTTTAATAAGAATTAGAATGAAGTGTATCTTATAAGCCTGATCATGGTTGCTAGAGATGGTTAACCAAAAATGTTAAATGTGCATTGAGTATCCATACATATACGATGAGAAATAGGTTTAGTTTCATCCTTTCACATTTCCAGAATAAATATATTTTGATTACACATAGCAATACCAATACATGCTGATAAAGTCCAACCTCAAAATTTATACATGGAATAAAAGCCCAACATGATCTGCACAGAGTTGGTGTATATGGCAACTAAAACCCCTAAAATTAGAGGGAAAAAGTCAACAGCAGAAATTGCTGCAGTGTGTCTGGTGTACCAGTAATCATGGACACAAAACTTGACAGTGGATAGCTAGCCTCCATTGTTGGCAGAAGCATCAGTCGCCATAAAGAAACATATGCTGCATAGACAAGATAGTACCTGGTGAAATTCAACAAGAAGGTCGTTGGTAACTAAGTATCTTTCCACAGACAAAGCAGCTACACATCCAGATCCAGCTGCAGTAACGGCTTGCCTCCATTCATGATCCTGCAGATAAACATTGGCATTAAAACTAGAATACTCATGAAAGAGGATAAAAATATAGGCCAGAAGATCTTCAATCTTAATTTCACAGATAAATATGTAACAATGTGCTCAGGCAAAGGGCCCATGGCTTGATATAGCACAACATAAATTGCATTTAATATGAAGTATTCCACTCCAGCTAGTGTTCAAAAAAAGAAGACCTGATGTGCTAATGTTCTACAAGCCTACAAGACATGACATGCTAATGATTATAGCACATAATTATATTCAAATGTCAAGAATGAAACACATTACAGCCATGTAGAAGTGATACATGAAGTGAAGGATGGAGTTACCTGCACATCACCAGCAGCAAATACACCATCAACTGATGTTTTTGCAGTGCCTTCTTCAACCAAAATATAACCAGCATCGTCAAGATCAATTTGACCCTGTAACAGCTGACTGTTTGGAGTATGTCCTATGCCGTAAAATAGACCTTTCACCTCAAGAACTGATTCCTCTCCCGTGTCGGTTCTCTTCAGTTGAATGCCAGACATCTGTCCCTTGGGATTGCTGACAACATCCACAGCTTCTGTATTGAAATGTACTGTTATGTTGGGATTGTTGAGTATTCTGAAACATTCGCCATAATCAACCTGTTAACCAAACATCCAGGGAATTGAAAATTTTACCTCATTAATATTTCATGCAACTGAAGACAAGCTAACATCCTTCAAAGAACATAACAAATTCATGTACAGATAAGCTCCAAAGTGTTTGTCCTCAGGTTTATCTTAAAGATAAACCAATATTACAATTTACATTGTCTAACTTGGTGAGATGCTAAAAGTGAGTCAAGCTGCAAGATTGCTTAGTCCACGTCAGGTGTTAATTATAAACACCATGTGATAAGCTGTAGCCCAGCATATAACTATACCCTTGTAAGGCAGATCCAAAAGGCAAATGGGTTATAAAAATGAAAAGTTACTACAGCTGAAAAGAAAAAAAAAAGCAATCCTCCTGTCTTATCACAGTCATGTAAGCTATTAACAAATGCTAATGCACAAAACAAGTGAGGTCCTAACAATTCATGGGCAAGATATTTACACGAACAGAACAGTCACTCAAAGGTAAACATATACATTTACTAGGGATAAGACTTGAAAGTTCCTTACCGGTCCTGCATAGCTTTGGATGCTCGCAGCTGATTCTTTCGAACAAGTAAATGAACGTGACGGGCATATTTTGTCAAATATATAGCTTCCTCTGTAGCTGTATCACCACCTCCAACAACTGCAAGAACTTGACCCTTAAATAGTGGGGACGCTCCATCACATATTGCGCATGCACTTATACCTCTACTCCAAAATTCATCTTCACGAGGTAATCGAAGGCGCTTAGCAGTAGCACCAGTAGCAATGATTACACTATGGCATTTCACCTATATAGGATACTCACTGGGATGAGCGCAGCAAAAATATTTGTCCAAAGTAGTTGTGTGCACTATCAATTACAACAGACGACTGCTATATCAAACTGGTCATTATACTTATAAAAAGAGAAGTTACAGCACAACTAAAGCACATGACTAGGCAATAGTGTAAGAGCTAATTAAATAAACCATATAAAATTTGTATACCGATATTCTTTTCCTGACAGAACCTGACCATCTCTCCTTTGTTTCATTCTTAATTAAATGGATGGTAGTTTTGTTTAAATCATACAAATACTTTTTTTCAAGAGAAGTCACTATTATCAAGAACATTGAATTAGCATAAAGTACACAAACAAACAATGACGCCTAGTTAAAAGCGTAAGTTCATAACCCAAAAAGGAGGAAGAACACAGTGATGCTAACCTCACGATCACTGCTACGAATAATAAACGGTCTGCTCTTTACATTCACAAACTCAACATCCTCTTGGTGAAGCTCAGCACCCCACCGCTCCGCTTGCTTCCGCATTCTGATTTAATACATGACCCCAAGATGATATGAGCGAGCGAACATAACACTAACAGCTCAATTTAAACAGTAAAGAAGTGAACAGTGTTTACTTGTCCATTAGATCAGGCCCAGTGATGCCATCCGGAAAGCCAGGGAAATTCTCCACCTCGGTGGTGGTCATCAGCTGCCCGCCGGGAACGCCACCAACCTGGTAACCTTCGAACACGACGGGCTTCAGGTTCGCCCGAGCAGCGTAAATCGCAGCAGTGTACCCTGCCGGGCCAGAGCCTATGATCACCAAGTTCTCCACTCCCTTTCCAAGATCTGCACGAACAACAAATCATCGTCTTCAGCTCCATGGACAGTATCAGATCAAATGCAAGAAGCTCGCAAGCAAATTGCCCCGCGTGGACTGAACACTCGGAACAGTCCAATCTAAAATCTGAAGCATCAGAAGCAACAGAGAGCGAGGGCGAGCACCTGATGGAGGAGGGGAGGCGGGGGCTTCCTCGTCGACGGCGTCGGCGGCGGGGGCGGCGGACGCGCGCAACGCCTTCGCGGGGCGTGCACTAGAAGCCCCGGTGGCCGCCGCCGCCGAAGGAAGCGGGCGGCAGGAGTGATGGAAGAAGGCCCGGCGGCGGCGGGAGGACGGCGGCGCGGCCGAGAGGGCGGCGGCCACGGCGAGGCGCGTGACCGCCATCGCGAGGCGGGCGGCGGAAGGGAAGGGAAGAGTGGGAACTGGGAAGCGGAGGGTGTGGAGGAGGAGAGGGAGAGGATGGGTAGGGAACCGGATAGGGGGTGGGTAGCGTGGGTTCTTCCTTCCTTCGCCGTACGTGCGAGCGGGGTGCCGCGGCTGGGCGAAGGTGGAGGTGGAGGTGGAGGTGGAGGTGGTTGGTTCTCCCGTTTCCACCCTTGCTTGTGCCCCCACCTCGCCGTTGTCCTTTCCGGCGTTGAGCTTTCATCGACCAGTCTCAATTCTTGGTCAAGAATTTTCGGGTTGCATATGGTTGAAAATGGCATTACATAATTTCTAATGAATTTCTTCATATTCAAGGTATGTTGGATGTATAGAGTTTATCTTCAGATCATGTGATAGAATTTACAAGCAGCTACTGTCTCGGTCACGTAACCTTGTCATCTAATTGGATTCGTGTCGTTACAAATATATTATTTTAGATAAATGTCACTACTATTTGTCTATTTATATTCATGTCATTCGAATTCGTATAAAATTTGATTCGTGCCACTACCGTCATGTTTTTCATCGAATCCTTTTCTTTCCTTCTTCTTCCTTCTTCCTCCTTTTCTTTTCTTCTCCTTCCTGCCCCATTGAGGACCAAAGCAGGTGCACCGGGCTGTTGGGCACGAGCTACTTGCCGGCGTTGACGCGGATGGAACTCTCCATGTCGTAGAAGATGGTGGTTGCGGACTTGTTGAGGCGAAAGCGGACGAAGGCAAGCTCGGTTTTTTATGTTGGCCGGACATTGGTAGTGGTGTTGGTTTCATCGGCGGCGTCGGTGGTGGAGCAGGCAGTGATGAAGGCATCGATGATGGGGGCGACGTCGTGGATGGTGCCATCTCTTGCTCAACGACGGACACAAACTTATAAAGCATCACCTCCAAGATGCTCGGCAACACATCTCCCTACCTTTCGACGAGGAACGCGTTGACCTCAGCCGAGAACGCTGCGAGGTCAGACTCGATGGCCTCCTCAGGCAGCCCCGTCTCCTCCCAGGTTGCCTCGTCAGATCTAGCTCGACACCCTCACCATCGCCACGAGCTCCGTCTATCCTCGTCGCCGAGTTGTCTTCGCGGGTGCCAGCTGCCGACGATGGCATCGAGGGTTCCTCGTCGTCCTCGTCGAAGCTCTTGCCGCCGGCAAGGAGAGGTAAGGGCGCCGGGACTGGGAGGACAAGAACGGTGGTGACCCCCCTCCCCTGCAGCCGTGGCTACCAATGGCTTCGCCGATGATGACCTAGAGGCGCGTCCTCCTCGCCAGCCGCCGCATTTGAAACGAGGTGGAGAGAGATGGGGAAGAAAGAAGAAGGGAGAATGGAGGAAGAAGATGAAACTAACATGTGGGTCCCACGTCTAGGGGTATTTTGGTTTCTATGATGACGAAAAATGTGACGACGATTGCATGGTTTTAATTTTGTGCGAATTCGAATAGCATGAATAAGAATAGATGAATTGTAATGACATTTATCTGAATCGATATATTTGCAATGGCATGGATCCAACTAACCCAAAATACTTTAGTAGAAATAAAAAACTAAAATGGTCCTTATTAATAGAAAGTTAGTATTTGTGGTGGATAGGTAAGGGTGTATTAAGGAATAAATTTTTTTGATTTGAGGATCAGGCTAGGTTAGAGAGTACACATAAACTTATTTTCCAAGAAAATTTGTACGCTATAAATCAACTCATTTTAAAAACAGATGAGTATGCTGTAAAAATAATTCTTGTGCAACAAATAAAAAACCATAGGCATTAGATGTGTAAGAAATTCTATATTTTGAATATCTAAATTATACGAGGGCTTGAAAGGCTCAGATTCAAGCTGTAGGACGATAATAATTAACGATTGATCTAGGTCGAATATTAGGTTACACCAGTATCAAATTTGTTTGAAAATAGTTCAATCTGTTTTACTATAATTTCACGTGCAAACTATTTACATTCCAACATAGGATATCTTCAATTCCCTATCAAAAGAAGAAGGATATCTTCAATTCAACATAATTTAAGAAAGCTCAGCTAGATCTCTGAACACAACACAAATAACAAAAATAGTAGCTTTCTCTCCAAAAACCAAAGCCCAAGCAGCCTTCAACGGCTAACCACATCGAGTTGGAGTTGCACAATGCCCAATCAATCCTGCTACTGCTCATAGAAGAGGGTTTGCCGCCGTTTGCTTGACAAGAGTTGAAGCGGCGACCTGCCTCGATCACTCGACCACGCCGCAATCCCCACCGCCGCCTTCTCCCAATCACCGGCCATGCCGTCCCCGGAAGGCGGCGAGCCCACCGCCGCGCGGCCGCAGCGCCGCATGGCCGTGGAGCTGCAGCTCCCGCTGGCCCCGCCCTTCCCGGCGCCGCGCCGTTCGACCTGGAGGCGGCGGTGTGCAGCCACGGGCTGTTCATGATGGCGCCCAACCGCTGGGACCCGGCGTCGCGCGCGCTGGTGCGTCCCCTCCGCCTCGCCTCCGACCGCGCCGCCTCCGTCGCCGTCCGCGTCTCCCGCCACCCCACGCGCCCCTCCGACGCGCTCCTCGTCTGCGTCCTCGATGCGCCCGACGCCCTCTCCCCGCTTGACCAGAGCTCCATCCTCGTAAGTGTTCACATGGTGGTTGGTGTGGGTTTAGCATCCGCTCCGTGTTCGAGTCTGCTGATTCGTTGGTTTGGTTGGCAGGAGCAAGTGCGGCGGATGCTGCGGCTGGATGAGGATGACGGGAGGGCCGTGGCGGAGTTCCAGGCGATGCACGCCGTGGCGAGGGAGGCGGGGTTCGGGCGCATCTTCCGCTCGCCCACGCTCTTCGAGGACATGGTCAAGTGCATCCTCCTCTGCAATTGCCAGTTCAGTCTTCCCTCCCCTTACCTTTCCTTGCTACATCTGTTCGAATTCTGGTACAAACAAGTCACGATTTTAGGGTTTGCTATCTTTCATGTGTGCTGAAAATTAGATGAAAAATTCACAGATCCTCTACGGTGGCATTGTTGCAATGCAGTCACTAATTTATATTGTGTTCACAGTTGATAAGAACTGGGTTATTAGCCTCATGTTTGCTTCCCTAGGAATATTTGCTGTTTGCCAGAAACATTTCTTAGATAAAAGAAGATAGGATAAAAGGAGTTCTGAAACAAAGTACAGGCTGTGTAAATGAATCAGTGAGTATAGCTGAGACTGTTTAAGAATTGTAAAGAACATTGATGAAATTAGGTGCACCAGAAGTGCATTGTTTTCTAGTATTTGTAACTGCATTTACAGGCTATCTCATATTATATTCAACCGTGCTGTTCAACCGCAGATGGACAAGAACCTTGTCAATGTCTACTGCACTGTGTGAGCTTCAATTGGAGCTAAGATCTTCATCTAGCACCGAAGATTTTCAGTCAAGGACGCCTCCAATTAGGGAACGTAAAAGGAAGCGCAACAATAAGCAGAGTGTCTGTGTGAAACTAGAAACAAAATTCTCCGAGGATAAGTTGGTGTGCCTGGAGGGTCCAAATCTAGCGACTGGCACTATCAGTGACACAGCAAATCTGCAAACATACGAAAACTCGTTTAGCTTGCCTTCAGCAGCAAGTGAAACAGGCAGCACATCTGAGGTCTCATTGGATCATTCAGAGCTTAAGTTGGGGAATGATCTTTTCTTGGAAGATTGTGTTGGAGATTTTCCTACCCCTGAAGAATTGGCAAACCTTGATGAGGACCTTTTGGCCAAGCGTTGTAATCTTGGATATCGAGCCAAAAGAATTGTAATGCTTGCACGAAGCATTGTAGAAGGAAAAATATGCCTACAAAAGCTTGAAGAAATATGCAAAATGTCTGTACCAACTGTAGAAGGCCTGGCAACTATCCCATCCACCTATGATAGACTGAATGAAGAGTTATCCACAATCTCCGGATTTGGCCCTTTCACTCGTGCCAATGTGCTCATGTGTATGGGATTTTTCCACATGATCCCAGCCGACACTGAGACAACAAGGCATTTAAAGCAGGTATATTTTCCCCTAGTATCTTGCTTTGAGATTTCTAAGGTTGATAGGTTTCAATATGTCATGTTCATGTATTGCCTGAAATTTGCTGCAGTTTCACAAGAGAGCAAGCACCATCAGTTCTGTTCAGAAGGAATTGAATAATATCTACGGCAAGTATGCCCCATTTCAGTTTTTGGCATACTGGTATGTCCTTTCTGATACACATTTAGGTGACATGCGTCCGATATGTTGACACAATTCCTTGATGAAACAGGTTCGAGCTATGGGGCTTCTACAACAAGCAGTTCGGTAAAATCAGTGATATGGAACCGATCAACTACAGACTATTTACCGCAAGCTACTTGAAGAAAGCAACCGTCAATAGCTGAAAATACAGGCAAATATGTTGCATTCCAACAAGAAAGATGTCTATTGTGGTAGCTGCCACTTGTTCTACTATATTAGTATTGACTGCTAGATGCATCCAGAAAACTTGGCTTGTATCTCCCCTACATTAGCTCTGTTTGTAGGGTAACATAACATCCCATTCTAGCATGGGCACCGCATGTTTTGCTACGTTCTTGAATAAAAATCAGATGTGCACCAAATATTTTAGCAATAAGCATTTGTTTTGCTTCCATGGACTATCCCTTCCATTGGAGTTGTTCAAATATTATAGCAGTTGAAAGGTAAGTTGTTACAATCCACAATCAAACAACTAGCTGTAACAAACATATCAATAACACAGTAGATGGCAGTGATCCCTTGTAAAAGTAAGCTTCGTACTTGTAAATAACATTTTTACATAGATTACCAGCTGCCAGCATGTAGAAATACCTTATGGTCCAAAAAACATATCAATCAGGTCATTCCTACAATGTGGTTCAAGGATCTCTGCCCTGCCCATAGACTACAAAGGAATTTACACATTAAGAAGGCAAATTCATGTTTATGTTGGAAACATCATGATAACCACCACCCCTTCCTTTTTAACAGAATTGATCCAACCAGAATAGCAATTCCAGATATCACAATTGTGAAAAAAAATTGCTTGCTTTGTAAGCCATGAGTGGGCCTGGGCCGTACTGGTTGTTCTTCTGCTGGATAGCTCTCTTCTTCTTCCAGCGTGCTTCTATCACTGAAATTTAAATTATCACAAGGTAAGCTAAACTTCCTTACAATATATCTACCAGTTTCTGCAAACGAAGTATCAGTAACCAAAAATAAAATGTATCGGTGACTAGTTTTGCTGGTAAACAATGCTAATCTAACTGAAAGTTATATTGAACCATGTCAACTTAAATGAATAGAATGCAAAATTTAGAAGCATGCTTTTACCTTGAAGATTCTGAAGCAACAATGGGTTGAGAATGGAACTGGATGTCGTGTCCAATCCATTCCCGCAGTCTGATGTACTTCCTGCAAGGCTGACAATATTCTGTTCGATTTCCACACACATCCTGTACCAAGTGACTAGTATAATTAGAAAAGATACAGTCTATACTTCCGATAGTTGTATTTTAAAGAAAATCGAATGATTGTTTGGTTTGCAGAGTAGTAACTTCTGATGTGAAACACAACACAACTATACCTGGTGCTCATAAATATCAGCTGCAGGTAGTTCAAAGTCACAATATTGGCATGCAAGCATCCTTTGTGGGCATTGTAAGCCTTTATGAAGATCCCATAGCTCACGTTGTACAGTTTTTTGGCAAAGTGAGCAAATCGTCTGCATTCATAATATGGTGATACAAATTAAATTTGTAATACAAAAATTATCGACTATTGAAAGAACATTGTGACAGTGAAGATATTCTGAAGAGCTAAAACAATACTCTGGCTAAGATTAAAATTAGAAGACGTACTGGAGCATGGTTTTCATCATAGTGTTCATCCATTAGCTTCCTTGGAACCATAGACCCACAATGTTCACACTTTTGAAGGTTGCGAGCACAGTGTGCGGAATGCAACGCGATGTTTGGAGATGGAACTTCTCGATGGCTGAAGAATTTAAGGAGAACCATGTCAATCATCCAGGTAAAATGCTTCCAAACACCATCTCAATCACACTACTACCAGTTAAGAAGCACGAGTTGGATAAAAACTTAAGCAGTTATCGAACACACGTGCTGCGTGCACACAAAAGGCAGTTATGAACATGAAATTGATTTTTTTCGCTGGGCCGATGTACATGAAATTGATTTCCTTCCCTGATCATTAGAGAATTAGACGAAGACCGTACTCAGAATGCAAAGCTACCATTTTTTTTTAGATAATGGAATTCATTGAATGCAAAGTTACCATGGTATCTGGTAGAGACTAGAGATGTCACTTTAGCAGTAACAATACCACCTTGGTGGCCAAGAACCCTAAAACTAACACTGCCTTCTCCAGAGTAGCTGTAGCTGTAAACTGTGATACACTAGCATGCCTCTGTTATCCATATCCTGAAAAGAGAAAAAAACTGCACTATAGAAGAAAGCCCAAGTCCTAGGGGATTGCTACATAGCTCCTCTACCCAGCACGCATCAAACAAACAAGCAGCAGATGACAGATTATTTACTGGTAGCGAGAGAGGAGACCGGAAGGTTACCAGTGCGCGCAGGTGGCGGTGGTGATGACGGGATCGGCGGAGTCGGCGGCGGCGGCGGCGGCGGCGGCGGCCATGGGTTGCGATAGCTTGGACAGGGTCACCGGCAGGATCCGAGGAGACGAGAGCAGAGCAGCGCAACCGGAAGCGGCGGAGAATCGAGATGGGTTTCGTGTGCTCTGGTCGGAGTAGGGGGAGAAGGGCGAGGAGAGCCAGAGGTGGGGTTTGGTGGGGAAAAAAAAGGGGTGGGGGAGAGTCCGAGCCCGAGTCTGGAGAGAGATTGGAGTAAGAACAGGAGACGAAAAAGGAGGGGCCTTTTCATTTCATGCGTGTTGTGGTGAGGATTTGTCGGGGGAGCATTAACGGAATTATCGTTTACCATCTCAAAAACCGTACGATTATTGTGTATACCGTGGTTAGTGGCATAGCTAACTAGATGGCACATTGTGTCATAGACCAGTTGACGGAGAAAATCAACGCGTCAGTCTGGGAGATCTGCTTAGTTTTAGTGCAGGTCCTAGAATAGATGAAGCACGGACGTGCCAGTCAGTTTGAACCTGCCACTGACAAAATATGCAAAATAACAGAACATAAATCATATCGGCCGGTAGACCGATACCCAAAAACTAACTGATCGGCTGCTAAGCCGATGGTGCAATTCCAACCGATGCCGATGTCAGCCGATGGTGTTAGGGTTTGAATCCATCGGCCGTGTGTTGAACAAATATTTATATAAAGGCGATCGGCTGACATAACATGATATATATATATATATATAACATTGCATGAATCAATCACATGATGAAATAGATATTGATTTAAAGATTAAAGCACATATCGGCTGGAAGTCCGATGTCATAAAATCCAAATGGTCAAATATCTAATGAAGCCTCTGCTACGATCGGCTATATCCAACTTGTATACAATCCTTGCAAGCCGATGCAATACCCAGATAACTCACCGGCTAAAACCTCGATGAAACCCTTATTGGCAGTCAACAGGCAGGCTAGAGATTACGGTTCTAATCACGACTTAATAGATCAAACTGATGCAGCACTAAGTATGAAAAGAAAAGCAATATCTAGACAATCAAGCCCTTGACTGATTTTCAGGGTGGTAGATGCCTAAACCAATCTAATCTAGTAAACAGTTTAGCCAATAACGACAGAGACCCTAAAACGAGAGAGCCGATAGGGCTAAACTTGAAATACTAAGATTAGATTAATAGAGACATATGATAAATAGTCAAGCAAGCATGCTAACTAAACCGAAGCAATCAAGAGATCGAACGTACTGATGTAGCCTTGGACAACGTCGACGTAGTCAATATGATCGCCTGATCCGACAAGACGTTGGACTTATTTCTTTGCTGGAGGTCGAACCTAACCGATGCAGCCCAGCGCCGGATGCCAAGTTCCGTCGGATGTTGAACAAAGATGAAGAATAAAAGAGTGACGATGTGCCGAATTGTATTGATCGAGAGATGATTTTATATGAACCCCGAGCTTACATATTTATACCGTAGGATAACAAAGATCCTAACAGTTACAAAACAAACTTTCCTAAAGATAAAATAGGAAAATAACAACCTCTTCATAATTAATAGATACAAGCCGTATCCTCTCGGACTCGGTTTTTTCTGGATAAGATCTTCTCAAATCGAATCTAACAAAAACCCGATTGCTGGAGATATGGATCCTCCATCGGCTGACACAAAACTCTTAGTCGATTTTGTTTCGAGCCGACACTAACCTTTAGCCTATAAGAACTTCGAGCTTACCAAATTTTGATGTTAACAAGACCATCATAAAAATATGAATTTATTATTTGGCTCATCATATTTAATTAGATCACCTTTACGTGGTTTCAAAAATTAAAACCAATAATCTCTCACGTGACATGATAACCGCGTGGTTAGTGTACGGTTTGACAAATCTTGGTTGTGGCCCTTTCTCCTGTCCACAGCGTGCCGTCGGCTCTCAGGCCCATCTGTCTATCGCTATTGAATGCACCGTTTATGAGCCGCTTTTATCGTACCAGGGTTGCCAACAAAGGTTGCTGGGTTGGGCATTTCTGTTTTCTTAGACGCATGGATAAACCATGTTTTTCTTGTGTAGAAGGGGTAAAGATATTAGCTCATAGAATTTTGGCTAATGGTTAAAATCCACGTGTTTTTGGCAGAGTCCAAGTTTATCCATTTTTATGTCCAAGGTTAAAGACCCGTTTGATAGGACTCTTAATTAGGTAATTCTCGATTCTAGATTCGATTCTCGTAAATTAAATTTTGAAGAGAATCGAATCGATATAATAAAATAATAATTAGAATAATATTCTAAGTTATTTTTAGGTGATTCTTGAGAGAAACTGGTTTTAGGTGATTACGGGAGAAACTGTTTTTAGGTGATTCTCACTTTTTATATAAAACTGTTGAATTATTTGAAGTATTTTTTCGAATCGTTACAAAATAACTCGTTTGGTAGGGATTCTATTGATTCCAGAAGAATCGGAAGAAAAATTCCTACCAAACGAGGCCTAAGAATGCTTAGGGCACTTCCAATGGTGATTTTTTTCCTTATGTTAATATGCATCAAAGGCTTCTGAAATTTTGGGCCGGATATAAATATTTATGTGTTTGTGTCCGAAATGAATACTAGTGAAATTTGGTTTAAAGGCTAACACACACCTGTTTCTAGGCGGATGACAGATCCATGCAATTTTTACCCCAACGTTAATAATCATGAAATTGTGTGCAAGAGGCTACAATTTAAGCATATTTGGGCTCTAGGTTAACACACAAAAAAATAGGCCAAAGGAAAAAAATCATGTTTTTCACCAAGTCTAGATGTGTGCATTTTTAGCACAACAAGAAATATAAAAATTTTTGTGCCAACGCATAAAATTCATGAGTTCTTACCGAGTCTAAAATTAATGTAGTTTTAGCACCAAGGTTAATCATCATAAAATATTTGACAGAATTCATGCATTCTTTTTTGAACCAAGGATAAACCATGATTTTCTTGTGCAGAAGGGTAACAGAGCATGTGTTTTGGGTGCTAAGGTTGATACTCACAGGTCGAAGGTTAAAATCCATGTGTTTTTCGGAGAGTCCAAAATTTATCCTTTCTTATTTCTAAGGTTAATAATCACAAAATTTTGGACATAATGCTTATGTTAATATGTCTCAAGGCTTCTAATGAAATTTTGGGCTGGACGTAAATATTACGTGTTTGTTGCCCAAATGAATATGGTTTGAAGCCTATACTCATATATTTATAGGTGCATGGATTTTACCACAAAGTTAATAATCGTGAAATGTTGCTGAAGGGGTTCAAGAGGCTCGCGTAACTCGTGAAATTATAGATCAAAGGCAAAAAATCATAATTTTTTCCCTATAGTTAATATTCACAAATTTTATGCCCAACAGGTCTAAGGCTAGAAGTCATGAAATTTTGGGCCACATGCTTTTTTCTAAAAAGATTAATACTCATGATTTTGGTCGATGCCCATGATATATATAGGTCGATTGCTAACAATTATGAGATTTTTGTACTAAAGATTTTGTGCCAAATAATCCCATTTGTAATACTCATGAAATTTATGCCAAAGAAGAATACTCATGAAAAAGGTTAATACTCATAAATTTTGGTCGAATGCCACAACTCATGAAATTACATACCGATGACTAAAAATCACCATTTTTCTTAAGGATAACATTAAAATATTTTTCTCCCAATGATCCCAATGCCAATACTCATGAAATTTTGGACGGAGAAAAATATTCATGTATTTTTTTAAAGTTACACATGAATTTTGGCTGAAAATTATAACTCACGAAATTATAGGCTGAAGGCGAAAAATCACAAAACTTAGGACCACTTTTGGTCCTAAGGTTAAGGTTAATATTCATGAATCTTTGTGTCCAACAAGCCTAAAGTTAATAGTCATGACATTATGGACCACGGATAAATATTCATGTGTTTTTCTCCAAAAGATTAATTCATGAATTTGGCCACTCATGAAATTATAGGCCTAAGGTTAAAAATCACGACTATGGTTAATATTAACAAATTTTGGGTCGAAAGGGTAGTAGTCATGAAATTTTAGGCCGCTGAGAAATATTCATGCAATTTTTCCCAAAGATGAGTACTCATGATTTTCGTTCGGTTGTTATAAATTATAATACACGAAGCTATAGACCGAAGGCTAAAAATCACAATTTTTACTAAGGATAATATGCATAACTTTTATGGCAAAGGATTCCAATGTTAATACTCATAAAATTTTGGGCCAAAGAAAATTATTTATGTGCTTTTAAAAGGTTAGAACCTATGAATTTTGGCGAAAGGCACTCACAAAATTACAGGACAATAGCAACAAATATCGAAACCTTTTGTCCAAGGTTAATATTCACAGTTATTTTCCCCAACAATCCCAACGCTAATACCTATGAAAAATATTCACGAATTTTTTGTCCTGAGGTTAACCCTTTTTGCAAATGGTTAAAACTCAAGAATTTTGCCTGCAGGCTGTTACTCACGAAATTGTACTGCCAAAGGCTAAAAATCACTTTTTGCTTCATGAGATTAACATTCAGAAATTTTGTGTCAAAAAGGCTTCAACACTAATATTCATGAAATTTTGGGTTGTGGATAAATATTCATGTGTTTCTTTTTTCAGTGGTTGATACTTAGGATTTTTTTGGCCAAAAGCCATGGCAGCCATCACTATGGTGAAAAATTTTAAATATATATTTTTAATGACTTAAATGCTAATGTTGAAAAAGAAACTACGATGAAAAGAAAATATTAAAATCAACTCCAAAATTAAGTTTTAAGATTCAAATTTTAGCATCGCCTAATACTTGTAAAATTTTGGGCTGGAGAAAAATATTCAATCGTTTTCTTGAAAGGTTAACGCTCATGAATTTTGGCCAAAGGCTATAACTTACTAAATTATAGGCCAAATGCTAAATATCATAAAATTTTGTCTCCTTCGGTTAATATTCATAAATTTATTGATCAACTATCCCAATGCTAATACTCGAGAAATCTTAGGCAGGGAAAATTTTTTCCGAGGTTAAAAACCATTAAAGTTTGTCAAAGGATATAACTCACAAAATTATAATTATAGGTCGAAGAGTAAAAATCATGACTTTTTTTCATAAGGTTAACATTTTATGAATTTTGTGCTGACGATACAAAGGCTAATACTCACGATATTTTAGATATTTTAGGGTGGAGAAAATATCCATGCATTTTATTTGCAAAAGGGTGAACACTCTGGGATTTTCCTCAAAGGACAGAGAAAAATATTCAAGGGTTAAACTAATGAATTTTATTTGTCAGGTTAATATTCACATTTTTACCTAATGATGCAAATAGTAATTCTTGTGCAATTTTAGGACAGAGAAAAATATTCATGTGTTTTTTCCTGTGCTAAAACTCATGAGGTTTGGCTGAAGACTCACGAAATTATAAGCCAAAAGTGAAACATCACGAAACGTTTTGTCCCCTAGTTTTATTCATGATTTTTGTGTCCAACAGGCTCAAGGCTAAACTCATGGATTTTAGCTTGCTTTCCAAAGGCTAAAAGTCATGAATTTTGAGTGAAGGCTTACGGAATTATAAGCCTAAAGAGAAAATTCATGAAACCTTTTGTCTCAAGGTTATTATTCATGAATATTGTGCACAACATGCCCAAGGCTAATAGTCGTGAATTTTAGGCCACAAATAAATGTGCATGCATTTTTTTCAAAGGTAAATACTCATGAATTTTGGCTGAAGTTTATAACTCACAATATTATAGGTTGAAGGCTAAAAATTATGATTTTATCCCTGGTTAATATTCATGAATTTTGCACTGAATAGGACCAAGGATAATAGTTGTGAAATTTTGAGCCTTACATAAGTAATCATGCATTTTTTTCTAAAGATTAATACTTGTAAATGTTGGCCGACGACTATAACTCACGGAATTATAGGCTGATGGCAGAAAAATAAAAAACTTTGTCCAAAGGTTAATATTCAGGAATTTTGTTTTGGGCGATCCCAAGGCTAATACCCATAAAATTTTCACTCAGAGAAAAAAATATTATTTTAGTGTTTAAATAAGGTTAATACTCATGAAAATTATAGGCCAAACGCTAAAAATATGAACTTTTGTTCTATGCTTAATATTCAGGAATTTTGTGCCAAAATAGGTCCAATACAAATGGTTGAGAATTTTCGATTGTAGATAAATATTTATGTGTTTTTCTTCCAAGATTAATACTCATGAATTTTTACCAAAGGCTTAATATACGAAATTATAGGCTCACGCTGAAGGCGAAAATTGTCATATATCTTGTCCTATGGTTATTATTAATGAATTTTGTGCCAAACGATGCCAAGAAAATACTCATGAAATTTTGGGTTGGAGAAATATGTTCATGTTTTTTTAAAGTTAAAACTTATAAATTTTAGTTGAAGAAAAAAATCATGATTTTTCTTATCATGAGGTTAATATTCACGAATTTTGTGCTGAACAGACCCAAGGGTAATAGTCAAGAAATTAGACATAGATAAATATTCATATGTCTTTTCTAAGGTTAATAAAAATGGATTTCGGCCGAAGGTTACAAATGAAAACTATTGGCCGGACGCTAAAAATTATGAAATTTTTATCTTAAGATTAATATTCACGATTTTTTTTCCGGAAGAGCCCAAGGCTAATACTCATAAAATTTTGAGTCAGAGAAAAATATTCATGCCTTTTTTCTCCAAAAGATTGATACTCATGAATTTTGGTCAAAGGCTGTAACTCAATAAATGATAGGCTGAGTGCTAAAAAATCACGAAATTTTTGTCCAAAGGTTAATATTCACAAACTTTTTGTCCAACAATCCAAGCGTTGATACTCGTTAAATTCTCAGCCGGAGAAAAATACTCATGAGTTTTGTTGCCCAGAGTTTGGCTGAAGGCACTGACGAAATTATAAGCTAGAGGTGAAAAATCAAGATTTATTTGCCTAGAGTTTAATATTCACAAATTTTATGTCAAACAGGACATAGGCTAATAGTCGTGAAATTTTCGGCAAATAAATATTCATGCATGTTTTTGAAAGAATAATACTCGTGAATTTCGTGTGAAGGGCTATAACTCTCTAAATTATGTGTCAAAGGCTAAAATCATGATTTTTTTCCTACGGTTAATATTCACGATTTTTGTGCTGAACCATCCCATGGAAAACACTAACAGAATTTTATGTCGGAGATAAATATTCATGCATTTTTGCAAAGATTAATACTGATGAATTTTGACCGAAGGCTAAAAACACAAAAAAAAATTCTCGTAAGGTCAATACTCACGATTTTTTTTGCTGCAGGACCCAATGCTAATAATTATGGAATTTTGTGCGGAGGAAATATTCATGCGTTTTTCAAGGTTAAAACTTATTAAATTTGATCGAAGGCTATCACTCACAAAACTATATAGGCCGAAGGGTAAAAACAGTGTTTTTTCCTATAGTTTATATTCATGAATTTTGTGCCAAATAGGATTAAAGATAATAGTCGTGAAGTTTTGGGCATTAGATAAATATTCATGTATTTTCTTCCAAAGTTTATTAGTCCATGAAATTTGGCCGAAGTCTGTAACTCATAAAATTAATTTATGGGTCGAAGGCTAAATATCACGATTTTGTTATCCTAAGGTTAATAATATTCACAAGATTCATGAAATTTTGGCCGGACAAAAATATTCATGTGTTTTTTTTCAAAAGATGAACACTCAGAAATTTCGGCCAAATGCTATAACTCATGAAAATTCATGTGTTCTTTTCTACAATTTGCATAATTTTAAGCCTGGGTTCAATAAGCAATAAATTTTTAAGTGCTTTTTGCCCCCAAGGTTATACTCAATAAATTTTGAGCAAAAGGCTAAAACTCAGGTGGGTCTGTCCGATGCCAAAACTGTTGAATCAAGTGAGCTTGATTTATAGTTTATGTGATGAAACATTGGATTTGTGATTGGCCGGCACGGTCTGACCGGCCGTCTCTGATTTCGGTTTGTTTTCTCGGTTTTGAATTGTTTCTTTGTGGATTTGATTTCTAGATGATTTCTGTGCATGTTGTTACTGTTGACAAGCTAATGTGAGTCAAGTTTGGACAAACTTGTGCTCGGTATATTGTTTCTTTGTCGTATATGTGCAGTATTGCTTGAGGCCTCGGATAGTATTGCTGGTGCTGGATCGGAGTCGACTTGGGAGAAGTAGACGTCCGGCACGCGGGATACTAAAAGGCTAGAGGATAATGCACATGGAAGATGAAGAAGTTATATGGCATACGAGAGGGATCGTATGCGGAGTCGAATTTGGAAGGGAGTCTAAATTCGGAAAGTTAGGTTGAATGAGTCCTATTGGGAATAGGAGTCCTATTAGGAATAGGAGTTCTACTTCTACTATGAGTGAGAGGTTGAGTCCTATTAGGAATAGGAGTTCTACTTCTATTATGAGTGGGAGGTTGAGTCCTATTGTGAATAGGAGTTCTACTCCTACTTTGAGTAGGAGGATTTTGCATGTATAAGTAGAGAGGAGGGTGTGCCTCCTAGACATCGATTTTCAAGAGCGAAACTTGAGAGAATAGCTAGGGTTTTGAGTTAGGTCGAGATTTTGTCGAGGAGTGCTGTTGTTGCACTTTGTAAACACTTTTAGATGCAATAAAGTTGAAATAGTTTGATCTACTTCTTCGAGAGTTCATCTTTCGGTGTTTTCTGGATCTCGCGGTCTGACCGTAGGTGTGCGCGCGGTCTGACCGACGGGTTGTGGCGGCGGTCCAACCGGAGGCTAGGCGGCGATCCGGCGCGGAGGGCGGTCGATCGGGCGGGTAAGGCGGTGTGACCGGCGGCGGCTTCAACAGTTCTGTTCATTGTCGTTTTGTAGGTTGGTTTCATCGGTAAGAGGTAAATCTTTTAATTCCGCAAAAGATTTGGTTTTTTGTTTCCCTACCATTCACCCCCATCCGGTAGGTTTGTTTGGTCTTATTCGATCCTACAAGTGGTTTGAGCCTCGTTCTTTCTTTGCTTTTCTGATCTTTTGCCATGGCTGAAAAGTTTTCAAACAAACCTCATGTTTTCAATGGAACCGACTTTGACTATTGGAAGAAAAAAATGGAATCTTATATCACATCTCAAGGTTATGATATTTGGCTAAAAGTTTCTCAATCTTATGGGATTCTGAACGCATTGATACTCCTACTCTCAAATTAGATTATGAAAATAATTGCAAAGCTAGGAACATCATTCTTAATGCAATTTCTCGCTCCGATTTTGATCGTGTTTCGCATCTTTCAACCGCTAATGAAATTTGGAAAGCTTTGAATGATTTTCATACTTGGATCTTCAAACATTAAAGAATTGCGAAAAGATGTTTTCAAAAAGGAGTACATAAAATTTGAGATGACACATGGGAGTCTTTGGATGACTATTTGGGCCGTTTTAACAAAATTTTGAGCAATCTTAGATCCGTTGATTCTTCTTACAATGCTAATTATTCTCAATCCGAGGTTGCTCGTCATTTTTTGAATGGTCTTGATATGAAAGTTTGGGAAGTTAAGGTTACCTCAATTCAAGAATCGGTCGATATGAATACCTTGACTTTGGATGTTATTTACACTAAATTAAAAACCTATGAGATGAACATTCTTTCTAAAAGAGCTGATTCAAAATCTAGCTTTGGTGTCTTCTTACGCCTCTTCGATTCTTCCTCACGATCGATTTTTGCTTCTTTTTCGCCATGTCCGATGATCAACTGGAGGAAATCGGTGAGGAGGACTTGGTATCTCTTGCTAACGAATTTCTAGAGTGTGAGTAATGTCGGGTCCAGGAGAAGAGGAGGACCAATCCGGTGCTTTGGATGTAGACAACCAGGACATATCCGCTCTCAATGTCCCAAGGCTAGAAAAGGGACACGGGAGGAGGTAAAAGCTCAAGATGGCACCAAAGACGCTAAGCGAGCAAGAAGCGGACGAAAAATATGAAGATGAAGAAGTTCTACCAAAAGGCAATTGATGCGGCATATGATGCGATTCGAGAATCAAGTGATGTTGATTTTGAAAGTGATGAAGATGATGACAAGGAGAAGAACATTGTTGGGGTTTGTTTCATGGCGGCGGCATTGATGAAGATTCGAAGATGATAATGAGGTAACTCCTGCTCCTAGTGTTGAATATCTTCAAGATGTTATTGTTAGACTTGGTTACAAGATTTTTAAATTTGAAAAGAAAATTAATCAACATGAAGTAGTTATTGATTCTCTTAAAGCTGAAAATAATAGATTAAGATCTCTTGCTTCGATGATGATGATTGTAAATCTTGTGAGGTTTTATTTGCTGAAATTAAGTCAATTAGAGATGTTTATGCCAAGAAGCTTGATATTGAATCTAAGAAAACTCGAAAATTTGAATCTTGTCTTGCTCTTAGCTTTTCCATGAACACTAAATTGATGATGAATTGTTTTTAACAAAAGAAGCTTTAAAGAAATGTCAAGTTGCCTTGTTTGCTAGCTCTATATTTAATGCAATTAGCGCTAAAAGGTTAAAACAATCTAGTGCAAAACCTTGTTTATCATGTCTTGCTAATGAATTGAAATTAAAGGATGCCTTAGGTCGTGTTAGGCATATGGAAGAAACTGTTAAGCAAGATGAAGTGCTTTCTTGTCAAACTTGTAGAAAACGAAAGGTCTTTTGGATAATTGCAAAAATTATGATGTTTTGACTCAAGAGGTTTCTTACTTAAAAGTTCTTTGCAACGTTTTTCGATGGTAAAAAGAACCTCAACATGATCTTAGACAAATCAAGAATTAACACGATAATCGTGGTTTAGGCTTTGATCCTTATGCTCATCATACTAGACATCCTCCGTTGTTCTAGGTGTTGGTGCTAGAAGTGGAGAAATTTTAATTAAACCTGAATCTAAAAATACCGTGTTTAAATCTGCTGGTATCATGACTTCTCGAATGCTTCATCTTCTAAAACCAATCTGTGATTGCAAAACCTCTTGTTGCTACTTACATTGCTAAACCATCATTTCTACTTGTGCTTCTAATCATCGTGAGAAACACACTTGTTCGTTTTGTGGAAAAGATGGACATTTGGTTGGATTTTGTTTTAGACTTGCCCGTAAACGAAAAAGGAAAGTGAAATTGCTTTTGCGAAACGACGATGGCAAAAATCGGGTTTTGGTTCAAAGAGCTCGGTCAAAAACCGACCGACTCGGTCGAGCCGGCGGCACGTCGACCAGCGAGTAAACCAGCGTCCGACCGCACCAGCTCGGTTAGACCGCGATACAACGGCGGTCGACCCGGCGACGGGCGTTTTGTGCATAATTCAAATCGACTTTTGTGAAACAACAAGGTAAGGTTTCGGGTAAGTCTGGTTCGATTTTGTATGTGCATATGTACCTACGGTTCTACGGTCATGTGACTCGGTGTTGGATTCCAAAATTTCTTATTTATAACCCCAACACGGAGGCCTCGACATCTTCTTGTTTGTAGGTATTTTGATGGCATACTCCCCATGTGTGTGCAATGTAGAGACAACAATTGATTTTCAAGGTAACATCAAGGTAAATTTGGATTAACATAATTTTGTTCTACTCTCTTGATTATTAGCTTTTCATATACTAGTGTTAGAGGTAGTAGTTTTTGTTAGTACAAGTGGATATATGTCAATTTATGAGAATCTTGGTGATATCTTTGGCAATTGGATGGTTTCTTCAAAAATCCTTGATTTTTTCTTGATTTTTCTTTTGAGAAAATTGAAGGTTAATTTGAGGGGAAGTTTATGTTTTTCTTTGAGGGTTCATGTTGAAAAAGGGAGACATTGAATTGAAATTTGTGGATACAAAGTTGCAACTTGCAGATATTTTCACCAAACCTTTGGATTCTTCTCGCTTTGCTTTTCTTAGAGGAGAATTAGGTGTTATTCATCCTTTTGGCATCAATTCGGGGGAGAGTTATTGGCTTTTTGTTGTATGCATATTTTCCTTCTTCTTTTGCATTCATGTTTTAATTCATGTATGGTGTGATAAAAAAAGGGAGAAAAAGGAAAAGAAAATAAAAGGTGGATGAGCTATGTCTTATATCTTTAGTATATTCTAGTACTTGCTAGCAATGCTTGTTAGATAAATTGATTACTATATTAGCTTGTGTGCATTTTAGTAATTACTTGAACTTTTGATATTGCTTTTAAGAGATATGATACATGACACATAATTCTTTTACTTGAATTAATGAAATATGCAATGTTGAAGCAAGTGCTTAGGTTGAATGATTAATGCTTTTGTATATGCTTTATGAGTTGTTATTCCTCATATTAATCCTTTTGTTCCAATCACCGCAAGAGTACATAAATGCTTATTTATATGAGAGAAAAAAATGAATACCGAATCCTTGGAAACAGATCTTGACGACAAGGACGTATTCACGGTGAGATAAAAAAGGGGTACCGAATCCTTGGAAACAGTCTTGACAACAAGGACGTACCCACAATAATTGAGAGAAAAGTAAAAAAGAGGTTCAAAAGAATGAGCTAAAAGTTCTCTCGGTTATTTTTGGAGAAGGCATTAATTTGAGAAAGAGTATCAATGTCATAAGTATATATACTTGAGTTTTTCTTTCGTCTTTGCACTTGTGAATATGTTGCATGTTAAATCGTTGAAATCATGAATCATTAATGTTGACTTGATCTTAATTGTAATGTTTTAGGTTCATGTTTTTACTCTAGTGTATGCTTGTTAATTAGCTAGTCACTTTTTCTACCTTATTCTTGCAAAACATGTACTTGAGGTACTTTTGATATAATGCAAAGCTCTTTCATGCTTCCGATAATTGATGAACTCATTGTCAAAAGGGGAAGAACAAAGAAACAAAATTGTGCATCAAAATTTATGCAATTGTGCATTCATTTTTCAAAGATGAATTTTCAATGAATTTTCTTGCATTCGAAAATGCTTTTGGGTTGCTTTACAAAACATCACAAACTAATTGATTTTTGTTGGGTTTGCCAATGGTTTCATCAAGGGGAGATTGTTGAATCAAGTGAGCTTGATTTATAGTTTATGTGATGAAACATTGGATTTGTGATTGGCCGGCAGTCGGCCGACTCCGTCTCGATTTCGGTTTGTTTTCTCGGTTTTGAATTGTTTCTTTGTGGATTTGATTTCTAGATGATTTATGTGCATGTTGTTACTGTTGACAAGCTAATGTGAGTCAAGTTTGGACAAACTTGTGCTCGGTATATTGTTTCTTTGTCGTATATGTGCAGGTATTGCTTGAGGCCTCGGATAGTATTGCGGTGCCGGATCGGAGTCGACTTGGGAGAAGTAGGCGTCCGGCACGCGAGGAGAGCCGGAGGTGGGGTTTGGTGGGGAAAAAAGGGGTGGGGGAGAGTCCGAGCCCGAGTCCGGAGAGAGATTGGAGTAAGAGCAGGAGACGAAAAAGGAGGGGCCTTTTCATTTCATGCGTGTTGTGGTGAGGATTTGTCGGGGGAGCATTAACGGAATTATCGTTTACCATCTCAAAAACCGTACGATTATTGTGTATACCGTGGTTAGTGGCATAGCTAACTAGATGGCACATTGTGTCATAGACCTGTTGACCGGAAAAATCAACGCGTCAGCCTGGGAGATCTGTTTAGCTTTAGTGCAGGTCCTATAATAGATGAAACACGGACGTGCCAGTCAGTTTGAACCTGCCACTGACAAAATATGCAAAATAACAGAACATAAATCATATCGGCCGGTAGACCGATACCCAAAAACTAACTGATCGGCTGCTAAGCCGATGGTGCAATTCCAACCGATGCCGATGTCAGCCGATGGTGTTAGGGTTTGAATCCATCGGCCGTGTGTTGAACAAATATTTATATAAAGGCGATCGGCTGACAATAACATGATATATATATATATATATAACATTGCATGAATCAATCACATGATGAAATAGATATTGATTTAAAGATTAAAGCACATATCGGCTGGAAGTCCGATGTCATAAAATCCAAATGGTCAAATATCTAATGAAGCCTCTGCTACGATCGGCTATATCCAACTTGTATACAATCCTTGCAAGCCGATGCAATACCCGGATAACTCACCGGCTAAAACCTCGATGAAACCCTTATTGGCGAGTCAACAGCGGGCTAGAGATTACGGTTTTAATCACGACTTAATAGATCAAACTGATGCAGCACTAAGTATGAAAAGAAAAGCAATATCTAGACAATCAAGCCCTTGACTGATTTTCAGGGTGGTAGATGCCTAAACCAATCTAATCTAGTAAACAGTTTAGCCAATAACGACAGAGACCCTAAAACGAGAGAGCCGATAGGGCTAAACTTGAAATACTAAGATTAGATTAATAGACACATATGATAAATAGTCAAGCAAGCATGCTAACTAAATCGAAGCAATCAAGAGATCGAACGTCGATGTAGCCTTGGACAACGTCGACGTAGTCAATATGATCGCCCGATCCGACAAGACGTTGGACTTATTTCTTTGGGAGGTCGAACCTAACCGAGCATGGCCAAAGGGATGCCAAGTTCCGTCGGATGTTGAACAAAGATGAAGAATAAAAGAGTGACGATGTGCCGAATTGTATTGATCGAGAGATGATTTTATATGAACCCCGAGCTTACATATTTATACCGTAGGATAACAAAGATCCTAACAGATTACAAAACAAACTTTCCTAAAGATAAAATAGGAAAATAACAACCTCTTCATAATTAATAGATACAAGCCATATCCTCTCTGGACTCGGTTTTTTCTGGATAAGATCTTCTCAAATCGAATCTAACAAAAACCCGATTTCTTAGTCGATTTTGTTTCGAGCCGACACTAACCTTTAGCCTATAAGAACTTCGGAGCTTACCAAATTTTGATGTTAACAAGACCATCATAAAAATATGAATTTATTATTTGGCTCATCATATTTAATTAGATCACCTTTACGTGGTTTCAAAAATTAAAACCAATAATCTCTCACGTGACATGATAACCGCGTGGTTAGTGTACGGTTTGACAAATCTTGGTTGTGGCCCTTTCTCCTGTCCACAGCGTGCCGTCGGCTCTCAGGCCCATCTGTCTATCGCTATTGAATGCACCGTTTATGAGCCGCTTTTATCGTACCAGGGTTGCCAACAAAGGTTGCTGGGTTGGGCATTTCTGTTTTCTTAGACGCATGGATAAACCATGTTTTTCTTGTGTAGAAGGGGTAAAGATATTAGCTCATAGAATTTTGGCTAATGGTTAAAATCCACGTGTTTTTGGCAGAGTCCAAGTTTATCCATTTTTATGTCCAAGGTTAAAGACCCGTTTGGTAGGACTCTTAATTAGGTAATTCTCTGATTCTAGATTCTGATTCTCGTAAATTAAATTTTGAAGAGAATCAGAATCGATATAATAAAATAATAATTAGAATAATATTCTAAGTTATTTTTAGGTGATTCTTGAGAGAAACTGGTTTTAGGTGATTACGGAGAAACTGTTTTTAGGTGATTCTCACTTTTTATATAAAACTGTTGAATTATTTGAAGTATTTTTCGAATCGATTACAAAATAACCCGTTTGGTAGGGATTCTATTGATTCTGTTAAGAATCAGGAAGAAAAATTCCTACCAAACGAGGCCTAAGAATGCTTAGGGCACTTCCAATGGTGATTTTTTTCCTTATGTTAATATGCATCAAAGGCTTCTGAAATTTTGGGCCGGATATAAATATTTATGTGTTTGTGTCCGAAATGAATACTAGTGAAATTTGGTTTAAAGGCTAACACACACCTGTTTCTAGGCGGATGACAGATCCATGCAATTTTTACCCCAACGTTAATAATCATGAAATTGTGTGCAAGAGGCTACAATTTAAGCATATTTGGGCTCTAGGTTAACACACAAAAAAATAGGCCAAAGGAAAAAAATCATGTTTTTCACCAAGTCTAGATGTGTGCATTTTTAGCACAACAAGAAATATAAAAATTTTTGTGCCAACGCATAAAATTCATGAGTTCTTACCGAGTCTAAAATTAATGTAGTTTTAGCACCAAGGTTAATCATCATAAAATATTTGACAGAATTCATGCATTCTTTTTTGAACCAAGGATAAACCATGATTTTCTTGTGCAGAAGGGTAACAGAGCATGTGTTTTGGGTGCTAAGGTTGATACTCACAGGTCGAAGGTTAAAATCCATGTGTTTTTCGGAGAGTCCAAAATTTATCCTTTCTTATTTCTAAGGTTAATAATCACAAAATTTTGGGCATAATGCTTATGTTAATATGTCTCAAGGCTTCTAATGAAATTTTGGGCTGGACGTAAATATTACGTGTTTGTTGCCCAAATGAATATGGTTTGAAGCCTATACTCATATATTTATAGGTGCATGGATTTTACCACAAAGTTAATAATCGTGAAATGTTGCTGAAGGGGTTCAAGAGGCTCGCGTAACTCGTGAAATTATAGATCAAAGGCAAAAAATCATAATTTTTTCCCTATAGTTAATATTCACAAATTTTATGCCAACAGGTCTAAGGCTAGAAGTCATGAAATTTTGGGCCACATGCTTTTTTCTAAAAGATTAATACTCATGATTTTGGTCGATGCCCATGATATATATAGGTCGATTGCTAACAATTATGAGATTTTTGTACTAAAGATTTTGTGCCAAATAATCCCATTTGTAATACTCATGAAATTTATGCCAAAGAAGAATACTCATGAAAAGGTTAATACTCATAAATTTTGGTCGAATGCCACAACTCATGAAATTACATACCGATGACTAAAAATCACCATTTTTCTTAAGGATAACATTAAAATATTTTTCTCCCAATGATCCCAATGCCAATACTCATGAAATTTTGGACGGAGAAAAATATTCATGTATTTTTTTAAAGTTACACATGAATTTTGGCTGAAAATTATAACTCACGAAATTATAGGCTGAAGGCGAAAAATCACAAAACTTAGGACCACTTTTGGTCCTAAGGTTAAGGTTAATATTCATGAATCTTTGTGTCCAACAAGCCTAAAGTTAATAGTCATGACATTATGGACCACGGATAAATATTCATGTGTTTTTTCTCCAAAAGATTAATTCATGAATTTGGCCACTCATGAAATTATAGGCCTAAGGTTAAAAATCACGAAACTGTTTTTCCTATGGTTAATATTAACAAATTTTGGGTCGAAAGGGTAGTAGTCATGAAATTTTAGGCCGCTGAGAAATATTCATGCAATTTTTCCCAAAGATGAGTACTCATGATTTTCGTTCGGTTGTTATAAATTATAATACACGAAGCTATAGACCGAAGGCTAAAAATCACAATTTTTTACTAAGGATAATATGCATAACTTTTATGGCAAAGGATTCCAATGTTAATACTCATAAAATTTTGGGCCAAAGAAAATTATTTATGTGCTTTTAAAAGGTTAGAACCTATGAATTTTGGCGAAAGGCACTCACAAAATTACAGGACAATAGCAACAAATATCGAAACCTTTTGTCCAAGGTTAATATTCACAGTTATTTTCCCCAACAATCCCAACGCTAATACCTATGAAAAATATTCACGAATTTTTTGTCCTGAGGTTAACCCTTTTTTGCAAATGGTTAAAACTCAAGAATTTTGCCTGCAGGCTGTTACTCACGAAATTGTACTGCCAAAGGCTAAAAATCACTTTTTGCTTCATGAGATTAACATTCAGAAATTTTGTGTCAAAAAGGCTTCAACACTAATATTCATGAAATTTTGGGTTGTGGATAAATATTCATGTGTTTCTTTTTTCAGTGGTTGATACTTAGGATTTTTTTGGCCAAAAGCCATGGCAGCCATCACTATGGTGAAAAATTTTAAATATATATTTTTAATGACTTAAATGCTAATGTTGAAAAAGAAACTACGATGAAAAGAAAATATTAAAATCAACTCCAAAATTAAGTTTTAAGATTCAAATTTTAGCATCGCCTAATACTTGTAAAATTTTGGGCTGGAGAAAAATATTCAATCGTTTTCTTGAAAGGTTAACGCTCATGAATTTTGGCCAAAGGCTATAACTTACTAAATTATAGGCCAAATGCTAAATATCATAAAATTTTGTCTCCTTCGGTTAATATTCATAAATTTATTGATCAACTATCCCAATGCTAATACTCGAGAAATCTTAGGCAGGGAAAATTTTTTCCGAGGTTAAAAACCATTAAAGTTTGTCAAAGGATATAACTCACAAAATTATAATTATAGGTCGAAGAGTAAAAATCATGACTTTTTTTCATAAGGTTAACATTTTATGAATTTTGTGCTGACGATACAAAGGCTAATACTCACGATATTTTAGATATTTTAGGGTGGAGAAAATATCCATGCATTTTATTTGCAAAAGGGTGAACACTCTGGGATTTTCCTCAAAGGACAGAGAAAAATATTCAAGGGTTAAACTAATGAATTTTATTTGTCAGGTTAATATTCACATTTTTACCTAATGATGCAAATAGTAATTCTTGTGCAATTTTAGGACAGAGAAAAATATTCATGTGTTTTTTCCTGTGCTAAAACTCATGAGGTTTGGCTGAAGACTCACGAAATTATAAGCCAAAAGTGAAACATCACGAAACGTTTTGTCCCCTAGTTTTATTCATGATTTTTGTGTCCAACAGGCTCAAGGCTAAACTCATGGATTTTAGCTTGCTTTCCAAAGGCTAAAAGTCATGAATTTTGAGTGAAGGCTTACGGAATTATAAGCCTAAAGAGAAAATTCATGAAACCTTTTGTCTCAAGGTTATTATTCATGAATATTGTGCACAACATGCCCAAGGCTAATAGTCGTGAATTTTAGGCCACAAATAAATGTGCATGCATTTTTTTCAAAGGTAAATACTCATGAATTTTGGCTGAAGTTTATAACTCACAATATTATAGGTTGAAGGCTAAAAATTATGATTTTATCCCTGGTTAATATTCATGAATTTTGCACTGAATAGGACCAAGGATAATAGTTGTGAAATTTTGAGCCTTACATAAGTAATCATGCATTTTTTCTAAAGATTAATACTTGTAAATGTTGGCCGACGACTATAACTCACGGAATTATAGGCTGATGGCAGAAAAATAAAAAACTTTGTCCAAAGGTTAATATTCAGGAATTTTGTTTTGGGCGATCCCAAGGCTAATACCCATAAAATTTTCACTCAGAGAAAAAAATATTATTTTAGTGTTTAAATAAGGTTAATACTCATGAAAATTATAGGCCAAACGCTAAAAATATGAACTTTTGTTCTATGCTTAATATTCAGGAATTTTGTGCCAAAATAGGTCCAATACAAATGGTTGAGAATTTTCGATTGTAGATAAATATTTATGTGTTTTTCTTCCAAGATTAATACTCATGAATTTTTACCAAAGGCTTAATATACGAAATTATAGGCTCACGCTGAAGGCGAAAATTGTCATATATCTTGTCCTATGGTTATTATTAATGAATTTTGTGCCAAACGATGCCAAGAAAATACTCATGAAATTTTGGGTTGGAGAAATATGTTCATGTTTTTTAAAGTTAAAACTTATAAATTTTAGTTGAAGAAAAAAATCATGATTTTTCTTATCATGAGGTTAATATTCACGAATTTTGTGCTGAACAGACCCAAGGGTAATAGTCAAGAAATTAGACATAGATAAATATTCATATGTCTTTTCTAAGGTTAATAAAAATGGATTTCGCCGAAGGTTACAAATGAAAACTATTGGCCGGACGCTAAAAATTATGAAATTTTTTATCTTAAGATTAATATTCACGATTTTTTTTCCGGAAGAGCCCAAGGCTAATACTCATAAAATTTTGAGTCAGAGAAAAATATTCATGCCTTTTTTCTCCAAAAGATTGATACTCATGAATTTTGGTCAAAGGCTGTAACTCAATAAATGATAGGCTGAGTGCTAAAAAATCACGAAATTTTTGTCCAAAGGTTAATATTCACAAACTTTTTGTCCAACAATCCAAGCGTTGATACTCGTTAAATTCTCAGCCGGAGAAAAATACTCATGAGTTTTGTTGCCCAGAGTTTGGCTGAAGGCACTGACGAAATTATAAGCTAGAGGTGAAAAATCAAGATTTATTTGCCTAGAGTTTAATATTCACAAATTTTATGTCAAACAGGACATAGGCTAATAGTCGTGAAATTTTCGGCAAATAAATATTCATGCATGTTTTTGAAAGAATAATACTCGTGAATTTCGTGTGAAGGGCTATAACTCTCTAAATTATGTGTCAAAGGCTAAAATCATGATTTTTTTCCTACGGTTAATATTCACGATTTTTGTGCTGAACCATCCCATGGAAAACACTAACAGAATTTTATGTCGGAGATAAATATTCATGCATTTTTTGCAAAGATTAATACTGATGAATTTTGACCGAAGGCTAAAAACACAAAAAAAATACTCACGATTTTTTTTGCTGCAGGACCCAATGCTAATAATTATGGAATTTTGTGCGGAGGAAATATTCATGCGTTTTTCAAGGTTAAAACTTATTAAATTTGATCGAAGGCTATCACTCACAAAACTATATAGGCCGAAGGGTAAAAGCAGTGTTTTTTTCCTATAGTTTATATTCATGAATTTTGTGCCAAATAGGATTAAAGATAATAGTCGTGAAGTTTTGGGCATTAGATAAATATTCATGTATTTTCTTCCAAAGTTTATTAGTCCATGAAATTTGGCCGAAGTCTGTAACTCATAAAATTAATTTATGGGTCGAAGGCTAAATATCACGATTTTGTTATCCTAAGGTTAATAATATTCACAAGATTCATGAAATTTTGGCCGGACAAAAATATTCATGTGTTTTTTTTCAAAAGATGAACACTCAGAAATTTCGGCCAAATGCTATAACTCATGAAAATTCATGTGTTCTTTTCTACAATTTGCATAATTTTAAGCCTGGGTTCAATAAGCAATAAATTTTTAAGTGCTTTTTGCCCCCAAGGTTATACTCAATAAATTTTGAGCAAAAGGCTAAAACTCAGGTGGGTCTGTCCGATGCCAAAACATTCATGTTTTTTCCCAAGTCTAATACTCACAAAATTTTGGCAATAAATCCAAGACTCAAGGTTAGCACTAACGAAAATTTTGATCGAAGACTAATACACATGTAATTTTGGGTCGAATGCTAATATTCGTATGTTTCTAAGCCAACGGAACAAAGGCATGTTCTTTTTGGCCCGGGATTAATACTCTCAAAATTTTGCTTGGAAGGCTAACATTTATGTGTTTTGGGGTCCCAAGGTAACTACTGCATACAATATTTTGTGCAATTTTAACCGAGTCTAAAATTTGTGCAATATAGTGTTCTATATTTTTGGCCCCAAGTCAATACTGATGAAATTGGATCGAATGCTAACAATCTCCATTTTTTTTCTCAAGGCTAATACTCACCCGTTTCTATTGTGATGGCACAAATTCATGCATTGCACAGAAGACCAACACACATGCAGTTTTCTTTTTACCGAAGTTCAGTACTCATGAAATTTTGGCCTAAGGTTAAACTCCATGTGCTTTTGGCAGTGTAAATCCATGGAGATTTTGGCTGATGGCAAACATCCATGTAGTTTTGACAAATTTCAGCCCATCAACGCCGAATAACACCCCACATAGGAAGGAATAAGTTCACTTTACGCCACTAAACTTGGCATAGTCCATCCCCCAACTCATAATATCATATCAACTTTGCCTTGAACAATATAGTGGTTGGTTTTGGCTGGCTTGATAAGTAGGACCCACATGAGCCTCACATGTCAACAACCAACTCTTCTCCCTCCTCCCCCACCTCTCTTCCTCACTCTTCCCATATTCTTCTTCAAGGCGACAACTCGTCTTCGCCAAGGGCGTCAATCCATGCCAACAGGGGCAGATCCACCATGGGTGCTGGGGGACTCAAGCCCCTCCTAGCCCACTGGATCATCATTGAGAGAAGGGGAAAGGAGAGGGGAAAGAAGAGACAGAAGGAAGAGTAGGGGGGTTGGAAGAGAAAGAGATAAACCCCTCTCTATTAGAATTCTGGATCCGCCCCTGCATGCCACAGAGTCAACTGCCCTGCCTCTGACATGAGGTGTGTCTACTACTGCGTAGCCAGCGTCGACAATATCGTGGCATCACTACCCACAGCCATGTCAGCACAGCAGATATTCCGGTGCCCACCCTCGCCATTGCCGATGATGGTCCATCTCGCCACCCTTCCTCCCGCCTCCGCCTCGCCGCCGCCTGAGAGAGCTACCGGGAACCGAGTGACAATTGAGGACGACGGCGGTGGGATGCGAGCTCGCTTCGTCTCCACCTACTTTTGACGCGAAGAGAGGTGGCGCACGGGTGACGATAGACGGGCAAGGTGGTGCATGAGGCAGAGCTAATGGCATCCATGGCGGGCGGTGGCGGGTGAAGAAGGCATGGTCGAACATGGCGGGAAAGGCCATATCGAGTCACCCAATGGCCAGATCTAGTCTTTCCCCTGGTCGGATCTAGCAAGACGGCAGTGCGATAGTCTCTGGTGGTGGCAGCAGCGCGATGGCCAGGACCAGTGGCGCGGTGGCCAGGGCGACGACGTGATGGCCATAGCCGCGACGCGGCTGCGCGTGCACCACGGTGCGCAACGTGGGCAAGTTCCTGCGGGAGTGGGTGGCGTACCACACAGTGGTGGGCATGGACCACTTCATCCTCTACGACAATGGCAGCGAGGACGACCTAGCGAAGTAGGTGCGGCGTCTCACCGTGGAAGGCTTGGACGTCACCACGCTGACCAAGCCGGCCCAAGACCCAGGAGGCCGGCTTCATCGACATGGACGAGTTCATCTTCTCACCGAAGTGGGCCACCTTCGGCTCACCATCCAGCTCCATGCTCCGGATGATCATCGTCGTCAAGGCAAACATGGGATAGGTGTCAGTCGAGTGCATGAACTTTAGGCCATCGGGGAGAACCACCCACACTCCGGAGAGGGTGACGCAGGGGTACACATGCCAACGGCAAGCGATGCTGCTTGGTTGGATGCAATGGAGAGTTCACTGGTGAACTTGGTGCACCGCTTCGCGCTGCGGTCGAGGGCTAGCGGCAAGTGGAATCGACGAGCATGGGTGAAGCACTGACATATGGGGCTACGTGGGTTCCACTTGTCACGTCGTCAAAACTGGTCACTATACTGTCGAGGGACCAAAGTTAACATGATATTTTGAGTTAGGGATGCGTTATATCTAGTATTTTGATTAAGGGACGAATTTCAGATGCGACGACAGATTGAGAGACCTAAGTCAACTTACTCCCACAAATGAAATTTACGGCCCAACAACAGCTCTATCAAGATTCATCCAGGCATAAATAGTAAACGTGGGCCATATCAGAAATTTAACGGCCCAAATGTAGCCCGTTTAATAATTGGCTCAGCTCATTAAGGCCCCATAACACGCCTACGTCATTCCGGCCTATCAAGGGCCCAAATATGTTGTAGACATTACAACTCAATAACGGCCCATGAAGTTCTCTCTCCAGTCTATCGAGGCCTAGCATAAAACATTTAGGCCCACAAAGGACCAACAACCAGGGTTACTGATGTCGGCGGCATATGCCTCTCGGCAGCACGGCGAATTTTGTTGAAATTCACGAAAGACGGCGATAACGAACAATAAAAATTTGAATTTGAACGATTTCGTGCGTACCGCGAAAACCGCGCGAAAACCATAAAAACCGCGCAAAACCACGAAAACCACGAAAAACCGTGGAAACCGTAATTTAAATTTGAACCAAATCGAAATTCGCGTCGTGCCGCGGATTTCGCGAAAACCGCGTCATATACCACGGTTTTCGCGGTAAGCATCGCAAAATTTATATTTCTTTATATATATATATATATATTTGGTAAAATGATTTTTTTTCAATTTTTTTAATTCCCACGACATTTTTAGATGCCGTGCCATACCCCGCGAAAGCACGAAAATCGCGAAAGCCAGGCCGGCTTTTGCGGCATCGGTAACCCTGCCAACAACGTCGTAGACGGAATTTTGGCACACAGCGACCCAATGCAGTGAACTCGAACCGAGCAAATCGTACGCATTTGGACCTAAGATTGAGTGCATACAGAAATCATTCATAGAGAAATTATTAACACCAACAGACGATCTACTTGGGTCTAACGATGAACAGAAAACCATTCGATGCCCGGGTGAATGAATTCGTGATAACTGATAACGCCCAAGTGTCGCTGGGACGCAACACTTCGTTCAACCGATGGTAAGGCCCATCAATGCCCGTTTAGATCGATCATACATAATCATCATATACTACGCGATCCTCCGGCCAAGATATTTAAAAATGCTCACATTATTTTAAAAAAATATTATCACATGGTCACTAAAGTTAACTATCTATAGTTAGTTGTTTTGGCATGGGTGAATTTCATTCTCTGAAGTGGCGATCAGCAAATACGTATTTATATTTTGCAGGCTATAGCAAGCTTCAGCAGAAATCAAATGTCAATTATCTGAGAGTAAATTTCATAAAACTATAAATACTTTGATCAAATTGTCACAAAACTACACATTTAAAGTAATGTAGCATTAGAACTACAGATTTAACAATAAATTTATCATAAAATTACATGTTTATGGCTAAGTATCACAAAACTATAGATTTAATAAGAAAATTATCAAAAAACTACCGATTTTAGTGTTTAAATCATTAACACTAATGTTATGGTTGAGTTATAAGCATCCATATTTTGTGATTAAATCAACGCTAAACATCCAATTTTGTGATAACTTTATTATTAAATTTGTAGTTTTGCGATACTATGTCTTAAATCTATAGTTTTTCTATAAATTTTGCCTTAAATCTATAGTTTTCTGTAATAAATTTGATGTTAAATTTATAGTTTTATGATACATCATCTTAAATCTATACTTTTGCGATAGTTTGAGTATGGTGAAATTTACTCATTCTCAAATAACCTTGGTCTGAAGCGAAGTGGTCACAAGATATATCCTGCCTGCACGCAATAGATGTCATAGGTTACCATTCTACTCAAGCAAGCTACACGGCTGTTAAATGCCGCTGCTCCAGATCCTGTAATGGAAAGTAACAACCATTATTGTTCACTAAAACTACATGCCTCAAGTTATTTTTGGTGTGGTTGAAGTTCATAGGTGCTACTTTAAGCGGCAGTCAGTAAAAACATATTTCTGTAGGGAGGTGCAAATTTACAACTACGCAATACTTAAGATATATGTAGAATAAATAAGATGATCAATATAGATGGTCTTAGCAAGCAGAACAAAATAGAAATACAATTAACTCAATATAGATGATATTCAGATTTTCTGTTTGATATAAAATCGTAGATTGTACACAACAGCCTTTTAGGTGGTGTGCTGACATAAGTGCACATGCACCATGGTAGATAGCATGCCACACCAGAAGGCCTAAAATATCCTCACATTGTTCAAAATTTTTTGGCATGGGTGAAGTCCATAAGTGTTCTTTCAAGCGGCAGTCAGTAAACACATTTTGTAGGCTATACTAAGCACCAGTGAAAATGATATGTCGATTCTCAAATAGCCTCAATTGCCACCTTAATCATGTTAAAAATAAAAGTAGACACAAGACGTATCACACACACAAGATAACTGGTCAATGGAAACATACCTCACATTAGGCCTCAGTGCAGTGTGATACTTACGAGTTACTGTTATCAATACAACATTCAAAGTAAAACAAAAGTAGCAAGCATGCTTGTCCCACAACAGTGCCACAGTCATGTGAAACATAATTTACATCAATATATGGATGCAGTCCTAGGCTTATCAATGTCACAGATAAATGGTACTTTCAATACACTATGATTTAGTTGTGGTATGGATGCAAATTTGCTAACTAGTAGCACCTGAAGTTCTGTGGTGACAGTAGACGCTCTAGAGGAGTATGTGCAATATACATTTTGTATCTAGAAGTGAACTACATACGGTGTACCATTATACACTCCATTCTGGACTTTTAAGAAATGTAGTCTAGCATCTATAAGACTATAACTCTGACTACTGACTAAAGTAACAGTTCGAAGATAATGGCCAATGGAAGTTAAAATAATCATTACAAATAAGGCAGTTTCACAATGCAATACATAACATCTGAACTAAATATTTACCAAAACATTCCACCCATACATAAATAGTGTGAATTTACTGTTTTATAGAAATATAGTCGAACATTTAGTAGTTTGACTACTATCGTAAGTAATACCATACAGATTAATCATATAAAGTAATTTGAACATTTCGTTACAAAATATAATATAACAGTTCTACATTCCATAACTAGCATTTCGCACACAAGCTGGACCTGTAAGTACGTATTGCTCATTCGTTGTACTCACCCCTAATAATGTCAACTGATTAAGCGATATACACAGTTGGCAAAACTAAATAATATATATAGGCCACAAAAACAAAAACCATATATATCACACAATTGTATCATTGACTAGCTGATCTTATGTATGCATTAGATTTAATGCACTTGTATAATCAAAATTCTAGAGCTGAAGTCTAAAAAATGCATTTCCATTTTTTTTACCAAGCATTCCACCTACTTATTTCTACCGATGCTATTTTGCACATCAACAATGATGTACAATATCCTAAATTAACTCTGCATTAATTTGGTAATAGAGAAAAGGAAACAAGGTCAAACAAGATGGGCGCGAGAATTGGCTGTGTATATCCACTTGTGGATATAGAGGCCGGATTTCTATCCATTATCTAAAAAAAATATAGGGCGAGAAGAAATAAACAGTTAAACACTCGCACATGAAACAATCCTCGTGAAGTTCGCACAACGAACCCAACCTTCGCCAGTTCGCCTCCCATTCTCCTGCGACCATGCGACCCAAACACACCAAACTAGCCCACAAACGGCCTCCCAAAACGCACCAGAGAGATCTCTCGCTGCTGGGGATAGACAATATCCGGCAGAAGAGAGGGCCGGGACGCAACCACGCATCCAATTCTCCTGAAATGCCGCGGCGGCGGCGAGGAATAGGGTTGGGGCGCTCTCCAGACGCGGCGAAAGGCAGGGGGTAAGGCAAGGGCGCGGTGGCGAGCTCCGTATAGCGGATGCGAGGCACGGCGAGGGGTGCGAGAGGGAGGCGGCGCAGGCGATGCCGGCGAGGCCGCTAGGGCTTGGGCGGTGCAGAGCGGAGACGCTGTGGGGATCGGAGGAGAGAGAGAGAGAGAGGCGATGCAGCGAGATGCTTTGCTTCTGCTTTGCGCCCGTATCTATCGGTGAGGCCGTGACGACTGACGAGCGGAGCGGGAGAGAAAAAATACTTTGCGAGCACTGTGGGCCTAATGTATTGGGCCTTCTATCCGTCTCTACAAGCAAGCGCTCGTGGGCTTTCAGCCCATTATCTTTTTCCTCCTCCTCCTTTCTTCCCAGTTTTCACACGTTTATTGTTTGTTTAAATTTTAGGCATCTAAATTTTTTATTACAAAAATGATAATAATCCAACGGTTCTCATCATTCTCCTTCCGGTGGTTGAAAATAAATTGTTCTAACATGTAAAAAATTCAAAAGTACATGAAATAAAACTTATGTCTCATAAAAATTTACAAAATTAAATTTTTTAAAAAATAAACTTACATAAAAATAAAGTAAAACCATATATAACAACAAAACTGCAGTTAAAATGAACTCTAAATTGCATATCATGAAGTACTGCGATTTTAGGCGACTGTAAACTAATAAACTTTTAGACGTCTTAAACACACACATATATACGTGTGTGTACACACACATGTACGTACGTACGTACGTATGTAATACTCTTCCCAGTTAAGGTTTCACAACCAACATAGCAGCACTAGTTGTAAGAGAAGCTATGGGTTTGTTTGGGAAGTTTCTAACCGCTACAACTTTTCTTACTTATTTTAGAATTAAAAGCTCCATCAAACAATCCAGTTTTTTATTCAGGTTCCGACAAACTGTAGTTACGTAATTCAGAAAATAAACAAAGTTAGGAGCTGGAATTTTCAGATTTTTCAGATTCTCATGAACTTATCAAGCAACTGTTTCTTAAAAATCTAATTATTAAGCTCATTAAATAGGATTGTATTCCAGCGAGGGTAACTGACTGCAGTGAACCTGCCAATACTGCACGTCATCGTCTTCGCAGCAACAAATCGAGCCACACAACCGAAGGCTCGAATCAGACGTAGCAGATGCTACCTTCAACCTCAAGTCAGCGGCCCCAAAGTGGACATTCCCTGTCTCGACGTCATGTCATTTGGGCAACCTCACACTTTGGAATTATTTCAGCTAATTTCATCACTACTGCTAGTGCTAGTGCATTAGTTTCAAGTAGATAGTGGTAAGGTAAGCACGAAAGCCATAGCCTTTTTTCCGCCTCAAGAACGAGGAGGATAAGGAACAGTGATCGCCAACTGCAAGCCTGCAATTTGGTACTTATCTATCTGATGGTGAGATTCCACTGACCGTTGCCACCACTATCTATCCCATCTCTCTCTCTTCTTTTAATTTATTAGCTTTGTAGAATTCTAGGTATGGTTGTTGCTAACTTGCAAGTAAAAAAAATATTCCCCTCAACTTTGCATCCAGAGTTGAAAAACATTGGTGGTTGATGAGTGTATTCGCAATTAGAAGCTAGCCGTTTCTTGGAGTAGAACTTGTAGGTGAAGGTGTTCATCATGCATCGATGGATTTATCTATCGATTGATCGCTAAATCTCACTATGTGTAGTGGCGTTGTGTTGCATCTGTCCAAGTGTGTGATGGGTACTTAGGTAGAGGTAGATAGCTTTATGGCCACTAATTAGCAGTCTCTATTGACGCTAAACAAAAGCTGATTAGTATGTTTCAACCAACCGGAAATCCAATCCAGGCTGGAAATTAGGATAAGAAGCACGGGGATTAGCATCGATATCGATCCCTGGGCGCCTGAACCTGCCAAAGTTCCAAACTTTGTAGTGATCCGTGCATGAGTTTCAGATAGATCCTCCTATGGCAGCAAGCTGTTCAAAGTTCTTGTCCTGCAAGCACCAACTTGTCTCTGCCGTTTGCATGATATAAAAACATCAGAGTTATCACCACAGATAATTGCGAAAATTGCACACCTCAGATTGTAGTACTGATGCAGTGTAATTTGATTTCTTTATTGAGTATATATGCACATAAAGTTCATAGAACTGAAATGTGTAAACCACAAGTACATCAATTCACAATCTAATGCAAAGAATTGTCAGGTCAAGTCAGTGTTTGAGTAACAACAAAAGAAAAAAAAGGAAAAAAATTCTGTAGAGAGCTATAACAGCATATGGGAGTAGTTAATTTGGTTAACCAAACCGGTCAAATTAAGCGAATGATCGCTCGTGGCCCTCTCTTTGCCGGCGCCGCCGCTTGCCGGCGACCAAGTATCGGTGAGCTTTGACGAGCTCCTCCTTGAAGCGTGGCAGGTCGAGCCGGACGTTCTGCCGGTCGAGGTAGACTTTCTTGGTCACGTCCCAGCCGCGCTTCCCGACGCCGGCGGGGTCGGTGAGCACGGGGTCGCCGGTAGGGTACTCGCGGGAGAGGGAGCTCTCCTCGGGGAGGATCTTGTAGCCGACGTAGCGCAGGCCGAGGCGCACCGCCGGCTCGCCGTAGTAGGCGCCGGCTGCCCAGTCGGTGCCGAGTGGCACCACCTGGATGAACACCTTGCCGGGCCGCATGAAGAGGAAGTGCGTCATGGCGGCGCCGTGCACGCCCACCATGGCGTCGCTGGCGTTGAGCTCCCGGTATATCTTGCACAGCTCGGTGGTGCGCTCGGGGCGGACCACGCGCACGTCGAACCCGACGTCCGCGGCGAGCGCGGCGACGTCCGCCTCGTTCTCGATCACGCGGGACCCCGTGCGCGACACGATCACCAGCCTCGGCCTGTCCGGCGACGGCGAGGCCTGCTTCGCCTTGGGCGTCATGATCGGTAGAGCGATGGAGGTTGTGGTGGACTTGGCCGTGGCGGCGCGGCGCTTACGACTGCGAGCGGCCCGGCGTTCCAGTCGCTCGAGGTACTGGATACGGCCGCGGTAGGCGTCGTCGAGGAGCGTCCGGAAGTGGCGGATGCTCTTGCCCTCCGGCGTCTTCTCGGGATCAACGGTGAGCTCGCCGTGGATGCGCAGGCCGGCGATCACCTCCGGAAAGCAGTGAACGCGGCGGTCGGCGGTGAAGTCGATCGGTGGGAACGCCGAGAGGCGGGACACGACGTCGCCGTACTTGGTCATCCACCAGTCGTGGTACTCGAGGATGACGAACACCACGCGTCGGCGGAAGTGGTTCGACGTCACGAACAGCGGCAGGATCCCGTCGTTGAACTCGTGGTACACGTTGCCCGTGTACCCGCCCGTGGAGAAGAGCACGGCGGGGACGTCGTGCACCACGTCGCACCGCGCCGCGTCGCCGGGGACACGCGGCGGAGGCGCACCTCGTCGATCGTCGCCATGACGTTCGCCTCCCACTTGCGAGTGTACGGCCGTATCCTCTCCTCCTTCACCACCCTCCCCGCCGCCGCCGTCGCGTTCCCGGACGACGACACGAGCTGGAACGACGCGCTCGCCGAGTGCATCCGCACGTCGCCGCGCGCGAAGCAGATATCCGCCCGCGTCGACGTCCGGTCGCAGCAAAGACTATCATTTACCATCCCGGAGCACGGCGCGACCTCCACCGTACGCCGCGCCGCCGCCGCCGCGGCGCCGCCCTCGTCGGAGTGCACGAAGGAGAAGAACGACACCGGCGCGACGAACAGCGTCCCAACCGAAACGAACGACAGCAGCAGCAACCCAAAGAAGCGGCGCATGCTGAACGCCCTAGGCTGCACCGCCTTGCCGTTCTTGCCGCCACCGCCGGCGCCGCCGCCGTAGTCGTGGTAGTAGTACATGACACGGCGGCCGGCGCCGGCCTTGGGCGGCGTCGAGACCTTGCATGCGACCTCCTGCTCCTGCTCGCCCTTCCTGAACTGTAGGATGTAGATTCTGTGCTGTTGTTGCACCATGCTTGGCTTGGGTTGGTCTCCACAAAAGAGAAGGTTTTTTGGGGTTTTGGATTGTGATAGAGCTGAGGTGAGAAGCAGGGAGAGAGCTTAAATGGCTATAGAGAAGAGTATAAAAAACTAGTGGCGGTTAGCGGTTGAGCTATGCTAGAGCAACCCAACCAGCATCACTGATGGAACATCTTCCAGCATTTTGGTGGGACCATCGATCGGTAGAGAGCATCTAAATGTGAAAAATCTGTTCATATGGTTTTGTTATATAACTGTTAGTTCTATCTTTTTAGCGGTCGGAATCATACATCATACACTATCATCCATGTTTCTGGAGAAACCTAATTTACGATGTCACTATCTATATTGGGTAAGAAATTACAATGTGTAAATTTTATGTAAATTGCTTAAAAACCGTTTAGTTTCAAACAATACGTATGATAGATATTGACGACTACACTTTATAAGTTTAAAATAATATTTTTTCTACAGTTTTGATAGAGGTTAACGTTGTCCAATGATATCACGGTTACCATGGTAACCTAAGAGATAGCGTAAAAATCGCGAGGTCTCAAAAAACTGACCACGCATGGTTACTCTTGACAGTCTTGAGGTAACCGCGTGGTTTTTTAAAACCTAGTTTGAATACCACTGATTGACCAAATATACTGAGAGTGAAGTCAGTTTATCAATTCCTTGAAAAAAAGAGAGGAAGAGGTAGTCTATCCTTAAGCTAGTAGTATTGTTTGTTGCATTCTACTTGTGTTGCGTGGGCATAGCCTTTGGTTTGTGAGGTTGGGGAGTTCCAAGTTTGAGTTGGCAATGCTAGGCTGGAAGGTGGTTTCAGCATTGGGGTTGGGTCCATGTGTACATTATTTTTTGAGGGGTTTCCAAGCCATCTCAGTTCGATTTGACCAAGCAACCCACCAATTGCATCTTTCTCAAAACCAACACCATGACGGCAAAAAGAACTTGGATCCATTCAAAACAGCAGAAATAAGAGGAGATATGATGGATGCATCCATTGCTTGAATAGTTTCAGGCTTCCAGACTTTCAGACCATGGTTTGAGCTGCATGAATGCACAGCTAGCAGTAATGCAGAAGTTGGATCTATGTAATATCACGTTAGCATCACTATAATAAAACATACCGTACCTGGACAGCATAATGCTTTAAGAACGGGTTTAATCAGTAGCACTAAGCAATCTTAATTCACTTCTTGGAGATAATACACTTTCAGAAGGATGGAAGATGCACATCAGTTCAACCCAAGTTTTTGCCGGTACCAAATTCTTCAACTACGGCACCAACTGGACAAATACCAACAAAGTACTAGTACAGAATAATCTACTAAATGCAGTGTACACGTATGCTGAATAATGTTCCTTCTGTTTGAAATTAAGTATGTTACTCCTGTTTGAAACTAGGTACACATTGAAATGGAGGATATCACCAAAAAGTGAGAGGAAAAAAATCAAACATCAACAAATTTTTTGTCTACTTTGTGAGCATCTGGCTTGGCAAGTGTCCTGTAATGCGAGCTTTTGGAGAAAGGAAGGTTAGCAAATGGAGTACACTTTTCGTGAGCTAACTTTCTGACGCAGGCTAATTAATCAACGGATCCTACGAAGCTGACAAACGAAGTAGCAATCCGTGCCACTTTTGTCAGATCCAACTAATTTAAGCTTTGGGCGATCTTAGAGTTATGATCCCTAGCTTCACAAAAAATAAACTCCGGTTAATGTTAGTCAGTATCTGTGGTTTAAAAAAAACAAAATGCTGACTTAGTTCTGCCTACTAGGTCATCTATATTCCTATTGAGGTTTACAGTTCACAGGTCATGAGTTCAAATTCAATATTAAATACAAACGCGTAGAAATAAAAATAGGAGTCAAATTCTGGATTATCTAAGCAAATGACGTGATTTCACCATAACTATTATTACTACCCGTTCTATTTTACCCGTTCTATTTTACTTGTTGATTTAGACATTGACATAGTATCCTATACACGTGGTTATCTTTTAGAACTATGTATTTATAAAATCTATTAATAATATTATTATATAAAATGGATTTCATGACAAATCTATCAAAATCATATTATCATGTCAAGTCCTAGTGTTTTTATATTAATTATTTATTTAAAGTTTTGAGATTTGACTAACTGAGAAGGGAAACAATACCAGCCACTTGTAGCTACAAGGGTCAATATAAATATCCATGTTCACGATACATCTTTGTACTTGTATGTTTTTTGTTCTTTTCCGTTTATTTTGGACAAATAAAATCATGAAAATCTTCATCCCGTAATCCACATGGGCCCTCGCGTACAAAATTTTAATAGAGTCGTACAGAGTACAATCCCAACGGAAAATAACTGATTTTTATTGGAAAAAATGCAAAGTATAGATAGAGATGACATAAAAACGACTTCCTTTCACTGAAAATCATATCATGTGATGTCACCAGAGTGCCGGTGAAGCAATCACCTGATTAGTTAAACCCAAGGAGCAGTTGATGCTTACTAACCCATACAAATAAACATCATTTTTCGTCGTCATGTCACCTAAGGTGCCCAATCAATTGTTGTTAATCAATGTAGGGATTATCAAAGACCAGGGTTAGTTAGTGTCACGGGGTTGGTTCATGCCTTCATGGTTAGGCCATCAACACACACCAAGCAGGGTAGATAGAGACCAGAAGTTTCTTGGGGGCAGCCGCTTTTAGATTCTGATAAACGACTGATGAAAAGTTTTCGTCTAATGAGAATATAAAGAAGCTAAAGAAATCAACTTTTTATCTCTATTTCACTTTGTGAATTCTATAACTACAGTTTATGAATCTTAAAAAAGGCTAAACTGTTTGAGAAGGCTTTTTATTCTGAAAAAAAACTGTAGCTATCGAAAACTCTTCTGAACAGTCCTAGGTTAGCTAGCTGGATGGTGCAATGCAAATAGCAAATGCACCAGAATGCTCAGGCTTAAGGAGTAAGTGAGCGTGTGAGAGTGACAGGTGCAAAGAAGCTTGTTGTGAAAAGCAGATAAGGACTAGCACAAGAGCCCAAAGATCATGGCAGTGATCTGACGGCGACGCATCGCCTTGACCCCTCTAGCTGTACATGCATTGCATTGCATTGCCTTCTCCGGTTGTTAGTTAGTGTGTCACTGCCCTGTTTGCGTGTCTAGACCGCCGCCTGATGCCTTGGCCTTTCTACATTGGACGGCCTCCAAAATTCAGAGGAAAAAATGTTTATTCAGGGGGGAGAGTTGAAATGATCTGGTAAAAGGTTCATCAGCCGGTGACCTATGTATGGTACACGCTTCAATAACATCATGGTCACATTTTTGAAAGCTACATAAATCTTCCTTTTTCTTAAAAACGTATGTTTATTTTGATGCCAAAGACATAGGGGTAATACACAGCGACGCGGTTACGAATTATCAATAGACGTGTATATACGTGTGCAAATACATAAATCTAGCTGATGTCACTATTTATTCACACTGATTTTACGAAGAATTGTTCATACGTGGAGCCTTCATGTCCTTGTCAAAAAAAATTCTCTATTTTTCTTTTCCTTTTGAGTCTCAATCTTCACCACCATTGTTGGTTTCTGGTTCCTTCTCGAATCAAGCAAGAAGAGGTTTTATACGGAGTAGATTAAAAGATGAGAGTTTGCTTGTGTGCCACTGGATAGGAGGGAGAGCGTTTCGATGCTTCGCTGGCTTCCGGCGATCGCTCGTGCTTGCAGCTCAAATACCAACTGTTGTACGTTACCGCCACTCCCCTCGCGTACGTACGGGAAAATTTCCATGGAATTCTGAGAAACAACCGGTTTTGGGATGGGATGAAATGAATCTGGCTCAAACATATACGCTTCACCGTTGTAAAATTTTCTAAATTGCACCAGCGATCAAACTTATAGGTTTTACTTATGTCCCACGAACATATAAAATGTACATACAAATATCTAAACTTAATTTATTATATCATCTCATCTCAGTTCAAAGTCTCGTTTAACCGCTACATGAACGATGACAAGGTCAAGTTTCTCTTTTTTTCTCTTATTTTTCTTTTCTTTTTCCTCCACTGCTAGATATACGCGAAGGCAGACAACAGTGTCACCGAGACAGACCGAGACAGAGAGAGACGCGGTGCCTGCCATCACAGAAAAAATAAAAAAGAAAAATTTTCAGGCATTGTTTACGTGATATGTTAAGCCACAATTTAATATGGTTTTGGATCGGAATGATAAGTTCGTGGATCTAAGTAAAACCTATTTATAAGTTTAAGGATCACGAATGTAATTTACTTTTTTTTATTACACACATACACACGCACGCTGCACTCACAAACACCAGCAAGTATTCTTCCTAACACATATTTAAAAATACAAAAACGTATCACGTATACGTCTTACTTATCCACGATTTTACCACCAGTAACCTATTGCTGGTGCTACGACGACTTCTGCTTCACTTCAGAGAAAAGGAGATCTTTTATAGTGCAGGACAGTTAAGTCTTGGTAATTGCGTCAGCTAGTGTCTAGAAATTTAGGTGTGCAATTCACCCAAGACCTCTTCGCATGACAACAATGAGCTGCTGAATTGGCATCACGTATTTGTTTTTGCCTTCGGTTTTGTTGCAAGGCAGGATTGACAGGTCGTGCAATCTGAATACTACTAAAGCTGGACTGAATTAGACCGGCATCCTGACCCTTCAATACGGTGCAAATTATCTCGTGATCTAACAGCAAAAATCACCATTTGGTAGCAGTGATTCCATCAGTAGTAGAGTAGCTCACGGTTTACTTGACATGGCCTTGCAAAGTGCCAAATCAACAGACCAAGCAAAACCTATTACCTCTCCCATCCTCTCAGGTCTATTCTGCCACCAGTACACAATTAAGCAACACCGATCCCCTCTGATCTGGTCCGAGCAAATATAATCTGAACTGGTCCATCAACAGGTTCATCAGGGTTGTTAATGCTCGAACGCGACACCAAACTAATTAATCACGGTCATGAGCGTTTTGGCAAAGCCCATTACCCAGCCAACTAACCAGCCTTGGCGTGGCACATTAATTACCAAGTTCTTTTCAGCATATTCACCGACTATTAAAACATATTATTTATACCTCACATATCGAACAATATATTTTCTTAACGAACATCTCTACACAATTATTTAGATTTTTTTAAATACATTATAAATGCAAAAGCCCATATAAACGTATTCATACTCACCCATATAAACACACACATATACTCTATTCCTATAAACACCTTCGAACATCAAACATATATATCTTAAGATTAATGACGTTTAGCTATCGATGATACTTATCATTAAAAGATTAGTCATAAATATAATCATTCATACTAAGTCTAAGACTTAGTATAAGACTTGAATCACAGTAGAAAGTCAAACCATTTACTTTAAACCATTTGTTAAGTCTATTTTTTAATTTATTATTATAATTGAGTAGATAATACATCAAAATACGTATTGTTTGTATTATTTATATTTGACAAAACCACATGGATGCGATGTCACGCGGCGGCGGACGGGACAGAGCCGCCCGCCCGCCGCGGCCGCGAGCGAACGGGACGAGACGAGGTGTCACGGATCGCGGGGGCGTAATGATGGGGTGATCATGTGATGGATGGGACGCCGGACGCCGTTAACCGCTGGTTTTTCTTATCGGCTACCGATTTGTCATCACCGTCGTGGTGACTAGGCCGGCCGTGCAGCAGTACGCTAGCGCTAGCTTTCTTCGTCTTTGAAGCATCAATGAACTGATTTACTTCCTTCAATTCAAAATAAATTAAAATAAACTAATCTTATATAAAATATGATACATCTAATAATCTAGATAAAAAGTCTGTTAAACTTATGATATAAGTTGTATCATATTCTATATTAAATTTATTTATTTTAGAATAGAGATAGTACGTGATGAAGAGCTAAAATTTAAGAGTTAGAATTTAGTTTTAGATTGGAATTTGATTTTAGAGGTTTTTTGTTTTAGTATATTTTGTAGCTAATGATAGAGATAGCAATGTTTTACCCAAAACTTATTTTTGGGGTGCTTAGTTAGTTTTTCCACTTCTAACCGGCCGTAGCTAAACCAAACCAGAGTTGTTTTTTTCTCTATGAGAAATTTTTACCAGCTTTAACAAAAAAAACTTGAAATGACTTAGTAAAATTGACACAAAATTACTACTGCGTCACATTCTCGCGCAGTCGCGCTCTAATGGAGACGGTGCGGCTGGTTTTGGATAGTATCATTGTTCTACCAGTGAACAGTCGCGATTGTGTATGAGCTTTGCTCCAATTAATAGTGCTTTGTTAGTTAAACTATTGTGCGCTAGGGCACTATCCTGTATCATCCTACGCGGCGTGCATGACTTGAGTGAGTTGCGTGAGCACTTGGCACTCGTGAGACGCTCTGGTGCTCAATTTGCCTTGCACGCCGGCTAACCGGCTGGAACCATGCGTAGACTAGCTAGCCTAGCACTGGCGCTTCAACCGTTAAATCACCGTGCATGTATGCAGCCAAAACCTGTGGCATGGCCATGACAAAAACTGTTCGATTTCTCGTTTAATACGGAGAGAATATATACTAACGTACTCCGTTCATATTTTAATTGATAGTTTCACTGACTTTTAATATGATGTTTATCATCATTCATCTCTCTATATATATATGTCATTTATTATATTGTGATTTATTTTATCATTACATAAATTTTGGTCGTGACTTATTTTTTATATTTGTAACGAACTTTTTAAATAAGATAAATAATTAAATATTATTTAAAGTTAACAATGTTGTCTATTAAAACACGTATCAAACCTATCAATGATTTATTTCTCCATTTTTTTCTCAGGTACCAATCAAATAACAATAATTGGGCGTGCATGATTGGAGATCCAGCTCTTTTCTTTCCATGCGTTATCATCATCTCATACATGCCTCCTGGCTTTTGGCTTTCTGCATATCCTTCTGCCTTTGGAGTTTGAGCATGGATTCTTATCCACTGGCACAGTTGCCAGTTTACGTAAGGAATGGAATTTCTTGGGTTCATTATTTTGAGGGAAGCATCAGACAATATACAATTAGGCTTCCCATGTTCGGAGTATATTTAAGAGGAGAATAATATATACATATATGATTCTCAACTGATCATTACATAAAAAATTTCCATTTTAATTATGTGTGGACAGTAGACTGATCTAGAGAGTACATAGGCTTTGCTTAAGGGATGTGAAACTTAGGAAACATAATTAAGCAAAGGGTCACTTTTAACACCTGCAAGTAATCCATTGGCCACAATTATTAGTTTCGCCGCAAAAACAGTGGCTTATCCGTTTGCTTAAAAAGTCACAAACAAACCGCAGTTTACAGGTATCCAAAACTGAGGTGCAATCCAATCCAGCAGAGCTCTGAATCATCAATTCATCATCATGCATGTTCCAGCAGAAGGTGGCAGAAATGTTCTTGAAACTTGTACTTGTTGCTTCGCTTGCTACCTTATCTCTCGAGATCTAATTAACCCTTTCTTTGCCGCGTACGCTAGGAGAGGAATTTGATTGCTAATCATCGTCAAAATTGCACGGAACCAAATTAAAGGCCGTGGGAGTACGTCTCATGCAGGCCATGTTTGACCATACAACCCTCTTAATTATTCTTTTCTTCTGAATTAAGAGTACTTGACTTTCTTGGTGTTCAGAGAGTACTCGTCAGAGAGATAGAGATCATGCCAGGACATTTCTTTAGAATGAATCATGGAGAAATCCAAGTACTGTTACAATAACATTTTCTCCAGGTTGCAGCATGTGGATGTTCATGTGATGTGGTATCCATCTGGTCCTGTGTATCGACAGAGGCTGACTGCCTGAATCCAGAGTTCATGACTTGTGCATTACTCACACACACACCTCATCGTTTGGTCAAGAGATGATTATATATAAAAAAGCTTATAAGTAATAAAAAATAATTTATAAGTAAAACTTTATATATATATATATATATTCTTAGCAACTTAAAAGTCAATTCTGAAAAAAATACGTTAAGAATACCTTAAAATTAATTTTAAAATTAAGTTTTAAAATTTAAATTTTGGTAATGGCTGATTACAAACGAGGCGGCTGCATATTGTTAGCAAATCAAGTAGTACTTGTGATTGGTTTGGGATCCAGGACTGCATCACTGGAGGACTTTTGATGCAAGCAACCGATTTGGTGGCACTAAAAAAATATTCTCCAAATCATTTGCAGATAACATGTTCATTTAGTTAGTATTAGTACTACTGCTACCACAACACATCTGCTCAGCTGCAGCTAACTAAGTAGCAGCTGCCAAGTAATGCTGCTGTTGTGGTAGGAGCAGCCGGGGACCGGTAGTTGAGCTGAAACTAATAATCTAAGTGCTGTACAGCTCGGAGCTGATCCCAGTGACAAGAACTAGTGAGAATTGTGATGGAGTATCATCTATGTAGTGAATCAAATAGGTATAGGCAGATGATATGTATGTTGGTTCATGGATTTGGATGTGTCTAATGGAACCTAATTAGATAGAGCCGACCTAATGTTGCCATCAGCGAGACCTGTACATGACTTGGAATTGGGAAGAGTGGATTGGATTGTATCAACTGCAAATAATGCATAGGCTGGGGAATCAGAATAATTTAGCGGTTTCTTGGATGCTTAAGTCGTTATTAGTAGTAAGTATATAGCAGTGACCTGTTTGGTCCCCAGCTCTTGGATGGATAGGTAGTAGGACAGTTGAAACAACCAGGCAGCTTTCTCTGTTCCAGTGGGGGCTATTGGTGTCTGCAGGCAGTACTAGATTCTTATTCTTCCTTTTTAGCAAACTTTTTGGCCTCTGGATTTCTGTCCAAAAGAGCAATCAAGAAAGGGGACATGCATGAAAGTTTATTTCTCACTGTACAATTAGTTGCATCTGTACTTGCAGTAGTTTTGCCCCCTTTAGCTAATGGCAACTCAATTGAACAACTGACCATATTGGCTCATGACATTGAGCTCAGGATGAAGACCCTGTCGGCCTATCAGGGTTCACAATCCTAACGAATACTAGACTTATCGTGCCGGCTGATAACACGAACCGGTCAGCTTTTGGGTCAAGTTTAAAAAAACCAAACTAAAATTTAAATTTTTGACAAAAATTGTCCGAATTTTATCGGTTTTCTTCCAGTTTACTAATGGTTTTGTGAAAACCAGAGATATGGCTCATGAGCGGTTTTCGGTCTGGCAACGGGACTGTGAACCCTAGTGGCCAGAGGCAGGCTATCACCCTAATGTAGAAGATAAGAGCATGACACCTCTAACAACATCTGCACCGTTGAGCATATTATCTGTTGCAAGAACAAACACCAGCAAGAAACCAAAATATGTTCCCCCCATCTGGTGCACCATTATGGAGGATAATTGAGGAGGTGAAGAAGCAACAGCCAGGAGGCAAACTTAGAAGCATGGGACATGGTAGGGCCATGCATGGGCTTATGGCATCCCATGAGGCAGGAGAATTTGGGTGCAATTAATCTAACGCAAGTGTGCCACTAGTGAAATAATTAACCAGGCTCCAGGAGCAAAATCCCAAACTGATAAGAGCAAGCTGGCTTTACATCGAACTGGCAATGCACATGCAGAGAGAGAGAGAGAGAGAGAGAGAGAGAGTGATGATCCGAGGTGAGATGCTGGGGTATCAATGCATTTCATGCTGCAACCACAGGGTGTGTGCGCTGTGCTGTTTGTGGGAAGTGGAATTAGGAATTTGATAGTTTGATTAGTATATTTGCGAGTGCATCATTAGTCTTGTGGAACAGCGTTGAAGAGGGGAGCGAGCAGCGCAGCGAAGCGCGAACGCCGAGGGAGGGGTGGCATGGCATGTGATGCGAATGCGAGGCCGTGGCGGGGATAATGGAAGGCGGTGGTGCCAGTGCTCGCGTTGACCGCAGCGCATCGCTACGGTGTTACTGCAATATCAAAGTGAAGTCAAATTGGAACATTGGATGGAATCTTTGCAAAAGATGAATTGTGAATTGGCTGGAATCCTTTTTAAAATGAACTGGCTGGAATCTAGGCCCATTCTTTTCAGCCAATTTAGTTTGGCCGTTACTAGGCACATTCATATCTCTTTTGATCCATCAAACATTCGTAAAGGAATGGTACCACCCCAACTGCATCTCACAAATCGCAACATCTTAAAGCAATTCTAACGCCACGCAACGAGACATTCTCATCACGGAGGTAATAGAAGTATCACCCCATAAGCTGCCCGCTGGTTGCAGAGGCGATGGCTTGCCGTGATGGGCTACAGTTTGCCTTTGGCAAAGGAATTCGTAAGCTGGTAATTGAAACGGACTGCCAATTGCTCACTAATATCTGGGCAAACCGGGATGGGGAGAAATCGGTGATTCAGCCAATACTTAGGCAGATGCATGAAGAAAGTAATTGTCTCCAGGAGTTTCGGATCTGTTTTACTAAAAGGAGCTGCAACAGATTAGCACATGAATGTGCCAGGCTTGTGTCTGAGTGTTAATAGGTTAGAAGTTTGGAGCTCGCCTCCCCCAATTCTCGAAAATTTTGCTTTCAGTGATTGTAACCCAAGTGCCTAATAAAGTTGCAAGCTTCAGTCTCAAAAAAAAGGGAGTATTACGCGGAAGCGATGCTTATTGCCAACGCAAAATCTCGATTAACGGAGATGATTTATTTCTATTCATGCCAATGAAATAAACAAGCCAATATCCTTGTATTAATTATCGAGAGTACTTCCAATGTCCAAACTGGTAAAATCTAATTTATAAGGTAAAACAAAATGGGCCAGCTATAACAACTAGATGCCCACTTACAATTAACCCTCGTGAAATCCAACCACCATCACCCAAGAACTGATCCTCACAAAGGAATGTCGAAGAACGATCAAAAAGTAATCGCCCAGATAACAGACCACTTTTAGCAACAAGCTTCAGTAGAGTTGGCAGGAGAGAACACAAGAAGCAAGATAGCACCTCTGTGCGGACAAACCCTCTCATAAGTTGCTAACACTAACAACTTTGGTAAGAAGTAGAAAAGGTGTGTATACAGAACTAGCTGCAGAACGCCACACACGTTTACATTCTGAAATTCTGCCTCGTCTTAATCATACGCTTCAATGCGGCAAGCCAGAAGTTACACTCGTCCCAATCGCTGGTCGTCAGAAGTACCTGCCAACATTGAACGGTAATTAATAATTAGGATAAAGGCAAAAAAAAACAATACTCAGCAATCTCTCAAATCGACAATGCAGAAAACGACTAACGTCAAAAAGGGGAAAACGGCCATTTAGTAATTTATGTTCATGTCTGAACAGATTCAGTGTGAATGAAGGACTATAGCTCAAGCACAGAAAGTGTGATCACGTAACATGGCTGTATTTCTGATTAGGTGGAAGATTCAGCATATGCTGAGCTGACATTCTTTACAGTCGACTAGTGAAAGAATTAACTTCTTAAAATTATTAATCATGTCTCCCGTATCAGCCCCCCTAGGAAAGTCATTGCAGGTGCAAGCAGGGGTAAGTAGCATCCCTAATTATTCAAGGAATAGTTTACCTGAAGGTGCATCGCAGTGGCAAAATCACCGCTATCAAGTGCACTGCAAAGCTGAATGAGTTTTGATGAAACATTTGGAGATATATCCCCAGAATTGAGTTTTGCAAACAGTGCCCCGATCTTTCTTGAGTTGTCTTCAATTTCACGCTTTTTAACTTGTGATCCACCCATAGCTTTAGATGTTTCATCAAATAGTCTAGTCAATGTAGCAATAACTGGTTTCAGCTCAGCTGCAAACAAGAAGAGAAGTTAGCACGACTGTAAGACAGGTACCAACACAACAGAAAGGGAGAGAGGAAGCCTCCTAGAACTAAAGATAAATATCTGGTAGAATTCTAGTGTAAAACAGATGATTGTGTAAGAAGTTTGGTAAAAAGTTCTGAAACCCATATTAGTCTTGTTAATATTGAAAACAAAACTGATAGATCCTTTGATATCACTTAGGAAAATAAAGGAAGAAATCAAGTAGTACACAAAACAAAAGCCAGCCTTGGATCCATATTCCACATACCAGACACCTTTGATGTATCAGCCGTCTGCACAGTTGGGGGAGGTGCAGGAGGTGCAACAACAGGCTGCGGTTGTCCTTGTGCCTGCGTTGGACTTGAGGGCTGTACAGGACTCAAACCTGGCCTTTGAACAAAACCTGGATTATTTGATGGCATAAACCTGGAAGTCGGGTTATTAGCAACTGGACCAGGGAACATCTGACTTGGGATCGTTCCTGGTACAGTGGCACTAGAAACAGCTGGAGGTGCCGGTGGAACTGTTTGGAATTGTGCAGGTGGTCTAGGCTGATGATATGTAGTGGGAGGTACACTTTGATAAGGAGTCGATTGTCCAGAAGTATATGGCGGATTAGCACCCTGTTTAGACAAGATAAAAATCACTTTGTAAGTGACATTACATAAATATGAGGTGGAACATTAAAAGGTGGTTGGTTTGAGGAACCACTCCATCCTAGGATGATCCATCATTGGGATCATCCAATGATTTTCGCTTTTGAGATAAGGTGGTGATGGATATCAATATGTGCAATTCCCACAAACCAAGCAACCCATAAGTTGCATGCTACATACCGCATAAAGCTGGGAGCCCAAAGTTGGTTGCTGGTATTGCTCAGGATTTTTTAGACCTGGCAAGTTGGTAGGAGTAAATGCCTTTACTGGTTGTTGTGGAACTGGTGCTGGAGTTGCATTTGGCTATTAGAGGGGACATTTAGAGAACAAATAGAAATGGTTAGAGTTGCATGAAACCAAAGGAACATTAGACTACCCTATAGACAACAAAACGAAATTAACTAAAATGGGGAGAACCAAAGAACTGAACTAAGATTTCCACATAGATGACAACAATATGAAAATCCACCAAAATTTGGGGAATAAACAGACTGAATTAACTTCACATAAGTTTATGTTCAAAATGTAAAAATTAAGTAGAACTAGTAAAAATTAACAGATACTTAAAAAAGAAATATAAGATTGGTGCAGAATTAGTCTGTTCAGAAACTATGCATTACATAATTCTAAATTAAATTTAGATCATAAAAAATGGATAGCAGTACACTACGTCTGTGGTATATCCTGAGTTGCTTTGACTGAGCCTCATACAAAATACTCAAAACGATTGATGATAAATACCTGGGAGATCACTGGAGTGGTGTTTGATGGAACAAACATCTGGGTTGGTTGTTGAGATTGATATGTACTGTTATATGTTCCGTATGCTGTATTAGATGGTTGCTGGTAATCTTGATACTGGTTACTTGCCACGGTATATTGTGAAGTCCCCTGCAGTTCATGGTAGTCAGAACAGAAGAGATGCTTCTCTTCAGATAAAGAAATCATTTCGTTTTACGTTTATTACAGGACACAGATTATATAAGAGAAATTTTGAAGTCAGAAACAATGTATAGTACAAACCTGGTAAAGATTCTGAGAAGGGTCTGGGGCGCTATAGCTCGGTTGAATTGTAGGGTATGCGGAACTGTTAACACTGCCCGCATGAACTGAAGTACTGGCAGCATGATTCTCTGCAAAGAATTGGTCTAATCAATAAAATGACACAAGACATTCCAAGTCCAATTATTAACTTGGTAACACACGGAGGTATCAGCACAACATTGTCACCATGACAATATTATTTTAGTCTATATATGAAAAGGGGGCTTTAAGAAAAAGACAATGATGTGCTTCTCCTACAACTAAGAATCTTCATGCTCACATCCATAAAGGGTTTAAAGTTTGTTTCTTCAACAACATTCAATCAAGAAATTTGGCATATTAACCTATTCATATAGCATGTTGCACAACAAAAAGAGTGAAGAAAATGCATTGTAGTAACATATTCTCTTTCAGAGAAGGGCATCACAATATATAAACCTAGTCAGCAGTTAAATGATGTAACATTCAATAGTAGCAAAGGAAGTTTCAAGGTGCACTCAACACTCAACACATAAGGCCGTTCTCTTTTTTTTTTGTGTGTTAAGCTGGCAAAAATAGCAGGCGAGAGATGGACAATGCTTTATAAAATATGATTGCAAAAAATGCATGCTAGAATAGTGGTCCAAATTTGATCAGCTCCCCGAAGAGTGACTTCAGATGTTGAGTACACAAACCACAAATATTTCGCTCTGGAATAGGTGCAATTACAGGATAGCAGCAAATATAGAACAAAGGAAAATAGCATAGGTAAATTTCATACCAATAAAAGCCAGCTTAACATCACATTAAATCATATGCATTTTAACCAACCTTCTGTAGAAAATGCGATCCGGTCTCTCAATATTGCCAGCTCGTGCGAATGTTCATCTGATCCCAACAATTTTAAGTACTCCATTGCAGTTTTAAGAAGGCCTTGACTGGCCAAAAGTTCAGCATAGTTTTCAACAAGCTTAGACAGTGATGCGCTAAAGCTCTTATGCCCTGTAGCAAGGGCAAGAGTTATAGTCTTCTCCATCAAATCCTGCAATTACACACTGATTAAATAGTGCTGCTTGGCAGCATGCTAGAGACCAATAAATTCTCTTTTCCATTTTTACCTGGAGAAGATCAACGTAAGTCTTCCCACCATCTTCAGACTTCAAGTCGCGAGACCATATATCCACAGCTTTGTCAATATTTCCAGCACAAATATAACAGAGAGTCGCAGCTAGTGTATCTCCAACACCCAACAGTCTAGATGCAAGGGTATCACATAGAACATTCCATTCCTCCTTCCTGGCAAACTGTTGCAATATTACAAGTTATGTTAGCTTAGAATGCAGTACAAACTCATACTGTTATCATAGATTTCCACACCAAATGAGGCATAGACCCAGCCAGCCGCTGCTTGTTCATTGCAAGTTGTTACATAACTATAGCTGTTTAACAGAAATTTTTTGTACCTTGTACAACAAAGTGGCTAGATGGGTTTTTTTTCTCTACGGGGTCACAATAGCATGGGCTTGGAAGGCCACTAAATATAACAAATTTATTCCCCAGGTCATGTATGGTTCACCAATTCAACCGTGGCCAATTTTAAGTACTACTCACCAAGTTTGAGGCAGTCCCATACTCCCATTACATGAGCAATCCAACTACAAGAACCACACATGACAAGATACCAGATGCCATATCAAATTCTTTCAGGTTTCATAACTAGGACCATATACTACAAGATTAAGTAGCACACATCTGACAATCTAGCACCTACTGCATAAGCTCAGTGAAATAGATGTAAGATGATGATGCAGCAACACTTTACGTCATATCTAGCGAGCGGTCATATCTGGTCTCTCAGAATTGTCTTAAATGATAAAAACCCGTGATCACGAAGACACTTACTGTGCACAGTAGCGCAAGTGTTTCCTTCCATGCGTTCAATGGCCAGGTACTCACAAAACTCATCAAATCGTTGCCAACCATAGCAGAAACAACCTGAGTTTGAAAAGAAAAACGACAAATTATGGTGTGCCAGTGCCAGTACAACCAATGTAGTCAGAATAAATAAACAGGTAATAAAGTTACCTTTAGATAGGGTGACACAGTATTCTTGAGATACTGGTTTCTTGTGCTTTCCCATAGAGCAGAACCACCAGCATGGGCAATAACCAGAGCATCAGCCATACGGTTGGCAGCAAGACACAGGTCAACTGCTCCTTTGTAATCACCAACTACCAGTGCATGTTGAATACTTTTGTCAACTGATGGATCTGATGGTTCAACATTTACAGGCATTTCCTGCTCGATCTGTTGACCATTTGTAGAAACTGATTCTTCTGCCAAGCTAGCCTCTGAAGGTTGAGGATTGTTGAAAAAATCTTCCCCGTTATCAACCATAAATTGAGAATCTGAAGTATCAGTTGGCGTGCCATGATCAAGGTTAAGAGTATCTGCCAATGTTCTGTTCAGTTCATCTGTTGAATTAGAAGTTGGTTCTTGAGGTGGGTTGAAGCCAAGATGAGCAAGCAGCTTTGTCCTGGCAAAATCCCCATCCTCGAACATTACCCTCAGGAAACCCCATGTTTCTCTTTCCTCATCAGATCTGTTCAGACATGTGTAACAAAGTTACTAGGCAGGCAAAGATTAGTAAGTATTCTACATAGAGGAAAGCACATACAAAGATTCTTGTGCTTTTTTATCGCACAAAGCACGCAGTGAACTTTTGTCCCCATTCTGTATAGCAGCTTCAAATTCAGTCGACCGGCTTACCAGACTTTGCTCAATCACCAAATTATGTACATGCACCTATAAAAAGAAATAAATACCTTCAACACAAAGGAACATGAAGTATAGCATGCAACAGGGAAGTGAGAAGAGTAGACTTGCCTCTGAAGTAGCCACTTGTGCGCCTTGGGTGGGCGCTGCTTGATGGAAAGAAACAAGTTTGCCCCCAAAGCCGAAAGATGCGCCAGTGGGGCATTTCAACCATTTTGGAGCTGGAGCTCTTGAGCGTGCTAATTATCATGTTTATGGTCATTAGAGAAATCATATCCCACAAGCATCATACACTAATAAAATTATTGACAAAAAAGCACTTCTCAGGTGGTTCAGCTGGTACTGATTAATGAATCTAAGGGGGTTTTCTTAAGTCGCCTGGGACTTTTTGTGATTAAAAAAATCAAGTTTCTAAGAAGAGACAACACAAACAATACTAAAGAGTTAACAAAGCATAGCAGTGGACCTAAACTAAATGATTAACAAATTAAATGCATGGATGGTATTTTGATGTGGAATTTATATAGAAATAAGACATGCAATGTCATAAACTGAAGAATAAGCATCAGCAAGGTTCCAATTTTCTTTCAGCCGATGCAAGGGCTGCAAACAGCTAGATGTACAAGACAAAGACACAATAAAACTAAATGATTAACAAATTACAACCATGGATATAGAAATCACATTTTGGTATTTTGGTGTGGAATTTATATAGAAATAAGATATGCAACTTTTGTCATAAACTAAACAATAAGCATCAGCAAGGTTCAAATTTTCTTTCAGCCAATGTAAGGGCAACAAACAACTAGATGTACAAGACAAAGGCACAATACAAACTTCTTGAATATTAATTGCTCACAAAATTAAACAAGCGGTATGCTAATTTACCTGGGGCACCAATAGCACTATCACCAGCTGCATAAATGCCAGAGAACTGTAAAATAAATATACGGAATTTCAGATTACTAATTAGTGTTGTACTTGTACGCCAAACATGGAAGAACTGGCAGGTCCCGTAGGAACCTAACATACTAAGAGTGATGCAGAATCAAGTCATTCTGATAACTGTGCACTGGACAATATAACCTTCATGTGTCCAACCAACAATTCAATGTATAAGCATTTTTAGATTTTTATATCCCTGGAACTACCCTTGAAACCATATATTGAAAAGCTAAAACCTTCCAGGTTATCTTTCAAATGAAAAGCAGGGATTTAAGACTTTAACATGGGGATTACTGTTGATACCAATGATGTAAAAACTGGCAAATATAATATGATGTTATAGGAGAATTTCTCATCCAGCACAAGCATGAAGTTTAATTCTTTTCCAACAGAACAAACTTGGTTAGGTTAACCTTTAATCCAATTCAAGTTCACACATGACAGGCTAAATTTCTGGTGGTACTAATTAGTAAAGTAGCCCATTTTAGTTTAGCTCTGAGAAGGCCAGGAATTGAAATGAAATCAAGACTGCAACACTCTTAGTGTATCACATAAGACATGATGGATTGATATAAACCTCAAATCATGCCAAACAAATATATTACCTCTATGTTGTATATGCCGATTTTCACATCAAATGAGGATGCTGCAACAACACCTGGTATTTTTCGATACCAATGGATGTCAAAGTTACCGTTTGAGCTTGCTGGTAGCTCGCTCATAATCTGTAATAAATAATGCAATGTACAGGATACACGTGTTAAATAACAGTATTGGCGAAACAATATATTCCTGTAGTTTTAGCTTTTTATGTTACTGTCATAGTATACCTCTCCACTAACAGTATCCCAGCATATTGTTCTATTATCTTTAGAACAAGTAAGCAAGTATGAACTATCATAGGGGCACCACGACATAGCAATTACACCTGCACAATATAAAAGAAGACAAATAAGAATGGAGTATATAAGTAGATGCATGTTGTGTGCATCATTATGTATTTGACGAAAAATATTAGAAGGGCAAGGGAAATTAGACCTTTTGAGTGTCCCACAAATTCTCTTACTGGAGAAATGGTTTTCCTCACATCCCAAACCTAACATGAGCAAGGATATCAATATAAATAAAATAAACTCCAAAAAAACAAGTTCTGGTGTAAGTCAATATGAAAGACTAGTGGTTTAGAAACAATTTTTTTGGGTCCCAATTTGTTTAATTTATTCTAGCTGGGAGGCACATATGGATAAGTCAAGTAGAAGAGGAAAGGATGTAAGTTGAGAGAAATGGTAATTACTCTCAAAGATGGAGAGTTATCATCATCTGATGCAACAATTAGCTGGGTGGACATGTCAGGGTTCCATTGAAGAACAGAGCATTTCGTTCTATTTGAATCTGAAAAGCTATTTAAACAAGCGAGAGAAATTTAGTGACACAAATAGGTGAAGACATCAGTATTTCACAAGGAATAGATCAAGAAAGTGCAAAAGTAATGTGGGTGGCTAAAGCAATTACCTAGTCAATGGTTTTTGGTTTCTTAAATCCCAAACAACTGCAGAATGATAAATTCAAAATAGTTAGATAGACCTATGAGAAGTTCGATTAATGGTAACAGAAAGAAAAAAGCAAAAGAAGCAACCAAAGCTTCTTTTACCTGTCATCCCATTACTGGAAGCGGTTGCTAGAATATGCTGAAACTTCGGGTTCCAGGTTAAATAAGATATTTCAGCTTGAGCACTGGAGCCAACACTCTGTTTACAATTCACAAGAATTAGTAACCTTCAGATGTCAAGTAAAAATGGTGAGATAGCTGAATAATAAAATAACACCTAAAGGTAGAATACTCGTATTGGAATAAGTTATACACAACTTGCTGGTAAATGTTTTGCTAGCACTGCTCTCCATCCAAATTTTTCAGTACAGTTTTAGAACTACACAATAATGGACAGTTCACCACACACAAGTACATCCACAAGTAACTTGTTGGCAGAACATGAAGAATAAATTTATTCCTCGCACATTCTAGATGCGCTGAGCTTTCTTTTCATTGTTTCGTTTTGGATCATTTACTAATGCCAACACCAATACTAACACCCACCCACATAAAAGAACCGCATTCAGGCATTATCCATTGAAACAAACAAACAAACACTAAAAATTTGTATAAAAATGTGTTTGATTCATACAGTTTGCCAACAAAAGCGACTTATCAATCAGTGTTTTAAAGCCCTCGGCATTGGCAGCTCTGTTAATGCTAAATGAGAGTGGAGAATGAGAATTGCACCTAACCAAAATACTAGAAGTATACTACAGCATGATTCAAAAGTGGCTCAATAAATGTAATGTGCAGATGTACACTTGTCATAATCTTCATCGTGACAACAAGCTACGTGCCAAACTGCAGATACCTTGAGTGGCGGAAACACGACTGGCTCGGAGGGGTTCTTGAGATCCCAGATGCAAAGCTCCCCCTGCTCAGCCCCTGAGGCGAGCCGATTCGGAGTGAGCTCGCTAAACTCCAGTCCGCAGACCTGCCGAACCATAAAAACACAATCAACATCAGGAAAACTGGCATGAGATTCCGCGCAGCTAGCCCCGTGCCACTCACCGGCCCGGTGTGCTTCTCAAGCCGCGCAACCAAGGCGTCCTCCGCTTTCCCCTCGGAGCTGCAACAGCAACAATTCGATCAGGACAGGAGCAGATCTCGAGGTCAGGATGGGCGGGGGGAGGCGGATCCATACTTGATCATGCTCAGCGGATTCCACACGGCGACGGAGCCGTCGCTGAGGCCACCGGCGAGGAGCCCGAGGGAGAAGGAGTCGCCGTCGGCGGCGCCTGGGCGAGACCAGGAGAGGCGGTTGAAGCGGTCGGGGGAGGGGGCGGAGGCGAGGAGGGGGAGGTCGGGCGAGTCGGACTGGAAGTCGAGGCGGAAGATCTCGATGTTGGCGGACGCGGAGAAGAGCATGTCGACGGCGCCGCTCATGGTGCCGGCGGCGAGGTAGGGCGCCTCCGGCGCCAGCGCCGTCAGCGCCGCCCTCTGCGCGCTCTTGATGCACGCCATCTCCGCCGGCGACCCCCGCAGATCTGGGCACGCGCGCCCCTCCCTCTCGCCGCTACGCGGAATTTTTTTGGCGATCTGGAACGGAGAGAGAGAGGGAAGGGGAGGAGGGGAAGGAGAGGTGGTGGTGGTGGTGGTGGTGCGGCGCGGGTGGGTTAAACGCCGATCGGCTCGTGTGCTAGGGCCGATCTGGTCTGGTGCGGATCTGATCGGAAGGGGTTCGCGTGGCTGCTCACTCGATCGATCTCGGCCGTTGATTTGCTATTGCTCGCGTGCTGTGGAGCAGTGGAAGGATTTGGCTGCGTCATTCCATCGATCTCGGCCGTTGATTTGCTAGCGCTCCCGTGGTGTGCACGGATTTGGCGGCATCATTCCATCGATCTTGGCCGTTGATTTGCTGCGCTGTTGGATTTGAAACTGTCTTGCATCTGAATATATCAGATTGAAAACCGCGTCACCTACATATTTTATTACGGAAAAATGTTCGTCTTGGAACCGAATGCACTATCTGAGTTGTTCACAATAATATCTCTGCATAGGTGTTATTTTCTCGTTAAAATTAAGATTTTACCAGGTTTCTGTTAACACATTTTTACGTGTTTCGTGCGAAAAATATCATATAACAAAGTTATTTTAAATATCATATAAATCTATTTTTTAAGTTTATAATAATTAAAACTCAATTAATTATATTCTAATAATTTTCTCATTTTGAGTGTCCAAAATTAATTTAAATCTTAATTTAAGTATATTAGAACGCAGCTACAGTGCCTTCCACGGTCGTTCCATCCTATCGTCCGGTTTGGATGCAACAACAGTACAAACGCTGCTACTGGTCACACGAGATACATTGTCCAATACGAGAGTCCCACATAGGCAGCAAAACGACTGATTTGGTAGTTTTTTTAAAAAAAGAAAAAGCAAAATAAGAGTGAGTAGGACATAGGCTTGATGATTCACTAGAAAAAATGTTCAATTTGAATCTAATTCTTATCCTAAACCACAAAACCACATATAACAACTCCATCAACTATTAAAACAGTCTAAATGACTATCTCGACTGTTTTTATGAGTGGTTTCGCTGATGTGACATCCATGTAGCAACTCACTTATCAAATAAAATAAAAAATTAAGTTGGACCCACATGTTATCCCCTCCCTCTAATAACCTCTCTATCTCTCCTCCCTGTATCTTATTCTTTCTTCTTCTTGGTGCACGGTGGTTGACAGCACAAGCGGCGGGACAACGACGGGGAGCGCCGGTCGAGGGGGGGCTATCCTCTCTCTTCCAACTTGGCCCTTTCACCCCGGCGCTAGACCTCCTTGCTCTGCCTTTTTATATCAGATGTCTCCTCTCTTAAACCAAGGCGGGCGGTATCCGGTGTCGAGAGCTCGATGGTGGGGATGGCGGGTGAAGGGCAAGGGTTCTCGGCCCTTCCGCCCGGATGTTGCTAGCAGCGAGGGCCCAACGATAGGGGTGTCGCTTTGCGGCTGTTGCAGCGATGGGCGCACAGGGGCAAGCGAGAACGGGTACATAGTTGCGATCGGCAATCGAAGTCCAAGGCGATATGGAGGCTCAACGGATGTCGTGGGCGCTAAGTAAGCGATGGCCTATCATCGGGGCTGGACCCAGGGTGGCGCAATGCCTAAGGCGAGGTCGGGGCGAGATCTGGACAGCGACACGTTGGCGACAACCTGGGGATGCGAATGGTGGTTCCTTAGTCGATGATGGAGTCCATGGGCGACGACGACATGACGGGGTCACGTGCGGCCTGGGCTGGTGAAGGCGTCGAGGAGTTGGAGACCGCCGTTGTCGCTCTCCCTCATCTTGCCGCTAATTGCGCCCCACTCCTCGTCCATCGAGCGATCCTTCGTGTGGTGGATCAGAGGGGTATGAAAGCAGGAGAGATGGCGTTGGCCCGGCCTCGTCGACCGTGTCTCCTCCGCCGCTCGCCACTTCCTTTGCCATCGCCGTTGCTTGCCTCTATGGTAAGAGATGGCGTCAAGTTCCTGCGCCCGTGTGTGAAACAGTGAAAGGAAGAAGACCAGGGTTGATAAGGGTGGTTTCTGACATGTGGGCCCCACAATTTTTATTTTTCCTCTTATCACTTACATGTGGGGCCCATGTTTATTTTTAATTTATCTGATGACTAGACTGCCATGTGGACACCACGTCAGCGAAAACCGCTCTCAAAACAGTTGAAGGAGTCAAATTGCACTGATTTGCATAGTTGATGGGTCAAGATATCCAATATTACGGTTGAGGGATACGAATCAGATTAGATATATATTTGAGAGAGTTAGAGTTAAAGTAGACTTATTCCAGAACAAAAGGGAGAACTGAAAGCCCAAATCAAGCAACATTTAGCAGTAATGGACCAGCGCGGTGATGGGCCCCCTCCACGATTTCGGCCCATTATTTGACCGCTAGTAGCAGTGGCAAATGTGCCTGTCATCTTGCAGCACCAGCTCATGGTCCACCCGCACCGTAGTCCAGCGCTGTCACGAAAAACGTTTGCGGTTGCGCCGCAGAGCACGCAAGTCCCGAGACGATCACACTGATCTCGCACGACGCCGACCTGACACACCTCCGTGTCAAAGCCGCGACACGGACACATCCGCGCCGCGCGCATGCAAGACCACACCCAGATACGTGTCGAACGCCACGACGCGACGCGTGCCAGTTTGCCTTGCTCAATAAATAGCAGGTCTCGGCTCCGCTCTCATAGCTTATCCAGCGGCGACCGGTCGACCGAGATGGGGGAAGTGTGCAAGCGAGTGGCGAGCGTGTGGGGGGAGGAGCCGCAGCAGGACGGCGGCGTCGGCGGCGTCGGCGTCGACCCGGCGGAGTCGGCGAAGCTGTACGAGGACGTGCCGCCCATGCCGCTGATGGCGCTGAACCACATCTCCCGCCTCTGCAAGTCCACCGACGCCTCCGTCCGCTTCTACGTCAAGGTCCTCGGCTTCGTCCTCATCCACCGCCCTCCCGCTCTCGACTTCAATGGCGCCTGGTAATGAAAACTCTGCTCGTACGTGCACGGTGCAAGCGTTACTACTTCCCTGCACGACTTATGCCTGGATCGTCATCCTTGTGCATGCATCGATCGATCCAGGCTTTTCAACTACGGAGTCGGGATCCATCTCGTCCAGAGAGACGACGCGAGGAGAGCGCCCGACGTCAACCCCGGGGACCTCGACCCCATGGACAACCACATCTCCTTCCAAGTACGTTCGTGTACGCTGTAATGATTTAATACGTAGTATATAGCAACATGCTTGCACCAACAATGTGACAGCTGCGAGATCGAGTTATATTGGTGGTTTGTTGCATGCAGTGCGAGGACATGGAGGCGATGGAGAAGAGGCTGAACGAGATGGGGATCAAGTACATGAAACGGACCATCAACGAGGAGGAGGGCTCGCCCATCGACCAGCTCTTCTTCAAAGACCCCGACGGCTTCATGATCGAGATCTGCAACTGCGAGAACCTCGAGCTCGTCCCCGCCGGCGCGCTCGGCCGCCTCAGGCTGCCCCGCGACCGGCACAACCCGCCGCTCCAGATGGGCGACGTCGCCGCCGCCGCCGCCGACGACGAGGCGTGAGGAAACGTGATCCCAAGTGTAGTTAGTAAGTAGTAGCTGTCAGGTGCGAGTGCGCGCGCTTGGCTGGTTAACCGGCCGGGCCGGCGAATTTGCAGTTAGATAGTTGCGTTGCAAATGTTACTTTCGTTCTTTGAATTTACAGCGACTTGTGGTCACCGAGGCTTGAGCTTGATCTTGATCAGATCAGCTACTACGATCGTTTCTCCTGATCTTTGTTCAATTCGTGTCGATTTTCACGATCGAATTCGATGGCATCTGTTACGTGTCACGTATATTGGTAAAATGGATGAAAAATCCACTAGGAGCACTGGTAAGTCATGGGTGGTTTCGGGTGGAGTGGTAGATCCTGGAAGATCAACTATGAGCACTGGTCTCACCACTGAAACCTGAACTGGTACGCACCTATGACTTCATGGGTGGATCGGGGTGCTTCAAGTGCACCTATGACTTCCTATATGTTTCAATGAAGTGATACGCAATTCTCTTAGAAGTCTGGGAAATAATCCCCTCGAAAGTTTGAACTATGGAATTGGGCCAATGCACTTCGTACTCGTAACGCCCCTCGTGAAGCTGTCTAAACGTGGCATACATTTATATCAGCGCTCGTGTTTTTCGTCCTCTGTTGAATATAGGCATATCGGCAAGTGGTTGGCCTAAAACTAAACCAAAAAAGATTTAAAACAAAAGCGATTTAGCCAGTATGTTTTTGTAATGGAATGCTTTTCTGTTTCTTTCAAAAAACCCAGAATCCAAGTAGCCTAGCTGTGGCTGGCTGGCAGGCAGGCAGCATGCCGCTGCCCAACCCAACTAAAAAAGGCCACATACACAGAACCTCTTCCAATGGGCCGCTGCTTCCGCCAAGCAACGCCGCCTATGCTACCCAACCCGCCCAAAGATCAGCGACGGCACACGGGCGCCTCGGCGGGAGACCGCTACTCGCGCTCTCCCACTAAAATCAAACCCTAGGTTTACTTTAGACAAAGCCTTCAGATGTCTTTAATTTTTAATTAATATAGAAGTGTTAAGATGTCTTTAAATTTTAATTAATATAAAAATGGTATTGGTGGATGGATAGAAAAAGTATTTAAATGATAAAATTTTTTACGAACCGATGTTAAATAAAAATATAGAAGTTGATTTATTTTAAAATAAAATTTAAATCTAAAAATTGATTTATTTTAAGGAAAAAAATATCAGAAACGGACGGCGATAGACGACTCGCCTCGCAGGTTGAGAGCGACGTCGATCGGCGCCATCGACCGCTTCGACGCCTCAACCGTCGTCATCTCCAATGCGGCAATGCCCAAGGTGAACAGCATGCAAGCTCGGCTCATCACGAACCAACAATGCTGCTAACTTCTCCAAAAGAAGCTTTCTCATGGTACAACTTTGTCTGGCTTACCAACAGCAGGCGAACTTTTACATTTTAGAAGTTAAATTCAGATATTATTTTAGGGTCTTTTTCATCGAAGTCTATTTTCAGTTTTTTCGTTGTTTAATCTATAAATTAATTTTAATTATTGTTATTTTAGGGGTTTTTCATCGGAGTATTAGTTTTGATCCCTGCATGGGTAAAAAGGAAAAATAAATAAATGATCTGGGTTTTAGCACTTATAAAAAGAAAACAAATTCTTAAATCTTTTTCATGCTCATGTCGAGGTAATAAAAGAAGATAAAACCGCATTCAATAAGAGAAGATCGAATAGCTAGTGCCCGTGTCTATCTTCTACTACATCCGGTTTAGAACTTTGTACAGCATACGAATGTAAGATCATTGAAGAGATGTTCCCTCGTGGGTGTATCTAGGAATATACCGACAACTTTTTACTACAAATATGTCGGATGTATTATAATATAACTTATGTAATTACATATGCAAGTAGTTTGTAATTTAAGTGTAAGTGTATGTAATTTCAATTCAAATCTAAAAAGTTTGCTTGCTCCGTTGGTTAGAGCCACTGAACAAGCAAACGGAGAGGTTTCAGATTTGATGATGGTGCAATTTTATTTTCTACTATGGAAAAGCCAAAGGTTGCCGAGTATAAAAATGTTTGCGGAGCGTTTTTATCGGGCACTCGACGAATAACATATTTGTCGAGCGAGCTCTCGCAAAAGAAACACTCGGCAAAATCAACACTTCGCCGAGAGTAAACTCTCGGCGAACAAAGACACTCGGCGAACGGTCATTTTTCCCAAGTGCCTTCACATGGCTCTCGGTACAAGACATTTTTGCCAAGTGCCAATAACGGACATTCGGCAAAATTGCAACGGCCATCGCTGAATCATCGCAATAGCCGTTTGTCAACATCTTTGCCGAGTGCCAGTCAAGACACTTGGCAAAATATCTCCTTTTGTCGAGAGCCAAGGCAAGGCTCTGCAAAATGAGACCTTTGCCGAGAGTCTCACAAAGGCACTCGGCAAAATAAGACCTTGCCGAGTGTTCTTAGCCGGCACTCGGCAAACTTGATGATTTTTCCTCATTTACCCTCCAAACTTTCTTTATTATGTAAATAAAACATGTAATCCCTAATTATAAAATTTGGTGATTTTTCGATTGGTTTTGCTATATTTCTTTGATTTATTATATTTTCGTGGATTTTTGGCTAGTCTCAAATTAGAACGCAAGTGGTTAAAAAAATAAAATTAGCGAAAAAATTATATACATGTTATTCAGACCATTTTGAGTCATTGTGCGGTTAATGAGCAGAAATTTCAAAATTTTTCTTCACGAAACATGGTTAGGAACCTATTGAGCGAATGATTTTAAAATTGTAAAAATAGCAAACGAAGTTGGAAAATCATAAAAATTGTCAAGATGTCATGATATCATACATTGAGACCGTGGTAAAAAATCGAGAAGGTTTCGAATATTTTATCAGGTACGACGCTCACAAAACCGAAGATTCTCCGGAGTAGATTATAAGTGTTGAGAAGGATTGGTTAGATTTGGATAGAAAGTGACGGCCGAATTATCGTTTGATTTCAAATCTTTTTTCCTAGGCAATAAATAGCATATATGGGTTTATGCAAAAATTTGGTAGATTTTGAATCCGTTTGATAATTTTTAAATTATTAGAGCAACAAAACTAAAAAAATATTTTTGTCGAGTGTAGCTCTCGACAAAAATGTGACACACGGCAAAATTGTGTAAAAAGAGCCAACGCACAAGCTTTGCCGAGTGCATTCCCCAGGCACTCGGCGAAATTTGTGTTTGCCGAGCGCCCTTGATGTGGCACTCGGCAAAGCTTGTTTTTGCCAAGTGCGTAGATCGGGGCACTCGACAAAGTTTCAGACACGGCAAATTGTTTTTATATGCCCGCCTCCTCCGGACGCCATTCATTTTGGGACTTAGCGAATTAACTCGCCGCCGTCGCCTCCCTGCGCCCCATCCGCCGCCCTCCTGCGCCCCATCCGCCGCCCGCCCCTCCCAACCCAGTGCGCGCTCGCGCGCCCGCCGCCGACGCCCCGCCCGCCTCCTCGCCCCGACCGACCAGCCGCTTCCCGGCCGACGCCGCCCCGCCGCCCCGCCCCGCCGCCGACACCGCCCGGCCGACGCGACCCCACCCCGGCCGCCAACCACCCCTCCGCCGGCGGCCCTCCTCCCGCCGCGCCCTCTCGACCGACGGCTCCCCCACTTCGGCCTAGGTAATCTCCTTGTCATTTTTTTATACATTAGAAATTTTTGTGAGATTTTGTTAATAGATTTGAAACATGAGTTTGTTATTCACATTAGAAACATTAATCGATATAATATCATGTGCAACATTAGAAACAAATTGATGGTAAAAAGAAACAAATTTAGGTATTTATTACAAACAAATCAATGGTAAAAATAATGGTATTTATTGTATGCACGCATATATTTTGAAGTTTATTGTATGCCCGTATGAATGGAGTTGCATCGTGCAACCATGCCGTCGCTTGTGTGTCGGCCATCAAGCCGTGCTTCCCTATTTTGCAGGTGTCGCTGCCTTCGCCGTCGTTTGTCTGCGTATAACGTAACCTTAGACGTCTCCCGTTCGAAAGAGATACGAATGAAAATATGTGTCTTCTTGCATATCTTTAACCGTATCTATTTCGAATTGCCCACGTTTTTTGGACAGCTTGAGGATGTGTAGATGACTTTAGTTTCCATGATCTAGTATTCCGATCCGACTCAGAATTTCGACAGTATCTCCCAGTTGTTCTCTGGATATAAAATCTCCCTGTCGGGGCGTGTATTTGGAGAACAGCGGGGAGGTGCTGCAGAAATTATGTCTCGGAGCGGAGTTCTAAAGCATGGGAACTAAACTCATTTACACATCCTCGGGTGGGATTAGGACCTATCTTTACCTATTAGATAGTATAGGCACTCGGTAGATGCAAATAATATTTATATAATATTTATATGCAAATATATGATTATATTTATGTCTTGTGGATTGTGAATTATGGCTAAGGTTGTTGTGATTGTGGTTGTTGATGTGGTTGTGTTGATTGGAGTTGTAATTGGGGATGTGGAATGATGTTTATGGGGTTGTGGAATGATTGGGGGTGCGAATGTGATGTATGTTTTGAAAATTTATGAAATATGCCACTGAACAAATGAAATACGGTTAAAATTATCACTTTGCCGAGTGTAACAGTCGGCAAAGAGGGCCTTTGCCGAGTGCAATGGCCAAAACACTCGGCAAAGAGGGTAAACTAGGGGTTCTGGGAACCCTCTTTACCGAGAGCCCAACCTTCGCCGAGTGCTTTGACAAAAGCTCTCGGCGAAGTTTTCCTCTTCTCCGAGAGTTTTTGCGAAAACACTTGGCGAACTTTATAATTTCGCCGAGTGTTTTTCTCAAAGCACTCGACAAAGAAAGTAATTTCGCCGAGAGTTTTTTGGTCGGCACTCGGCAAAGTTGAAAAGTTCGTCGAGTGCTTTTTAGGCTTTCGGCGAAATTTTCCATCACCGTAAACCCAACCTAACGTGTACTTTTTTTGCCGAGTGTCGAAGGGACACTCGGCGAAGATTTCGCCGAGTGTCCGATGGAAAACTCTCGGCAAAGAGCTCTTTGCCGACCCAAATTTCACCGTATGAGCTATGCCGAGGGTAACACTCGGCGAAGTGTTCGTCGAGTAGCCTTCGCCAAGTGTCCTAGGCACTTGGCAAATAGGGGATCTCCCGTAGTGTTCGTCAACCGAATAACACGAATCTTAAAGTCAATCTGATGGGTAATTACAAATCGACATATTTTTAAAGGTAAAATGTATCGTTCTTACGCCTTCCTTTTTTTAACGAATTTCTGTAGAGCCAATATTTCAGTTGCTAGATACATGTCTTTTCCAGTCAATGAAAGCAGCATAGGGCATTGCCTTGGCGCAACATGCGGTTTAGAAGCCATTGCAAATTTGCAATCATCAAAGCGACAAACCACCGGATGGGTGCATCCAACCATAAAGCAATTTGTAAGTACAGACCTCCGAAAGGAGGCCAGTAATTGCTAGTATACAGTAGTAGTAGTACCAAAAGAGTACATGCACTTTCTTGCAAACGGCTTGAGTATGATCACATAAAAGAAAACTTTATTTACATTAATAATGTAGATAATTCACATAGCAAGAGTAGACAATTTGCTTGCGCTGATATCATGTGACTACTCCTTACCTCAATGATTAATGCAAACAAGACATAAAATATAACCTCTTCTAACTCACTGTCCCAGTTTGAGTCTCAGATTTTATCTCGATTTTTTAAACGGTGTGTTTCATACGAAAACTTTATAATTTATATTTTGTAATTTATATAAGTTGTTTTAAAATATCAAATAAATTTATTTTTCAAATTTAAAAATAACTAAAATTTAATTAATCATATGTTAATGTTTTTTTCACGTGCCATATTTAGTCTTCATCCTCACATGGTTCAAACGGGCTGGATAAGTAATTGCCATCCATACAGACAATAGCCAGTTGGATTAATTGTTCCATGCGCTCTTTTTGAAAGAAGCTACTCTAGTATATTGTCCCATGCGCTCAACCACATGGCAATTTGAGTTTCCTGAATCCTGATGTTTGGCCGGCCAATCACCAGAGCCATTTGTTTGATGTTGTCTTCCAAATCATTGGCCTAACCCTAGACCTCCTCGTGGCTCAGAAAAGATGCTGATTCTGCTAACCACCAAAAGATTCAGACCTCAGACTGCACTGCACCCAGGATGTTTCCATTTTGTCAGTGGTTCGAACAGACGAACTGAGAAACAGACAAAGCAATAGAAATACAAGTACAACATGAAAGTTGTACTGGCAGCTCAGTATTCTACGTGCGTGCCTAGTGGGTAGAAAACAGAAAGGTATTCCGTTACAAACAGAAGATTATTAATATACCTCTAGAAAAGCATGTTTCTAGAAGACAAAGAAGGAAAAGTGTTTTTTTATCATTCATATACTTGTTTCATGTCAACTAACTAAAATAGTCCTTGTATTCTTAAAAAAAATAACAAGATAGATTAATACGATATATATTATTTCACAAACATACAATACTAATTTTGCCTTCTACGAACTGTAAAAAAATAATAAGTTTACTTTACCACTGAAGTATTGGAGTTGATCTACTTAACCTCTCAAAATATTCTATCCCTTATGAAGCATGAAAACCGATTCAAATAATCACTTAGAGTGTTTTCGTTGGTAGTTTTAGCATGTAGATGATTACGTGGCAAAGACGTTGCCACTAGCGTACATGACACAAAGATTAGTCTAGTAAAAATAAGTTGATCCAATTATTATTTTACACTCACTCGTTGATAAGCTAAAAAATTATATATTAACACTATTACATCATTCTTATCCTGTTTCACTTGTGAACAAAATAAATCATCGCCATGTCATCGTGTGCATCAAAACCACTTTAGGGGTTATTTGAGGTGGTTTTGATACTTTAGAGGGCAGAATATCCGATTTTATACTTTAGGGGATTAGACTAACCTCGATACTTTAGGGAATGATATAGACTTATTCAAAAATAAATTAAATTGAAACTAGTATACAATATTAAACTAAGGACCTGTTTGGCACAATTTCAACTCTAGCTTCAGATCCACCTTTTCTAGGTTTTCTAGGGTTGGAGCTCAGCTTCACTAAAAAAGTAGAGCTGTTGAAGTTATCTCATAAGAGAGGTAAAACTGGGTTTAGACAACTTTATAACTCTACTTTATATCTAACTCCTATAGTTAAATTTAAAAATTAAAGTATTATCAACCATACTTTAGAAGGGTTTGTAGTTCAGATGACAAGCAATTGCTAGGAGCTGGCCGTTGACCTGGGTCCGAATTGAAGTTTAGATCTCAGGTGCTCACCACCTCTTTAAATTAAATTATGAGCAGGATTATGTTGTTTCTCTCTTAATAACATTTGATACTAAGCTCTTCTTTAATATCCTAAATTTTTTTATATGTACATTCTTTAAGGGAATTTTTATACGTACATTCACTTTTTTTACATGTCGTATTTAACTTGTAGTTTTTTTATGTGATATCTCATATTAATCTATATTATTATTATTAATTATTTAGGTAATATGAAAAAAATGTTCATCTCCCAAAAAAACACTACGACTATAGCATCTGAAAATACTTACTTCATTTTTAAATATAATGTCATGTGTATTAAAAAGTAGTAAAAATAGATAGAAATGATTAAGGAAAGTTGTAGCTGATTGAAAAGAATAAATAGATAAAAAATTAAATAAAGAATGATTATGATTAATCAAGAGAAAGGGTTGGTGAAGAAATAGTTTTATTTTAAAACACGACATTATATTAGAAATTAACAGAGTTAATATCAGTTCAAATAGAGCCACTTGCGATATGGAGCAAACTGCAGAATCGTTGTGGTCTCGATCGAAGCGTGCGTGTGTGAGTTGTGACTGCAGTGGTGGCGGCTGGACAAGATTTGTCTTGGATGTAGACCTGGCTGCAAATGATGGGGTCGTAGATGATACCCCGGTTATAGTGGTTGCTGGTATGACTGTACATGTGTGGCTTCTTTCCAAGAGAGTATAATTAGCCAACACAGTGGAAAATGACCCAAGAGCTAGCTGCCCCCTCTCCCCCAAACCAGATCCTCTACCCCCAGCACACACACCCCAAAGGCCCCCAAATAATAAGTGCTCTAGTCCAATTTTCTGGAGTCAAACTTGTAATGTTATTGTTATCTGCTTTTCTGAGAAAAGAAAAAAAGAACTTTTAAACATTATCGCTAGTTAGGTTAGTGGTATTGTCTTAGAGCTAAGGTTAGGAGAATATGCCTTTAGCCCTAGCCTTGTTCTTTCCAGTCCAACTGAGGATCTGCATACAAAATGACCTTACTATATACCAACAGATCACAGGTCTAAAGTATATAAACCATAAATGATCAAATTAATGAATACATCTCTTTCTCACCGGCTACACAGTTCATTCTATATACATGTCTTTGGTTGCACATACAACAAAGCTTCATTTCCAAGCTTAAATTCGACATGTGCTGTATGCATACGGATCGAACTTTTAGTTAGTCAGTGCTTGGTAATAAGGACGTATATACATATAATAATCGCGTTTTTTTGACAAGGATCTCATCTAGTCATATCTCTCACAAGATCGCCGGCCGGTTTCACGCTGGATCGGCTGGCTAGTGCATCACCATTTGTAGGCGGCGCGCAATTCGTGCGTGATGATGCGGCCGACCGGTCTCCACTTTCGTCTCCACGTATGGACGGTAGCTGGCGCCCACTATTTGGGTCGTCGACGTCGACGACGACGACGACGACGACGACGACGACGACGACGACGACGACCGCGACCCGCCGGATTTGGGCGCCGGTTGTGGCCCCACCGCCGCGCGCCGGCATCAGGATTCAGGAAGACAGGGATGGTTTGCGTCGTGTTGCTTGCGCCTCTGCCTGCGTGAGTCACGGGCTTGGCTGCCATTTTAGCTAAGATCTACGTTGACGACGAAGCTTCCTGCTGGTTTTACCTCATGCCGAGAGCTGCCTTTCTGTCGGACTGACTCGCGTTTAGCGTATACTTTCAACGTTCTAAAATATAAATATTTTTAAGACAGATATAGATGTTAAAAAATAAAATTAAATGATTAGAAAAAAATTGATATTAGTTGAGAGTAGAAAGTAAGTGAAAAATTAAATAAAGTATGGTTGTTATTCGTTGAGAGGATAAGGTAGTTAGATAATGTAGGATCGAACACATAGAACTAAGCCAACCAGACAAGGGATAAATGGTTGGAACACAAAAAACTAGTGAAAATAAGTTACACTCAAACCTGATGAAGATCCGATCTGACCGTCATATGAACACTGGTGTGACCGGTTGCTTGTCACCGTTGGACCGCTCGCCGGTTAGACCATATAATGAACTTTGGTCAAACCGCATAATGAACTTTGGTCAAACCGTCAGATCCAGAAAAACATGTATCGATGAAACTCTTGAAAGTAAATTAACCTTGTTTTATCAATATGTGTTTATAAATTACGGGGGTGTTTGGTAAAGCTCCAACTCTAAGCTCTAGATCCAGCTGAAGCTGGATTTGGAGCTGGTGAGAGGTAACTCCAACTTTCTAGTTTATTTTACCAAATTTGTTTAGAGTGGAGCGTTTGGCCGCTCCAGCTCCACTCTACCAAGATCCAAGATCTGGAGCTTTGCCAAACCTCTCTACATCTAAAACACTCATCTCACAACTCATGAACTAGAATTGAAGTCTCGAAGCAAACCCTAATTTTTCTCTCTCAATAAGTTGATATCCTTCTAGCCTCAACCCCTCTTTTATTTATATATACCCATAACGTGATTTGTCCCTGGTCATGAATTAAACTAAAACTAGGACTTATAATCATATAGAAAACCTACCAAACCAGAAAAACAACATCTCCATACAACTCCACACTCTAATCTTTTTAAAACTTGAACTTTAATCCAAATTTGACTCCTCTTTTCATACTCACACGACACCACGTGTATGTCATATGGAAACATTCATCTTCATGTATATTTTTCTCTAGCCTGAGCATCCCTTGTGATATCCTTAACCATCTGGACCTTAACTTCTCCCAATTTTAGTCTCAATCCATTACCGACTATACTCCCATTGCCTCAAACAACACCTACACATGAACAACAAAGAAACTTCAATCTGAGTACAAGTTCGCAACAACTTGACTTACATCAGCACACAATAGTATCACATACAAATAGAAAACATCTAGAAATCATAAACATAAAGCAATCTAGAAAATTTCACGACAACAAGCCGAAACCGACTTCAACACGAAGTTTGTCGGTCTTATCGTTGTGCTACCCGGTTAGACCGTACTAACACCATCAGTCTGACTGACAACACTCGCTCGGTCTGACCGGCCTTCTAGAGCCGACAACACCGTTCATAATCCAAAATACTATTTATCATATTTTCGATAAACACTCACCTTTGACAACTGTTCATCACCAAGATTAAATCAACACCTTGATTTCATAAAGAAATAGCTTTATTTTAGAACAAGGTATTGCGCTAGGAATAACTATATTTTGGAATGCAGAAAATATGTCAGATCAACTAATTGATAAAGCTATACCAGATTTATAGTCAGAACTTAGAAGTTGGGTTTTCTTTTAAAGGAGGGTGTGAGGGTGTAGTTCACTGTTAGTACTAAGTTTGTACTGTATTCGGTTCAAAATATAAAATGTTTTAAGATTAAATATGGATATTAAAAAGTTAATAAAATTAAATTGAGAAATGTTATGATTGGTTAAGAAAAATAGGTAGGTAAAAAATTAAATAGTAAAAAAATTATGATATTTTGAAATGAAAGGAGTACTATGTAGACTGGACTGGCTGAGGCCTTGGTTTCTCGTTTTCTTGGTCGGACTGTCAGTCAGATACTATCCTAATATGTATGATCAGAAGTTGTTTCTTTTATGGTTTGTGTAGTTCAGTATACTTCAGTTTGTAACTATTTCAGACTTCGAAGTTTTACGCGCGACTCCACAGTTTTGCGTAACCTAGATGTTGATGTGATATTCCTGCTGGTTTAGAATTTGATGTGATACATTTCAAAAAGCTTTGGGTGTAGAGGTCAGGTTTAATCCATCTTTTTCAAAAAAAAAGGACAACAGATATATTCAGAAATTAGAGGATTGAAATTAAGCCATGTTAGAACTTGATGTGACTGCGGATAGTCACGCAGTTTGGATTGGATCAAGCAAATTTAAGCATCCAGGTGTACAGACTAGAAATGTTAGTGCACCCTCTATCAATGTTCAAATCAATGTTCAAGTACTGCTCGACCGTGCCCGCCGCAAGGCTGTTGCGACTTTGGTTTCAGTAAAGTCGTTGCGGAACTATGTACCTTCGATTTCACCACATGTTTAATAATACTCCGCATTCGATTCATCGATTGGACGGTGCAGACCCGACGAAAAAGTACTGTTTGACTGCTTTCGGTTAAATTTATTTGACGTTAGGGCACTGGAATTGATATTGATGTCCACCAAATTAAGAAGTACTGTCTTTTTTTAAAATATATGACATCGTTGACTTTTTATATAATATATAAACATTCGTTTTATTTATAAATTTTATATAAATATGTAAAAATATAAGCTAAGATTGATAAAACAAGTCACAATAAAATTATATATATTAAACAAGACAAATGGTTAAATATTATAAAAAAATTAATGACGTTATATATTTTAAAATAGAGGTAGTACATGATATACATATGCTCAATTCATAATGTTCACTAGCATGACTTTCATAGTGTTTCCTCGATTCTCATTGTAGGTCGGGGTGTCCATTCGTCACATATAGTGTTGGTCAGTGTGGTGTTTTTTGTCAGTGTTGTCGGTGTGTTATGGTTGTCGGAGTATCAAAACTCCTCCAACGAAAAAGTGAGTGTCCCTTAGATTCGACCAGGGGGCGGGTGTGCAGAAACGGGTGAGCCTTCATGCGATAAAAAGTGAGGGAGATGCAAGCAAGCTATTTTTTAAATAGGTTTAGGCCGCTCTGAGACATAACACCCTACTCATGTGATCTTTGGTGGATGATGATGGTGAAATTTACATCGAGCTTTTGAAGGATGTTGTTCAAAGTGGGAGAGTATGAACACCCCTTCCCTTGAGATGTGAGTTTGTTTTAACATGGTGGGGATCAGACCCCCTTGTTTCAGTGGCCTTAGTCCTTCTTTTATAGTCGCAAGAGGATACTACAGTGGTCGGTATCCTACAAATGTTCATCAGTATAGGGGGTTAGGTGTGTTTGGTCTTGTTACTTCTTGATGAGTGGACCCGGTCATCAGGTCATGCACCACCTATCAAAAAAGTGTGGGACAACTGTGGGCTAAACATGTGGCATGGTAGTCAATGGTGAAGCCTAACGACCCACGCCTTCCCGCATAGGGGTGATGAAGGATTGTTGCAGGATTGACATGTGTTGTCTTATCGTTTGTCATTTCAAACGCATGCCGGGTTGGTATACGTCGGCTCGCATTGAATGCGAGGCTTGATTGGGTGTATGCGTTATTGCTACCCGAGCGAGCCACGGGGGTCAAGCTCGAGAACAACATAGCAGATGTGCCCTAAGCACAACCCAAGGGAGGTCGCGTTCGGAGGCCGAATGTGGCACGAGCACAACCTACATGGAGGTCGTGCCAAGGGACGGATGTACCCCGAGCCGCCCAGCCCACGGGAGGCCGTGCCTGAAGGCCGGGTGTGCCCCGAGCACAACACATGAGCAGCTGGTGATAGGACCCGATTTCCCATTTCTTTGACAGTAGCCCCGACCTCGACACCAGGCATAGAGCCAGACAGGGCTGAGGTTGAGGCATTTCTTATCAATGTAGATATGAATGTCTTCGGTGTTGGTTGGGTTGGTTCAACATTCATCTGTGCTTGGGATCAGGCATCTGATGTGGTTGAGAGGAGAGGGAAGCCCCGAGCATGTGGACACGAGGTGGTTGACTGTGGCACCCATACTTCGGTAGTGCTACTGGCCAGGCCGAGCACCGCAACCCGTTACTAAGGTCTAAGCTGATGTGCTCCGAGTAGTTGGTGACGTGCTCCGAGTAGTTGGTGACGGGGACCCCGGTTCCTATTTCTTCGATATTCGTATACTTTGTTTGTTTTTCTGATTATAGCCTCCTAGGCTTGTAGACTGTAGTGTTATAAGCTTTTTTTTATATTAATTTGAAACATCATACTGTCTAGTGTTGTTTGTTTCAAAAAAGTATATATAGAGAGAACTTTTAAACTTGCGTGTAGTGCGCCCTCAATTTTCAGGTGTATATATACCTAGATAATTTACAAGCTTCCTCAATTCACGCGGAGTGGTCATGAGGAGACAGAAAGGCTAGTTCGCGTGTGCTTCTTTGACACAAATTCTTTCACATATTTTTCAGTTCCACGCGTTTCCTGCATCAGGCTAAGGCATTTTCGTTTCTAGAAAGTATCTTTCACTTCTCGTACCTAGTGCAGGTTGGAAGAAATAGATCTAATCTCCTAAACTTTCTACTCCTGTCCTCGAACTCTCAACCCGAATTGCGAACCTTTCAATTCAAAACCTGAAACTTCTAACAAAAGTATTAGAAACTTTCGTACCGAAATCGTTGAATTTTTTTAACTCAAACCTATCAAACTTTTAACTCACTGCCCTCAAATTTTCAACTAGAATCACAAAACTTTCTATCACACGAAAGCCGAGAAACTCTCTATTCAAAATCTTATTTTTCAACAAATATATGGAATTTTCTACTCAATCAAAAAATATCTTAAAAGTTTCTACTCCGAATCATGAACTTTTCGATAGGGGGACATATCTTATTGGTAGTAGCCAAATTAGAGAAAGAAGGGGTTGCCGTCGTATTGCCATGGAGGTGAAAGAATGGTTTCTAGGCATGTTAGCACCTCACTGGGGAGGAGGAAGAAGGGCCCATGATCACCTCGTCTCATTGAGGAGGAAGTAGGGAGGAAGGAAGGGTAAAGGGAGCAGAAGGGAAGCCCATGTCTTGCTATGGAGTGGAATAGTTAGGGGGCATGACGTCATACATCAAAGGAAAGTGTGACGATTTATTAGGAGTTAAGGTGTTCGCTATTTCCGTTGTCGCGGACGTTTGCCGAATAACAGTCCTCAGGACAAACTTGGCATAGTGCCTCCTCAATTGTCATGTGAATATATGTCAAGAGAATTTGCAAGCATTCGTGTATTACGCCGGCACAAGTATGTTTATATTGAGCATGTGTCCATTACGCTCTTATAAAAAAATCAGTCGCATGGCAATATCCACCATATTTTCTTTGAACTAAACAGTATGTACACAGTAACTAAGAGTGAAATTTACTCGATTTTATAGGCAAAAGCATGTAGCATCATATATAAGGTTAGTTGCTGCATGATCTAAAGTATTACTCTGTCCAAAACCTAAACTAGATTAAATGTGACATATTTTAGTATAATGAATCTAGATAATATGGGTATGTCCAAATTTATTGTTTTAGATTAGGGCCTGTTTAGTTGTAAATTTTGGTGAAAATTTTTCAGCCAAAAAATTTTAGGTGAAAACTTTTCACAAGAGTATGTGTTTAGTTGCATGTGAAAATTTTTTGAATTGTAATAAATACATGATGCATGCAACTCTCATTCACATCTTTCAAATTTTTATTTTGCTTTTTTGGCCAAATTCTTTTTAAATCTGAAATTATTTTATTCTTACTTTTCACCTCTGTTTAGCTTAAAAAACCAAAAAATGATCAAAATCTTTGAACGGAGGGAGCACGTAGAGGTAGTACTTCAATATTGTTGAATGGGGAATCGTGCCACCAATTCCTGCCTGTCATTTGAATGTCGAATTTATTATTTTAGCCGTATCATAATCCAGCGTCCTATAAAAACCGGACATGGCGGCCACCGTCTCCACTGAGCTCGAGCTCGAGCAAAGCCGCTCTCCCATAACTACCGGATATAACAGTGCTCGCGATGACGAGGAGCACGAGCAAGGCCGCGCTGTTCTTGCTGGTGGCAGCAGCGCAATGCCTCGGCCTGCTCGCTGGCACGGCCGCCGCAGCGAAGGGGCGGACGCGGCAGGGCGACTACCTTGACCGGCTGCGCGGGTCGCCGTCGTCGTCGCGCCAGCCGTGGGCGTCCCTGGCTGCCGTGTCAGCCGACGACATAAGCGCCCCGGCAGCGGTGCCCTCCGATGGGCGCCACGCCGCGCCGGCGGCGGCGGCGGTTGGGAGCAAGGAGGCGGACCGCGTGGTGGCGCTGCCCGGGCAGCCGAGCGGCGTGGACTTCGCGCAGTACGCCGGGTACGTGACGGTGGACGCGGCGGCCGGGCGCGCTCTGTTCTACTACCTCGCCGAGGCCGACGACGGCTCCGCGGCGTCGTCCAAGGCGCCCCTCCTCCTCTGGCTCAACGGAGGCCCCGGCTGCTCGTCGCTCGGGTACGGCGCCATGGAGGAGCTCGGTCCGTTCCGCGTCAAGAGCGACGGCAAGTCGCTCTACCGCAACCCCTACTCCTGGAACAACGGTAAGCAACGCCTCGCCTCCGCGGCGCGCACGCGCGCCGTCGCCATGTCAATTCAGAGCAACTAACAACAGCATCATCCATGGCGCCGCGTGCAGTGGCGAACGTGATGTTCCTAGAGAGCCCGATCGGCGTGGGGTTCTCGTACTCGAACACGACGGCGGACTACAGCCGGATGGGGGACAACAGCACGGCGGAGGACGCGTACAAGTTCCTCGTCAACTGGATGGAGCGCTTCCCGGAGTACAAGGGCCGCGACTTCTACCTCGCCGGCGAGAGCTACGCCGGCCACTACGTGCCCCAGCTCGCCCACGCCATCCTCCGCCACTCGTCCTCCGCCGCCGGCAATCCCTCCTCCTCGCCGATCAACCTCAAAGGCATCATGGTACGTACATAATATAATACATAAAAATGTTTATATTTTAAAGCAGTCTATGTCGAAGTACTGAAACATCAACCAGCTTGACAAAAACACCAGAAGTGTTTAATTAATTTAATGCACTTGACGGATACACTAATGACTCATGTGTGTGTCGTAATCAATCAAAGATTGGGAACGCGGTGATCAACGACTGGACGGACACCAAGGGGATGTACGACTTCTTCTGGACGCACGCGCTCATCTCCGACGAGGCCAACGACGGCATCACCAAGCACTGCAACTTCACCGACGGCGCCGACGCCAACCAGCTCTGCGACGACGCCACCAGCCTCGCCGAAGAGTGCCTCCAGGACATCGACATCTACAACATCTACGCGCCCAACTGCCAGTCGCCCGGCCTCGTCTCGCCGCCGGTCATCCCCTCGGTAAGTCGGCCACCGTCTTCTTGACCAACTCACAGACGTTTCAGAATCCAACGCGTCTCTGATGACATTTCAAAAAACGAGACAGTTTTTTCATCAGCGTGTCACCCATAAATTTGACGTTATGTGGTTCTCCAGTGACGGTTACTGGGACAGTGAGATGAGACTAGGAATTGAGTGGCTAATTGGTAATTGCTAGGCTAATCAGGAGCGTTAACTTGTGGTGTACGTGACGTGTGCGCAGATTCAGAGCTTTGATCCGTGCACGGATTACTATGTGGACGCCTACCTCAACAACCCTGATGTGCAAAAGGCGATGCACGCGAACGTCACCAAGCTTGATCACCCGTGGTCAGCTTGCAGGTAAACCCACCAATCACCATGAGGAAATATCAAACCACACATTAATTAAGCAGGCACATTTATGCATAAGCAGATTAATTATGGCTCCCTGTTTTGACCAAAATATACAAGTCTTCAAATATTATGTAAAAATAATCCCTAATTAAGGCCTGTTTTTTTACATCAGCTTCTGGTTTTTCAGTATACAGTAGACAAAAAGTGAAAGAAACAGCTAACTTCTATGTTTAGCTTCTCAAAAGCCATTTGTCAACTACAAAGCTAGAAGCTCACCAGGGTGAGATTTTTTGGCTTCTATGGAGAAAAATTACATATCTGCCACTATAATGCACCAGCTTGTCTGGCTCCCCCGTCGGATATTTTGAACACCGTTTTTGGATATTTTGAACTCCGTTTGGTCCAAAAGCTAATCCTCAAAGAAAGTTATGAAACAGACTTCCTTTTGTAGTTTCAGCTTAGCGAAGCTTAAAACTTGTTTCTATAAAAGCAGAAAATGAAAGAAACATAGGCTAAGTAGACTTATGATTTGGCTTGTTACCTAAATTACCTTAACAATATTTAGTATTTTTAAGTATATGTTTGGATTGAAGCCAAATTATAGCAGGCCTAATAGTAGGCAACTTCATTAGTTAACTTTAGCTTCAATCCAACCACAACTTTATCTTATCAAAATTTAGCATCGACAAAAATTGATAAGGTTATTTTTGGCCCCAAACAAAACCAGCCCAAAAAGAAAAAAAATCTCATTTTCCCCTGGTAGCTCATCATCCGAATCACAGCTAAATGGACCAGTATTTACTAGGTCAGCATCATTAGAGCTTGGTACAGTACAATGTTTTTTAGTTTTTTTCGGTTTAAACCTTTTTTCTCTTTTAAATTATATTCATTTGTGTGAAAATATAATAATGAGAGCTAAAATATTAATATTTTTTTAAAAAAATGCTTTGGTTAGGGACAACGATCTCATCAGTGTTTTTTTTCACGATTTGGCCAATAGTACAATGTATCAAGCATCACAGTGAAACCAACCGATCACACCAACCTGGACAGATGATTAGGCCATCGACATGACATCCATTATTGGAGACACTTTTGGTGCTTCATCAATCATCCATCGACTGTTAAACCAACCTGATTAGTGATTCGCTTTGGTGCACAACCTGGACGCAATCATTCATATTTATGAACCATTGCTCACATTATACGAAAATCACACCACACTAAGCTCACTACTAATTTCAGGTTAGGCCTGCACTGAATTATGAACTGAACACATAATTAATTAGTCCATGCTGTCCCACATGCATGTGCAAAAAAAAGTATTTCGTCTATCATGGGTTATTCCGTTCGTCCTAGACTTTTGTCTGCAACAATATGATAAACTGACAGGTAAGTTTAGCACAAGAAAGTAGGCAATACAAAATGGTACTCCAGTTGGTTGCTGAAAACTTGCAGCAATTCCATTGCACAAGAACGGGCAAACCCTTTTCAATGAGTTGGCATAGCGTGCTCCGAATTCGTAAAATCTTGTTCGAATTAACAACGAGAAATGCATGGAATGCATGGTGCTAGTTTAGATTTGACTTCATGCATACTCCATATCAGTATACGCAAGATCTTATCTAAAATATGAGAGATCTTATAATCTATTCTCATAACAAGAACCAAGAACCTTATAATGCATCAGCTTTTATAATTCTTTTCTTCATGCTGATTCGATGCACATGACGAATTGCGTCTAGAACTCCACGTTGTTTGTTTCCTTTTTTTTTCATTCTTTTCCTCATATCAGAAGTCTATGATTGATCAACTTACTCTTTGCCCATGCTGCATGAATTAATTCGCCCATGTGCAAACCCATCCATCGATTTGGTTGCGTAGAACTATGGCATAATCTACAAAAAAGAAAGTATTTGATCTGTTTTGCAGTGGAGTATTGAGACGCTGGGTCGACAGCGCTTCAACAGTTCTGCCGATAATCAAGGAGCTCCTGAAGAACAACATCAGAGTCTGGGTGTACAGGTATGTGCAGCAACTTTCAGACAATCAATCCAAAGATACTCTGATCCAACTATCCAAGAAGGAAATGGAGTATGTTTTTGCCAGTTTTGGTCTACATAGGGGAAATATTTAACATAGTGTCACTGATATTTGCAGTGGAGACACTGACGGTAGAGTGCCTGTCACTTCCAGCAGATACTCCGTCAACCAGCTAAACCTTCCAGTCGCTGCTAAATGGAGACCATGGTTCAGCAACACTCAGGTACGTAGTTCATACGGGTAATTTTATCATGCTTAAGAAAGTATCAGGAGATACCGTATTTTCTAGTGTAAAATATCAAAATTTTACAAAAATTTTTGGTGTAAAATTTTGATAGTTATAGGTACTTTCTTCAAACCCGTAAAATTTCTCTAGTTCCCACACTCAAAACTCTTTCCTCCCCTCACCTGTTATCTGAATTCTGAAAAAGAAAACAAATAGGAGACACAACATCATAGAAATCTGAATTCAGTAGAAAACACAGTCTTAGATCTTACAGGACAGTATGAAAGTAAATTGTCTCCAAATTTCGAACTCTGGAAGCTCATATCATGAATCTAGCTTTTGTTAGGAGTTGGAAATTGTACTGATCTTTACCAATCTTGTGAATTCAGGGTGCTGGAGACGTTGGTGGATACATTGTTCAGTACAAGGGGAACCTCAGCCTTGTAACCGTGAGAGGAGCAGGCCATGAGGTCCCCAGCTACCAGCCACAGCGAGCGCTTGTGCTTGTTCAGTATTTCCTTGCAGGCAAAACGCTACCTGATTGCAAAACATGTGGAGAGGCTTAGCCAAAAAAAAGGAAAAAAAAACTTATGTTTTACAAATATAAGTAGTAGTGTACCATGACCACAAGTTGTATTGCTCCCATTGTTGTACCCATTCTAGATATAGTGCAAGAAAGAAGCAAAATGAAATGATGTGAGAAATATTCAAATATAGACAAACCATTACCCCCTGCAATTAGCAGGCCATGTAACGGCAGGTCTGCAAATGTTTTTATATAGAGAAAAGGATTGTAAGATGGAGCTTCTCTGATCTGAATATCGATTGCCAAAATGGTTTGCTGAAATGAAAAGCAGATGCTTCCGTGTGTTACAGATCAATCTGAATAGTCAGGACAACAGGAAATCATAAAATATGTTGGTACCAAAGCAAAATACTGAACTAACTGAAGATTTGTAACATTGGATTCCATGTATTCAAGAGCATTTAACTATTTAAGCATCAGCAACGACAATTATGGCAGAAAAGCGGTCTGCACGAGTACACCTCTTAGAAAACAGGATAATGTTCTAATTTCACACACACAAAATGCGTTATCTAAAACATGCACGAAATACATGCCTTGAAAAATGCCAATTGCTTTCACATTACCAACGTATGGAAACAAATGTTTCTGAGGGTATTTCTTCGTCAAATGTGCCAACCAATTCTTTGTGCCTTCCCACACAACACAAAAAAGTAGTGGTAGCACAATACAATGACTTGCTGATTCTCACAAGATCAGTCAACAAATATTCATACCTGCAAAGGCCAGCTCTGCATCTTTGGATGGCCACAATGGTGGCAACATCACATCATCTGATCTTGTACAAATTATAACAATTTACAAACGTTGTAAGATGAATCAGTGTAAAGTTCACTCTGCTGTGTCTTGTGTGTCTACGTGGTGTATGGTTGGGGAGCTTGTCCCTGTTGATCCTTGCAACTTTTTGCAGACGTAGATATAGTGAGAGTCAGGGTCCTCTGGAACAAAGCCATCCGGTAGTACACCACTCTCTGTCATTGGAACAGGATCTAAGACAGACCTTTTCGTCTTGCCCTTGAACCCAGGTCTGGCTGCAACACATTAAAAATGCTGATCATAAAGTGAACCTAAAGTACATGAGAATAGAAGTTGTCAATCAGGATTCATCGCAAATACTTCCACTAAAATTGAATGTTCATGAACAAGAAAGGATTATAAGGCTTCCACTAAGTAATGCATCAAAACACATGAATTGCTAACATGGTCTGAACATATTGTCAGATAACATTTCCACATGCAAAAGAGAAAAGATAAAATACTGTATTTTTACGTACGCAGAATGTATAGTACAAATTTCCAATTGCATCCTGGTTGGTTCAAATGAGGTACCCTTACTGACGGATCACCATAAGTTATCTAACAGTTTAAATGCAAAACTTAATCAGATAAATCATATCATATAAGGGAATGATAGATTAAAAATCACACTCAGAACAAACTTTTCAAATTGCCTACCAGCATAAATACTCCTCCTGGTTTAAGAAGCCTGCAACCAAATGGTTGAGCTGGTAAGTCTGCAGCAGCACTATTGAAATCTATGGCATATCTTGGTGCAGATGAGACTGTGAATAATAACTTAGTGGGGGTAAGCAAGACATTAAAAACCTTTCTACTTCTAGAACCATCTGAGCTGCGCTGAGAGGAGCACCCACACCACACTATTGAAGTAGCAAGATCGCAGTGTTGAAGAAGTACCAAAATAAGGAAAAGGAACAATGGAAAATGTAGCCTACTTACCATCAATGAGTCCAAAGTACCTAGAAGAAATGCACAAAAATGAACAAGTGGCATTATATGTATGCTTCAATAATTGCTAGAGTACCGTTTTAAGAACTCATACCTTTATCAATGGCACAATCAAATGATTCGTCAGAAAATATACTCATGTCCCTAGCATCCATTTGCATGTCTAAGTGTCATAAGGAGATCAATGAATGGTAAATTTCAATGGAGAAGAAACGAAAAGGCAAAGTGATCGAGGATACACTGCAGCTGTGGAATATTGAAGTGTTTCTTTCTCATAATCTCAATTACAACCGAAGAAATGTCGATGTTCATTATCTCCGTATAGCCATCATCAACCATATCCTCTGACATAACTGCGAATGGCAGAACATGGAGAAAACATTTTGAAATTAACACAGGCAGTAGTATTAGAGGGGGAAAGGGGGAAGCAATAATTGGTGTTCCGAAGGTTAGCCTTACTCTATCCTGAAAAACCTAACTCCACAGAAACACCCAAACCCCAATGTGTGACCACAAAAGGAAAAGACATAATTGTACTAAACATGTCACAATAGGACACACTAAATTTCCTCTCTTCATCTTTATTTTCCCTCCTGCCCATCTTCCCAAAAAACCATTGAATTGGTAAAAACAGTGCAAATAAATAAAGGCTGCCATCCAGCTATGGTCCCGAGATGCCTTGTAATGCAATACATCTCACCATAACGTAGCAGCAGTAAGCCAAGAGCAGTTTTGAGCTACCGCAGGATAAAAAGTCCCTAATAAAGCAGACTTATTTTTGCATATGTAGTCTATCACTCCAGCAAGCGTGTGAGAAAAATAATTTTCAGGACACGCTCCAGCCCAATTAGGCCATCATAAATTCACAAGAACTGCATGCTCGTGTCAGTTGCGTGCTATCAATAGCAAGAACTTGTACCTTCAGAAATGGCCTAATTGTAGTAATATATCCGAGCAAGGGCACTATGCCACAATGTATGACAATGGCGCCATCTGATTGCCATAATGGCATAGATATAGATAGAATAGACTAGTAGAGACTTTAGACAAGAAAAGGGTCTCCTAAGACAAAATTACCATTCTTGACAAGGAGCTTTCCACAAACTATTGCCGAAACAGCGATATCTATCCTAATAACAGTAACAGACACTGCCTACGCAAGTAGTAACTGCCCAAGAAAAATCGCTATACATCAATCGCCCCATTTCACAATTTGCTTAATTACTTGATACTACGCACGTATGTGAAACAAACGTGAAAATCACAATAGGAGAACACGAAAAAGGAAATTTTAACTTTTTTACTTTGGGATAAGCAAAAGAACACGAGAGCGCGGGCGCGCGCTAAGCTCTCGTCCTCGCATCAATCTCTATGGAACAGTAGGTATAGGTAGAAAGGAGGAGAGGAGGGGGTGCGTACGAGCGGAGCCGCAGCCGATCATGAGGATGCGGGAGTCCGGCGGGGCGAAGCGGCGGACGAAGGGGCGTAGCGCGGCGTAGCGCTGGTACCAGTCGTACGGCGCGCCGCCCTCCTCCACGTAGCGGGCGTCCCAGTACTCCGCCTCCCCGTAACCGAGCGCCCTGCCGCCCCCGCCGTCGCTCCTCCCCATCCCCTCCTCCTCCGACGGCTCCGGCTCCGGCTCCGGCGAAGACGACGACATCGCGGCGGCGGGAGCCTCCTTGCGCGGAGGAGGGGAGCGCGCGAGCGAGCTGAGGAGGCGGCGGATAGGGGAGGGGCGCGAGGAGGAGGAGGAGGAGGAGGGCATCGGCATCAATGCATCAGTAGGTGGAAGGGGAGGTGGGAGGAGCATCGGTATCGTTGCGGTGCCCGCGCGCGAGCTTGGGACCAGCCGCCACCACGCGTCGCCGTCGTCGCCTTCCGATATCAGGTGACTTTTCCCTCCCCCGTTTAAAAATACCTTCCACTTTTTCTCGTCTCCCTCTCCTTGTTTTTCTTAAACTTTTTAGCCGCTGTCAAAATTAAGATTTATATTCTAAATCCTAAATTTTATGGTTGATTTTAATTTTTATAGTTTATTTTTCAATATCGTCTTTTAAGGTTATTTAGAACATATATACTATAAAAGTTTCGCCCATAAATTATTGTTTTATTCACAAGTAAGCGCTGTAGCTTATAGACGGATGTAGACAGTGGGATTATATGTTTTACATTTGTGGGGGTATCACCCCGGGTAGTCTACACAAGGAAAAGAAGGCCAACTGGACCGGAGTAAGAGGCCTCGGGCTGGGCACGATGGCCCGACCTCATTTGGGGTCAGCCGTCTCGACCTCCATTCCCTAGTCCGACCTCGGCCCCCCGACTTTTGTGGCTGGGGTCGGTGTCCCGACCCCGTTTGGGGTCGGCCATCTCGACTTCTATCCCTAGTCCGATCGCAATCCCTTAACCCGACCTGTGCAAACGGCTTCGACCTGGGAAGGGCAAGTTTTTCTCATCAGGAAGGAAACATACTCAGCAAGGCTCACCGAGGGGACAAGGAGGGGACAGCTCGATAGAAGATGACGTCACCCAACAGGATTGCACGTGTGGTCCCTACGGAGGACGGATCCCAAGGCAAAACTGCGCACAAGATGCCCACAACAACAGGATTGCACGTGTGGTCCCTACGGAGGACGGATCCCAAGGCAAAACTGCGCACAAGATGCCCACAACATCAAGCTTCCTTACGTCCTAAGCCTCTTTGTAACTATCCTCCTTGAGCTATAAAAAGGAGGGCAGATCACATGGGCGAGAGGGAGGCTAAATCTAATCCCCAAAACTCTCGCTTTGTACATAAGTCTTGTTGATACACCACCCCAACAAAAACATAGGACATAAGCTTGTTATCCTCTGAGAGGACCGAACCTGTCTAAAATCTTGGCTCGCATTATTCTCGAGTCGATCATTAGATCCATCGGTAGGACGTCCCGGCCATACTTTTTACCTCTTTGGGTAGCCTTCTTAGAAGACTGATCAACACACATCGACAACATTTTTTTATTGTTTTTATTTTCTTAACTTCCTTGTCTACTACAGTCTTTTTACCTCTTTTGGTTTGATTTTTGTGGCTCAATTTATCCCCACTGTTCCAATCTTGCTTCTACTGCCACTCTTTGTCAAGCGTCAGCAAGTGGACTCTGTGGATGGATGCTTCAGTGATGTCTACACGCTCATGGCACTTCTGTTTTCTGCTTTCACTAGGAAAAGACTCAGCCAGTCAACCGAGCTATAGTAAATCCGCGCTCAAACTTGAAAATTTCCAATATCTCAGCAAGTTTTGAACTGTTACTAATGGAATTTCTGCATAACTCGTATAAAAAAATCATTTTTAAGTACCTTTTCTATGTCAAAATATAACAAGTCAAAAAATACGATGGCTTGCGAGTTGACTCAACCATATACCTAAAAAAAAAGAGTAAAGAAACCTTCCTCCATGGCGCCCACTCGACAACGACGAACGAGCAAGCACCTACTCCTCGGCCGAACGGCTGCTTTGAAGAACGTGCGGGCCTAGAAGAAGAAGAAGATAGCGTGGCGATAGCGAGATCGCGTGGCCCCAGCGAAGCACGAGGATCTTTGCAAGGTACGCCGTACAACTAACTGGTCCTCTTCCTCCTCTCTTCTACTCCACATTTTGGACCACTCGACCACTAGTTCAGTACACGTCAAGAACACGCAGAGATAGCTTGCAAATTATGCAGAAAACACTAGATTGAAATTCAGGCTACAATCTAGTACATAAATCAAGGTCAATTCCGAGTATCAGATCAAAACCGCTCATGAGCAGTATCTTCCGATTCCACGGAAACCATTGATAAATCGATACAAACTAATAAAACCCAGACACCCAAAAATTTAAAATTCAGTTTGATAAAATTTAAATTTTAAAATACTGAAAAACTGATCTGTTTATGTTTTTATTATAGTCCGGATAGTACGGATTTCGCGGAATCCGGACCAGTTTCCACGGGGATTGTAAACCTTGACATAACATACCAAGAATTCTTTACAAAATTTCAGTGCTTTAATTCTTTCTGTAGCTACATTTGAAGCTGTCCTTGATCTAGCCTTTTTACAGAGAGATTGGTTCAGTGGTTCTTTGCTTTTTTTACCCTGCTTTTGGCACATCAGGATGGTACTAATACAATTCCATCCGGTGATGCAGATCATGAGCTGATGATTTGATGGCAGTATGTTTTTTCTTGTTCTGCCTAAGCCTAACTCTGGTTGAGTTACAAGTTTGGCATGACCGTGTCCTCCTGTTCAGGCCTGTGAAGGTTGTGCAGAATGTACAGTGAAGCGGACGACAAGAAGATGCAGACCGAGTAGCTCAGCAGGTCCAACCCCGTTGTTATCTTCACCATTTTGCTCCTCTCGAACATCTTCACCAGAAGGATCATCACGATGACATGCCCTACTTTGGTTTTCAGTTCGTCCAGGGAGGTAATCTTCATCCACTTTGGTCTCTCCTGAAACAAGCGGAAAACGAATGATCAGTTTTTATGAAATCTGTGATTGTAGAATTGTTTGGGTATTTCTATGGCCCAAGCTATACAAGAACCGCAGAGATGAATGATAATTACTGTTCTCAAGGCAGATGTAGGAAGTGTCTATGTTTGTGCAAATTATGGTTATATTTGATTGTCTGGTTAGTCTGAATTTTCAGTAGTGCAGTTTAGGCTGTTTTGCAATTAAACAGTTCAATGGATAGCTCTCAAAAGCAAACAAATGAGTGATATGGATAGCAATGGTTCATCAATAAAACGCTAAAACCTAAAGGATGTTTTTGGAATGATAAGATGATTAGCTACCTTTAAAGCAAACATCCCAAATAAGGATGATCCCTGCAGAGCTCTGTCAGACTCAGAAGGTACATCAGTAGAAGTATTGCTGATGAACAGCCCGTACAAGCCCATTCCAAATATCAGCATGACTGTTCCAGCGAGATAAACATCTGCAAAAGATCAAGCAAAAGGACCCATAAAACATCAGTTAGCATAAGGTTCAATCATTACATAACAATTGGTTGCACCTTGCAGGTTTGCAGCCTCTAATAGTATTATGAACCCTAGAGAGTAACCTACCATTCTAGTATTCTACTCTACCAACCTCTAGGAACATCAGAAATTTAAGGTGTGATGGTTACAGTTGGTCACCAAAAGCTTTTATAACGAACGAACTTTCATTGGTTGAGACGTCACAAAGCATAGAGTTGAATCGAATCATTGTGAGTTGTGACAGATACTACCTTTCTTTGAGCCAGCTGACTGAATAAAACTTTTTCTGTAGCTCTTACAGAGAATTTTCAGAGTTTAGGTAGTGACATAGTTATACTTATACCACTTTGGATCAAACAGCTAGCAGAATGAGCATCTCACCAATGGCTTCAACAACTTTGAGGACCATCTGCCCTGTATGAACGCCTTTGAGACAGCCCGACCAATACACGCTGTAAGCCTCTTTTATGTAAACACAACCCTGATTACGATTAGAAGCGAGATGATCAGAGCCAGAAAAACATTGGCATGCCTGTTCTACAGTGCAAGAGAGAAATTCTTGTTCTTGATACAGATAATACTTGTCTTGATTGGAAGAATCAGGTGTTGGAGATGAAATGAATAGGATCACTTACATTGAGGAAGCAGAGGAGGGATCCGGCCAGTGATCCGGCAACCGCGAGAAGAGCTAGGAATCGGAAGTCGAATATCACCTGCGTGCCGCATGAACGGCAGAATTTTTAGCCAGACTCGTAATACCAAGCATGATAATCAAAGCAGATCTTGGAAAGAACCAAGCAGATACCCTCTCGACGGTGGTCTCGACGGCGGTGGATTTGGTGGTGGTGGGAGGAGGAGCAATGGCGCCGTTGGCCCCGCCCACGAGCCCCCCGTACCCTCGCGGCTTGCCTGCTGATGAGCCATCGCCGCCTCTCATCACGGCGTCCGCCGTGGTCACGCCGTCGCCGGACGAGGAGGCTACCGCCACGAGCCGGGACGGCGTCCGACGGGGGAGCAGCGCGGCGCCTCCTCGCCGGAGCGCCGGTGCGGCGGCAGCGAGGCAGCCGCCGCGCAGGAAGAGAGCGGTGGTCATCGCGCGTGCGTCGGAGTCGCCGCGCTCGCCGGTTGCTGCGCGTGGCACGTGAGAGGAGAGGCTGGGAGCTCACCGGAGATGCACCCGCGCACCCACAGTCGCGTACTCGCGTTGCGTTCGTGACTGCTTCGTGTGGTGCGGAATCGAGGAGGAGAAGAGGTCGCGAGGAGGAGACGGATTTTCTGGCGCGAGATGCCAGCCGCGTCGCTCTCGGCGCGCGCTAGCTCGTTCTGGCTCTTTCACCGTCAGGCTACTGTGGCGCGAGGGCGCTACACCGTTGCCTGTATTTGCCGCGCATTTTCGCGTGTGACGCACGCACATGGCACATCGCGTTGACGTGAGAGAGACATTGTGTCGATCGATTCGGAATTTGGGGAGGGATCTATTTGTCATTGGGATTAAACCCATATTGATTTTTTTTACGAACGCGCATTAGGAGAAACAGAGTTTATAATTACATAACGCAATCGATCGGACCAACCAAAGCCACATGGAAGAAAGCTAAAACTAGAGATCGCTAAAGCTAGAAACAAAAACAACTCCAAGCAACGAGAAAGGCCAGAGCCACGCTAACATCTCAGAAAAGATCTCAAAAGAAACATAACCTGCTAAGGACCAAAGCGATCCTAGGCTGGGATGGAAGCAAAAAACAGGGAGACCAAATTGATTTTCTTTTTTTTGTCGGGGCGGTCCAAAGAAAGGCCGACTGATTTTATTAAGCATAGGTAAAAATTTTGCCTTTACATAACAACATCAATCAATGCCGTGTCGATTCCGGTAAGTCCAAAATTGGCAAAAAAAAAAGCAAAATACAACAGTTATAAAAGAGGATAGTGGACGGGATCAAGAAAAAATTTCAGAGGCAGCCTCCTCCCGCCAGAACACTCTCAGTGTTCAATTATGTTGTGTTTACAATAAAAATCCCTGCCGTCTTCCACGTCGAGATTTCATCTTTGATTAATTTCGCAAGTTCTTGTGTAGATTTTCTCTCATACTGGAAGATCCTAGCATTTCTTTCTTTCCAAATTTGTCACGACAATAATATAAAGAAAACATCAAAATTGGTCCTATTCCGTGTCAAAAACCATTTTTTGTCGTCAGCCGCCACTTCCCCAAGATTTGTCCACTCTCCGACGGCAAAGGGAAACCTGCTCCACTCCAAGATCTCAACATTCCCCATACTTCCGCCGTATATAAACAGCTAACAAAAAAAATGATGACAGTTCTCCTCAGCAGCTCGGCACAGTGCACAGATTGGTTTTCTCACTATGATCCTAGCCAATATACTGTATTATTTTCAGTTTTTACACTGATTTGTCCTTACAATCTGTTTTAATCCAGCATCAGGGCTTGCACAGCACCAACTCTAATGCTGCAAAATACAAGCAATGAGTTCTTCCTATACGGCTACAAAAATACTAGAAGGCAACCTGTCCGCACTGCAATCATGTACTACTCGTGTTCTGGCCGATGAAGGTTGTGCAGGATGTACAGTGAAGCCGATGACAAGAAGATGCAGACTGCGTAGCTGAGAAGATACATTCCCGTGGTGATGTGCACCATCTTGCTCCTCTCGAACATCTTCATCAGGAGATCATCACGATGATGTGCTCCAGCTTTGTTTTGAGCTCATCGAGAGAGCTAATTCTCATCCACCTCGGTCTCTCCTGCAGCAACAAGAAGTGAATGGTAACAAGTGAATGGTTCAGCGGCTTTTAGTTTCATGACGTGCGCGCATTTCTGCTTCAGAAAGTTGTCAGGAAAAAAATTAAAGTGCGGTGACTGCAGATTTCGACTTTTCGGGTCAGTTAAATCTTGAAGTTTCTTCTGAATTTAATGGCTGATACCTTCAAAGGAAACATGCCAAACAAGGACGATCCCTTGAGAGCACGATCAGATGCAGGTACGTCAGGAGAATCGTTGCTGATGAACAGCCCGTACAGACCGATCCCAAAAAGCAGCATGACTGTTCCAGCGAGATACACATCTGCCCACAAAGCAGGAGTTAGTTAAAAACACATTTTGCAGGTCCCTCTCTTCCAATATTGATAAGAGGTTCGTATAACCATATTGTTAGGTTAGATTCAGGTAGATATCAAGCTAAACAATTGAGGCATCTAAACAGTATTGTGTCAGAATTCAGATTATATCAAGCAGAACAATTGCTCACCGATAGCCTCGACGAGCCTGAGGGCCATCTACCCTGTATGGACACCTTTAACGCAGCTTGTGCATTAGACATGGTATGCTTCTTTAATGTACACACAACCCTGATTATAACTTATAAGAAAATAAAAGATGATTCAAAATCTGTAATTTCAGCTCCACCATTTTGTAGAAGAAAGTTGCTTGCACAGTCACAAGGCTTACACCGAGGAAGCAGAGGAGAGAACCGGCGACGGCGAGGAGAGCCAGGAAACGGAAATCGAATATCAGCTGCGGCCAAAACGAAGCATCATATCAGAAGACGGCCGCTGCGTGCACGAAACCAAGCAAATCAAACGTTCGCGCGCGCGTGTGTGCTTGGCTGCGTGCGTACCTTCTCAACGGTGGACTCGACCGTGGGGACAATGCCTCCGCTGCCGTCCCCTCCGGCGAACGCGCGCTCGATGCGACATGGCGGCAGCTGCCGAGCCATCAGAGCCCGTAATAGTGGCCGTATTAACCGACGGGGCGGAGGAAGCCACAGCCACGAGCCGAGGCTTCATCCTGCACCCGCGACGACAAGCGCCGGCGCCGCTCCACGGCACGGCCAACCGTTGGAGCAACGCGGCGCCGGGGGTCGTTGGAGCGAGCCAACCGTGCACCACCGAGAGAGCAGCCATAAGTCCGAATGCACCCCCGGACTGCTGCTGCTGCTGCCACTGGCCCACTGGTTGTCACGACACGAGCGGAGTACGGAATACTGAACCGAACATGGTGGTGTGACGTGTCGCTCTCTCCCGTGGTTTTCGTCGCTCTCTCAATCCGGCCATGCATGCGATGGTTTCTCGCGTGCGGAAAGGAGTGCGCCAAAGAGCTGAAACGGGTCGGCAATGCGACATGCAGCTTGAGGGCTGTTTTGGATCGAGGACCAAAATTTTTGGACATCAATTTCTAAATATAAACTAACTATAAAAACAATACAAAATCAAAAAATAATTCATGAGATGGATTTATTAAATCTAATTAATCTACACTTAACAAATATTTAACGATGTAATTAGGTTCATTAGATTCATCTTGTAAATTATCTTCCGATTATAAATAAATTTTATAAATAATATATATTTACTACTCTAAAATAACATCTAATACACTAGTCAATCGCGGTGGGTCGGGCACCAGTAGAGGACACGCGAGTAGGGATGAAAACGGACGGAAACGAACGAAAAACCTCATTTCTACTTCCATTTCTATATTATTTAGCGAAAATGGGATCCGATTCGAAAATACGGGTTCGAAACGGGTCGGGATATACGGGTGCATGGAAATGGTCGGAACCGAACTTAAGTCGGAATTTACATATATTCTAACCACGTCTTGTTCGTTCTTTTGATAATTAACAAGATAATTAAGATAATTCTACCAACCAGTAATCATTCACTTCATTCATCAAAAGGATCTCGATGGATGGATGATAGGGTAGGTTTTGTTTAGATGGGCCTAGACGGCTGGGCCTTCGAGACATAAATATAGATGGGCCTGAAATCTGGGTTAAATCCGGATACAATCCAAAAATATTCGGATTAAATACGAAATTCCGTAAAAACGGACAAAAAATATCATTTCTACTTCGTTCCGTTTTCGTATTTTTCAAAAATACGAAAACGGTCGGGCCAAATGTAGAAAAACGGACGGGTCGGGACGAAAAAGTTTCGTCCGTTTTCAACCCTACGCGCGAGTCACGATCCCGCTGACATGGACCGACGTATACAGTGAGTATAGCAAGGGGACAATTGGTGTCCGTGTCTCGGATAATCTTGAAAGCGGTCGAACTCGGTCGAAAAACTCCTCAATTGTTTTCTACTTTTACATTTGAAATACGAAAACGAAAATGAATACGTACAAGTCAAAAAAGAAAACGAACACGAACAAGTCGGACAATCTAGGCGAACCAATTCGATCGGAATTATGTCGAACACGGTCGATATACGAAAAATCAATACGAAATACCGACCCATAGACCACAGTGCATAGCAATATAGCATTAAACAAGTGCGCGACCAAACACATAATAAGTTCACAGGTAACAAAGTGCATAATCTAGTTCAAGTGTATGTGCATACGGGATACGACATATAATTAAAGAAGTGTACGACCAAATACATAATAAGTCTAGAATAAACAATTAACAGGACATGAACGTCTACGGTCTATAGTTCGTCAGCATCATCCATAATGTCAGGATCACTTTCTATGTCTTTTTCTTCCTCATTGTCCTCCTGAGTGTCCTCATTGTCCTACAAGTAAGGAAACAGTATAATTCTGGTGGATGAATGTGAGGGAAAGGAACCAAAGGCACAGGCAATAAGCTGGATATGTTATGCTCAATCAGTGACTTCACTAGTTGCTCATAGAAAATAACCATTATGTGAAAGCTACATACACTTTTTTGATCTTTGGTCATAGCAGCAAGAAACTAAATACACACCAAATATTCAAACTGTAGTTAATAAAAATTCAAACATACCTCAATTTTCATCTTAGCCACAACATTAGTCAAAGCATCAACCTCAAGATCACTCACAATTGATCCAACCATTTTAGAATCTGAAAAAAATTTAGAAAGGAACAAAATCAAAGCAATGTTTTCCGCATTAGTAGTGTCTAAATGAAAAAAAATGATGAAATAAGCACCTTTATTTGCTCCAGCAACCCAATATTTTGTGCAAATTAATGCTTGTACCATCTCGGGATCAAGACGACTACTACGATAGGGATCAATAACACGACCAGCAGCACTAAAAGCAGACTCGGAGGCTACTATTGATACTTGTACAGCCATTACATCCCTAGTAATCTGTGAAAGGATAGGATACTCTTCTCTCTTGTTTTTCCACCATGCTAAGATGTCAAACTCAGTAACATTTTTCGTAGTGGTTCCAACATATACCTCTCTAAATCATTTTTCTCAACCACGAAAGTTCACTTGCATCATTTGAGAATTCTTCAAGGTCATGGTCTACATGTCCCATTAATACATCAACTGTGTTACTAGGTGCAGTGCGGTGCAGCCACTTCGGTGACTTCACTAGTTGATGTTGATGATGCATTAGCACGACATAAAAGTTGTACACTTCTTTACCATGCTAAGAAACTCATCCAATTTAGCTTGATAACAAATCCCATGGAACTTCTTCATGTAGTACTCTATGAGCCTTTTCTTATACCGTGGATCAAGAAAACAAGCTACGCCTAGAGTAATGTTGGAGTGCTCCCAATATTTCTCAAATTTTTCATTCATAGCAATTGTCATTTCTCTAATTGTATCATCTCCACTAAAGCACCGAGTCATCAAGCAATAGCTTTATGTCACAAAAACCTTTATAAAATAAGTTTGCGTAGAATATGAAGTGCCGAGAGAGAATTTTAGTGAGATCATAAAATTTCTTCAAGCAACCATATATTGTCAATGCATTGTCCCATTCATCGAGATGGAGAAATTTTGGCATACCTTCTTCGATTTGTAGACTTCACCTAATAAATGCATCCTTGTAGTACAAGACATCTCGAGCATAAGATAGGTAGAATTCCACCTAGTAGAAACATCCATTTGAATACCCCCTCTTTGTATCCAACCCGGCTTGGGTGGCACACTTCATAAGCGTTTCCCACCGCAATGGAGACCCTTTCACGGCTAGTACAAGTGATTTAACCTTGCCGAGTGTTCCTGAAATAACTTTCAACCCATCTCTAACAACCAAATTGACAATATGGCGGACACATCTAACATGAAAAAACATCCCATCACACACTACGGAACCATTACCATTCTCTTTCGATCTGAAATTATATCGTTGACAACCACTTCATTTGAACTAGCATTATCCAAAGTCAAAGCAAACAATCTATTTTTCATGTACCATTTAACCATAACTTCGGTGAATGTCTCCGACGACTTTGCACCAGTATGCCTACCTTTTACATTAAAAAACCAATGATTCTCTTTTGCATACCCCAACTATCATCTACCCAATGAATTGTAACACACATGTATCCTTTTTTTTGGCATGAGGTCCACATATCCATTGTTGTACTAAAGCGGCACTTAAGAGTTTTCAAGTGTGCATACAGAGTTTCCTTTTCTTGAATGTATCTTTCCATTATTTCTTTCCTAACAGTGACACAGGATTTTTTTTGAAAAGGTAGGACGGAGAGATTTTAGGAAATCGAAAAGATACTCATGCTCAACTATATTGAAAGGATATTCATGCATGATTATTGCCAAATTCAATTTCTTCAAGCTAGCTTCTTGGTCATATTTGTAAGTCTGAACAGTACCATTGTTCTTACCAACTTGAAGCTGTTGTTGTCCCTTCACAGTACTGTGTTTTGACCTCAAATGGTTCTTGAATGCAGTTGTCCCATTAATACCCTCAGCTCTATACTTCTGAGTACACCTAGAGAAATTGCAGTACCCCCAAATCTCCTCAATCCGCTTTCCTTCCATCTCTACATACTCCCTTTTCTTGGTGAAATATTCCCAGACCCAAGATGTGCATTTCTTGGCTCTCTTGACAGAAACCTCCTCATTCTCTCCATCCTCTTGGTCATCAGTGTCGTCGACAGTAATTGGAGTTGTGGTTCCTGCTGTTGCACAAGTAGATAATGCACAAGATGTTGCTACTGATGCTTCTGCATTAAGGTTAATACTTTTAGCAGACCTTTTATCCCTTGATCCTGCCAAGATGCAAGTGAAACATTCAGCTAGGCTCTCAACATAATATAAACATATAAACCGAACCATGTAATTAGCTGAAAAAATAACATTTCACAGCTATGCTCCTTTCCTGGCTGCTGTAGCACCTGGGATTAATATTATAAGGATGCTTCTTGGGGTTAGGAGTAATGAAAAATGAAGCGTGGTAAAATCAATGAGCCGATCCGGAGATACTTGTATACACCAACCATTGGCCATTAATTAAATAACTTGTTTTGGCTCGCATTTTCTTTTTATTCTTCAATGCATTTTCACTCGCATTTTCCTCTATTCTATGCCTTCTATTTTTGTCATAGATTTGCTTATTATTTGTTTGTTTTGCATATCTATTGTTGTTTTTGCTTCTTAGTCATGATCCTTTGGACTTCATTTTCTCATGAACACAGGGCTTCTCAAGGGTCCATTGTATTATGCTACCACTATAACTTTTGCCACTTCTATATTCGGAGAACCTCTCCAATCGCCGTGAAGCTCAAATCAAACAGACTGCAGCTGGAGAAGAAGAAACCGTTCTTTGTCGGTCTGAGCCGCCATCGGAGGTGGACAAGCCGTTGCCGCGGCTTGGAGCCGCGCGCGGTGCAAGAAGGTGGAGCACACTCTTGGTCTTCGCCCTACCCCGCCCTTCGCTCCAGAAGTAAGCACCTCCGGTTGGCGCCATCGACGGCGGGGTGGCGGCGCGTCACGGGCGGAGGAGGCGAGGCGAGAGGCGAGGCGTGCGGCGGTGGCGCTAGAGGCCGGACGGTGGCGGCGCTAGGCGGGGCGGGGAGGCGAGGCGTGCGGCGGCGGCGCTAGGCGGGATGGGGAGAGGCGAGGCGGGACGGCGGCGACGCTAGAGGCGGGACAGCGGCGGCGCTAGAGCGAGACGGCGGCGGCGCTGGGGGACGAGGAGAGGCGAGGTGTGCGGCGACGGCGCTAGGCGCTCGGCGTCGCCGCGTCGGGGTTGGGGGCGCGGCGGCGACACGATGGGATGGGTGTCGGGCGACTCGGGGTAGGTTAGGTTAGGTTAGGGTTTATCGGTTGGGGGCAGATGGGCTGGGCCGGGCCAACCGGCTGCTCCCAAATTCGGTCGAACTAATGCGAAACATCCCGAATATAATGTAGAAATGTAGAAATCGGTCGAACAAAGGCAAACCGAATTGCTCCGATTTCGAGTTTAGTACTCCGAATTTTGAATTCGAATTAGGTGTCCGAATTTTTGTCCGGAAATATAGAAAACGATACGGTGAAATATAGAAAACGATACGGTCGAACTCGGGATATTTTCATTCCGTTTTCACCCCTAGTCTCGGACCTCGGTGACGGTGAGGAGCCGTTTGGGTCCTTGGCAAAATGGGAAGCCTTGGCTTGCAGAGAGCGTTCGCCAGACAGGTTGATTTTCGCGTGTCAACCGGTGTCCGGTGGTGAACCTGACGATGATCAGGAACGAGCAGTCGGTCATACAGTATGCAGCATACGGTCTGGGGAGCTATTAACATCAGTTTCATCACGTGATGGAATGCATAAATGTACCTGGTTGTAGTAAGTACTAACTGTGATTCTGTGAAGAGCAAGGCTACATGGCATGGCTGAACGAAGAAATGGAGCGACTCCATTTGTTAGGAATTTTGGGACATTTCCAATTCTCCATCTTCATGGAAATGTTATTGGGTCAACCAGCCCATACGATCTATATAGGCCGTTTAATTTAGGGAAAAATCTAATTTAATTCTTCAAATTTATGTCTAATTTGATTTTTACCCTCAACCACAATACCAAATATTTTAACCTCTCAACTATGAAACCATCCAAAATAACTTTGCCGACTGTTTCTAGGGCGGTTTTCGCTAACGTGATGTCTATGTGGCATTACAATCAGTAAATATATATACGTGAAACCCACATGCCAATGATCACTTTTCCCCCTTATCCTCCTCTCTCCTCCCTATCTCCCTCATTTATCTCATCCTCTCCCCTCTCTCACGGTAGTTCGAGCGGCGTCACAACGATTAGTAGGACCAGCGACGACGCCCAGTGAAAGAGGAGCTGGAGGCGACATCGAGGTTCCAAGATTCGAGGAGCTAGCCAAAGAGATGGTGAAGGAGCTGCTACGCCAAAACATGGACACTGAAGCACCAAGGAGATGATGGAGCGTGTGGCACACTTGAGGGAGGCGCTAGAGCTAGTGCACAGGGTGTCGTCGCACCAAGGTGGAACGTGTACCACACCACGTAGCTGGCGCGGTAGATGGAGGCAACCAACATCGCCATCGTGCACCACACCTGGCTTGGTGGGGTGTGTAGCCTCCGCTACGAGGCAGATGTCGCTGCCGCCTGCCATGCCTATCCTCTCCACGCTTGACATTGCGTTTCTCTGGCCAGGAGGAAGGAGAGAGGACGTCGATGAGACAACGAGTGAGCTCGGTGCTTATTGTAATCGTGCTTCTTCGCATCCCTCCCGGACAGGGAGACAATGAGTAAGCTAGACGAGAGTGCCATGGCTAGAGCGAGGTCGGTGGCTCTTGTGCGGAACCCGAGCTCGAGGAGGTGCGGGAGCAGGCCAGGCTTGGATGCTGCCACCACCAGCTCCTCCATCGGTCGTAGATGGCCATGGATCTCCCGGGACTGATTCTCTCCTCCATGCCGGCTCGTCTCGCACTGTCCGCACATGGCGGGCGCTCTCACTGTCTACCCAAGTTGTGGCGACTGCTCTCCTAGCCACGCGACATGCTTGTCTAGCTCGGCGTCGTGCCATGCCATCTTGGAGGAGAGATGACTCAGCCCTCAAGCTTCTCGTCACCGCTGCTCTACTGCTGACCTCCTGCCATTGGTGCTACTATCAAGAAGGCAGCATGAGGGAAAAGATAGGAGTCGCTGGCATATGGGCCTCATATACTGACTCAATCATTTGGGCTGGGTCAATAAGTCACGTCAGTTAAAACCACCGTCGATAAGCCAAATTAAACCAGTTGAGAGATATGGATACATATATTTAAGGGAGTCAATATGGACTTATTCCTTCAATGTATAAGCAAGTAGAAAGTGCAAGCTAAACGTTTCTTTCGTCAGGCTGGCGACAGAACACTAGGCCAGGTTTCATTAAGGAAAGGCGTTTGCAAAGAATTAAACACAGAAAGCCCAACGTAGTAGTGGACTGGGCGCAAAGTGGTTAATTTGTCAAGTCAAAGCCCATGTTGCTAGCTAGGCTCCGAGTTTTTGTCCGCACCCGATGAGTCCCAAACACGAGCGACACCACCTTGTTGGAACCTTCTAGAACGCCATCTGTCTATTTTTTTTGGGTAAATAAAATCTTCTAGAACCACCGGGCAGTCTTCTAGTGTATTTACGTTGCTGAAACACAGTAATGAGCGCAGTGAACAACGATAGTAATTCACAGCGAGTCTGCTCGAGTTCAATGTTGCTAAACAAGTCGAAGGGAGTGCAAATTCTGCGCTCACATGCTAAACAAGAAGACTGCCAAGAGCTTCCAACACTAACACACACAGTCAGGCAGACAAACAGTTCGTTACACTGCAATGTACCATCATCCTGGGAGCAGAGACGCAAAAGCATCGCCACACTGTCACGCTTTCAGCTGAAAACTGACCAAGATTCATAAAAACGAAACCGGCCAAAACCCAAACTCCTGGCCACGCATCACGCAACGCAAACGCAATGCAGCCGTATGCCACATCTCACACATCGGGCAGTCCCCCGCAAATCATAGATTTTGTCCAATTGTCTCACGGGCATCGCATGATCGAGCCATCGTCCACGTCCCCCCAACCCCATCAAACACACCTCCTTATCAGGCTCTCGGTTTTTCCAACCACTAAACTAAAAACCTAAAAGGAACGTATCAGATGATGGGCTCTCGGCTTTTCCGACCACTAAATTAAACCACTAAATTAAAAGAAACCACTAAATTAAAAGGAACGTATCAGATAAAAATCAGGTTGTTGCTATAACCTTGAAAACTCTCCACCGAAATTACATGGAAAATTAACTTTTTCGTAACATGCGAGGAAGTTTTGGACGGGTTAAAATGACGACGGGGTTAAAACTTAAAAAATCAATTCGTTAGATAAGGATAGTATGGTTTTGATAAAGAGTTTTCAAGTTACACCAATAATTTGATGAAAAATCAATTCGTTAGATAAAGATCGTGTTGTTTTGATAAAAAGTTTTAAGGTTACACTAATAATCTGTTTTTCACCGTTCTCCTAAAGCAAAAAGACAACACACCCCAACAAAATATCATCGCGCCAAATGCACGACCCAAACGCGACGACGATGAGAGAACAAAAAGAGAAAATCAAGAGCGCGACCCGTGCGAAGGGATGGTACCTTGGGGGCGGTAGCCGGGTAGGGGAGTTGCGGCTGCGGGCGGCGCCACGCGCGGTGCGCAAACAGTGACCGCGACTTATCCGCGCGCCTCATCGCCTCGCCCCGGCAGCGCGCGCCCAGGAAATCCCGCGCGGCCAATCACAGCGCGCTCGCCCGTGATCGCGATCCGACTCCCCCCACCCGCGCGGGTCCCCCCAACACTCGCGCGCCTCGCCTCGTCTCCCTCCCCGTCATCGCCAACGTGTCGTGGCTTTCCGCCACCAAATCGACACGGAACCCTTTAGCCGCTAGCACGGCGCATCCGGTCCTCTCGTCGTAGCGAGAGGAACCTATACATTCGCCACACTCCCCTGCTTGCTTGCTTGCTTGCCCCTCCTCTTGCAGAGGGAAAAGAAAGAACACAGAGAAGAAACAAGAACAAGCGAGAATCCCATCCTCGACTGGAGTTCTTTTTTGTGTGTATTGTGTAGTGGTAGTTTTTTACTGACTTGGGAGTTGTGTGTTAGTGTATAGTGTGTAAAGATGTCTTCTTTAGTGTCGACGCCGTTCGCGACGGCAACGGGGGCGCAGAAGAAGCTGGGGGCGCCCGTTTCGCTCCACTCGTTTCTGCTGAGCCGGCGGCAGCCGGCGGCGGCGGCGGGGAGGGCGCGCGGCGCCGGCGATACGGTGCGCGGTGGCCGGGAACGGGCTGTTCACGCAGACCAAGCCGGAGGTGCGGCGGGTGGTGCCGCCCGAGGGCGACGCGTCGCGGCGACAGGTGCCGCGGGTGAAGGTGGTGTACGTCGTGCTAGAGGCGCAGTACCAGTCGTCGGTGACGGCGGCGGTGCGGGAGCTCAACGCCGACCCGCGCCGCGCGGCGGAGTTCGAGGTGGTGGGCTACCTCGTCGAGGAGCTCCGGGACGAGGAGACGTACAAGACCTTCTGCGCCGACCTCGCCGACGCCAACGTGTTCATCGGCTCGCTCATCTTCGTGGAGGAGCTGGCGCTCAAGGTGAAGGACGCCGTCGAGAAGGAGCGCGACCGGATGGACGCCGTGCTCGTCTTCCCGTCGATGCCGGAGGTCATGCGTCTCAACAAGCTCGGCTCCTTCAGCATGTCCCAGCTAGGCCAGTCCAAGAGCCCCTTCTTCCAGCTCTTCAAGCGCAAGAAGAACTCCGGTGGCTTTGCCGAGAGCATGCTCAAGCTGGTGCGCACCCTGCCCAAGGTGCTCAAGTACTTGCCCTCCGACAAGGCGCAGGACGCCCGGCTGTACATCCTCAGCCTCCAGTTCTGGCTCGGCGGCTCGCCGGACAACCTCCAGAACTTCCTCAAGATGATCGCCGTCTCCTATGTGCCGGCGCTCAAGGGCGCCGACATCAAGTACGACGACCCCGTCCTCTTCCTCGACGCCGGCATCTGGCACCCGCTCGCGCCCACCATGTACGACGACGTCAAGGAGTACCTCAACTGGTACGGCACCCGCCGGGACGCCAACGACAAGCTCAAGGACCCCAACGCGCCGGTGATCGGCCTCGTCCTGCAGAGGAGCCACATTGTCACCGGAGACGACGGCCACTACGTCGCCGTGATCATGGAGCTGGAGGCCAAGGGTGCCAAGGTCATACCGATCTTCGCCGGCGGGCTGGACTTCTCGGGACCCACGCAGCGCTACCTCGTCGACCCGATCACCGGCAAGCCGTTCGTGAACGCGGTGGTGTCGCTCACCGGGTTCGCGCTCGTCGGAGGGCCGGCGAGGCAGGACCACCCCAAGGCGATCGCCGCGCTGCAGAAGCTCGATGTGCCGTACATCGTGGCGCTGCCGCTCGTGTTCCAGACGACGGAGGAGTGGCTTAACAGCACATTGGGCCTGCACCCGATTCAGGTGGCGCTGCAGGTTGCGCTCCCGGAGCTTGACGGCGGCATGGAGCCCATTGTGTTCGCCGGCCGTGACCCCAGAACAGGCAAAGACATTTCCAGATTCCCTTTGGTCTCACCTGTTCTCAGGTAATCCTGTACTTGGAGCTGAGCCTGAATCGTGTCTTTTCCTCTGTTTGATGCAGGGAAGTCACATGCGTTGCACAAGAGGGTGGAGCAGCTCTGCACTAGAGCAATCAGATGGGCAGAACTGAAAAGGAAAACTAAGGTACGCAATTCCACACAGTTCCTGTATAAATTGTAGTACCAGTATAGAATTGCATTGTTTCAGGCAACCACAAATGTCACATCTGGATAGTTCTGAATTTACTTTCATCTCTTCTTGAGGTCTTTGAGGGATTTAAGATTGCATGCTAAACAAACATATTAGCTCAACAACTTCACTGTCATGCTGAAAACTGGTATTGCACATGCGCCATTCATCCCATGAAGAGCTCTTGTACATTTGATGCCGCAATCCTGCTATGAAAATTCCAGTAATGCATACCATCATATGATATGAGGTTCAATGAAAAGCCACGTGCAATCATTAGCTGCCAACTGAAAGTTATGCTTCAAATGAGACAATACATCATGTGAGAACAAAAAGCTCAATACTTAAGGTGCATAAAGTATGTTCAACTGAGAACTAGAACTACTCGTGTAATCGATCAATTAACTCTTCCATCCTCAGAAGAACTCATGTACATAACGGTGCCACAAGCTTGCTACATAATCCCTGTGATGCATACCTTAACATGAAGTTCAATGAGGAATATATTGTAGCATTACATATATGCTAAGGCTGTGTTCTTATGCCTATGTTACCAACTTCATCTTCCTCTTTTTCCGCGTGCACGCTTCCCAAACTGCTAAACAGTGTGTTTTTTGTACAAAGGGAAAGTTACTTTAAAAAAATAATATTAATCCATTTTTAAAGTTTTTTAGCCTAATCATGCGCTAATGCATGCTTTGTTTTGTGTGCCGGAGAGGAGGGGTTCCTAACCCCTCCTCCCGAACACACCCTAAAACTGCCTACTGACTGAAGTTCCAAGTCCTTCAAATGAAACAATACGATCATTTGTAGACATGAAGTCAAAAGTTTAGGTGTATGATCCCATAATCCAATTATGCTATCTTGTTTGCAGTATCACGAAAAGTTCCTAAGTGGAAATACTCATTCCAAGTGTTGTATGGTGACTAGGTTTGCAAAGCACACAGAAATAGTTACCTTGTTTGTTTGTCTGCTGCAGGAGGAGAAGAAACTGGCCATCACTGTTTTCAGTTTCCCACCAGACAAAGGCAACGTTGGCACAGCGGCATACCTGAATGTTTTCAACTCCATCTACTCCGTCCTCCAAGATCTGAAGAAGGATGGCTACAATGTTGAGGGTCTTCCAGACACAGCTGAGGCCCTCATCGAGGAGGTTATTCATGATAAGGAGGCCCAATTCAACAGTCCCAACCTCAATGTTGCTTACCGCATGAATGTGCGGGAGTACCAGTCACTCACTTCCTATGCCTCCTTGCTGGAGGAGAACTGGGGCAAGCCACCTGGGAACCTCAATTCTGATGGTGAAAACCTCCTTGTCTATGGGAAACAGTATGGCAATGTATTCATTGGAGTTCAGCCCACTTTTGGCTATGAAGGAGATCCGATGCGGCTTCTGTTCTCAAAATCTGCTAGCCCTCACCATGGCTTTGCAGCATACTACACCTTTGTTGAGAAGATCTTCCAGGCTGATGCTGTTCTGCACTTTGGTACCCATGGGTCTCTTGAGTTCATGCCAGGGAAGCAGGTTGGGATGAGTGATGCATGCTATCCTGACAGTCTCATTGGCAACATCCCCAATATCTATTACTATGCAGCAAACAACCCATCAGAAGCAACTGTTGCCAAGCGCAGAAGCTATGCAAACACCATAAGCTACCTGACACCACCAGCTGAAAATGCTGGTCTCTACAAGGGGCTCAAGCAGCTTTCAGAGCTCATCTCTTCTTACCAATCTCTCAAGGACACAGGACGTGGTCCGCAGATTGTGAGCTCAATCATTAGCACTGCAAAACAGTGTAATCTTGACAAGGATGTTCCCTTGCCCGAGGAAGGTGTGGAGCTTCCACCAAATGAGCGTGACCTTATTGTTGGAAAGGTGTATGCCAAGATCATGGAAATAGAATCACGCCTCCTGCCATGCGGTCTGCATGTGATAGGTGAGCCACCAAGTGCCATCGAGGCTGTGGCCACCTTGGTGAACATAGCTTCCCTTGATCGCCCAGAGGATGAAATATACTCACTGCCCAACATACTTGCTCAGACAGTGGGCAGGAACATTGAAGATGTGTACAGAGGAAGTGACAAGGGAATACTGGCTGATGTTGAACTGTTGAGGCAGATAACAGAAGCTTCACGTGGTGCCATCACTGCCTTTGTTGAGAGGACTACAAACAGCAAAGGGCAAGTTGTTGATGTTACAAACAAACTTAGTACCATGCTTGGTTTTGGTTTATCAGAACCATGGGTACAGCACTTGTCCAAGACCAAGTTCATCAGGGCAGACAGAGAGAAGTTGAGAACCTTGTTTACATTCTTGGGAGAATGCTTGAAGCTAATTGTGGCAGATAATGAGCTGGGAAGCTTGAAACTTGCCCTTGAGGGAAGCTATGTTGAACCTGGTCCTGGTGGTGATCCAATCCGTAACCCGAAGGTTCTCCCAACAGGGAAGAACATCCATGCTCTTGACCCTCAGGCAATCCCAACTACAGCTGCCATGAAGAGCGCCAAAATTGTTGTAGACCGTCTGCTGGAGCGGCAAAAGGTTGACAATGGTGGCAAGTATCCTGAGACAATTGCACTTGTCTTGTGGGGCACCGATAACATCAAGACCTATGGTGAGTCATTGGCCCAGGTGCTGTGGATGATTGGTGTGCGCCCGGTTGCTGACACCTTTGGCCGCGTCAACCGTGTGGAACCTGTCAGCCTTGAGGAGCTTGGACGTCCCAGGATTGACGTTGTTGTCAATTGCTCAGGTGTCTTCAGAGATCTTTTCATCAACCAGGTATGAATTCTGCCCCAGCCTTACATATGTAGAATTTTGTGCACATGCAAGGAAAAATCATTGCTGAACTAATGTACTTCTGGAACACACTGATGCAGATGAATCTACTGGACCGGGCAGTGAAGATGGTTGCCGAACTGGATGAGCCAGAAGAGATGAACTACGTGCGTAAGCATGCACAGGAGCAGGCACAGGAACTTGGTGTTTCATTAAGAGAGGCGGCAACAAGGGTGTTCTCAAATGCATCAGGTTCTTACTCATCAAATGTGAACTTGGCAGTGGAGAATGCATCATGGACTGATGAGAAGCAGCTCCAGGACATGTACCTGAGTCGCAAGTCTTTTGCATTTGATAGTGATGCCCCAGGGGCAGGCATGCGAGAGCAACGCAAGACATTTGAGCTTGCTCTAGCAACAGCAGATGCCACATTCCAGAACCTAGACTCATCAGAGATTTCACTGACAGATGTGAGCCACTACTTTGACTCGGACCCGACAAAGCTGGTGCAAGGATTGCGCAAGGATGGGCGGGCACCTTCCTCATACATAGCAGATACAACCACAGCAAATGCACAGGTAAGGACGTTGTCAGAGACTGTGCGCCTTGATGCAAGGACAAAGCTACTGAACCCTAAATGGTACGAGGGGATGATGAAAAGTGGCTATGAGGGAGTTAGAGAGATCGAGAAGCGGCTGACAAATACTGTTGGATGGAGTGCAACATCTGGACAGGTTGACAACTGGGTTTATGAGGAGGCAAATGCCACATTTATTGAAGATGAGGCTATGAGGAAGAGGCTCATGGACACCAACCCCAATTCATTCAGGAAGCTAGTTCAGACCTTCCTAGAAGCCAGTGGCAGAGGCTACTGGGAGACATCAGAGGAAAACTTGGAAAAGCTCAGGGAGCTCTACTCTGAGGTTGAAGACAAGATCGAAGGAATTGACCGGTAAATTTATTTGTTCAATCAGATCCTGCATTCGACCAAGGAGGAGAAATCGTTCTGTCTCACTGAATTGAGAGTTGAGACTTGTACAATTTGTGTAATTTATAAAAAGTTGTAACATAAGATACATGAGGATACAGTGTTTAACAAAGAGGGTGGCTGTGAATGAAAATGGAGCATGGTAGAAGTTCTTCTTTGGAATATGTTACTTATTGTCACTTGTTCATTTGCAGGCTAATATTTGATACCTACTAGGAATATAAAGCAGGTGGTTGTGAACACAGAATATCAGTAACTATTTTAAGAAAACTATGTACGACAACTGTATAAAAACAGGAATTTAGCCAACAGGAAACAGTGTGATATACTAATGTGGCCACATGTGACTACAGTAACAAGTTAAAAATGAGAACACCTTAGTAATTTAATTGTGAACATTCCAATCTTGACAAAGTAAGTTTCTGGCATCTGATTCCACATGTAAATGACACCAAGAAAAAACAGCGTATCTTGCTCAACAAAAAGGGTGTTAAATTGAACTTACAGCTGAAGTGGATGGCAAAGAAGAACAAAATAATATACCGAATAAACTTTGTTTTGTTTTCCCTTCCCAGTCCGAAGTATACAGTTTTAGTGAATTCCTACATCAGATCAATTCCATAAGAAACCGATCACCTGAAGCCATGACTCTGATTAGCTCTACAAAGTCTATCTCATTCTGAACCTTCATTGGGTACACTGCATGTGCTTGAGCAGTGTATATTGTTGCAAAAGTGGCATTTGATGGCACATTTGTCCTATAAATAAGTTTGGTCAATGCTTTTGATTCAAAATTGCTCGGCAAATCCATTGCAAGGAACAACATGGGGACAGCAATACTGTGATGAATGTCTAAGCTTCTTATAGCTTGAACTAGATAAGAAAAGTCACCAATGTAACTTCGAGGTATGTAGAATATCTCACTGTTGCAATGAATTATCTTATCTTCGCCAACACTTCTTTTGTAGTTGGCTTGATATTGAAATGGAAAGTTAGCAATTGCCTTTTTTACCATATCTCCTTGGTTAATGAACCATTCAATTTTATTGTCATGTAAGGGGACATCTGACCATGATTCCTTCACCTATGGAGAAACAGATGAGTGAATTTGATGGGACAAATAAATTCACACATATATTTTGGAAACCAGCATGCACCTTGTTGGTAATCCAGAGCTTAGCCTTGTCAAAATCATAGAGGTTCCAATAATTGAGGATCATATGATCCTGAAGGAACATAAATCCCTCAGCACCTGCAAACCGGTCAAACACCTTTGGCAAGAACCTATAGTGAAAATGTATCAGTAAGTGCTTAAATAATTGCAAGCTTTATATATTCAAGTAAATGAAGCTTTACTGGATGAAGTGGCCAGTAAGATTTATGAGTTATGACGACTTGAAGCATAACATTTTATTGTTGGTTGGTTAGAATCTTAAATATTAAGCTGATTTCACTCACTTGTAAGCTTGTGTCAAGTTGCTGACTTCGACAGCAAGATCTGAATTGCTTTGCTCTGAAAGAATAACAACTGCCCTGAATATACGACCATAAAGCAGCCTCCACTCAAGTGCAACATGGTCCACAGGTACGGTGCAGTGCACTATAAGCACAACATCACCAAAGTGCTTCCTCCATTTTATGAGTTTGCCAATCTCAGTGCTAACTTCTCCAATCTCCTCAACACCAAGATGCATGGCAGGCAGTTTCTTGGGGACAAACACCTGCTTGTCCCCATGTCCAATGGTCGCCCTTGGCCGATCAATTTCCAATGACATCAACCTTGGCTGCTGGTAACCAACAGAGACCAGATCTTGCAGCCACGCAGCCATGAACTGCAAATCCTTCTCTCCCCAGAACCCCTCCTCAGCCATCGCATAACTCAAATCAAGAATACGTTCAAAGAGTGTCTGCTTATGTGACCGCCACTCCATTAGGAAATCTATCAGCCTCCCTACATTGACATGGATATCCTTCTCATCATCAAACGGGTGAGCATGCACATTATCCATGCGGTGCACAGTCGGTGGGTAGACCACTAAGTAACCCCCAATCTCCCATAATATACGCTGCGACCAATACCCACGTATAACATCAGCTGCCATTGGACTCACTGATACTGGCAATGCAAGTCCCCAAAAGGCCGGTGAATGGAACAGTGTATTAACTGAGTTGATTGGAGCCATCATGCCCTGAGGAAGTGCAACTTTAGGTGCATCTGCATCAAACCGGAGATCAAAAGCTTCCATTTCCAATGATTTCCGAGTGAAGTAGAACACAGCGTCAACATCTGGTAGACCATTGCACAGCCCCTGCTGTATGAACTGCCCGCCACCGAACACCTGAGTGTAGAATTCTTCCACACACACCTCCCCGGCTTTGTGCAGCGGCAACCCCCGCGGCCACACCGACGGCTGCCCAAAGTGCACGTAGGGATTCACCACCGTGCGGTTAGGATCCGCATGGCTGTACTGCAAGAGCACGTCGCCCCCTTGGCGCTGGTCCAGATCGACATCGAAGTGCTTGGTGAGGTTATTGCCCTGGACGGCGTTGCGGGCGTCCGCGTCGTAGATGACGCGCGCGCCCCGCTGCACGGCGAAGAGGTAGGCGGCGGCCTTGCGGGCGTGGCCGCGCTCGGGGAGGAAGGCGACGGAGCGGAAGCCGAGGCGGGTCTGGTCGGCGAGCGTGAGCAGCGCGGCGCCCGGGTGCGACCAGTCGGGAGGCGTGGTCTCGTCCGCCACGGCGAGGAGCTGCCACCCGGGGACGGCGGGCAGCGGGCGGTGGCGCGGGTGGTGGGGCGCCGCGGTGAAGATGATCCACCGGGAGGCGCGCAGCGCGGGGAGCGGTGAGGAGGGGAGCACCGGGAGAGGGGGCACACGGGACCAGGCGACAGACGGGTACTGGAGCCGGCGCGACGCGGGGCCGGAGCGGGCGGCGGCGAGGCAGAGCGCGGAGGGGGACGCGCCGCCATAGAGGAGGAGCAGCAGGAACGGCACCGCCGCGAGCGCCGCTAGGACGACGTAGACCACGCGGCATCTGGAACTCGCCATTTTTGGGCGTAGTCAGTGTTAGTGGTGGCGAGATGGGATGGAATAGGGGAGAGGCAACTCGGTGGAGTACTACTACTCCACTCGGTAGTGGCGTTGCCGAGCTGGACCGCTAGTCCTCGTCGGAGTCAATGGCCGGCGCGTGCCTCGCGGCGGCGCAGCCCGCGAGGTTGTTTCGCCGGCGACGAGGCCCGGGAGGCGACAGAGAGGGTATTTTCCCCATTTTGGACCGAATCATGGGCCTTGATGGGCCGTGGATAGCTTACATATCCTATGGTCCTTTGATTTGCTTTGCTGGCTCGCACGCGCTGCCACGTGCTTCCCAACACGCTCGAAAATTCAAAAGTTGTCTCCCTGATCCCCACAAAAATCAAGCCCCACGGCCACCTCCTCCTCACTTGCCGGCGACGAGATGGATTCAGCTCTCGCCACCACCGCCGCCGTGGCGTTCCCCAACTTCGCCGATGTCGCCGGTGCCGGCGCGCTTCTCTTCCTCGCCGACTCGTCGCCAGCGCCGTCCCCACCTCCACCTCCTCTCACTGTCAGGTACTTCCGCGCAGCACTCCCGTTTCCCTCTCCATTCGGGTGTTCGGCGTGACGAATTCACCGTCACGTGCGCCTCCCCGTTCATTGCAGCGACGAGCTCTCGTGCTACTCGGGATCCTCTGCGTCCTACTCCGGCACCTCGGCGAGGTCGTGCGTCTCCGACTCCGCGCAGCGCGGTCGCCCCGTCGACGCCCTCCGCGTGCTCGCCGTCGTTGCCTCCCTCCGCCGCATCGACCCCAAGGTAAATGATCCGCGATGCTAAGCTGTGGTCTCCAATCGTCTCGTCTGTTCTAATGATCTTCTCGTTGGCTCTAGGTGCTCGCCAAGGCGACGAACACGCTGTTGCAGGGTGAGTCGTCGAAGAAGAGGAAGGGCGTGTGGATCCACATCGACGACGATGAGGACGAGGGCGAGAGGAACAGCGCTGTGGCCAGCGAGGGGAGCACCGTCACGGGGACCGCGTCTGCAGGCTCCACGGCCACTTCGGGGAGATCCCAGCGGCCTCCACGGGCGAGTGGTGGTGTCGAGCAGCTGCCGCGAAGGGCGGACACGATCATGAAGTGGTTGTCGCGGCCGGGAGCGGTGCCGGCAACGGAGACGGCCATCCGTGCCGCCGTCGGCGACAATGCTGGGACCAGCAAGGCACTGCGCTTGTGAGTTGATAACACCGCCTTCAATTCTAATTTGAAGAGGTTTTGAAATGGTTGTCATGTTGCTAAATTGTTTGTGTGGAATCCACAGGCTGCTGAATCGTCGGGGCTGCTTGCGACGTACTGGCTCTGGCGGCCGCAGTGATCCGTATGTTTACATGGTATGTGAAAATTATGCTAACTGTTTGAATTGAGACGGGAATTCCAAATTCGATGCATGATCTGTGTTGTTGGATGATGGTGGCTCATTGTTTTGTAGCTTAAGAGATTTTCAGATTAGAATAGTATTACCCTTTAATAGAGTGCAAATTTGAATCGAGTTAGTGAGCTTAGTAATTTCCAGTGGCCCAGTGGGACATACACATTTGAAGCAGTTCTTAAACCTGACTTAAGTTTGCAGTAGTGCTCTATTTATTGTGTTGCGAGCTCTGCACAGGCAAAGTTCACAGCAGCAGTGGCATGTTAGGAACTTGGGAACTTGACGGCCACTGCACAGGCAGACACCACAAAATGATGTCTGAAATTTGTGAATTATCAGCTTTATTATTAACTTTGCAAAATACCTTCATTACTATTTAGCAATTCCGATGATTTCTCATGAGTACTATTTTCCTTTTAATGAATTTTCAGGTCACAGGCTGACCCAATGAAGTTAACTAAATTGTGTTTATAGCGAAAGAGATGGTAACTGTAAAGCTATTGGAGAGGCCAAGTGACTTCTGAGCAGTATTTAGTAATTTCTACTACCTGTTTGTCTTAAACTCTTAATTGCTGCTTAATTTTGCCTTCCTGCATATAAGAAGTATAGCCATAGGAGAAATCAAAGTTCCCATGTTAGAAAGAGCGTGCATAGATATTTGAAAAGATAGGCTACTGGATAGAAATATAGACTAACAATCGTACACTCAGGGATTTTATGTCATCACGTTTTAATGCTTTATATTAATGTATGTCGAACTGGAACTATCAAAGTATAATGAGTTCCATTTCAGACACTTCTTTTGCAATGAAATATTATCTGAACTTCTCTGTGGGAGTGAAATCTGTTTGTTGAATTGGAATTATTGGGATCTTTTTTTGAAACTGAATTATTGGGTAGTCTGAATGGTCCCTTTAGTCAGCCTATGGTCCTGATGAACAAATCTGTAATGAAGTCCACTCCATTTATTTCTCCTTGTATCGCGGAAGCTAATGAAGCTACCAATCTCCACATTGGTTATTTTTCACATTTAATCATAGCTAAACTAACGTGCTAAAATGAGCATACGCTAGAGTGAGCTTTGTTCTGAATTCTGACTGTGGAAGCTTTTGAGGCTTTGATAGCTTGATCCTCTTGTCTGCATATTTTAGTTCCTCTTCTTTCTGGAGAGCATGTTCTTGAACCAAAAAGCTGAGTCCTTGGGGTACCTCTTTAGTGTCTTGTAGTCCACGTAGACGATACCGAAACGGGAAGTGTACCCGAGCCTCCATTCGAAGTTGTCAAGCAGTGACCAAGCAAAGTATCCAATCACTTTGGCACCATCGTCTATCGCCTTCTTGAGCTCAGTGATGTAGTTTCTGTAGTATCTAATCCGTACTGTATCATGCACACCCTGAGTGATACTGACGTTGCCAGGTTGGTCCATTCCTGCAAGAACATAACATTGATCATAAAGTAAGCCTTGTTTAATCCTTTTCCTTGTCAACAAGATTATTATTCAGAGAAGCAGGGAACATTCTGATAGCATTAGTACCATTTTCAGAAAGGATCATTGTAGGGTTTCCATATGTTTCCTTTACATAGGTCACAGCCTTGTTGATTCCCCATGGCACAATGTAAAGCCAGTAGGAGTTCGCCTGCGTGAATTCAACCAATTGAATTATTGAAGTGTGATTATTTAACTTGAAAAAAAATCAACCTTTTCTAACTGTTTAACATGCTACTGTACAATACATTGACTGCCACTTACTTGAGCTCCAATTGGCACGCCATTTCGTTCATCTGGAAAAGACAGGTGAGTGCATGAGCAACTGATCCGGTTAACAGTAGTACAACAAACTGAATTATGTATCAGAAATTCAGAATGATTGGGGTGGAATCTTCAGAACTCACAGACAAACCCAACATGCCAATCATCCTGATAAGTGACCGGCGTCAGGTTCCATGGCCCGGGGTCCTTCATGTAGAAAGAGGTGTAGTGGTTTATGCCAACATAATCTATGGAGTCCTTCACCATCCTGGACTCCTCATCACTGAAGGTCGGCATCCTGTCCTTGACGATTTCGAGCATCGTGTATGGGTACCGACCATGGATAATGGGGTCAAGGAACCTTTAAGGAGATCATAGTGTCAGTTTGTAGATCCAAAAGAAGGTAATTTCAGACTTTCAGTTTGTGCCTACACCAGCTAGACCTGAACTTTCTGAACTCTGAAAAAAATATTAACAATTTGATCCTGAACCAGGTGGTGTTTTCAGATTTTTACCATCCGAGGTGGAAATCTCTTGCCCTCTGTGCTGCAGCCCTATCAGCATTGCTGTCACTGAATGGTTCATACCAGACAAAATCCAAGAGAATTCCAATCCTCCCCTTTTGGTAAAGCTGTTCAATTGGAAGAAATTCAGTTCATTCTCAGATACAGGGATAGCAAAATTAACTGAGATGAATTGCACTGTACAGTGTAAATTCATGCCTTGAGATGAACTGTTGTTTTTCTATTTTACCTGATACTTTTCACGGTATCGCTTAACGGCAGCAGCATGAGAAAGGATGAGATGGTGGGCAGCAAGGTATGGCTCTGTCGTGGAGTTGCCTCCTGCATCGCAACCAGAGCACCTTCCCGGAGCATGGAGGCCATTGTCATATCCTAGAGCAGCAACGCATCTCGGCTCATTGAAGGTAAACCAGTCCTTCACCCTGTCTCCGAATGTCTGGAAGCAGAAATCTGCGTAGTCTGCAAACGCCTCTCTTCACAGTAGAATGCACAATTTTTGTCAAATGCATGGTTAAATCAGCTTACAATTTTGAACTCCATAGTTTCTAAGTTGAAATGCTTACACAATCTTTGGGCTTAACCAGCCTAAGTACTGCTCGTGGAGTGCTAGTGGGAGGTCATAGTGGTAGAGGTTTGCATACGGTGTGATGCCTGTTTCACCATGAGAAGGTCAGAACACAGAAGCAAGAATCAGGACACACTGATGCAGAGAACATCTGTACTGTCTAAGATAAGCAAGTGTCCTAGGAAAGATACCTTTCTTAACCATGTAATCTATTAACCTGTTGTAATAATCAACTCCTTCCTGGTTCACCTTCCCAGTCCCATCTAAATTTCATAAAGAACTCCTATCACAAACTCCGTTGACCCGACCAACAAAAAGAAAACTCCTTTAGGTACAGACATAATCCACATACTTGGGAAAATTCTTGACCAAGAGATCGAAAACCTATACGCATCAAAGCCCATGTTCTTCATTATGTTCACATCTTCCTACAGCTCAAACAATAACCATTAGGCATCAGAAGAGAAATAAACCACAACAACCAGAAAACATAATCACTGAATCACACACACAACACATTACACACCTTGTATCTATGATACTCGTCGACCGTCACATCGGCTGTGGCATTATTAGGGATCGTTCCTGTAAGGACACAAGAACACGGTGACAACACTGAGCACCATTAGTCCATTACCATCTCAGCTACACTGAAGTTCAATACTCTGAATCTCTGATTACTTACCTGGTTTCTCTATGAAAGCGTCCCAGATGCTAGGACCTCGGCCGCCCTGCTTCGCCATGCCCTCCACCTGGTACGCCGATGCGGCCGTGCCGAACACGAACCCCTTGGGGAAAGCTCGCCGGCTCAGCCCGCCGGCGTCATAGATCTCCGGGTTGAGCCAGTAGCATTGTGCCGGTGGCAGCGTCAGTAGCAGATGAGCTACTGCTGCTAGCGCAAGCTGCAGTGTGATGAACTTCTTCATGTCTGCATGACACACAGAGGGAGCAGGAAGTCTGGAGACAAAAAGGGCTTGCCTTCCGATGGCTTATAAAAGTGGGAGAAGGTAAAAGGAAAACTGAGCGTCTGAGCCTTACCAATTTTTACTAGTTACTGATGCAATTTTTCACCCTGTGGTTAAACTCAGTTTCAAACTGGCAGCTTGTTTTTACTGCGTGCAGTTTGCTTCTCAAACTAAGCTGGGGGCAGCCTGAACCTGAAGGCCTGAAAATGGAGGGAAGTTGCAACAGAGGCAATGCCCAGTTTGTAAGTTGGCCTCAGTTTTTTGTGGAGATTTCTACTTTCCACATTTCCACTAGTGATGTGTCCAACTTTGTTTGTTGTGCTCACAGTCTTATCTTTTGATTCCTTGACGACTTTGATGGACCCCACTGTGTAAAGTGATTGGATGAATGATTGGAACCCAATGAACCATCGCAATGGCTTTGCTAGATACAGTTCTCTTCTCACAGCTTGATCACGTGAAGTGCTAAACAGCTAACTTCACACATTTAGCAACCACATTATCTTAGCTACCCCGGCTTTGTACTAGTTTTTTATCTATAGGTGCCTCGATTACTTATTATTCTACAAGGCAGCTAACTTCACACATTTAGCAACCATATTATACTAGTAATTCACATATTTTAATTTTTAGCCATTAATTTCTATAAACTATATAGTTTAGTATCATTAAATTTATTCTTATGAAAAACTAGGCGACCCACGCGATTGCGCGGCTAGCACATCTATATTTTCTCTACCTGGTTATATTTAAAAAAATAAATAGTCGATTCATTGGCTATATCTATCATTTATTATTTATTGTATTTGAGGTAACACTATGTACACAGTAAGTTAAAAAAATCTATAATATGCTCGTCCGCCTACTTTTTTGTCTCAAGAATTTCAAAAATCGAACATTGTTGTCTAAAATCGTTGTCTTAGGGGCGATTGTAAGTGCGTGTGCGGATGGGCTGCAATGGTCTCCCGTGGACCTCGATCGCAGCCAGTTGAAATTGGGCTGTAGTTGTACCGTAGCGATGTAACGGGGCGGACGGACGTTAACGGCCGTTGCAGCAATTGATGCTAACGTCGTCGCTCGCGCCGTGACGGCCACTTACCTCGTCGTCTTCCTCGATCGTGTAGCGTGTATGCGTAAAGCTACTTCGACATGCCGTCTCAACCGGAAAATACGCCGCGCAACGCAAAGAATGGCTTCCATGTGACTCCCTTTACCCGGTGGATCGTAGCATGCTTTGGTCTCGCAATCTTGTTCCTTTGATTCTCGGCGGACGAGAGAGCCACACCGGCGTGGTATCACCACGGTCAAAGGCCGCAACCGTCCCTTGTACCAATCCATCCGCTTGGATTATCGCAAGCTTGACGCGACAAGACATTGCACTGTGCGGTAAGCTACGTGAGCCAAGAGCATCGCATCGGAGGAGAGAAAAGAGTGTGCGGTTCGCTTGCATCCCACCTGCTTGCATTCATGGCGATGGCGCAGGGCGGTGTGATTTTTGCGCAGCAAGCATGCCCAACAGAAAGGATTCCACTCGCTCGGATCCGTAGCCCTCCCAATCCGCCCGGCTATTTGAAGACCTTCTCCACCCAAGATGGCTCCACGAGGTTGCAAGCGCAAGCTCATGTGCAACAAAGCAATCCCCATTTGCATCCCGGTAGCCAAATCGTTCGGTTGCCCCCAAATATCCCCTACGGCGAGCCGCGAAGCTACCTCCGGAGAAGCATCGTCCGATTCGTTGGCGACGGACGGTGCTTCCGGCTTCACCGACTTGCAAGACGTTGAAGCCGTTGCCCAAGTAATCCGAGTCTGCGCCATCAAATCTCCCGATGCTCGATTCAACTTGTGCGGCGGTTCACTCCATCCATAGTTGCTAGATCGCTTGATTGGGACCTCCTCCATTCGGACCATTGTAACATCCCGAAAATCGGAGAACCGAAATCGGAGCGTAAAAATCGAACTTTCAAAAACCTTGGTTTATTGCTATTTCTCGGGTTTGTTGTTTCTTATTCGCCGCTCGTTGCATAAATTTAGTCGTGATCAATTCCCTTTTGGCATGTTTGGAGTTTTCGGAGTTGACAAAATGTCGGTGCGAAAGTCACACCGGGGTTTTAAAAGAATCAGGAAAAGTGCGGATTTGTGAAAACGCATTTCGAGTAATATAAAATAAAAATTTTGGTTGGGAGAAGATAAATTAAAATACAAAATAAATAGTAAAATTTTCGGGAGCGTACTAGATGTGGGAATTTGATTTTGTTAAAAATGAGTGAATTATGAAAATTTGGAAAAAGAATTTAAATAAGTATGAAAAATAATTGTGGAAAATAAAAGTCAAGAAAAAGTTTAAAATATAGAGTTAAAAATTATTTTTACAATATTAGGATTTATTTTGGAATTTTTAGAAGGAAAGAAAATGGAAAATGGGAAAAGAAAATAGAAAATCGGGAAATTAACGGATCGCACTGTTCATTGGTCACAAGATGCTCGACGCCGTACCGGCCCGCCAGCCGCGCCGCTCGCCGCCGGCCGTACGCGCCGCGCGCGACGCGCGCGCGCGCCAAGCCAGCGCGCGCCGCGCCCGTGCGCCACGCGCGCCCGCCCGCGCGCTGCCGCCGCCGGACCCCGCGCCCGCGCCCGCGCCCCGCAGCCGCGCGCCCGTACCTGCCCCCTTGCCCCGCGCCGCTCGTCGCGCCACGCGCCGCCGCCGCGCGACCCCGCACGCGATTCGCGCCTCGCGCGCGCCGCGTCCGCCGGACCCCGCCGCACCCGTGCGTTCGCCCACGCGTTCGATGCCGTACGCGGCCCCGTTCGCGCGCCGCGCGCGCCCGCGCCGCGCGTCGCCAACCCGCGCCGGCCCGGCCTTCCGCGCCGCCGCGTGGAGACCGCCGACCGCGCCCGCGCCGACCCTCCTCCCATTTCCGTCCTCGGCCGCGCCTATAAATGGGCCGAGGCTCCCCGCCCTCTCCCGCACCGCCGCCGCCTCCTCTTCCATCTCCCGAGCACCAACGCCGCTCTAATCACCGAGCACCACCGTCGCCGCGAGAACCGGAGCCACTGCCGCCGCCGCCGTGCGCCGAAGCCGCCCGAGCCTCGCCGTACCTCCCGAGAGCCGCCGTCGCCGTAAGCCCGCCGCCACCCCTTCTTCCCCCGTGCGCTCGCGCCGGTCGGCCTCTTTTTCGCTGGACCTCGGTCGAACATGTTGCGGCGAATGAACAAAGTGCATGAATAGAGAAAAGAAAAAAAAAAAAAAAATAAGGAAAAATTAGGAAAAATTTTGGAAAATTTGGAAAAATATTTTGGGATGATTTGAGTAAAATTTTGGGGAAAAATAAATTATTTTCTCGCATGTTTTCTCGGTGCAAAGTTTGAAAAATCGGAATCGGACGTTTTCCGAAATTCTATTTCGCATCGTTTTTCAATCCGGATTCCGTTTAATTCTTTTCCGCCATCGAAATGAGTTTCGCTTTTGTGCTCAAACCCTCAAAGTTCGAGCACGAATTTTCTTCGCCGATATTTTTAAACATAAGCTCTAAATTTAATTGCGATCGACGACTCGCGAAAACCCTAGGACACCACTCGATTCCAAAAAAACCCGGATTTTTCCTCGCAACCCTTGTCCTAACTCGAGTAGAATTCTCGGCAAAACTTTTTGAAGTGGTTTTCAAGGTTTTTGTGGTTCTTTTCGATCTCTCGGTGTTTAGTTGAATTCTAACCGAATTCAATTGATCTCTCGCACGTACGGGTAGCGTCCGAAGAACCCGGCATCAACACCGCCGAAGATCCCACCCTCAAGTGTGCGAGCAAGGCAAGTCTTCACACCCTTTGAACATATCGATCCTAATTGCGAAATGATGTTATTTTAAACTCTAAACCCGCATGCTTTACAGAGTTACCTATACTTGTTATGCCATGCCTTGCTATTGTTTACCTTTAGAATTACTCCTTGTAACTCGCGATGTGATACAAATAACCGAAGCATAACTTCGGTAAACTGCTTAGCCCTGCTAAACTTAGACCATGCATACTCATGACTTTATGAAAAAGCTTTGTGCTTGGGCAACTACCTTAGGGGAGGTAGTTGAGCTTCGGCATGTGGAGACATGAGCGCCACATGGCCCCGATGAACTAAGTTTGATGAAAATTGAAAGTACTATACAAATGTTTTAGACTCGGCGCGTGGATGATTTGGGTGGATTCGGAAAAGGCAAGTGCCGACCCTGGTCAATTAAGGACCGAGCCATGAGATAGCGGAAACGAGCCAGTACAACCGTACTTCTCGAATGGGTATAGACCTAGCTGACTAGATAGCCGAGCGGAGGCAGTATCCTTGCATAGATGGTTCTCTGTGGTGTGGTTATGGGATGAGGATGAGGCTGCGGCCTTTGTTATAAATGGTGGAATTAAACTACTGTTAATTAAACTTAAAGATTGGAAATGTCTTCCCTTACCCCGGGTGCGCCAGAACTCCTCTCACTGCTAGAAAAGGACGGCTAGAGTGCATGAGGGCATAAGTTCATGGAGCGGGTACTGCCAAAGTGAGGTTATCGAAAGGCTTTGCCGTGACCGTCTCATGTGTTGAGGCGTAGGCTCATTTGTTGGGCTGTCGCGGAGTACGGGTAAAGTGTACATCCACTGCAGTGTGAATGAATCAATCTATTCGAATAGCCGTGCTCGCGGATATTGAGCATCGTGACAAGACTTTCGCTTGGCTAGATTTTAAACTTAAAACTGCTGGGATGGGTTTGCATGATGATTTTGTTCGCGGTGGATCAACTTCTCGAGAATGCGAGAAGGGGTGGACTCCCGAAAATCATGACGAACCTGGAGACGGGAAGCCATCCTTGGAATCACGATGGATGGTAGACGAACCGTCGCCGGATTAATGAACCATGAAATTAAAACTTGATTTTGGCTAGTCGGTAGGCTTGTGAAAAGAATTGAAAAGCTGGCTTTACGCAAAAATAACCCTAGCCGTGTTCTTTGAATATCCCTATCATATGCATCAATTCTGTGTTGACTTGCTGAGTACGGTTGGTACTCACCCTTGCTATACGCACAAACCTCCATGATGGAAATGAAGAGCCGAAGACCCCTACGCGTACTACGCGGAGGGCGAAGGAACCGACGGCGCATATTAGACCTTAGTCCCGGTCGTTGCTCGTGGCAATGGACAAGCCGCCGCCTCTTTCCGCCGCCTTACCTAAACTCTGTTTTTATGTTGTATTCGGACCATAAGGTCCTGTGGGATGAACAATGCCTTCGGGCCTATTTATGTAATAATGGTATTGTAAGACTATTCGTGCATGTGCACTTGATTATCCAAGATCGCATTCGTGGGTACCAACTACTTGATCCAGGAAATGGTACTATGAACACGAAAGGTTCCCGACTCAAAATCGGGGTCCACAGAGCCGGTATCGAGCCATGCGACCGTAGGCTAAGACCAAATGGCGCCCTACCCCTAACTAGATGGCTAAAGGGAAATATCCCTACGTAGGATCAGTTTTAAACTATTATTTCCGAAAATGCAAATATATCTTTTCTACATCTCGTATTTCTTTTTACCAAATGATTATGATAGCTCCCTCTCGCTAACCCTAAGTTGCCTGTAGCGCGATGTCAAACCACGACGGAACCCGGGAAGTCACTATCCCGCGAGACGAGGGGTTCGTGGTACAACTCCGAGTCTCTACTATGGTGCTTGAGATACCCGGAACCGCCCACTTATCACACCAAGAGACATGGCTCCGAGATGTATCCAGCTGGGAGGCAGCCGTATCCATAGAAGCCCGCATGGGGAGTGAAACATCCTACTGCTTCCACACTCGCTACCACCGGGACCTAGCAGAAGCAGCTATTCAGGATGCAGCTCGCGAGGCCTTCCTTCGCCTTAATGCGGAACACCGTGCCGAACTCACAATGACAGAGTTCGTGCATCATCCTTACCGCGAAGAGGGCAACCCGGTCTGCACCGTGGAAGCTACCCCCTGCTACAACCCGATGGTCACGCGTTTATCGCGTTGGGCAGAGACAGCAGACGACTGTTACGAGGAGGCCCTGCTCGAAATCAACGATCAGCAGTCACGCCTCAATGATCTGGTCGACAGCCACCAAGGCTATGGAGACCAGATAAGCATGCTGCAGACACAGCTGCAGGCCAATGGTGCTCAGTATGAGCAACTCTCGGACCGCTATATGGCCCGAGGGGAGGCTCTGGTGGAGCTGGAAGAGCAGCTCAGGAAAAGCAAGCAGCAGATCAACCAGCTAGAGGAACAGCTGCGCACTCGTCCTGTCTACGCTGCAGGTACTTCCACTGAGCCTGTACCATCACATCCTGCCCCTGTGCCCGACCACTATTACCACATGACTCCAGCAAGCTTTGATACTTTTCAAGCTATGATGGGGCAAGCTTTCATGTTGAGCACAGAGCCTGCACCCTACCTGGTCGACCCCACTGCTGCTACATCCATGGGACCCACCCGGAGCTCCGTACCAGTACCATCCGAGCCGGGATCAGGAGAGGGTAACCCCATCCAGATCTGCACCGATACGGAGTCTGAGGCAGAACCCATGGAGATCAAATGGGAGTCTAGCGACACCGACTCAATGGAGGAGGAAGTTCCCCTCGTCGCTTGACTCACACGGAGGCCCCTCACCCGCCGATCGCTCGCAAGAGTACGCGGCCACCGAGTCGGAAGATTCGGCGTGACTCCAAGGCCACCACCTCCGAGCCGTGGGGACTTCGGTTTGCTTCGCGGCGGACCACCCACTTCCGGCGCCCGGCTCTTGCGGATGGTTGGATGACTAGGCGGAAGGACCTTCCCGCCCGCAAGACTTCCTATTTACCCTTAATTAGTTGATCTAGTTGAACGATATAATTATTATCGCCATCCTGGCATGGAGGACTCGTGTGTGTACAGTCCATGTACCCCTTTATGTAATATGATGAACCTAGGCATCGCCTTGAGACGTATTGATTCGTATGCTTATTATTTCACCTGTCTCGTTGATGGAAGATCATTCGAAGGAGCTTGAAGAAAAATTCCCGTGTACTATGACATAAACTAGTCCGATCTCTTGATTCATCTCTCTTCTTCGATGGCACATCGCCGAAGGGCCGCAGCAACCCACGAGAACCCGCTGAACCTAACCCCTCCACCTGGCGGAGGTCATGGCTATGCGGACACAACTACTCCAAGCGATTGCCAATAATCAAGGAGGTCGAGGAGGATCGAGTCCGGGAGAATTCATGAGAGCTAAGCCGCCCACTTTTTCCACGGCCGAGGAACCTATGGACGCCGAAGATTGGCTAAGAGTGATAGAGAAGAAGCTAACCCTCGTCGAGTCCGAGAAGCGGATAGAGTTGTCTTCGCTACTAACCGTTGGAGGGTCCCGCGAGTGACCGGTGGGACACCTACAAGGAGACACGAGCTGAAGACGCCGGCGAGCCAACATGGGAGGAATTCACGGCTGCGTTCGTGAGAATTTCGTGCCACGTGCAGAATGAGGATGAAGAAGAACGAGTTCCGCAGATCGCGTCAAGGGAACACCTCGACAGAGTATCGAACAAGTTTACCCAGCTTGCCCGTTACGCCACCGGTGACTGGCGGACGAAGAAGAAAAGATAGACAAATTCATTGAGGGACTAAATGACGAACCGAGGGGACCAATGATCGGGCAGGATCACACCGCTTCCAAAGCCTCATCAACAAGGTCGTCCGACTTGAGCATGACCAAAAGGTGGTAGACAATAACCGCAAGAGGAGGCTCGCTATGGCTCGCCCATTTCGGGGAACGCCACAACGCCCCAAGGGAGCCACCCCGTCCGGATGGAAGCCAAACGTCCGGAACCGGACGTCCTCTCGCTTCCGACCATGTCAACAGTCGCTACACCACGGCTTCGTACACCCACACCAACCCTAGCCGCTCCGGAAGAAGGAATGTGAGTCATTTCAAGCTGCGGAGAATACGGGCATTACTCCAATAGCTGCCCAAAACCACGCAACACCCCCGTTCGCACTAGCGCCAATGCAACACCCGTCCGAGGAACCCCCACTCTGCGGCGGGACGAGGTCCTGCTCGACCCCGCTACCCAACGAGGCCGCCACCGGGTTTCGACGTGGCCAAGTGAATCATGTGAGGGCGAAGAAGCACGGGAGGACCGGAGCGTATTGATGGGTATGTTCTCTATCAACTCTACACCGCTTAAAGTTTTATTCGATTCGGAGCCTCGCATTCATTCATATCTTCCCAAGTAAGCAAACAACACCACCTACACCAAGTAGCACTTAAGAGGCCTATGTTGGTACACTCACCTGGGAGACATAACCGTACCCCATGCCTGCATTAATGTGCCCATACGGATTAGAGACGTGGTGTTTCTCTCAAACCTTATGGTGTTATCGCCCCAAACCATAGATGTCATACTCGGAATGGATTGGTTGACCAAAAATAATGGAATCATAGACTGCAGTCGAAGGGAAGTCACGGTATCCACCCCGTGGGATCACCGATGAGCATAACTATGGATCAAAACCCAAAGCTATGCGAACAAGCTGCGGGAGTGTTCACCATGCTACCTCTAGGCGGAATGCCGGTAGTACAAGAATACCCGACGTGTTCCCAGGAATTGCCCAATGCCCCGGATCGCGACATAGAGTTTATCATCGATCTAATGCACCGGCACTCGCCCCCATATCCAAGAGGCCTTATCGAATGCCACCAATGAGTTGGAGGAGCTCAAGAAGCAAATAAAGGAACTACAAGAGAAGGGATTCGTTCGCCCACTCTTCTCCCGGGAGCTCCAAGTACTCTTCGTCAAGAAGAAGGATAGGAGCATGAGAATGTGTGTGGACTACCGATCGCGAACGAAGTCACTATCAAGAACAAGTACCCGCGCCCGAATCGATGACCTATTCGATCAACTTAAGGGTGCGCAGTGTTCTCCAAGATTGATCTACGGTCGGGATATCATCGTTGAAGATTAGAGCCGGAGATATTCCTAAGACGGCATTCTCTACACGATACGGCTTATACGAGTTCACGGTGATGTCCTTTGGATTGACCAATGCCCCTGCGTACTTTATGAACCCGATGAACAAGGTATTCATGGAGTACCTGGACAAATTCGTAGTGGTGTTCATCGACGATATACTTATCTACTCCAAGAACGATGAGGAACACGCGGAGCATCTACGACTGGTACTGGAAAAGCTACGAGAGCACCTGTATGCCAAGTTCAGCAAATGCGAGTTCGGCTCAAGGAAGTCGCTTTTCTCGGCCACGTGGTTTCAGCCGGAGGAGTAGCGAGACCCCGCCAAGGTCGAAGCCGTTATGGAATGGAAGGCACCCAAGTCGTGACGGAAGTTCGGAGTTTTTGGGCTTGGCCGGTTATTACCGACGGTTTATCGAAGGGTTTTCAACTCGTAGCCCGACCTATGACTCAACTTCGAAGAAGGAAAAGAAGTTTGAATGGAATGAGAAGTGCCAAAAAGCCTTCGACCAATTAAAAGAAAAGTTAACCACGCCCCAATCTTGACCTTACCCGACAACCAAGGACTTCGTGATGTCTTGTGATGCATCCCGGCAAGGATTGGGAGGAGTGTTGATGCAGATGGAAAGGTCGTAGCGTATGCCTCTCGGCGATTACGACCCCACGAAGAGAATTACCCCACACATGACCTGGAATTAGCCGCGGTGGTACACGCATTGAAGATCTGGAGACACTATCGATCGGGAACCACCGTGATGTGTATACCGATCACAAGAGCTTGAAATATTTCTTTACTCGGCTGATCTCAACCTACGACGAGGCGATGGTTGGAGTTGATCAAGGATTACGATCTAGGAATCCATTACCATCCCGGCAAGGCAAATGTAGTGGCCGATGCGGCGAGCCGCAAAGCCCAATGCAACCACATGGAATTGGGAGGTGTGGCTAATGAGCTCCAGGAAGAAATGGCTCGGCTCAATCTGCACCCGATTCCTCACGGAGAAGTGAACTCACTGGAAATCCACCCCTACGAGAACTCAAATAGAGGAAGCCCAAAGAGGGAATGAGGAAATCCAGGAAATTAAGGAACGTATGGCGCTGGACGCGCTCGGGAGTTTTCGTAGATGACAAGGGAATCTTGTGGTACAAGAAGAGAATCGTGTGCCGAACGAGGCGGTTTGAGGGGATTGATCTTAAAGGAAGCCCACGAATCGGCATATTCGTTACATCCGGAAGCACGAAAATGTACCGATTTAAAAGGAGAATACTGGTGGCCTAATATGAAAGAGGGATGTAGCCGAATACGTAGCCGTGTGCGATGTGTGCCAAAGGGTGAAAGCCGAACATCAACGCCACTGGCTTGCTGCAGCCACTCAAGATTCCGAATGGAAATGGGACGAGATAGGCATGGATTTCATAGTAGGATTACCCAAGACTGCGATCGGTTACGATTCCATTTGGGTAATAGTAGATCGGCTCACCAAGGCGCGATTTATTCTGTGAAAACCAACTACAACAGTGCCAAGCTAGCGGAATTATATATGAGTAGGATTGTGTGTCTCCACGGTGTACCAAAAAGGATTATATCGGATCGTGGTACCCAATTCACATCTCATTTTTGGAGCAAGGTCCACGAGGCACTCGGCGAGTCACCTTGCCTTTAGTACCGCTTATCACCCGCAGCGCGGGCGGGCGAGAGGACGAATCAAGTGCTAGAAGACATGCCGAGAGCTCGTGCGTTGGATTTCACCAAGGATTGGGAGAAATGTTTGCCGTACGCCGAGTTCTCCTACAACAACAGCTACCAAGCCGGTTTGAAGATGTCGCCAAACGAAGCTTTATTTGGTCGCCGATGTCGAACCCCATTAATGTGGTCGAGACCGGTGAACGAACCATATTCGGGCTCGACATAATTAAGGAGGCAGAGGAAAAGGTTCGCCGATCCGGACCGACTACAAGCTGCTCAATCACGGCAAAAGAGCTACGCGGACACCGTCGAAGAGAATTGGAATTTAAAGAAGGTGACTACGTGTATCTAAAAGTCTCACCACTACGGGGAACCCGGAGATTCAAAGTCAAGGGAAACTCGCACCACGATACGTGGGCCCATTCTTGATAAGCGCTAGGAGAGGAGAAGTGGCTTACCAACCGGAACGCCCGAGAATCTCTCCGATGTCCACCCAGTATTCCACGTATCGCAGTGAAGAAATGTTTGCGGGTACCGGAAGAGCAAGCTCCTTTAGAAGCCATCCACGTCCACGGTGATCTTACTTACCCTGGAGCATCCAATCAAGATATTGGACGAGGCAGAAAAGAAGACACGGACCAAATCTTGGCGCATGTACAAGGTACAATGGAGCAATCACACGGAAGAAGAGGCTACCTGGGAGAGCGAAGAGTTCCCGAGGACGAATATCCACACCTACTCGAAGTAAGAAATCTCGGGGACGAGATTTATTGTTAGGGGGTAGGTTTGTAACATCCCGAAAATCGGAGAACCGAAATCGGAGCGTAAAAATCGAACTTTCAAAAACCTTGGTTTATTGCTATTTCTCGGGTTTGTTGTTTCTTATTCGCCAGCTCAGTTGCATAAATTTAGTCGTGATCAATTCCCTTTTGGCATGTTTGGAGTTTTCGGAGTTGACAAAATGTCGGTGCGAAAGTCGCACTGTGGTTTTAAAAAGAATCGGGAAAAGTGCGGATTTGTGAAAACGCATTTCGAGTAATATAAAATAAAAATTTTGGTTGGGAGAAGATAAATTAAAATACAAAATAAATAGTAAAATTTTCGGGAGGCGTACTCGAGATGTGGGAATTTGATTTTGTTAAAAATGAGTGAATTATGAAAATTTGGAAAAAGAATTTAAATAAGTATGAAAAATAATTGTGGAAAATAAAAGTCAAGAAAAAGTTTAAAATATAGAGTTAAAAATTATTTTTACAATATTAGGATTTATTTTGGAATTTTTAGAAGGAAAGAAAATGGAAAATGGGAAAAGAAAATAGAAAATCGGGAAATTAACGAGATCGCACTGTTCATTGGTCACAAGATGCTCGACGCCGTCACCGGCCCGGCCGCGCGCGCGCGTCGCCCGGCCAGACCGCGCCGCCGCCGCCGCGCCACGCGCGCGCAAGCCCAGCGCCGCGCCCCGTGCGCGCCACGCGCCGCCCGCCGCGCCGCCGCGACCCGCGCGCGCCCGCGCCCGCGCGCGCGCCCGTGCCGGCCCCCTTGCCCCGCGCCCGCTCGTCGCGCCACGCGCCGCCGCCGCGCCGGACCCCGCACGCGATTCGCGCCTCGCGCGCGCCGCGTCCGCCCGGACCGCCGCGCCGTGCGTTCGCCCACGCGTTCGATGCCGTACGCGGCCCCGTTCGCGCGCCGCGCCCTCGCGCCGCGCGTCGCCAACCCGCGCCCGGCCCGCCTTCCCGCCGCCGCGTGGAGACCGCCGTACCGCGCTGCGCCGACCCACTCCCTCCCATTTCCGTCCCGGCCGCGCCTATAAATGGGCCGAGGCTCCCCGCCCTCTCCCGCACCGCTGCCTCCCTCTTCCATCTCCCGAGCACCAACGCCGCTCTAATCACCGAGCACCACCGTCGCCGCGAGAACCGGGAGCCACCGCGCGCCGCCGTGCGCCGAAGCCGCCCGAGCCTCGCCGTACCTCCCCGAGAGCCGCCGTCGCCGGTAAGCCCGCCGCCACCCCTTCTTCCCCCGTGCGCTCGCGGCCGGCGCCTCTGTTTCGCTGGACCTCGGTCGAACATGTTGCGGCGAATGAACAGTGCATGAATAGAGAAAAAAAAAAAAAATAAGGAAAAATTAGGAAAAATTTTGGAAAATTTGGAAAAATATTTTGGGATGATTTGAGTAAAATTTTGGGGAAAAATAAATTATTTTCTCGCATGTTTTCTCGGTGCAAAGTTTGAAAAATCGGAATCGGACGTTTTCGAAATTCTATTTCGCATCGTTTTTCAATCCGGATTCCGTTTAATTCTTTTCCGCCATCGAAATGAGTTTCGCTTTTGTGCTCAAACCCTCAAAGTTCGAGCACGAATTTTCTTCGCTGATATTTTTAAACATAAGCTCTAAATTTAATTGCGATCGACGACTCGCGAAAACCCTAGGACACCACTCGATTCCAAAAAACCCGGATTTTCCTCGCAACCCTTGTCCTAACTCGAGTAGAATTCTCGGCAAAACTTTTGAAGTGGTTTTCAAGGTTTTTGTGGTTCTTTTCGATCTCTCGGTGTTTAGTTGAATTCTAACTGAATTCAATTGATCTCTCGCACGTACGGGTAGCGTCGAAGAACCCGGCATCAACACCGCTGAAGATCCCACCCTCAAGTGTGCGAGCAAGGCAAGTCTTCACACCCTTTGAACATATCGATCCTAATTGCGAAATGATGTTATTTTAAACTCTAAACCTGCATGCTTTACAGAGTTACCTATACTTGTTATGCCATGCCTTGCTATTGTTTACCTTTAGAATTACTCCTTGTAACTCGCGATGTGATACAAATAACCGAAGCATAACTTCTAGTAACGCTAGCCCTGCTAAACTTAGACCATGCATACTCATGACTTTATGAAAAAGCTTTGTGCTTGGGCAACTACCTTAGGGAGGTAGTTGAGCTTCGGCATGTGGAGACATGAGCGCCACATGGCCCGATGAACTAAGTTTGATGAAAATTGAAAGTACTATACAAATGTTTTAGACTGGGGCGGCTGGATGATTTGGGTGGATTCCGGAAAAGGCAAGTGCCGACCCTGGTCAATTAAGGACCGAGCCATGAGATAGCCGGGAAACGAGCCAGTACAACCGTACTTCTCGAATGGGTATAGACCTAGCTGACTAGATAGCCGAGCGGAGGCGGTATCCTTGCATAGATGGTTCTCGTGGTGTGGTTATGGGATGAGGATGAGGCTGCGGCCTTTGTTATAAATGGTGGAATTAAACTACTGTTAATTAAACTTAAAGATTGGAAATGTCTTCCCTTACCCCGGGTGCGCCAGAACTCCTCTCACTGCTAGAAAAGGACGGCTAGAGTGCATGAGGGCATAAGTTCATGGAGCGGGTGCGCCAAAGTGAGGTTATCGAAAGGCTTTGCCGTGACCGTCTCATGTGTTGAGGCGTAGGCTCATTTGTTGGGCTGTCGCGGAGTACGGGTAAAGTGTACATCCACCGCAGTGTGAATGAATCAATCTATTCGAATAGCCGTGCTCGCGGATATTGAGCATCGTGACAAGACTTTCGCTTGGCTAGATTTTAAACTTAAAACTCTGGGATGGGTTTGCATGATGATTTTGTTCGCTGGTGGATCAACTTCTCGAGAATGCGAGAAGGGGTGGACTCCCGAAAATCATGACGAACCGGAGACGGAAGCCATCCTTGGAATCACGATGGATGGTAGACGGAACCGTCGCCGGATTAATGAACCATGAAATTAAAACTTGATTTTGGCTAGTCGGTAGGCTTGTGAAAAGAATTGAAAACGGCTTTACGCAAAAATAACCCTAGCCGTGTTCTTTGAATATCCCTATCATATGCATCAATTCGTGTTGACTTGCCGAGTACGGTTGGTACTCACCCTTGCTATACGCACAAACCTCCATGATGGAAATGAAGAGCCGAAGACCCCTACGCGTACTACGCGGAGGGCGAAGGAACGACGGCGCATATTAGACCTTAGTCCCGGTCGTTGCTGTGGCAATGGACAAGCCGCCTCTTTCCGCGCCTTACCTAAACTCGTTTTTATGTTGTATTCGGACCATAAGGTCCTGTGGGATGAACAATGCCTTCGGGCCTATTTATGTAATAATGGTATTGTAAGACTATTCGTGCATGTGCACTTGATTATCCAAGACTTGCATTCGTGGGTACCAACTACTTGATCCAGGAAATGGTACTATGAACACGAAAGGTTCCCGACTCAAAATCGGGGTCCACAACCATCTAGTGAAGGTACTTTGCAAATCCTCCTTTCAATTTTCATGTGTGTGCAATGTTCGTATCTTGACTTGTGCGATTAGATGGCCGGTGGTCATGGCCATTGGTCGGAGGAGGACCTACGTGTGTTTCTCGACAGTTGTCTCGAGGAGATAGCTGCCAGGAACATTACCTCCTCGTGTCCAAAAGCCCAGGGTTACATAAACTTGCAGCAAAAATGCTTGGACAAGGCCGGCAAACATGTCACCCGCCGGCAGTTGAAGAATTTTGGGGTCATTGTCGCCGCCGCTTCAGACGTGGACATGGCTTGAGGCACAGGCTAGTGGACTCGGTCGTGACCCTGTCACGCAGACGATTGCCGCCAGCCCTGAATGGTGGGAGCAAATGGAAAAGGTCAGTATTTTTGTCGATTGATTATATGTTAAACTTCCATTCGCTACACGTGAACATATTAGATCAATAGTAGTGCCTGACAATATATGTTGTACAAAGATTTTTTGTGGGATACAACGAAACTTTCGTATTGTAATACAAGTTGTCAACATTTAACTTAGGTGACAAATTGGACAATTTATGTACATTTGGCCGTATGAGGTTAGTAATATGTGAGCATGTAGTTTACGAATGTACCAAACTTGATATCTCCCGTTAGAATTTTAAACATCAACTTAGTAATGCAAGTGCTATACATCTATTACATATTGCAAATGGTATTGTCAATCGGATGGATGCGACTATGGCATAACCGCACTTGAGTAGTCCATAATCATTTTAAATTTGTGACTATATTTGTATAGCAAATGTTAATGTCACTAGTGGTGAGTAGTTTAATGGCCCTATTTCACAGTGAACCAATCCCATGCTGCATTTAAACTGAAATCATGCCCCTTGAGAGAGCTTAACGAAATCACAACAGGAGCATGTTTTTATTATGCTGTGCGTAAATCAAGTGTAGCTGCAAATTAAAGTTGTCATCATGTATGTTGCAGTTTGGGAATGGAACCAGCAGTCCGGGATAAATATTTCTTCATTCCTAACAAATATTCCTACCATACTTTTACATATGTAAACGTTGTATGGAATTATAGTAATGTCATTGTTTCCTTGCGAAGCGGAAAGGCGCTAAGGTCTTCGGGACTGCACCACTCGGCTTTATCGGGGAACACCATGGGGTGTTTCGCGGACGCACCGTCATTGGAAACCACTCGGCTGTAGCAGGGGCTGGCCCAGCTAACGAGGTTCTTCCTTTTCAGGCCATTTCAATTGACATCGAAGGCTTGGTTGACGGTGCAGACATGCCTCCCTCACCAGAGCCTTCCAACCGTCGTGCAAAACGCGCGGGGAAGTCTGTTGTCACCGAAGTTGGTGCTCGATCTAATGGTTCGAAGCGCACCAAGAGTGACTCAGCTAGTGAGGCCCTCCATAGGCTTGCTGACGAGGGTTAAGTCGCAGGAAAGCAAGGCACAGTGCGTCGCGTGAACGGGAGACCCGAAGTGGGAAGGCATGTCTAAAGATCTTGAAGGCCGACGGACATACATTTGACTCGGAGGTTTACCACATGGGGTCATTCTGTTTAGTGACCCCTACTACGCTCATTTTTCATTGATGATGCATGCACTCCTACTCAGCGTGAGTTCTTTGTCCGCACTCATTATGCATTGAAGACGTCTGGTGCAGCTCCTCCACCGACCTGCGGTGGTGGCCTAGGGGGATTTGGTGGTTGGTTTGGTCCAGGTGGCGGTGGTGGCTTCGGTGGAGGATTCGGGCCGGGCGGTGGTGCCTTCGATGGAGGATTCGGACCGGGCGGTGGTGGGTTCGGTGACTTCTATGGCCCCGTGGTTCATCTGGAGCAGGGGTGGACCGTTGTGCTAGATGCAAAAGCGCGACCTTTCCCCATGACGATGTCCTTCACGCCTTTAGCTATTAGTCGTTAATTTATCTTTCCGAACTTCATTGAGGCCACTTGTTTAATTACCGTTGAGTGTTCTTTTGATGTTGTCGTCGAACAATAATGTGTTAGTTCAATCATCAATGCATTTTCCATTCAAGTATTTTTTGAGATCATCACCGACTTTTGTATGTTAGCGCCATGCATCTATATTACCTTTTATCATTAATTCCTAACACAGTCGCAATTTGCGAGCCATGCAAGCATATGGTCCTTCTAATCAAATTTTTTCGGCTTGTATGAAGCAACTTTTTTGCAATGCATCTTCTTGTCACACTAGCATGCTGTTTAGCATTTAAATTGTTTGTGCTTGCATTGATATTTATAGGAAGATGAGTAGCTCTCCGACGAATGTGAGGAATATGGCAGCGGGTATACTTCGGAAGAGGATGAAGCTATTGAACACCTTGCGGATGCATTGTTGGAGAATCTGAATGTAAGAGCCCCGAGACGTATATCCCAAGATCCGGGTTGTCTGGATGATGGACACCATGCAAAATGAGGCTCAATGCCGAACATGTTTCGATTGAGGGCTGATCAAATTCAGGCGCTCCATTCGATTTTGACTACCAAATATGGGTTGCAAGGCACAAGAGAGATCTGTCCCATGGAGGCCATTGGTATTTTTCTTTACACAATGGCAATTGGTAGTGGTCATAGGGCCACGGACAACGAATGGTTCGTTCGCAATACTTGTTAGTGTATATTTTCACGGGGTACTTGATGCCATGGCTACTCTAGCGCGGATATCCTAAAGCGGTGGATCCAAATAACTATCCGCAGCACTATCATGTGCAAGATCGAGCTTCGAGCCATTCCGTCATGCGGTGGGTGCGATTGATGGAACACACATTTCGGTTATCGTTCCACGGAGGGTGGCGATTGAACACCGCAACCGACACAATGCGACATCCAGGAATGTACTCGTGGTTATTTCTGGGATGATCGTATTATTTTTGCGGACGCGGGATGGCCGGGATCATGCATGACCAAAGGGTTCTTTCCAACGCCGTAAGAAGCTATCCTTGGACTTTCCCACGGTTACCATGGGGTGAGATCCCTACTTCATGTATTTGTTTGATATTTCTTTTAGACATCTAAATAGCAATCACATGATTAGTTTTAATGTTTGTTTGTCACGGGGAAGTACTTGTTGGTGGATTCGGGTTATCCCGGATACGAATTTATGCCACCTTACCCGCATTGCCGTTACCACATGGATGACTTTGGTGGCGCCAACGGAGTTCCTCCATTGGGAAAGGAGGAAAAGTTCAACTACATGCACTCAATGCGGAACACAATTGAACGGAACTTTGGGATCATCAAAAATCGTGGCATATTCTACGAAAAATTCCATCATATCCCGACCCGTTGGCTCATACAAAGATTATACAGCAGCCCTTGCGCTTCACAACTTTCGTATCGACGGTGCGAAGCGCATTTCGCCACACTAAACCCATTGTACAACGGGTTTCCTATAATTTCGTTGGCTCCACCACTTGTGCACATGGTACGATGCACCGAATAGTGAGGTTGCTATGTCCGCGTACCGTCAATCCATAGCTGATCGGTTTATATGGAGTAGTGATTGTATGGAACCTTGATTTGCTCGGTGCTGTTGTCGACACCGTTAATGTTTATTTCGCTTATGCAACTACATGTACTGTTTGATTATGGACGTGCCCTACTTTCTTTGTAATATTTTTGTTGTACTCATGTTACGTACATTCTTCCACGAGGTTGCCTTGTTTTTAAATTTGGAACATGCTTTCAAACACTCTTTTCTTCCTTCGATCGCCGTTCCAGGTTTAGGTCATAAAGTCGATGACTTTTGCAAATTTGAATGTCTAGATTAACGAAGATAAAATATAGAATTACATTAATTTTATTTTTATTGGCGAGCTTCAGTACCCAAAAACAAAAAGTATGGACAAAATCATTATCAATAATGTTAATTACAGTTTAAAAATGTAAAGTTAGCCGTCATTGCAACGTTCGGACATGCATCGAGCCATACTGCTTCAAACGCCTACGCGTCGGTGGGGGCCACATTAGTGGGGGCAATGTTGCGGTGCGAATGCTTGGACACAGGCTGCGTAGTTCTCCGGTGGGGCCGGCCCACTTTGTTTGCCATGCTTGCCCCGACTTGTCTTGCAGCGTGTTCAGCGCAAACAATTTTTAATGCGTGACGGAACCGCTGCCGAAATCTCTTTCCAACCAATGGAAGCAGTGCTGTGTCGACGCCGTGTACCATTTTCGTCAACCACGCCATGACGCGCCGACAGATTTCATCATCTACGAAGTAGCACAACACAACGGCGTCGCTTGCGACAACTACAGTGCAGCCATAAACAGTACACCCGATTTTATCAGATGCGTATTTATTAGGAAAACAACACTTACGAACGCAGCCTTAAGAGTTTTAGTCTTATGGTTTAGAAGCCCTATCGCCCCTTCGCTCGCTAGCCTGTCCGCTGCCCCTCTTATTTGTTGTCGTCAAGAGCTTCAAAAATTATCGTAATCAGGTTTCAGTTTTTATATTTTTTTATTAAGAAGCCACACCAACCACTGTTACACACCCACCGCTCCACATCTGTTTGGTTGACGGAAATATAAAAAATTGAAAGGTATGGTTTTATAAATATTTTAAATATCCCGTTAGCTGTCGTCGTCCTACTTCTTTGCTGCCCTCCTGTCGCTACTTCTCTTCTTAACTTGGAGATTCTCATGTACTTGCCAGTATTTTCTTTGGACAATCGGTAAATTACCTAGTTTGTATATATTACTCGAATGTCTTGGGCTCTTTTCCTGGTGAGGTCAAGTTGTGGCTCTGTTATCAACTATTTAGCTTTCCCTCACTGCCTGCTTGTATGCTTATATCTGTTCGTGGAGGGATCAATCGAACATATTCGTTTTACTCCTTGTTAACTTGCTACCATAGTCCGTTGCTTTTTTATGTGTCAGGAGTATTCACATGACGAGAACCCAGACACATCAGTGGTTGGTTAGGTTGTAATTAGTAATTCTACTCTATTGCGGTTTGATAGGAGGAACAGAAAATGATTTCGTTCTCTAGCCGAACTCCACATAATTGACTGTTCTAGTCAAAATAGAATTTCTACAAACCGTTGTATTTCTAAATTTTTCTCCAAACCTTTGTATTTCTAAAAATACAATTATAATTCTTATACAATTATATTCTATCAATCTACACCGTTATAATTTGAACCTACTATAATCTAATACTTTAAATTCACTTTCCAATCAGATAAATTCACTTTCTAACCATCTGATTGGCATTGAAATGATGAAAATCATAGAAATTCTATGCGTAAGAATACTTATGTTGTACATGAGCATGGAAATGCTTGTACTTTGAAAATGCATATGTTTTCAAATAGAATGAGTATGGAGAAGATTGATCAATGCCCGTGCGGATATATGGCCGTACATGAGCCTCGGCATGGAGTCTAGATTGCTCGTAATTTTTTTTATATTTTTTTCTTTTCCTTTTCCAATTGGAAGGTCCAATCGGGAGCCTCAAAATTTCATCAGCACTTGACTATGTGAGAGCCTTTCCTCTCTTTTTTTATCAATTATATCATAAGACTGAATATGTTGGTGGTACCATGGGCCCTCCAACCTTGTTTTTTTTCTTTCATTTTTTTATATATAACTCTTGCTACTACTTTTATGGATACAATTGCATTTTTCACAAACCTAACACTATCAATCTACACCATTATAATTCTTTCTAATCACGATCTAATGGTGTAGATTTTTTCAATTAATGTTATGATTTCTAGATCCCTATAGCAAACATGGCTTCTTTCAAAGTTGTCTTTATTAATCTTACTTTAAATATTTATATATTTTATTTTGCTATAGATTCTTCTTAGTATGTTTATTTATTTTTATATTTTTTTAATTTTAATGATCTTTTAAGTTTATTTAGAATTCATATTAAAAATCCAATTTTAGATATGTTCCAAATGGTTAGTTCTTCCTAAATTATATTTCTACATGAACTTTTTCCTATTTTCAAAATTTATTTTATTTTAAATTTTGAATTTTGATTATTCTCGTTTTATATTCCTTTTAATATTTCTTACTTTTTGTTTCGAATTTTATTTATTATGAAATCGTATTCCTACTTGAAGTCTTAATTTTATATTTATAATTTCAAATTTTATTTTATTTTATTTCAATTTTTAATTAATCTCGTATTAGGTTCTATATGGACCTTTTTAATATTTCTTATTTTTAATTCTGAATTTTAGTTATTTCTAAATTGTATTTCTATTTGAACTTTTTTATTTTTCTCTGATCAATGTGAGAATTTTTAGCCTCCACACGAAACGTGGTGGCTTTTTTTATCGAGTTGTCTTAACTAGCATGGTGGTTCGCACAATTATGTGCCAGCACCACAATAAAATACTTGTTGGATTTTTTAAAAAATAATCTTTTATAGGACTTCGATCGTCGTTAAATTTGTTGAGCCGCTATAATGCTTCCTATCCGTTGACCCTATCTTCTCTCGTTCACTGGTTCATCCTTGCGCTAGTCCTATTTTCATTGTCACCTTTCTCTTTATAGTCATCACGACCTTAAAAGAACTACTTATTACATTGAGGTTCCTTTTTCCAATTTCTGTTTTTAGAAGTCCCACCGGCTACCGCCCCTCCACTTATCTTCCTCATGTCCCTCCTCTTTGTTGTCATAGAAACCTTCAAAAATCAAACTTTATCGTTGTCAGTTTTTCTTTTTATAGTTTTTGATGTTCGGCTTGCCACCACCTATATATATTCATTCGTCGCCCCTCCTCATCTGTGTTATCAACACCTAGAAAAATTGAACCTTGTCATAGACTCATCGCCGGTGTTCCGCTCGCCCGCCCACTGCCCCTTGCCCCCCTTCAATTTATTATAGTTGGCATCTTAAAAAGGCAAACCGTATCATTGCTAGGGTTTCTTTTTATATAGTTTTTAGAATTCCTGCAAGCCGTCACTGCATGCTGCCTTATTTTGTCGTCCCTTGGCTTGTCCTCTAGCACCCACCCCCGCCGCTTACTACTTTACCTCACCCGGCATGCCCTCCTGTGGCAACCGCCTCCCATCTCATTTGTCAGTCCTACGCTCGTCTGCCCATTGATTCTCTTCTTTGTCATATGTCGCTACACCGATAAGACTAAAAAGTCAAACTGTGTCATTGCTAGGATTTCCTTTTTTATAGTTTTTAAAATTCCTGCAAGCCAGCACTGATGCCTTACTTTGCCATCCCTTGGCTTGCCCTCCAACGCTAGCCGCCACTGCTTACTGCTTTACCACCCTCGTCATGTCCTCTTGTGGTGATTATCTCTCATCTCATTTGTTAGCCTTATGCTCGTCTGCCTATTGCCTTTTTTCTGCGTCATCTCTCGCTACACCAGTAAGACTACTATATGAAAACCTCTTCTGTCGTCTCAGGTGTACATTTTTTTAATTGATGGTGTTGTGTTTTGCCATTTTGACAATATGTTTGTTTTCTTTAGATTAATGTGATATTTTTTAGCCCTGCAAACATGACTTCTTAGATAGAATATGGTCGAGAATTGATGATCGGACATTGGTAGGCTGCCAAATACTGACCTTGATCTTGATGTCTTGATATTAATGTGATAATTTCTAGACCTTGTTACGTAATATTTGGATATTTATAGTATTCTTTAACCATAAAATTATCTCGAAATGCAAGAGAAATTAGGAATATATTTTTGTCTTTAGATCTACAACCAACAAAACAATTAAACTTCCTATTTAATAAAACTTTGATCATACTAAACTTACCTTTCAATGACATCATGTGCGTGCTCATGCCTGCCGAAATCACCCGCTGTTGTGCAAGGAAGGGGGCATTGGTTGGCCGAGTGAATTTGGTTGTTAGCTGCCAGCTCTCTTTTCCGGTCGTATGCGGTAACGGTAAGTGCCAAGCAAAGGGATTGATTTTCCCTTCTTTTTTTTTACTATAAGTTTTTCCAGGGAAGAAAAGAAACGTTGTCAACCCTTTTGTCCGGTTGGGCAATCAGGGTCCAAACATATTTCTTTTTTGTTTTGGTGTATAGTATTTTTTTCAGAGTTTGAGACTTTTTCGATCAACGGTTAAAATATAAGTATGTCATGATCTAACGGTATGTAGACTATTTTTTTTCTTCAATTAATGTGAAAATTTTTAGTCTTCACAGAAAATATGATTGGATCCTTTTAAATTTATCTTAATAATAATACAATAAATAATGGATAGATACTTTTATAATATATAAATAATATATAAGTACATTTTTTGCGAAGGGCCTCAACCCTCCATTTGTATTAACAGAAACGAGTTTGTACAAGGTCAGACTAAGAGCCCAAAAATCTAAAAAAAACTTTTATGATATATATTTCATATGTTATCGATAACTATACAGATTTTTAAGAATTACTCCCTCACTAAGACGAGATCAAGGTTGACACATTCTTCAAAACTAATATTTACCTTTAATATTTTCGTATACTATAATATTATATTATAGCAACAAAATTATAAACATATAAAAATAATTTTAAATGACAATCCAATAACATTATTTTCATCAAATAAAATTTAATTTATAATAAAATATTTATTGGTCAAATATTTTAAAAATTAAATTTTGAAATATGTGCGTGTCTTAAATGAATGGGATGAAGGAAGTATTGGTCAAATATAAACATATCTAACTTGAGATAAACTCATTAATAATTTGAAACGGAAGAAGTAGCAAAATATTGACGCATAATTCATACACTTTAGGCCAACCACAATCGGTGCTACTAGCTTAGTACAGCAGGAGATTTGGAGATGCATCCTTATCTGCAATGTGTGATACGCGTTACAAACTATTTCCTTCGTTTATACACATGCCTCAAGATATGATATAATATATTTTAATATTATAAATTTAAACAACAATTATTCAGATTTATAGTATTACTTCATGTATTAATGTATTTGTATTAAAATGAAGTGGGTAGACAACCAATTTCCGGTGAGAACCTTGTCAGTTGTCGCTAGTTCATTGCCAAGATGATCATGAGCGCCCACAACACGGAAGCGGTCTCGTGCACATCACCTCGTCGTCGTTGGCTCGTCACCGGACTCTTGCGCGCAGCCATCCAATCCGCGAAACGCGTGCAAGTCTTGCCCTCCTCCTCCTCGTCCTCCTCGCGCCGCGATCCTATCCTCCCCATCATCTCCGGCGCTGTCCCTCCTGCCGCGCAAGGAAAACCCATCGCGTCACGCACGCCGTTTGTCGCGTCGGGCGCAACGGCCATTCTCCCGGCTCCGCGCGACGTGAGCGTGGCTGCTGCGGCGAAAACGGCCGCGAACCGCGACGCGTCGACGCGTGCGATGTCGCTCATATATCCCATACATCTGCGGGGTTTGTCTCGACAAATTGACCGCAGCTGATTGATGGTGGCACCGTGCACCGTGCGTGTGCCACCGACACTTGATCATATACAGTACGCGAGAGATTTGTTTCGACGCCCTGCGGCTGCGGATCGCGTCGGGGGTAGAGTAAGGGACGGGAGGGGAGGGGGTCCCAACCCGAACCCGATGCTACGTGCTCGGACACCGCATGTGTCGCGCGGCACTAGGCTCGGTACACCCATATATTGATTATGATTGTATATTACTAGCAAAATATTTGTGTGTTGCAACGGGACAACGACATAAGGAGAGAAAAATACGTGTGCGTTGCAACGGGACGACGACGCGGGGAGGGAAGCAAGCGGAGTGCGAAGGTCCAGGCGACGGCGCGGGAGCTCCGAGCGACGACGGGAGGGAGGGACGCAGGCGTGGCACGGGACGCGGCGCGGATGGAGACGAAAGAGAGGGACGCAGGAGATCTTTTTTTTCATCCAATCCTTTTCTTTCTTTTCAGCATTAGGACGCGGGTTAATTTTATAAACACTTGAGGTTTTTTTTGTAAATAACCCTTTTTTCTTCTTTAACTGGGTTTTTTAAATAGCAAGGCGGACTGCGGGTTAATTTCGAAAAAACTCAAGGGGTTTTCTGTAAAATAGCTAGGCAAAACAAAATCTGGGTGAAAACACTACTCACTTTATAAATAGTTAGTTATAGATTATTCTAAATTAGATTTTATAGAAAATCAAAATTGATATAATCTATAACTATCTATAATTAAGTAGTGTTTTTATCTAAAATTTTCGTCCGTCTCGCTATTTTACAAAAATAATTCATTGAGTGTTTATAAAATTAACTCACAGTCCCAATGCTGAAAAGAAAGAAATGGCTTGGATGGAAAAAAGACCTCTTGCACCCTCCCTCCCCGTCCCCATCCGCGCGCGCCCGCGCCGTGCTCGCCCTCCTTCCCGTCGCCGCCGAAGCTCCCGCGTCGTGTCCCACGCCGTGCTTGCACTCCTTCCTCCCGTCCCCGTCCGCGCTACGCCTTGACTTCATCCGTTGCAACACATGAGTACAACTGCTAGTAAAGTAATAAATAGAATAACATTTTAAATGATTCTTAAGAGAAACTAATTTCGATAATTTTGTAGAGAAACTAGTTTTTCGTTCAAGTAATTTTAGAGAGAAACCGATTTTCGTTGATTCTTATTTCCTATGTAAAATTACTAAATCATAATTATTCTTAAAATTAGTTACAAAATAATGTAGAGATTATTTTTCCTAATTCTCAAATGATTCTCTACCAACAAAATCAGTAGAATTCTTAACAAATGATGCTAAATACTCAAGCTCGTGGCCTAGCCGCCTACTCAAGCAAAGTTGAGAGGGTCAGCAACGCCAGTCTCTTGCGGTGGCGGTGAATTGTAGGAGTAACGGAAAAGCTAGACACAGTATTCTCGCCAAAAAGAAAAGATATATAAGGGCATGTACAATCCATAGACAGGAATCGTCTATAAAAACCTAAAATATGACATAGAGACAGCTAAAAAGACAGGTTATACAATGGACTACTGTAGCTGCTGTCTACTCAAAATATTAAAAAAATCTATTGTACTACTTCATCACAGTCTTCACTCTTCATCCATCCACAGCCAGGGACTGTAGTACTACTTCATCATGACGACGGGTAGGACTGGCGAGCGGCGACGGCGAGGCCCGGCGATAGCGAAGGCGTGGTCGTCGGCGGTGGAGCGCGACAGTGGAGCCCGGCGGCGGCGGGGCGCGATGGAAGAGCTCGGGCAGGCGGCGGTGGGGGCGCGACGGCGGACCTCGGGAGGGCGGCGGTGGAGCTCAGAGGTGGAGCTTGGGCGGGCGGCGACGGAGCTCGGACGGGCGGCGGTGGAGCTCAGCGGTGGAGCTTGGGCGGGCGACGGCGGAGCTCGGGCGGGCGACGGTGGGGGCGCGACCGCGGAGCTCGGGCGGACGGCGGTGGGGCTCGGGAGGGCGACGGTGGAGCCCGGTGGCAGTAGGGGCGCGACGACGGAGCTCGGGCGGCGGTGGGGCCGCGACGGTGGATCTCGGGCGGGCGGCGGTGGAGCGCGACGATGGAGCTCGGCGGCGGTGGGGCACGACGGCGGAGCTCGGGCGGGTGGCGGTGGAGGGCAGCGGTGGGGACGCGACGGCGGAGCTCGGGAGGCGGCGGTGGAGCTCGGCGGTGGAGCTTGGGCGGCGGCGGCGGAGCTCGGGCGGGCGCGGTGGGGGCGCGGCCGCGGAGCTCGAGCGAACGGCATCTGGAATCGGCGAGCGCTACAATGCGACGACATCGCGTCTGCTGCTTCTCGGGCCACGAGCCGCAACCCATCGTCTCGCGAGACGACGGGGAGGCCGTCTCTACACGCATGCGAGGTCTTTTTTGCAAAACTGCATCATACAGATGAGGTGATATAGACCTGTTGTATATGCCCTAATAAAAAAAGAGATAAAAACTGGGGTGATAAGCTAGAGATTTGATTGAAATGAGGTAGGTGACGAGCACATGCACGAACAAGCACAAATTGCTGAACACTGACTCGTGTACTAAGAACAAACAAAAATAATACTGTGTTTCTAAAAAAAGAGTAAAAAACAGAATTTTTTGCATTTTTAATTTTTTTAAAGATTTACAAAAATAACTTCCGAGTTTGAAAAATTTCAAAACTAATCTCCTCCCGCCTCCGGGAGGCGTGAAGGAAAAACGCCCTCCCGGAGGGCGAAAAATCCGACGTGGCGACGGCCGTGCGGTGCCGTCGCCGCCGCGCGGGCTGGCTATTTGCGGGCGGCCCCTTCCCGCCCTTGGGAAGGGCGTTTTATCACGTGCACGGGGGCCGCTGCAAAATGCCGGGAGGCCGGCTTTTGCGGCGGCCCTTCCGCCCTTGGTAAGGGCGTTTTCACTGTGCACGGGGCCGCTCGCAAAAGGTCGGCCGCCCGGCATTTCGTGCGGCCCCCTTCCCGCCCTTACCAAGGGCGTTTTTTCACTGTGCCCAAACCCTAATTGCCCTGATCGACATCGACCCACTCTCTCGTGTTGTTTGAGATGTAAAATGTTATCGTCGTATTTTGTGCTAATATAACAAATTCATTGGATTTGTGGTATTGTTGCAAATGTAACCGTCTTCGTGATTTGTCGTATTGTTTGAAATGTAAATGTTATCGTCGTAAGGATGCAAATGTAAATATTGTTGCAAGTGTAAATGTTCGAGGTATCGTACATATGTTGTTTGCATTACCTGTGAACATATTATTTTAACCAAGTTAACTTAGTTGCAATGGTTAAGCAGTTGTTTGTCACAGTGTTACATAACCCATTAGGTACGGATGATGCAATACGACTAACTCATCCCCCACGAGTGAAGGCTCGGCTACCTACGGAACCGTTCAAGGGCGATAAGCTTGTCATCAATTTTCTCTTTCCTTCTCGGCGTTGTACTCCTTTTGAGTTTCACATTCAATTACTTTTAAGCCGTTATATTGGGGAATGACATTGTCGATCCACCTAGTGAATCCACACCTTCTTTGAATGCCCGGTAAAGAAACACATGTAATCGGTTAGAGAGCCACTAGAGCGAAGACGTTTGCATAATTGATAAAATGAAAGACGTACAACGAAGTCGTTGTCTAAGTTGGGGCAAATGAAATATCTCCGACCATATGTTCGTGGTTCAAATGAGGTAGCCATCTTGCAACGATCCCTACAACCGCACATAGGACGTTCCGACCATTTAGGAAAACCCAGCGGGTTGTTCCTCCATGCTAAGCTTGCGATTTCGACGCGACGTTCATACTCCATCCAAGCTGAATGAATTGTTCGGTGGACTCGGGTTGTGTTACCGTCGACCGATCGAAGCGGGTTTAACCGTATCGATCCAATCTTTGTATGGACACCGACGTACATCCTCCTGGTTGCACATTTTTTATGGTCGGAGTTAAAAAATGGAACAAGCGAAAAGGTTAAAGAAAGAAAAATTATACTCACGACAAAATCGTCATCCGCAATCTCGGGACACACGAAGCATCTTTGTCCTCTAGTTGCTTGTCTTATGGATCTTACCACTTGGCAACGTAGACCACGGTGACATTCGGACGTTCCCGCCATGTGGGTAGTGCCACGTGATCCATAGGCCAGTCCAAAGCTTCGGCGCGAACTCGACGTTGGTACTCGGCCTTCCGTTGAAGGTAGTCGACCTTGTTTCGCTAAGTGGGTAGTAACGTGTTCCGTCGGTTCGTGGGTTCTCCGTATCTATCCACTCAACGAAGTTGCACACCCGACGATATGCCGCATGAGGTGTTAACACGATGTACAATCAAGTTAGCGTTTTCGCGTGAAGATTTTGTAGATGAAAGCAAGTGCGAGATAAGCCATACCTGATCAATGTTGGCGCATTGGAAAAATCGTCTCCCCGGTTTCGGCGAGGAGGGACGACGTAAGTATGCAGCCATCTCCACAATGGCATAACGGACGGTCACACCATGGTGGAATAAAACCGCTCAAAGGATGGAGTCGCCGGTGGAGACGCTCAAGGAATGGATGATATGAAGATCTCATTGCAGGAGTAAATGTAGAAAAGAGAAAGCAGATTTGAAGAGCTCGTATTCGGATCTAGGCAATATATAGTGCGGGGAGGTGACGGTTCGCATCTATGTATCGTTTATGTCATCACGGGGCAACCTGATCGAGACGTATCGTGTAGGATTGTCACGGGGCAAAAGTTGATAGCGACGTATCGTGCGGGACTATCACGGGGCAAAAGTTGATAGCGACGTATCGTGCGGGACTATCACGGGCAAAAGGCGATAGCGATGTCTCGTGCGGGTCTAACTGGGCCGAAAGTTTTTTTGTCGTTAGTAAGAGTATCATGCGCGAACGATACGGAAGGATCTCGTGACATGTGAGTGCGACGAACAGACATAGATATATACAAACATCAAACACAAAATAAATATTTACAATTTGTACAAACCGATGCACACAGCAGCCTACGACGAGGCCTCTTACCCCTATCCCTCCTAGGCTGTGCTCGACGTGCCCCCGAGAGTACGTCGCCCTATCTGGGGCACGCCACGACTAGCACGGACATCCGGCGCGGCGTCTCTGTGGCGGGTCCCGGCTCGTGGTAGAGGTGCTCCACCGAGCCGAGAGGAGGCGAGTACGCCCGATCCGGGTCCTCCAGTCGTCGAAGTCGTCGCCCGTGCCTGACCCCCTCGTCGCCTCCCCGGACCCGCCCGCTGCGTCGACGAAGTCCCCGACCGAAAATCCCCGCCGAGTAGAATCCTCCCGTATGTAAGCAATGTGAAGCATCAGTGACTTAAACTAAAACGTGTGAACTAATCATCGGACGACGCTTGCTCACCTCCCGGCTGACTGAGGGGACGAGGAACGGAGGATCCGCTCGCTCCAGCAAAGCTCGCAGTGCTGGGCCGAGTAGCGAAAGGCCGAGGGATCGACGATCCACTCGCGCTGCCGTATCCCCGCTCGGTAGCGTCGGACCTAGGCGACATTCGGTTTGTTAGATCAAGTTGTAGGGTTGACACAATGAAAATGAGTGGAACTAACTGTGGAAGGACCCGGCGCGTGGTGACCATCCGGGTACTGGACCGCGTGGACGAGGACTTGTAACACCCTGTGGAGGAACCGCGTCGACGGCAGAACGACACGAGAAGATCCGCAAGATCTTCCGTGCCGTCGTCTCGCATCCGCTCGAAGGTCATCCTCTGTTCCACCTCGTTCGGTGAATGCTGCGTCCGGCCTCGGCATCACCGAGTCGATTTCGGCATTCAATGCCCGTGCGGCGTCGGCCTACAAAAATCAAAACAAGTTAGGTTTTTCGGTCCAATAAAAACATAATGACGTACAAAGGCTTTAATGCGGACAAATCATGACGTACCCCAACGAAGTAGTCCCGGTCTCGGTGCTCGGGGTAGGTGTCCGTGATCGCCGCTCAGTGCGGCGCCGCTGCGTGACCGGTGTGAAGGTCACGCGCGGACGCGTCCGCGGTAGGTACCACCGAAGGTAGGCGGTGTAGTTCTCCTCGGAGTGGGCGTAGATCTCGCCGATCACCTCCTCGGTGGCTATCACCGATCCGCCACGTATTGCTGCATACGTGGTTCCCAGGAGGAGCCTCCTGCCGTCCCCGTCGAGACAACCTGCGTACACAAGAAAGGTCGACTATAGTTCCATTTAATTTGACACAATCGTACTACATTTGAAATAGAAATACTCACCGGTGGTCCCGGTGGGGAACGGCAACCGGTACATCTACCGGAATCCACGGCGCAGTCCGAACGCCTCATCACTCGGCTGGCGGTGAGGCTCGACGGTGATGTCGTACACCATCGGGATCAACGTCATCCAAGAGGCCGAGTCGCGCGTGCACAACGTCGAGAGGCCTAGAGGCGCCCGAGCTGCGACCGCCCTGCGTGTACGGCTCCCGGACAACGTCGTACGGGTGAGACGGTCCAACTCGAACACGAAGTCCGGGTAGCTCTGTCTCACCCGAGCGTGGGCGTAACGACGCCGCGACAATAAAAAATCAAGTGGTTACAAGTTTTGTTCAAGACAATTTAAATATTTGAAAGAAATATGACTTTGTACTTACGTTGCGTCGAAACCGACGAACCCATCGTAGGCCCGTCGGCGGGTTCTCGAAAGCGGCGCTACGTCGTACGGAGAGGTGTCGACGACCGGTCGGCCGATCGCGAACCGCTCCGCGCCCACAGTGTAAGAGAAGGGGACGCTGTGAAGATCGCTCCCGGATCTGTCTTCATGCACGCGTCGCACAGCCCACGGTAGGTGGCTACGAGCACGGCTGAACCCCAACTCCACTGAGGCACGCCGCCTATCTCCGCGTCCGCTATCGACCGGGCGTAGTGGATCAGGCCCCTCTCTGCAGTGTTCCCCGACGTGTTGGTGAACATCACCCAGTCGAACAACCAAAGTAGGTACGCCTCCAACGAGCGTCGCACGGAGTACTCGTCGGCGTCGGGGTGGAGCTTGTCGGCCTACAAAGGACAAAACCATGTTAACAAACATCAGATGTAATGAAAAATATCGAATCCTCCCTCTCCATTTCTTCAACAATTGCTTCGATTCTCTCTCCCTCGTCCGCCACGCCAATCGCCTCCTCTAAGCTTGCTTCATTGCTTGGACCTTCGCCATACTCTGTTTGCATTGTATTACTGCTATCGATTTCGTGCAGTGCCACAAAAATAACAAGGGGCCAGGACCTTTCAAGTGCCATGTCCACATAACGTCTCCACGACTCAGTGTTATCAATAGGCATAAGTTCCCAATAATATCCTTCTGTTGCACGACTTACTACAACGGATAGAGACATTGTATTCACTCTTGTATCCACTTTAAATCCACGTAGCAACCAACTATACACTGACTCATATGTTTTCTCGCCCGGCCTATCGATGCCCTTTGATTTCATTCTAAATTCGACAAATCTACACCTTCGGACCGTATCTAACGTTGCCTTCACCGTGAACTATCCGAAATATGATCTTACTTGCCATAGTACCTGACAAACAAATTGAAACTGAGTTTATTCCATACTACGAATATGTTGCCTAGATGATTCTGTGCCTAAGTTAATTTCTTTAACAATATGTTCTCGGTCTACATCTTAAATTTTCCCAAATCGATTTGTTCGTTCCATCTACCGTCAATCGTAACTCGTTCATTTCAGTTTGCCAAAATTTATAAACTAAATTCAATTAACTCGTAGTTTATATCTAAACATATTTTGATCATCAACAAAATTATACGTACGATTTTCTATAGTGCTTACCATCTACTCACATAATTTACACTTACATCCAAACACATTCTACCTAAGTTGATCTATCTATTCTACCTATGTTAATGTCCATTAAATATCCTTGTTGATCTATCTATTCTTCCTATGTTACGTCGATTAAATTATCTACATTGATCTAAATTAAACCATCTGTTTTACAAATCTATAACAAATTATTCAATACCTATTCAAATATTACAAATTTATATTTTTCCTAATATTTCATTTACATACTAGCTAACAAACAAAATAATGACGAGATACTGCATTTACCTCCAATGAAGTACGTAATCCAGCAGGGCTTCGCCGCGCTCCTTCTCTACCTCACCTCTCTCTCTGTTCTTTTTCTGGATTTGGAAAGGTGTAAATGAGGTTGAAATGATTGAGAGTCGGCTTATATACTGGCCTGGGTAAAAAACGCCCTTGCAGAGGGCGGGAAGGGGGCCGCCTGCAAAATTGCCAGGGCGGCCGTGGCAATTTTGCAGGCGGCCCCCTGTAAGCACAGTGAAAAAACGCCCTTGGTAAGGGCGGGAAGGGGCCCTGCAAAATGCTAGGCGGCCGCCTTTGCGGCGCCACGTGCACGGTGAAAAACGTCCTTACCAAGGACGGAAAGGGCCGCTCGCAAAAAGGTCGCCTCCCGGCATTTTTGCAGCGGCCCCCGTGCACAGTGATAAAAACGCCCTTCCCAAGGGCGGGAAGGCCGCCGCAAAATAGCCACCGCGCGGCAGACGGCACCGCACGGCCATCTGCCACGTCGGATTTTTCGCTCTCTGGGAGGGCGTTTTTTCCCTTCACGCCCTCCCAGAGGGCGGGAGGAGATTAGTTTTGAAATTTTTCAAACTCGAAAGTTATTTTTGTAAATCTTTAAAAAAAATAATTAAAAATGCAAAAAATTCTAAAAAACATATAGACTCGATGGTTCATCCAGGCCTCAAGCCCTCATCTTGGGCCGAACAGCACCACTAAAGAAAAGGCCGATTTTGTTCTGAATATAACTATTCTGGGCTCGTGTCCGAGATTTGCTTCTCACTCTGACCGCTTCCGCTTGCATTACTATCCCTGATTTTCCTTTTCTTTAGATAATCTCTGATTCTCTGTTGGCCTTGGTAGAAAGCGACAATGCACACCCTGCTGCACAAACTTGCGAGAGCCAACAGCCAAGCGATCTTCCCTACACTTACACGAAGCAAGATTAGGCGTGTGTTAAGTGTAACCTTGACAAGATCCTGGAAATGGCGCCATCAGGCTTTAATTCGGATGAGTCGGACATGAGCTGGACCTGATGTTTTTGCCCGGTTCTCACGTCCTAAACGCACTTGTAATCTACAGCCACCTCGAATTGACAGCGGAAGCGGATTAGGACATCCCTGACTAGCGCGTATCTCAAAACATTTCATGTACTTGTACGTCCCTGATTCGATTTTTCACTAGTGTCACCCTCTGGAATCTGGATGCAATTACAACTGTCCAAGCTTCGTTTAGCAGCCAGGAGTATACTACTACTGCTATACGGTCTTGTTTGGATAGGTGAGGCTAATAGTTAGTCATATCACATTGAATGTTTAGATGTTATTTTAAAGTATTAAATGTAGATTATTTATAAAATATATTTATAGTCGATGGCTAATTCGTGAGATGAATCTAATAAACGATGTGTAGAAATGATGTGATGCTATAATAAATATTTGTTAAATATGAATTAATTAGGTTTAATAAATTTATCTCGGAAATTAGTCACTAATTTATTTAAACATCGAATGTGACATAACTACTAATTATTAATCTCTTCAATCCAAACAAAAGGCCTAGGAGTATCTGGCGGTCAAACGATAGTGAGTCGGTGCAATAAGAGAGATGAGCTTCCAATCAGATGAAAGTAATCTGTTCAGCTTCCACAGGTGACACAAAGATAGAACAGGAACAAGGACACACAACCCAACCAACCAACCAACCAATCAAAAAATTCAGTTCGCAATGGACGAACCACACACATGTCAGGTCAAAACGTCAAAGTAAAACTTGGTTTGCGACGATCTTCTAGGGAGTGCAGCTCTGCAGCGACATTTGCAGTCGAATGAAACGCACATCATCAGCACATGGGCTGCAAGTCTGCAACGCAATGCTTTGCATATGTTCAGTATCCTTGACTGTATCAAAAACGAGCTACTAGTAGCACCTCGAAAGAACCAAGAAACTGTAGAAGGTGGATAAGGTCACAATGATCACGCCACTCACATGACATGGTCATTATCATATTATTAATCTTTTAGTAGTAGTATCTAATTAGATCTTAACCTTTTCCCCCTATGAGAAGGATGTTCTGAACTTTCTCTAATTCTTGCCGGGTAAAAAAAGAAATGCAGGAATCAATCGTCACGTTATATTCAAAGTTACTACAGCAATGATACAATCATCCTCAGTAAAAAAAAGATGTCAAAAAGCAAAAAGGGTGCTACCGTACGAGGACCATTGCATACGACGCGACCCCTGTTGTTTCAAAGGTGGCAATGGCTGGTTCACGCGGGCCTTACCACACAAAAAATCAAAGCTTCTCTGTAAAGCAGCAAAAAAAAAAAAACCCATTCTCCTACATGCCTGCGTGCTTAACGTGTGCCCGACCAAAAAGCCCAAATCATTTCACCTTAATAAAACTACTACAAAATACATTCAAAATTCCAAACTCCAAAGTCCAAACAAACACACAGGAAAAAAAGGGGAGCAAAAGAAATCCATTGTGATGTCCACGAGACAACGCATTACACATCCTCTCAGACAATCAATCAGACATGCTAAAGTGGAAAAAAAGAGAGAATAAAATCTGGCAAAATTTCTCACCAAACAAAACATTTCCAAAAAACAAAAGAAAAGCCATAAACCTGGTTACTTTTTACTTTTGAGTAGTGTTTTTTTAAAACTTATTTTACATATAGACTTTTGAAAAAACTTATTTCAAGAATAGACACACTGGTATCGTATAACGCTGACATCACGAAAATAATCCATTCTTGAATTATTTTGTTTAAAAAATTGTTTATAAAATAAGTTTTTAAAAAGACCAAAAGTAAAAATCGGAGCCACAGACCGACCCGCTCACTGACGATCCGGGCCCACCCACCACGTCCTGTGTGACGCCCATCACTGCAGCCACCAATACGTAAGTTGCCGCACGAGCGAAAAGGCCACACCAACGGTCACAGATTAGCCTCCGCCTCCGCCTCCGCCTCCGCTCGCCTCGTCCTCCTCTCGCCAAGTCCCCAACTCCAACCAAATCCTCCATACCACCACTCCACCTCCACCTCCACCACACCACCATCCCAACCAACACTTCGCCATTACGCCGACGCCAGGAGGTGTCACGCCGCGGTCGCGGTCGACCTCCCCGGGGCCGGGGCGACGACATGGGCGCCGCCGACAACGCCGTACGTTCTTGGCATCCGAGCTCGTTTTTTTCCTCTCTGAGTGACTATTTACTGTTCTTCTTCTTGCTCAAGGGGTTGTTTGATATCTGCAGGTGCCGCGGCAGGATGTGCCGGAGAGGGGCAGAGGAGGGAGGGCGCCGGCGCCGGAGCCGGAGGCGAAGGAGAGGGAGGTGAAGGTGGTCGTGGTGGACGAGCCGCCTGGGGCGCCGGTGGCGAGGCTGCAGGCGCAGCGGCCGCTGGCGCCGCTGCAGGTGACCACGCAGGCGCCGCCGCCGCCCATGTCCGTGGCCTCCGGCGGCGTGGAGCCGCCGCCACAGGTGGCGACTTTCCAGCCCGTCATGCAGACCCCACCACAGGTACTAAACAAATGCCCAATTGCTGGTTTTTTTGTTGAATTTAAAATTCGGTGGTATTTGAAATTTCTTGATTTAAATAGTGAGATTGGCTGAGTCTTTTCTGAGCATGTCATGTGGGGTGTGTGTGAGTGAGATCGACTGTTTGTTGCACAAAACTGGTTGGTAGACATGTCAATAATTTTGTTTGGTAGAATCAAGCAACTCATTTGTATAGTCCCTTCCCCCTCCACTTGACATTTCGGCATAAAAATTCTGCGATCATGTGGCGACTTTTGCTGCAACGACAATTGCAGAATGGATTTTTAACTAGTTCCAAAAAAACAGTTTTTAGAGGATACTGACAGTTGATTTTTTATCTCGTTTTAGAATTGTAAACTACTAGTATTACTATTTTACTTGGAAAAGATTTGATTGGGTTTTGGAGATGTTTTGTGGTATAACTCGTATCTGAGTAAAACAAAGTTGAAGTCTTTTGCAAGTTGTAAATGCTTCAATCAATCATGCAGATTAGCAATGTTTGCACTCAGCAACAACCGAATAAATCAGCAACGCGTGCAGTTCTATGCGAGCCCAAAGTTGTTCAGCCTTTCGGTGACAGAAAAAGAGAAGAGAGGTGGTAGTGTTTGACACGATTTCTTAATCAATGTAGCCTAACGTATAGCTTTGATTCAATAGATGATGACTCATGTGTAACTTAAGCTCTAATACCTCCCTAATAGAATACCTCTAGATAGTAATGCACCAATGCTTGGAATCGAATCTCCAGTTCACCGTACAAGTTGATTTTCATGGCAATTATTCCATAGGTGCCTAAACCTATTGCCCGTTAGATTAAGTAGTAAATTAAGCTTCAGGTTGCAGGACATGTGCTAGGTAATGTCCTATGCTAATCCAATTTGGTTGGTAATTGAGTAAATTAATCAAGTTTTTTTTGCGTGGCAGGTGGCGTTCGCGTCGCTCAATTCGCGCGTGTACACCAATGGCATCACGCTGTGCGTCTTCCTGGTCCACCTCGCCGCGGTCACGCTCGCCGTCGGGTTCTTCGTGTTCAGGGCCGTCAAGGACATCGTGCAGCACCCGCGCTCCCACAATGCGCGGCGTGAGCGGAGCCTGCTGCGTGAATGGCTGCCGCCGGTGGAGGGCGCGGTGGCGCTCAGCATCGTGCTGGCGTTTGCGTGGCAGAAAGCGGTGCGGGCGTGGCCGCGCGCCATGGTGCGCGTCATCCTGTGGTCCAGCTTTGGTATCACGCTGGCGGTGGGCGCGCTGTTGATGTGCTTCTCCATGCCGGCCACCGTCGGGCTCGGCGTGGCCATGGTGATGTTCTCCATCGGGACGGGGCTGTACGCGTGCTGGGTGACGCGCCGCGTCGGGTTCACGGCGCGGGTGTTCGAGCGCGCGGTGCAGCCGGTGGACAAGTTCCGGGGGCTGAACGGGCCGGCCTACCTGATGGTGGCCGCCGGGTTCGTGTGGATATCGGTGTGGTGCGTGGCGGTGATCGGCGCGGCGAACTATCGGTTCCCGGGGCTGACCATCCTGGGCCTGGTGCTCAGCTTGATGTGGACGGCGGAGGTGATGCGGAACGTGGCGAACCTGACGGCGAGCCGCGTGATCGCGCTCTACTACCTCCGCGGCATGCAGTCGAGCGTCCAGTTCAGCTTCCAGCGCGCGCTCTCGTACAACCTCGGCAGCGCCTGCCTGGGCTCGCTCTTCGTCCCCACCATCGAGGCGCTCCGCATCGTCGCGCGCGGCCTCAACCTCCTCGAGGGCGAGGACGAGTTCATGTTCTCCTGCGCCCACTGCTGCCTCCACGTCATGAACGCCATCTTCGAGTTCGGCAACAGCTGGGCCTTCGTCCACGTGAGTTTCGACGCGTTCATCTTGCTTCGAGCCTAGCAGACAGCAATGGCTACAAGGTTTAAGTTTTTGTGTGACAATGGCGGCATATGCGTGGTGGTGTTTGCAGATCGCGGCGTACGGGAGAGGGTTCGTGCAGGCGTCGCGGAGCACGTGGGAGCAGTTCGAGCGGCTGCAGGGGATGCCAGCGCTGGTGGACTCGGACATCACGAGCTCCGTGTGCTTCCTCACCGGCGTCACCAGCGGCGCGCTCTGCGTCGCGCTCGCTGGGTCGTGGACGTTCGCCACGCACAAGCACTACACCGCCACCGTCTCGCTGCTCGCCTTCTTCGTCGGATATCTCATGGTTCGCACGCGCCCTGCCTCTCTCTTAACAAAAAAACACACACATACACGCACACATTTTTTTTCCGTGGCGCTAACGAATTTTGGTGCAGACACGGATCGGGATGGCGCTGCCACAGGCGTGCGTGGGTTGCTACTACGTGTGCTTCGCCGAGAACCCGACGTCGCGGCTGTTCGATCCCACGATACCGGAGCGGCTGCACAAGATGCAGGAAGGCGCCGACCCGCTCGTGCCGACGCCGCGCTTCCCGCAACAACACCCCGGCGGCGCCTGATCGACGCAAAGCTCGCCGAGTCCCCAAGCCTTTGGAGATTCTTGCACAAAACACATGAGAACGAGCTAGATTGGTTGGTGATCTCTCATCCTGTTGCTGGTGCAGCCTGAGCTGACCCGGTTGATCTGCCCAATCTGGTAGGCGCGACTCGTCGTTGCGTGAATGGAAGGCAACTCGAGATGGAATCATGAATCCTTTTGACCATGCTGCAAGTGTAAGCGAGCAGACTCGCAGAGAATTTGGACACCCCCTATATCGTTAGATTTCCCCTTTTCGTTCTGTAAATTTCCTCCATTTTTTGACACCACCAATTTTTTGTTAGTGGAATTAGATGACAAACCTGAACATTTCATTTTTCAGGTATGTAAACAGGTCTCATTACATCTATAGGAAATTCTTGTGAATATTATCCAACTTTTTAATGTGAAGGTCATGTTGATTTCCAAGATGACCGTGAAGTCATGAACTGGACCTTATAGTTGAAGGGCACAGAGTATCAGAGCAGACATGTTGTTGGACCAGACTGTTCTTGTGGGGGCACTAACAACTTCGCATAGGTTGGTTCATCACGCAATAATGGATGGTAGATAGTGAAAAAAATGTCACACCTCCATTCTACAGGGGTTTTTGTTTTGTTTGGTGAGTGCGTGTAGACGTGTAGTGACACTGTGACACGGGGAAAGAACCACGATTACCATACTCGGCTGAAACAAAGCTCATCAGCTTGTGTCGGCTGACTATAGATAGCATTTCATTTGATGAAGTAGGTGTGTCCTACATCGAATTCAATGTACTCTCCCCCACATGAACATCTACTACAATCAATGGAAGGGCGTGAAAACGTAGCCGTGCTTGCAACAGCACACAGCACATGCCCTGACGTCCTAGACGAGAAGTTTACTGGAATGATGAGAGGACGCCGTGTAACTCTTGCCTTTATTTTCTGTACTACTACACTATGATTGTGAGATTGTGGCCTCCACAAGTCCACATTAGCAAAAGATCTATACTAGTATAGGCTTGGCCTGAACTTTATCAGCCAAGCCTCCTGTGCTGCTGTGCTGTGCACGCACGATCGCAAGGGGACAAACTCCGCGCCCAATCGTCGCATTGCGCCACCTTTGCGTGGTCCTTTGCTGAATGATCGCCGTTTGATTACGAGTTTTGGTCGTATTTTTTAGGCTTTTTACCCATGGAAAAATGGGTTGTCGCCATTGACAGAATATTCGAAAGAGATAGAAAACAAACGATACGAGATACTTTGATATACGTCAGTTAATTTTACATCACTGTATAAACTCATCAAAATAGCTGACGTTACGTTAAAAAAAACCACTTTACGAGGATAACTGTTCTTGGCCCCCGTGACGCACCAGAAGGTCGTTCTAGTTCTCCCGTACAGGCACTGCGCCACCAAATCTATCCTCCCCCGGCAAGATGGCGTTGCTAGCTCTTGGCGTATTTGGCCACTTTGATTGTCCCGAGTCATTTTCCAGTGGCTGGTGATCGAGACGTTTCTTCCGAGTTACACCAACGGTTTCTTCATTTCTTGCACCAGATGACATAAACATTTTCTTGTGCCCGATGACACAGGAGTATCTCGTTTTCTAATCCGGGAGCCTCGGGCCGTCATCATGATACGTGGCTCGTGGGATTGAGGAGGGGGCCTTGGTTTAGGTCCGTGGCCTTGTTGCTGGGCTAGGTTGTGCTGGAGTCTGGAACCAGACTTTGGGCTGTTTCTGCAGGAACACCGGGAGCTATTGGGCTCTGCCCGACCGCATGATTGCGTCTCCTGCCCCTTTTTTTTTCTAACAGCACTAGATAGTGCGCGTTTCGTATATATGAGAAAAAAAATTATAAGATTACTGTTCTAGAAAACTATAACCAAGAAAAGAAAAACATACACCACCACCACACGCCGACGCGCCAAACACATACCCAAGAATTAGCACCAAACCAGTCATCACTATGCGAGACCCTGCCAAACCTTCAAAGGGTTGTCACTGAACCACCCACAAAAACCTCCAAACATCTGGACCAACGAATTATGAACGCTGCAAGAAGGGTTGCGAAGGGAGAGGATAAGAGAAAGAAAGATCCATCGTCTCTCAAGCAGACTCATTATCATCGTACCGTTCTTTAGTGGATTTGACTAAAGAAATTGATCAACTGATGTAAGTTTATAAAAAAACGAGTTTAAAGAAGGAATCGTGAAGGCTACGGGATGATAATTTAATTCTATCTATTAATTAAGCAAGATTTTAGTGACTTTTCTTTTATCTTTAAAAGGTTTATCTAGTGTTCGATTAGGACTTGTATTTTTTTCTTTAGGAAACTTGTGTCGTGTTTAATCAAAACTTGTATCAACCCTAGGGTGTAAATATGTACATCGGAGGTTTTTGTACGACATCTTCACAGATCAATACAATTACTTTTGGGACATCATCACTTTTTTTATTACGACGAGTTATTAGTGGGCTGCATCAATTTTGATCTCTGACAAGAAAGTAAGTTTCATCAACTTCGTTTGTATCAGCGTGGTTGGAACTTTATTGGTTAAGTCTAATATTCTACTTAAGTTGATGCAGGTGTTACCTATCAGATATATTGATTCTATTTTTAACTGCATTGCTGTTTAGAGTCATATTGGATTAGTTAGGACTTTCTCGATTAGGTCCAATATTATTGCTAAGTTGCTATTTCTCTAATCGTATTATTGTTTTAGATTGATTTATATATCCATCATGTTTATATAGATCTATCGGCTAAATAGGTTGTTCTTATTATCTTCAATCTTAAATTGTCTCGGTTAGGTTCGATATATTAGATTGTTGCCAATAAGTTTAATTTTAGTAGGACGGTAGGTTATATGTAACGTTTATCAGAGTTCTAGCTGATGAGTTATTATTATTGTGGGCTTCAACTATTAAATGTATCAGTTTGTTAGCCGATATACATTTTAATTTATTTACATCGGATCTCCAACTGACATATGCTTTAACCATCGAGCATGCATTTACCACACTATATTAGTTTTGGCTGATGGCTTTGCATTATATTATCTCGTTGCATTTTCTGAGTTGCACCGGCTCATACCCAAATTGATCTAAACCATATCGATATCGGTTGGCCTTACTACATCATATCGACCCATTGGCCGATTGGTTTCTTAATCTTATACAATATATCTATCTTATTAGTTATAGGATCAAACTAACTGACACGTCCTGAACCCGATTGATAGGACCTACAGTAGAGCCAAGTAAACCTCCTAACCCTTCGTGTGTTGGTGCATATTTTGGTGTCAACACATCCAAAAGCGTCGCGCCAAACATCTAAAGGTGGAATAGGCAAGGAAACGAGACCTCCAAGACGACACCTATAGAAAGGACACGATAAAAAAGCGTCGCTGTTGTCGGTCCGGAAGATCTGGACATTATTTTCACCCGAAGAATTCCACTAGATGAAGAGCAAAGCTCTCGACAACGCCCTCCAAAGGAAGCACGACACTCGAAAGTGTCACAGTTGCTGGCCCAACAAGACGTTGGGCAAGGCTTTCACGTACCACTTGCCCACCCCCCTACAGCCACAGCTCCACAGCCCCATCAACCTCCAACGCCGCCAGCGCGTGGACACCGTCGCCCTTCCGTCGGTCAGCCTCAGCCCGCCTCGCCATACACACTGTGCCATGCCCCTCGCCATCGAGCCTCCCGCCAACACTTGCAAGCCGTCGCCGCAGGCCAAACCCTGCCAAAACGGAGCACACCCACCCTTACTAGCGAGGGGAAGTGATGTTGACGTTGACCTCGCAGATCGGTGGTGCCCTGCGCTGCCGTTGCATATATAGCAGGCCAGATCGTCCTAGGGACTGAGCACACCTGCCCTCTCCCGGCTTGGGACTGGCTCACATTGCTGTCGACATTGCAAATCGGTGGTTCTCAAGGTTGTCACCGCCGCGGGCTAGATCAACCCAGGGGTCGAGCTCACTAGCCCAGCCTACATCACCATCGCCGGCCCGCCTATTCACGGCCGCCTCCTCTCACCGCACGAGCGCCTCCATCGCGGCCTTCTCCTCCCATACATGTGCCCAGGAGCGTCGCTCGTGCGCCCATGCAAATCCGGACGTGGGAGCTGGATCCGGCCTCACCGCAAATTGGTTGGTTAATTGAAACTTGGAGAACAGATGTTAGCTCAGAATGTTCTAACAATAATATTAAATAACCCGATTTTTTTAATCTAAGCACATGCAAGCCCCTAATTCCAAATATGAGCACGTATTGTCCTGAATTTTGTTTCTAATCAAACTAGCTAGCATGCACAAAGCAAATGGTCGCTAGTATTACAATTATCCTTGCTGATGCTGCTTCTATGTGAAACTTGTTAGCATATATTTTGATTTTGACAATCCAAACAGATGGATTAGATTTCAATTGATTGTTGGCACATATATTCACTACGGGAAAGTCAATGTTTGCCGAGTGTATAATTTTTGCCGAGAGCTTTATGTCGGGCACTCGGCGAAATATAAATTTGCCGAGAGGGCTCTCGGCAAAAAACTCTCGGCAAAAATGACCCTTTGCCGAGCGTTTGCCCTCGGCGAACAAAAACACTCGGTACACGGTCTCTTTTTGCCGAGTGTCAACGCGGGACACTCGGCAAAACACTAACCGCCGTCAACTTATACCGTTTGGTACCATCTTTGCCGAGTGCCGGGGCTAGGCTCTCGGCAAAAACCAACTTTGCCGAGAGCCGGGTGAGGCTCTCGGCAAAAGCCAACCTTTGCCGAATGCCATGCCGCCTCCCGCCGCGCCCGCCACGCCTCCCCGCGCCCCCGCCGCCGCCTCCCGCGCGCCTCCCGGCCGCGCCCTCCGGCCACCGCCTCCCGCCGCGTCCCCCCCGCCGCCCCGCCGGCGCCCTCGGCCAACGCCTCCTCGGCCCGCCCCGACGCCTCGCCCCGCCGCCTCCTTCGGTATTTTTTGTCAAATTTTACATACAAGAATGTTTTTTGAGATTTTGTTAATAGATTTGAAATTATTTGCATCATAAATCGATTAATACCATGTGGAACATTAGAAACAAATTGATGGCAAAAAGAAACAAATTTAGGTATTTATTACAATCAAATCAATGGTAAAAGGAATGATATGTATTGTATGCACGTATATATTTAACAGATTAGTGTATATATACCCGTATGAATAGAGTCGCATCGCGCAGCCATGCCGTCGCTTGTGGGCCGGCCATCGAGCCGTGCTTCCCTATTTTGCAGGTGCCGCTGTCTTTACCGTAGTTTGTCTGTGTATAACGTAACCTTAGGCGTCTCCCGTTCGAAAGAGATACGGATGAAAATATGCGTCTTCTTGCATATCTTCAACCGTATCTTTTTCGAATTGTCCATGTTTGGGCTTTGGCCCACAAGGGCAAGGCGACGTCCGACGTCGACTACAACCCAGAGGACGGGCCCTCGGCGTACACCAATGCGACCGTCCACAGCCACCTCAGTCAGTACACCACGATGGCAAGGGAGATCCATGGGGAGAATTTCGATCCTACTACCCAGGATATTGATGGAGAAGTCGTCATGTGGGTGGGAGGTGGCAAGAAGCATGGGCGGTACTGGATTGGCGACAACCTCCTCGACACGGCCAGACACCCACTCGTCCCGCTTCGAGCAAGGAGCACGAGCGAAAGCCCGGCCATACGCACACGGCCGACCGCCGTGACAAGTGCAGCACCTTCGGTTAGAAAATTCTTTTTTCCTCAATTCATTAATATTTACTGATTGTTTGCTTCACTTTGTAAAATTGAAATGGAATATTGTAGGACGAGTTGGAAGAGGAGAAAAGGAAACGGCGGGAGATTGAGATGAGGATGACTGAGATGTATAGCTACGTGCAATCAATCAGTCAAAACATGGGTCTTCCTATCGTACCGCCACCACAGCCTGTGGTATTCACTCCTCCACATCCTTTTGTAGGCACTCCGGTGAGTCACTTAACCTCGTATTTAATTTTCTTATTTGCGAATATTACTATCTTGACAACCTATACTATTCTATTTTCTTTTTGTGCAGTCTCAGTCGGCGCCATCAAATAACCCCCCCAACAATGACCACGACGGTTGGGCGCCGTGGCCATCTCGGTAAATTTCTTTTGAACAATTGTAATTCTGAAGTATCTACTGTGAACTACTGTATTTTCTTCGAATTTCATTTGCGAATTGTGGACTACGTACTGTGAACTACTATGTTTATGTTTTGTGGATTGTGACTGTGACTACGAATGTCAATTATATGTCATGTGGGTTGTGAATAATGCTTAGGGGATATGGATGATGATTATGGGGTTGTGGAATGATTGGGATTGTGAATGTTTGTGTTTTGTGGATTGTGAATGATGCTTATGGGATGTGAAATGATGCTTATGGGGTTATGAAATGATTGGGATTATGAATGTGATGTATATATTAAAAATTTGTGAAATATGCGACGAACAAATAAAAGAGGGTTAAAATTTTCACTTTGCCGAGTGTTGCACTCGGCAAAGATGAACTTTGCCGAGTGCAATGACCAAAACACTCGGCAAAGAGGGTAACTGGGGTTCTGATACCCTCTTTGCCGAGTGCACAAACTTCGCGAGGGCTGCGGCAAAAGCTCTCAAAATATCCCCTTTCGCCGAGAGCTTTTGCAAATGCACTCGGCGATATTTTCAAGGTCGCCGAGAGCTTTTGTCAAAACACTCGGCGAAGTTTGGGATTTCGCCGAGTGTTTTCTGTCCGGCTCTCGGCAAAATTGAAACTTCGCCGAGTGTTTTTCGGCTCTCGGCAAACTTTTCCGTCACCGAACCTAACGTGTACTTTTTGTTGCCGAGTGTCGACATGGCACTCGGCGAAGATTTCGCCGAGTGCCCGATGAAAAACTCTCGGCAAAGAGCTCTTTGCCGATCGAAAGTTCACCTGTGACCTATGCCGAGTGTAACTCTCGGCGAAATTTTCGCCGAGTGTTAAACAGGCTTCGTCGAGTGTCCCAGGCACTCGGCAAAAAGGGGATTTCCCATAGTGATTATGATAGATGGATTGTATTTTGGAGTTCCAATTTCCAAAACGAAAACAACATCTCAGTCAAACAATGTTTATTTGGTGGATTAGGGCAGAGAAAAGACGAAGAAAGCTCGAGACTGATGGCACGGTGCCCTGTATCGTAATGGTTGATCTAACCAATTGCAAATGGTAATAATAACCGATTGCAAATGGTAACAAGGGAGTGATTGTTTGGATCACTGGGGCTAATATTAGTCTCTATCACATCAAATGTTTAGATACTATTTTAATCTTTTTTATAATCGATGGCTAATTGACGAGATGAATCTAATAATTCTAATTATATTTACAGTAAACATTTGCTAATCATGAAGTAATTAAGCTTAATATATTTGTCTCACGAATTAGCCATCAATTATATAATTATTTTTATAATTAGTTCATATTTATTTTTTAAATTGATGTTTAAATATTCGATGTAACATGGACTAATATTAGTCCACGGATCCAAACACCCCTAAAATTTTCTTTTCCGACAGCAAACAACCAATTAGTCAATGACGACCATTAGTTTGTTATATTTCATTGGACATCAAGCCCGATGGAAGGACTACTGCACACAAACATGAGCTTCTTGATTAGAAATATAATTTCATCCATTATTTGCTCACATTTGAAATTGGAGAGGTTGCATGTGTTTCGTGAAAATTTTGGATACATAACTCTAACCTAGTAAACTCCATCAGACGTTGTGCTTAACGATAATAACTACAGAATGTCTATTGAACATTTCCCATTTCTCGTGATCCCAAATGATCCATTCCATGTGTTGCCAAATGCAGATCAGGCAATGACATCCGCTGCAACATCACGAAAACCTCTTGAGAATTATGGCGTAGAGGAGCTCGTTCCAAGCGTCCGGCACGCCGGGGAGGCACCAGTGGCTGCAGTCCGCCCTCTGCCCCGCCGGCGCCCTCGACGCCGCCGCGACGTTGTACACCGACGGGTGGCCGTCTCTTCTCTGCGCCACCATCAGTGTGACGTTCAACACATGCAGCTTCGCCGCCACCGTGCCGGATTTCGATGGCTCAAATGCCGGGTTCACCATCCCTGGCCACCGATGAAGCGAAATTCCTGACGAGTTCAGCTCCGGTGTTGTCTCCTTGGCACAACTCCCTCTCTTACTAGCCCTGCAAATTACGGAGAGCCAATGTTGATTAGATGTCGCAACCAATTCCATTAAAGATTCGGAATTACTAACCATCTGTAGACAGAAAATCCAAAACCATTAAAGATTCGCGATTTGTGCAACAGGTGCTTCTTCTCCAACTCCGACGACCTCCTCTTCTTCTCCGGCACCAGCAACAACCCAAACTCCGACTCCGACGGAGGGCTGATGAGTTAGGGTCCGTTTGATACGGTTTCGGATTCTCGGAGAAACGGGCGAAACGTTTCTAGTGATTTACAGGTGATTTTCGGAGAAACGTTTCAGAAATCGACGAAAGAGATTTCTCATTTCTAGTTAAAAACGAGAAACATTTTTACTTGATTCTCCAAAGAAATGTTTTTCGTTTTTAACCATTTGGTACAGATTCTCAAAGAAACACACTGAATCGAAACCGATTCTCGCAACCAAAGGCGGCCCCTTAGGGTCCTGGGTTGGGATAGGGGTGGGAGGAGGGGGAAGAGGGGGCGGGAGGGGAGTTCACGGGCTTTAGAGGGATGGCCGTGGGAGGCTGCAACACGGCGGTGGACGGTGGATTGGGCGGACGGCGAGGTGGCGACGGCACCGCCGAAGCCTCGGGGTTAGAAACGGGCGGTGAGCCGGTGTTGGCGGGGGGAGTGGAAGGACTATTAGGAGGAGGTGTCCGGTGGTGGCGGATCCAACGGTGAGGAGCTGCCGGAGACGAGGAAGACGGCGGCGCGGGGGCAACTCACCGTCACCGGAGAAGAGAGGGAGGGGGAGGGGAAGGAGGCCGACGCTCGCCGGCATCGTTGATGCCTTCCGGCTAGCCGGCGAGGCCGGGCAGCGGTGCACTGGGGCGGCGATGACGGAGGCGACATGGATCATGATAGTGAACGGCGGCGGCGTGTGGAGTCGAAGAAAGGGATGAGGAGGAGGTTTTTAGGGTTGAGTTGTCTTATACGAATCTTAAATCGGGTGATCCTAAATTTGTAAGATTTTTAAGGAGGTTTTCTGTCAAATGATGTTAGACAGTCCCTAACGATTTTGGGAGAGAAACTACTCATCGCTGAACCATTTGCAGTTTTGCACTGACCTTGTGTGTGCCGGTGAGTATGTTCTGAAAATGACAAGGGACTTGTGTGGGTTTACTTCCCTGTGAACCCAGCTGCTCAGTGTGCTCATTGCTCTCTGGTAGGCTGCCTCGATGCTCATGTTCAGCCTCAACTTCTTGCCTACCTGGAAGTAGCAGTGTCTGGCATGACAATGTTAGTCGTAGCATACACAATCACGTACTACCTTTTTCTTAATCTTAAAATATAAAAAAATTGTCTATATTTACATCAGCAAAATCTCTTATATTTTAGAACAGAGATAATATAAGTTTTGTTTTGTATAGTTATGTGTAAACGTGAACAAAATCTTTTATATTTTAAAACGGAAGTAGTACAAATTTTATGCAGTAATAGTGTGCAGAAACGTACAGTTGCTGAAGCCTCTCGTGGCTCCACCAGTGGCCGGTGTTGAACACGACGACGTCGGCGTCCTTCCAGCGGTGAGCCCTCGCGTCCATGGCGTCGAGCTGCAGCGTGAAACGCACGGCGTGCTTGTGCGCGCGGCGCGGCGGGCGGCCGCGCCGGACGAGGTACGGCGACCGGTAGTGCTCGATGGTGCAGTTGTAGTCGCGGAAACGGAAGGAGAGGGCTCCCTTGTGCTTGGTGATGGGGCTCCCGTGCTCCTCGTAGATCGACACGGCCTTGTCGCCGTCGCCGTCGCCGGCGACGGCCGTGGCGAGCATGCATAGCATCGACTCCCACTGGTTACGACCGATCGAGTCGCCGACGAACACCAGCCGCCGGTTGCGGAGCGTCTCGAGCAAATTCTTCGCGTCAAATCTGGAAATGGATCATGGTGATCAGCATTGAGCAATTGCGGCGGTTGCAGTGATCGCAAGATAGAATTTGGCTTGGAAGGAGAAGAAAACCTTGGAAGAGTGCAATGGCGAGGCTGCCACCTCCACTTGGCGAACGCGTCGTCCGGCCGGCCGTTCTCCCGGCACCGGAACCCCTCGTCGACGAACGGGCACCGCCGCGGCTGGTACAGCGGGCGCCGCTCGTCGTCACGCACCCACTCGCCGTCGACGAGCATGCGGTTGCCGTCATCGCTATCGTCGACGCCGCACTGCTCGGCAGCGGCGACGAGGTTAACAACGGCGTTGCTGCCGCCGCCGCTGCTCGTGGTCGTCCTCACGAGGACGCTGATCTCCCCGGTGAGCCTCGCGGCGCCGAAGCCGGAGGAGACGGCGACGAGGAGCGAGAGCGCGGAGAGGAGCACGCAGGCGGCCCATAGCACGATCTGGTCGCTCTGCCTCGCCCTCACCGCCGGCCTACTCCTCGCGCTTGCCATCTCCATTGCTCACTCACGCCGCCGGCAATGGCGTCGCACGCCGCGATCGATCACGCATGCAACGCAGTACACGGCAGGAGATCGAATGGATTAATCGCTTGTCGTGATTGGCACTGGCTAGCCTGATGATTGCTTACTATAATACTACTAACCCAGCAAAATACTACTAACTCGTTCTTGGTGTTGCCGTTCTTGAGTTGGAGGGACGGTTGCTTTGTTCCCTTGTGCTTGGAATCAACACAGCTTTCTTTTTTTTGAGATGTTCATGAACAAAACTTACGTTGGATGTTTCGGAGAGCCCAAACCCAAAAGAGATCAACGGTGACGGCGAGTGCAGTTAACGAAGTGGTAGTGTGCGGTTGCTCAGATGAGTTCGTGTCTTCGTGATCAGAGGGCACGTTCGGCCACTCTTCGTAGTCTTGTCCTAATATCTACTACTTCCTCCCGTGTTAAGTTTATTTCTAATTTTTTCCATTTGTTTTAAAATAAATTTATTTTTAAAGTAATTATCGTATCAAAGTTTGTGAAAATAAAAAATAGTTATATAAAAAAGATAAAATAAAAATGTGTATTGAGATTTGATAAAAATAAAGGTATTTTAGTTTTTTTATTGATATATATGGGATATATGAAAAATAATTGACGGAGGTGGAGATGTGTTAATTATTTTTAAAAAGTAATGCTATACGCATCAAAATAAATTCTAACAAAGTTCTTACTACTTCCTCCGTAGAGGTAATCTTACTTTTCTACCCTTTGTCAATGGGATCATACATTACTGTAGCCGTAACTCTTATTAAGTCATCTGCTTTAAGAAAATAGTTATAATGTATTTAATAAGAGTAATCATGTAATTAGCACATCTCTTTTGTTTATGTAAGATTTGCTAGAACGATAAAAAATTTCAAACAAAGGGAGTATCAAAATTCTTCAATCAATTGGAAGCTATAAAAATTCAAGATTCAATCACAATATGATACATCAGCGTTTGTACAAAGTTTGTAAAACAAAATTTCTCTCTTTGATTAAGATAAGAAAAGCTCAGAAGTTTGACAAGGCACTATAGCAATTCTATTATTTTAGATAGGAGGTCACGCACGCATTTCCCTTCGTGAAAAAGCATATCAAAATTTTCGCATTTGGAATACAACAGTCGCTTGAAAACTTCTGTGGATAGTCACTGTAAAACTGCAGTTGCAGTCGTGGATGTTATCGCGTGGATTAAGAAATTATGTAGTGTTACCTAACAATACAATTTTTCCTTTCCTTTTTCTTTTCTTTTACTGGCTAAATGAGTCTGGCAAAAACTATAGTGTAAAGTGATACAGATTGAACATCAAAAGAATGTACATGTAAAGTTGTAAACAACAGATTCACTTCTCATGATCTTCATTTGACGTGTCAATTCTGATCACAAGGGGTTGTTGCAAATCCGAGGGAGAGGCCACAACAGGAAGCTGTGGAATTCCTGCATCTCCATTCTCAGCCAATGCCTTCTCCAGAGAAGATTTTGCAATTCTTGTAACACATACAATCAAAACAACTGCAGGACCATGAAAAAAATCGTCAACAAGGCATATGCTAAGATGATAAAGAAACTCTGTTCTAGTTCAGCGTGTCTTCAGAAAAAAAATATATAACTCAAAAAAGAGACAAAGCTCAGACGACTAATCAAGCAAAGCAAATGATCATTAAATTATATCTAAACAGCGTAACCAAGATTTGAGCTATAGCTGTACTTAGTGGAAATGTCATGAATATGGGCCACAAAATTACAATAACACTTACCAGACAAGATGAAGCCAGATATTATAAGAATCTGAAAAGAAGAATCAAGCATTAGTGTCAGCAGAGTCACTAAAAGTCATTTGCATCAATGTATTATGGTATCTACTTTTGAAAAACCTAAACAAGAATAATAATCTGAGGGGAGCTGCTTGAGTAATTGGCGATAAGAAAAAAAAAAAGAAAATCCTTTTCTCCCTTTCTAATTCCCCCCACCTAATAGGAAAAACCTTATTATTGAATGCAGCCTACTTGTCCTGAAGCTCAATATTTCCCTTTCGCACTTCAGATTAAACTTATGACCAATTATAGAAAACATAGTCTAGTGGTAAAACCACAACATAATACAGGCAATGCTATAGTACGATTACTCACCCATCGAGTTGTAGAGATCTCACTCCAGCCATGAGTCACATCTGATAGATCCTTTAGTGTTGTTCCAACATATACCAATGCAAGAGTGATAGGCTGGCAAAAACAGATATGATTAACAAAAAAATGTTGCAACACTTGGTGGGTTGATTCCGCACTTTAGATAAATGGTACTACCTCCGTCCCAAAATGTAGAGTTTTAGGTTTGGACACGAGTATTAAGAAAGTAAGTATATTTAAATGTAAGAAGATTGTGATTGGTTGAGAAGAGAAAGTTGGTGAAGAATTTGAATGGTGGGAGGTTTTGATTGGTTGAGAAGAAAATGTAGATGGAGAAGTTGTTATATTTTGGGACAAAATTTGAATGCTTAGAAGTAGTTATATTTTGGGACGAAGGGAGTGGGAGTAATACAGTAAACTGCAAACTAGTTAGGTTCTACTATAGGTGGTTTTCTTCTCCATGTCAATATCTAAATTGAAAACTATGGAATCAAATACCAACTTCTGAAGGAGAATAATGTATTTACTGATATAATAAAGCAGCAGATTATGCAAAAGGCTAACATTGAGTGCATGGTTCCAATTAACACAAGTAATATAGTGTAGCAAATATAGCAGAGCCTGGTTCCATGTTATGCAAGTATAGCATAGCGGATGATAAGAGCCAAGCTCACTGGCCAACCAGTATGTAGCCTGGTCCCACAAATATTGCTTAAATAAGAAATTGGCATACCATCATCCCCAGCCAAGAAGCCAGCATGTATTCTCCAATGCCAACAGGAGTAACGGACAACAGGTAGTTCAACATGTTGAACGGAAGTAAAGGTACAAGCCTTAGTAACAACACAATCTATAGGCAAATAAGTAAGACAAACATTGTTAGATAGTCAAGTACACTATTGTATTAAAAGAACTTTAGTTAAATGCAATGGTAAGACTTGAATAAAAGGAATAATGAAGTTCTGCATTACAGCAGGCCCAAAAGTTTTTTTTTAAAAAAACTATATAAAAATAATAACAATCAAGCAACTATAGTTGCAAGAAAAGTACTTTCTTTTCAAGAACATGCAAAAGATGTGTGCATGATTGCATTTAAAAGAAAAAAAATAATATTGCAAAGCAAAGCAACAAAAACACATAGAACCAGAATCACATAAATTGTCAAAGAGAAATCATTTAAACAAGGTGAATTCTATATGATTATACGTTGGGCATCCAAGGATGCAGTTTCAATGGCATTAAAAATCATGTGGCACAAAAAATGTTATTTTACAAAGCATTTAGATGTTGATATATCCTTCATCACATCAGAGGCTAGAATTGCAAACTCTATGGTGCAAGAAGTTACCTTGAAGCCAGACCTTTCGATAGCAATAGCTACTGCTTGAAACTTGGGATAATCTTTGCATTTGGCGAGAACATATGGCCTTCCTATCTGAAAAGTACTAAAACCTTAATCACAAAAGTACATAAAAATACAAATAGTGAAAACCATAATCAAAATTATCCTTACCGTTCTGCCAAGCAAAAATGCAGCAGTTGCACCAATTGTTGCTCCAATGGAATCAGCAACAAACCCAACAGGCAGGCCAAACAGATAACCTCCTCCAAGCTGGCAAGTAGAAAATGCACACCAGCCAATTTATTGGTATACCCCAGAATATTGTACTCTCATCATCTTATGTCAGGCAAACAGGAAAGCAGAGCAAAGATAATTTCCACTAGAAGGATTGCTAAAAGATCATAAATGTGTAAAAACCCTGAACAATACAGATGATGGTGCACTTGTATATAAAGTACATATTTTACATATACTTATCCCAATATATTCACTAATAATCCTACAAGTGGGAGTAGTGAGCAGTAGAAAATATCCAGGAAGGAAAAGGTTCTAAAACTTCTTTTAAGCAAAAAGTTGTACGCACCATTGCCATCCCATACAACATTTACAGTATACAGTTAACTGATGACTACAAAGTTGTTGTACAAAACATTAAGCCTCTGGTAAATGATACATCAATAAATCAATTGAAGATTGACAATATAATAATCGAATTGACATTTTATGCTTAAAATTGATTCTAATGAATCAACACAGCATTTCTCATTTTGTTTTTCATTCTTTGTTCAGTTCGAGCACAATGTAAACTGTGAAATATATATCCCAGGTCAGGAATCGTTGTCTGCTTGAGCTCTATCAGTCTGTCTTTAGTAACCAATGTTCATGAAATAAAAGACCATGAGAAACAGAAGGTGATTGTGCTTACTGTAAGTATGGATGCTGGAACAGCCAATACCGTCAAAGGCACGTAAGCAAGAGCCCTGAAATGCACAACATGATAATTATCAACAATATATCACAAAAGACTGTTTGCAACTATGTTTATGTTCTTGAGGAATAAGACTAAGTACAGATAAGTAAGTCCTATAAACAAAAACTTTTGAGTCACACTACCTCAGCTCTATGTCAAAATCAAAATACTGAAAACCCAAGTACCAAGCATTAAAATACTTTTAAATCCTCTTTCTTTTTTGTATCATGTTTGCTGGCTACGGTTTTTAGCATGAGTGGTTCCTCTGAAATGCTTCATTATGTAATATAGAGAGCACCCCAGACAGGTGGTGCATGTGTTGAAAAGGGCATGCCTAACTGCCTAATCTGTTCACTATATCAATCGAGTTATGTGCAAGCAAATTGAATACTTACAATACCAGAGGACCCCATGGACCCAAGTTATCCTTGATCCAAACCAGAAAGTCCTTCAAAATCTGTCAATGATGCATCGCGATTCATAATGAGAAAAATGAAAATGACAAGCATTTGAAGCAAAAAAAAACTCCAAATAGTTTTAAATATTTATAATCACAACAAAGAAATGAAAACAATTATCGGCAAGAGAGAAACAAGGCATGTAAGAAATGTCTACAAAAGAAGTTAACGCAAGAAAGATCGTAGACTTCTCTAACATAGATAAGTCTATTAGGTGTTAAGGAACTATTGATCTAACAAGACTCAATAATAAAATCTAATACATCTGTCTCAAAATATAAGGGATCCTAGCTACTAGCTCGGTCCCAAAATAAATTTATTTTCACTCATCCCACACATACCAATACAAAACCAAAAAAACTAGAATACCCCTAATTTACCAAATCACAATGCAACTATTCCTCACTTTATCCTCCCCCAATACAACTATTCCCTACTTTCACAAACTCCGATGCAATAATTACTCTAAAAATGAACTTATTTTGGGACAAATGAAAGGAGTTAGAAATGAAATTAATGTGGGACAGAGATAGTACGTATCTACACAATGACCAGCCCATCACTTGACGCTGTTCTTCCTGAACTATAGCATTCAACACGGATGCAGAAAGCAAGAGAATTACCCTTGTGATGCTAGAAGGAAATGTATTTCAATGTACTGAATAATTCACACAACAATGGATAGGCTAAATAGCTAAATCTCTAACGATCCTAACGTTCTAAATGTCAAGGTGATACAGCCTACAGTTAACTCTGTCTGACAAGCATGAACGGGAGACTGCATCTAATCACGGCCACAAACAAAGCTACATTTCGGAGGATTTCTACTATGTTGCACAACACTACCGACATTGCACATTTTTTTGTAAAAAAAAATGTTGACACATGATCGTATCTGAATCAGCCCCGATATCAATCAAACCCCAAGCAAGCAACCAACCAACCGATCGATCGCACACCTTGTCAACGGGGAGCGTGAAAAGCGCGACGCCGACCGCGGCGAGCAGCACGGCGGCGACGGCGAGACGGATGGCCGAGGGCCACGAGAGCGCCATGGACGCGAGCAGCCTCCGCCGCCAGGGCCTGAGCCCCCTGCAGTCCTCCCCCTCCTCCCCCCCTCCCCGCCGTCCGCCCAGCCCCCCGCCCTCCCCCTCGCCCGCAGCCCCACCGCTCCGCCTGCCAGATTTGCCCCCAGATCTGCACCCCCTTCCCCTCCGCCCCCACCCCCACTCCTCCTCCTCCGCGCCTACACCCTCCCGCACCGGAAACTCATCGAACACCTGGAAAGCCGCGAGCGCTGGATCTGGAGCGCGCGTTGTGTTGCGTTGCGTGGCGTGTTTCCCTCGATTTTTCGTCGCTTTTTTCTCGGTGGGGAGGAGGAGGAAGCGAGAGAGAGAGATCGGGAGAGGAGGGGCTTCTCGCGCTCGCTGGCTTGGCTGGCTCGTTGGCTCGCTCGCTCGCGCGTACGCCTCGCCTCGCCCTCGCCTCGCTTGCTTGCGCTTGCACCTACCGCTCCGACGTCGCCGCGTGCCGCCACCGACAAGATGTGACGCGTGTGCCGCGACGATGTGATGCGACCCGGGGAGCGAGCAAACTGATCGCGCGAGGACGGTGACTTGTGTGGGCCCAATCTCGGGGAAAATTTACGTAGGCCGGAGTGTGTTGGGCCGATAAAAAGGCCCATATAGCGCGGGCCACGTACTGGGGCCATATCGAGC